>JASXTE010000006.1:67500-1267500 GCA_030280995.1 Hemileia vastatrix
TCTAACTGAATTCAGAGATGATTGAGCTGTTGCATTTATCAGTAATACTTATAAGGCTCAATTCATTTTGGAAGTTCATTCATTTGATGGTGTAAAAGATGAATCTTTTAATCAACTATCAGATCTTATCATAACTCTTTATTAAATGGCTTTGGTTTGGTTACCTATAAGGAATATGAATTTGTTGGGTGGTATCATGATTGGATTTGGTTGGAGACCAGGTTTTGTTAAAGGATATTCTCTTGGTATGTCTAATAATTTTTTTTCCATTCTTAATATCATTTCACTTATTTCATTTATATAGGCATATATTCATTGCTCAAGAATATCACTAAAGCTCAAAAAGATGAAGATTTTTGCTTATGGGACACTCTATGTCAGGCTAAGGTCAAGTACAAGGACGTGAACTAGCTTGAATAGCCAGTTGTTTAGAAGATTTTAATGGTCCTATATGAATACTGTAGTATTAATCCACTAAATTGTATAATAAAATCAAATATAAAGGTCTCAGTAATATAATTCTCACTATTCTTATATATGGCTTACAATCTTTGTAGTTGGTAGAAAAATAGATTATATAAATTCAGATACTATTCAAAAGTCTTATAAAAGTACTAATTGATATGTATTGTAATTGATTTGGTTATATTGGTTAAATTGTAATGATAAAGAATGTAGAAACAAGACACAAAAACCTCCTCCTTTTATACACACTGAGTTCCCCAATAAATCCCTTGATATACCATCCAATACACAGTTAATGACGCCTCAAAACAACTAATATACCTTCCCATCAACATCCCTAGTGACCCATGACATAATTAGACAAGTAAAAACCGCCAAAATACTGTAATAATAAGGGAGATCCATCAAAATTAAAGAAAAAGACAAAAAGAGAGTATATGTGTATAAAACAATGATATAAAAGACTAAAGGGGCCTTTTTAAAGTTAATAATAGCTTAATAATAAGGGGGATTTACTGTAGAAATAATGGGGCTAATCCTGACATTATACTACGTGAAATTCCCATTCAAAAATAACCAAAATTGACTGAGAAACCACCCAAAAACTTAAAAAAGAGCGTGAGATGTGGGGTAACTACATGCAGTTCTTGGCAGGCGCTTTCACGGGTAAATCCTTGACTAAAATTAGGCGAATTTAAGCGTGGTGATGAAATAAAGTGCCAAGAGTGAGGTTATTAATGAAATTAGTGCATATAAACAAGGTCAATGCATTATTAATTAAGCTAGGACACTAAATAAGCGCCTGTTGCCTATTTTAGTGTGTTTCCCCACAGTGGGCATAGAATGTGGGGTAATTATAGTGTGAAAAAGCTAACTTTGCTAAAAATGAAGCTATTCACACGGGAAAAAAGCAGGCAGTATGTGGCCAGTACACAGAAGCCATTTCTGGCATAAAAACACCAAATTTTAAAAGTGTTATTTTTATGCATTTAAATAGCCAAATCAATAGTTCTAAATGAGCCCAATTGATCTGTCAAAGCGCAATTTTGATATTCTCAATTTTATAGCGCATATCACTACGCAATAAAGGGGGTGGACTTGCTAGCAAGTCCCCAACCTGAACTCAGACAGAACTCAGATGGAACTCAGACTGAACTCATACTGAACTCCTACTGAGCTCTACTTGAAGACCCACAAAAACTGTTCTGCTGAGTGGCGTTCATCCCTGATTGTATGGTTCCTTTGTCAATAGCTCAATGTGTGTTCAATCTGTGGTGAATTTGAGTCCAAGGTTGCGGACTTGCTAACAAGTCCGCCCCCTGTATTGCGCGGTGTATAGTCAACTTTTAAGTGAAATAAAGTGCATTTCTTGTTTTTTGCATAAAACAATGAATATAACAGCTTTAAGTGTACTTAAAAATTATGTAGCCTTATACTTAAGGTTCTTAAGATTACCCTAACATATTCCAACTTAATATTAAGTACATAAGACCTATAAAAGGTGGATATATGCGTGTATATAAGGTGTTATAATGGCATTTTTTGTGTATTATCATAATTTTACTCATGTATACTATTTGTGTACTCTTATTTATTGTTCCCATGTATAGTTCATGTGTTTAACATAACTTATAATCACTTTTTAATCAGTCCTGGAGATATACAGGCTGACACTCTACCTTCCTTTAACTCTTTTCTTGCTCTTTGACTCAAAAAGCTCTGTAATAAAGCATTTGAAAAAAATCATGAACTATCAACCAAAGTTGGAATACCAAATTGGTAAGACTTCAAATGGGAAGATATCACCCACGAATATCTTTTCTTTTCTAATGTTATTATCACTCATTCTGGATTCCACAATAGGATTCATATCAATAGGAATGACACCAATTTTCTTACTTTTGGTATATTCTCATATATCAATCCGATAACTGGCCAACCAAAACCATCTCCAGCTAAAATCAAAGGGCATGGTTTATATTTTCCAGACCACTGGTGCATCATTGATTTTGGTTTGGGAAATGGTATCATCGAAACTATTTGGAATTCTTCTAAGGATAATCATCAAACAACCAAAGCTCCTCCTGGTTTGGAATCCTGTCAAGATTTCACACATTTTTGTTGCTCATTTCAAATCAGTCATAAGTTGATTCAAAGAATCAACAAGGTAAAGAAAGAAGATAAAGTTAATTGATTTAAAAAAACTTTATCTAGTTCCAAAAAGTATGGGGATTAGAGTTGTCATTGAAAATTTTATATTTTTTCATAAATTTTTAATAAATATTTTTTATATACCAATTTTCTCAAGTAAAGTGATGAGCCAATGACCTTTGGTTGTATAACAGGTAATCATGATAACATTTATTTGTTTCATGGGGTTCCTCTAGCATATACCTGTGGAAAGTCCCAAACTTTTGTTTCTAGATTTGATATGAATTTTGGCTTGAGGAATTGTCATTACTTTAAACTAGGGAAATTGATATATATTAGATATTTATTTAATAATTTATGTAATTATATTAAATTTAGATGACTTCCACCCCTTACTTCAATAAAATGCAGGGGGGGGGTATTGCCAAATTTTCAAATCTGACATGTGAAATTGATGACTTAGAAAAATTTTGGAGATACCCACCCCTTGCTTCAACAAAATGCAGGGGAGAGTATTGCCAATTTTTTAAAACAGATATAGAATTTTTTTGACTTGTAAATATTTTGGTGAATTTTTTTTGGTGATACCCATCCCTTACTTCAATAAAATCCATGGGGGGTTTCGCCAAAATTTCTTATAAGACTTGTGAAATTCTTGAAATGTAAGAATTTTGGGGATACTGGTAAAATGCAGGGGGTAGTAAAGCCAATGTTTCATATAAGACTTTCAAGATTCATGACATGAAAGAATTTTGGTGATACCCACCCCTTACTTCAAAAAAATCTAGGGGTGGGGGATTGTCAAATTTTCAAAGGAGACATGAAAATTTTATTTAAAAAAAGAATATTTAACATTAAAATACAAAAATTCAAGTAATGATTGATAGGGTAATGAAATACAGGAAATTATTGTAAATTTTATGTACAAATAAAAATGAAAAGTTGAAGTGTGAGAGAAATAAAACAAACTAGTCATCCAAAAATTTCTTTAAACGTTCAATTTCCTCAACAGATTTATTAGATTTAACACATTCTATCAAGAAATCTTTCTTTTTGGAATTTTCTTCATGATCAAACTTATATTTCATCTGCTCTAATAGGTTTTGATGTTTGAGTGTTTTCTCCTCTTTTTTTGATTTTTCAATACTTAGAGTTAACTCAAACTTCTTCTCCTCCAAATCTTGGGCTCGACCATCCTTCCGTAAAGAGATCTCGTACTTCCTCTCCTCCAAATCTTGGGCCCAATCATCCTTCCGTAAAGAGAGCTTGTACTTCCTCTCTTCCAAATCTTGTAGCCTATCATCCCTCCTTAAAGAGAGCTCCTATTTCTTCTTTTCAAAGCTTAGAGTCTCTTTAGCAATTTCCACTTGTTCTAGAGTGATAATTAAAATTAATATAAAGTAGAAGAAAAGCAGAGTAAAGTAATAAGAGGTATGGCATCACTTACCAGCATCACGTTTCTCTAAAAATTGTTCCATAGACAAAAAAGGGGTTTGTGATGAAGTATCACTTTTTCATCTTCTTTAGGAGTGGAAATTTAGACTACTTGAAGCCTTATGCTTCTTGATCAAGGTCATATTTTCCTCCTCATCATTTTCACTACCTTCAGACTCAGTTGATTGAGGATCATGGGTTTGTTTGTCAGACTTTTAAGAAATAAGAAAAAGATAAGTAAATAAAAATAGAATTGATAAGAGAAAAGAGAAAATAAACAGACCTGAGTTATATTTGGTTGGGTTAAATCACCAATAGGATCTACAGAAAATCTATCTAGATTTGTCTCATTCAAATGAGGGGAGGCTTGAGTGGAGGAAGAGGATGGGAAAAGATTTGCTTCAACATCATGTTTGGAGATAGGATCTTCTCCATCCAACATGTTTACAGGATTAACATCGGCTTTCTCTCCAAAAATTGTATCCATCTCTTTAAAGTAAGGAAATAAAGATTCAAGTTTATTATCTATGGATTTGATACCCTTATTTATATCAATGTCGGTAACCCCAAAACCAGTGGAAGATGAAAGAGCCTTTGCCTTCTTGTATTTGGCTTGGTAATGCTTTAAGCATTCAGCATCTGTTTAGGCAAAAGATCAGTCTTTCCCTTGGTCTTATTCTGTAATTAATTTGCCATTAGAAGATAGCCATTAACTTTTGATGCTGGGGGCCTTCCTACTTTAGTTGCATACTCAGTACCAAAACAAGAATCATAGTTAGATTTGGTTTTCAGGCAGTTGATAAGAATGAGATGATCATCTTTTTTTAATTGAACAGTCTTAGATTTCTCGCCTGAGTGGGGGAAAGAGGGAGTAGTGGGATTTGAAGAACAACTGGGTGATGGCTGCCTTTGAGAAGATCTAGGACAACGAGGCATGTTAAAATATAAATGAATATGAAAAGGAGAAGAAACAAGCAGATGAGATAGAGAGATGAAAAGGAGCAGAAACAAGCAGATGAGATGGTGAGGGGTTCTGAGCGGATAGAATGGACAGGATGGGATGAGAATGTGAGTGTGCAGCAAGGTAGAAGGCATATCCAGAGAGTAGTCCAAGATGTGGTTATGGCAGAAAGTAGGTCAAGATGTGGTTATGACAGAAAGTTTTCCAAGATGTGGTTATGAAAAATTGAGTAAATAAATGTTGGATAAGAGGTGAACATTGACATGTAAAGTGTCTAATAATCCAATTATTAGCAAAAATAATTGCGGAAGATAATTGGGGTATGCAGTTTATTTTCCACAATTAATTTAATTGCAGATCGGTCAACATTGATACCCCCTATTGTTTTATGGAAAAAACAAGAATTTTGCTTTACATCAAATAAAAGTTGAATATTTGCACTATAAAGTTAATAGGGGGTATCAATGTTCAGGGATCCACAATTAGGGATCAGGAATTTTTTTTCCTAGTTCAGACATTAATTGCGGAAGATTCTTATCCACTAGCCCTGGGGCTAGTGGATAAGGAATCCACAATAATGCATTATCCGACCTCTTATACCCCAATTTCCATTCCTAATTCCTGATCCCAAACTCATCACATCCATGATGGATTTTTAAGAAAATCACATAACTTATAATTGCTGATGCCATCCTTAAGTCTCTCCTCACTTTATGCTACTTAATTTTGGTGGAAAACAACTAAGTTTTTTTTCTATCTACACACCCCAACTGCACATTTGGCAGTGAATTCCCACTTCCCACTCATCACCTAAACCTTCAACTGACAACCTATACTACCAAAAAAAATTAAGCACCTCTCTACTAGACAGCTACTTCACTCCACTATGAATGCTATCACTTTACTTTTAGTTCTCTAATACAAATCTGAATCTGATTTGGATGATGCTTTAGCCTATTTGTGTTTTCTTTTCAAAAAGTTTTACCTCATTGCCAGGGCGCCAAATCTTTATCATTATCCCTGATATGATCTCACCTCCATTCTCAACATTCCTCAACTAAACTTCACTCAACTATTTAGAACTTCTCCCGATTCTTTCTTCAAACTTTATCAAATCATCTCTGAACATCCTATCTTTCATAAAAATTACCATAACAAACATCATAATCTTGCCATTCAACTTGCTGTTGCACTATGTCACTTTGGCTCAAATGGAAACTGTGCTGCTGTAAGATGTTCGGATAATCTATTTAACATAGGATATGGTACAGTGATATTATACAACAAGTGCTGTATGATTTCTATCCTTTCCCTCAAGTATCAAACACATGCTTGACCAACTCCAGAACAGCAACTTGAATCTTCTCAAGTAATGCAAGCTGAAGGTTTCTGTCAAGGGGTCTTTCAATTCTAGAAGGTTTTATAGGGAGGTCCAATGGCCGTAACGACGTTTTTTTAAGGGATTCAAACTCAGGTATGTATTTTCCTATCTTAAAGATTATTTACTAAATAATAAGAGGTAAAGAGTTGGATTATTATTAAAATTAATGGATTAGAATTATGCTTAATATAAATACTAAGGGAATAATAAATAGTAATAAAAGGATTGTAAATAGTTGTAATAAAATAAGTAAGTAATGAATGCCTAAAAACAACCAAAAGCGAGGCCTTATATAGGCAAAGGAGGGACAAACCATGGCAATGAAATTTTAAAAACAGTAGTATGAGAGAGAGAGAGAAAAAGAATATTCCAGAAGGAGTATTTTCAAATAACAAAGTTTTTCTAAAAAGAAGGTGTCAAAAAGATGTATTTTAAAGATGTATTTACAGAGTATGTCCAAAATACATAAATTAATTTAATATTTACTGTAGAAGTCAATTCTAAATAAGAAATTTGAATTTTTTGTATATATTTATTTTTATTTGAATATTAAAATTTTATTTTCATTTAAAATCTATTTTTTAATATAAAATTTTATTTCTTCTAACCTGTCAATGAGCACGGTGTTAGATAAAAAATATAAGGGACATTTTATATTTAATTTTAATTATTCATTTAATTTTACCATTCTGTAATTAGTTAATTTATTATAGGTAATTTTAATGTAACTAATTTAATTAAATAATTAAAATAATAAGGCGTGGCTTCATCCAGTAAATAATTAATTATTCTACTGGGTAAGTCTAGTAGCCTGGCTGACACTCCCTCACTCTAAAAAAACAATAAAAAAAATACTATGATTTTTTCTTTTTATATTTCTTTAGCAGAGTGGGAAGATTAGATATTTTCTTCCCAGGTAGCCAAGAATCATATTCAGAAGATTTATTCTTGAATCTCAATAAGTATTCTGTACTTTTTTCAGCAGTAACTATTATGTCATTTAGAATCTTATCAATTACTGCTGTCTCAGTGATTTCATTAGGGGCCTTTTTTGGTCTTCCCCTCCTTTTGGGAAATAAATCACTATTGGATTTATAAGGTTTCAAAAGAGATATTGGAAAAACAGGATGTTTTCTGTCATATGGAGAATACAAAATAACTTCAACTGCATTATCACCAACCATTTTTCTTACAACAAATGGACCAACAAATGGGTCTTTCAATTTTTTATTACCTTGTAAATTGAAGTGGACTGTAGAAATCAACACCTCATCACCCTTTTTAAAAGTGTATTATTTATGGTATTTGTCCCATCTCTTCTTCTCATATTCAAATGATTTTTCAATACATTTTTGAGCATGACTTCTGTAAAGTTGTTGCATTTGAAGAAAAGATTTTACACCACGATGTAAATCTAATTTAGGTATTTTATTATTGAGAATTTGGGAAGGAGTATTTGGAACATATCCAAGCCAGATCTCAAGAGGCTTTCTTTGAGTAACAGAATGAACAGTGCTATTATAAGCAAATTCTAACCCAGGCAGTAAGGTAACCCAATCATGAGTGAATCTGTCATTGTCTTTATACTCAAGGCCAAAGTCACAGTACCTTCCTATCATGTCCTCTAGAGTCCAAATCATTCTTTCAGCTAATCCATCAGTCTGAGGGTGATGGGCAGTAGATAGTTTCAGATCACAACTACACACATCCATCAGAGACATCCCAAATTCAAAAGTAAATTTAGGGTCTCTGTCAGAGATTATGGCTTTAGGAAAACCAGCAGCATTAAACATATGAGACCACCATAAGAAAGCTAATTCCTTAGTGAAAAAATCCTTGTTAGTAGGCATAAATTTACACATTTTGGTGAATCTGTCCACAATAACCCAACAAGAGTTATAACTGTCTTTTCCAGCAATAGGTAATCCTGTTACAAAATCCATGTTTATTATCTGCCATGGTGCATCAGGAGGTTCAATATGTTGCATTAATCCAGCCCTCTTACCAGTAAATCTTTTTTATTTTTGGCAAGAATCACAAGATTCAACATATTATTTGGTGTTTTCAGACATATTAACCCACCAAGCAGTGTTTTTAATTCTGATCATTGTTTTTTCAAGATCAAAATGTCCAGCTAATATGTCATCATGACAAATTTTCAAGATGATTTCTTTCATAGAAGGAGGAATAACAATGACATTACTCAACTTTCTTCTATAATATAGATATCCTTCATCAATTGAAAATTTACCTTTTTCCAAAGCTTTTTGGTACTTTGGTGGAAGTGTTTTAATTAATGCTTGTATTGAAGCATTCTTTGGATCATTTAATATGGTGCATAACTTTTTCAAGTCAGAGTCCTTATCATATGATTCCAGAATAAGCTGTAATAGCTCTTCCTCCATATCAACCACATATATCCCATGAATATGAATAATTTCATCCTCAGGATCATAAGCAGGATTAGAGTCATCATTTGGTAAAGGTAACCTTGATAACATATCCACATTTGAGTGAAAAATACCAGCCCTATGAATAATTTTCATTCTCCCTCTGTATTCCTGAACCGCTAACTGCCATCTGAACATATGTATGTTAGGTGTTTTCAAGTTTAAAAGGGATTTAACTGCACTGCAGTCAGTAACAAGTTCAAATTTCTGGTCATCTAGGTAATAATGTAGCTTTTCTAGAGCCCACACTATGGCTAAACATTCAAGCTGAGTGGCACCATATAAATTAATTCACTATTTCTCAAGGTTCTTGAAATATAAAAAATTACTACTTCTGATACTTTATCATTCATCACTTGTTTTTGATGGAGGGCAGCACCAAGACCAATAAAACTGGCATCAGTGTACAAAACAAATGTTTGATTAAAGTCAGGTAAAGCAAGAATTGGTGCTGACATCAAACAGTGTTTCATAGTGTCAAAAGCTCTCTGTCTTTCACTATTCCAGACAAAAGCAACATCCTTTCTAGTCAGTTGGGTAAGGGGTAATGCTATGACTTGGGAATTTTTAATATACTGTCTATAGTATCCACACATTCCCAAAAAACTCTGGAGCGCTCTAACCATAGTAGGAGCCTTCACCTGCTGTATGGCTTCCACTTTATTTTGGTCAACACATATCTGTAACCCTGAAACAACATGGCCCAGCACTTTTAAGGAATGAAAACCAAATTTACATTTATTCAAAGCAAGTGTCATATTTATTTCATCCATTTGTGGAACACTTTACAAAAGTTGTTGAGATGGTCCTCAAATGTTTTTGAGAATATAATGATATCATCAATATAAACCATCAGCGATCCTTCAATTATCTCCTGATAGAATGTGTTATCCATAACTTTTTGGAAAACTGAAGGGGCATTTTTAAGGCCAAATGGCATCTTAATATATTTATAAATACCCATATGAGTAGCAATCATCAGAAAATTCTGGGAATTCTTCTCAACATGTACCTGGTGATATCCCTTGTTACCATCCAAGCAGCTTATATATTTAGCACCTTGTAAGGTAGCATGTATAGAGCTAATTCTAGGTAAAGGGTAGATATCATCAACAGTATAAGTATTCAATGCTGTATAATCACCACATAACCTGGCTTTGTCTTTCTCATAAGAAATTAGGACAGGTGAGATAAAACAATATTTAGGTGTTTCAACTACCTTTTCAATAATATTCATTTTCAAAAGGGTAGAGATATTATCCTCAATATCTTTTCTTTTTGTGGGAGAAGCAGGGTAAGGCCTCTTCTTCAAACTAGGTGGTATGTCAGTTAATGGAAAAGATAATGAAAGTTTCATTTCTTCCTTAACTAATCCTAGTTCATGTGACCCATGAGCAAAGGCCATAGGAAAAGATTTTATCAATTTAATGATGGAATCTTTATCCTCACCAGAAAGTTGTTCTCCAAAAGAAGCATTGTCAATTTCAGACATAAGAGCATGCGTTTCCTTTGTAGACATTCCTTTAAATTGAATCACAGAATTACATGTGTTCAATTCTGGTTTTAACAATTTTTTGGGGGAGGAAATCTTAAATTTTCTCTTCCCATTCATCCCCATTGTGAAGCATTGGTTTGAAGGATCTAATTTTATGCCATATTTGGTTAAAATTTCATTTCCTATGATAAACCAACTGCTTAAATTATCATTTTTCATGACAACAAAATCACAAATAGATTTTACAAAACCATGGTTATATTTAAAAAACACTGTGGCTTTGTATTTACCAATGGGGGACAAAACAGAGCCATAACCTCTCCAATTTTCAGAAATGATAGGCATCAGTTTTGATTTATAGACTTGATCCCCTGAAGCAAGTGCTTTTTCAGATACTACACTTCCTCCAGCTCCAGAATCCAGAACAACTTCAATGCTGGTTCCATTGATCAAGATTGGTGCTTTGAGAGGGGCAATAACAATTGAGCTAACCTGAATGTTTCTTATGATCTCAGCATCCTCAACTGTAGATAAATCATTATTATAAATATCAATAGTATTCAAATAATGAATATCTTCTTCCAGAATCAAGATTTCTTGTTGAGATTCATATGAAATATTGCTGGCACAATCACTTGAAGTATCATCCAGTGCTATTGTGTCCTCAGCCTGCTCCTCAGTTTTTTCAACAATATTTATCCTCTTGTCACAAACATGGCCTTTCTTCCAAGTCTTGTTGCACTTGAAGCAAGTTTTTGTTGCATACTTTTTAGGTGCAACAGGGGCATAAGGTTTACCACACTTTTCCAGAGGTTTCTGTTGGTAAGTGGAGAATTTCTCCAAAGGGGTCCTAGGAATGAATCTTCTGGAATCATACTTGTTGTTTAGAAGGATCTCATTACAAGTATTAATGAAGGAAGAAGGTTCTCTGGAGAACTCAGTCCTGGCCACTATCAAGTCTCTCAAAGACATTGGTAATTTATAAAGGATCCTGTCCTTCCATAACTCAAACTCCATATTTGGGTCCATTTCCCTCAAGATTTTTACAAGTTTCATTAAGAACTCAATAGGTTTATCAGTAGAAGAGCTATATCTAGTTTCCTCATACTGCCTTTGTTGAGCCATCCTAAACTTGGAGCCACCAAATTGTGCTTTAATCAATTTTTTCCAATCTTCCCATGAGTAGTCATACCTATCCAGGAGAACAGATTCATACCACATTAGGGCTACATTGGTAAACAAAGAAATTAATTTAGACACAATTTCCTTATCTGGGAGTTTGTAAGAATTTTTTAATTTATCAATTCTGCTAATGAATTTCTGCCAATCAGAAGAAGAATCACCATCAAATGTTGGGTACTGGTCAAGTTTTGGCCAATTCTTTAGATTTGAAGGAGCCTCCTTAGTATTAGCTTGTTTCCAAGTAAGAAGCAGCTGTAACTTCTCCAATTGTGCAGTAATCTCATTGTTTAATATTTCTGTAGAAGATCCTGGTGCATCATCAATTTTTGATGGAAACTCAGTGGTATCAACAGGCATTTCTGAATCTAATTTTACTTTAGTTGAACTAGCAACAGGTAAACTTGGAGCATCCTGTACCATATGTTCCTTCAAAAAAGTTTCAGAATATTTTTGATCATTAAACAATGAATTCAATTTTTCTTCAATGGTTGTTAGTCTGGTTTTCATTCTTGGAAGACTAGATAAACTCTCATTGATTGTTGCAAAAGATATCTGGGTTTTATTTTGAAAAGATGAATAATGATCACTCAATCTTTTCAGGTTCATCTTATCTACCTCTAGCTCCAGGCAAAAGGTAGATACAGTATCATGCAGTTTAGACAAATTATTTTTAATATTTTGCCATAAAGCAACTTTCTTTTCATGGGTTGCTTTGTGATGAAACAAATCATCAGAAACTCTCTGTTACTCACTCCTCAATTCTTGATAACCCTGTTCAGTTAACAAACTATTATATTTCTGAGTCAATTTCATGTTGTTCATTATATAATTTTGTTTAGCAATAATATCCCTCAAATATTCATCATTAATGTTAGCTACATCTGGAGTGTTTCTCAACAAGGAAACAGAGTAACTTTCCAGATTCTCATAAAAATCAGGCTCAAGTGTTTCATCAATAATAGCCATATCAGGATTTATCATTGAAGTAGCAATTAGTACTAAAGGATTAGATACATTTGAAATTTGAGCAATTTGTCTACTGTTCTCAGCCTCTACAGGTCTCACAGTCTCATCTCCTCTTCAAGAATTACCTGAAGGAACTGAATCAGTTACAAGAAATGGTACTTGAGATTCAATAGAGGGGCTTACCATGGCTTGGGCAAAACTTGAATGTGGTTGTTCTTTCTCCTTCTCCCTCCTTGATAGGGATGAGGAGGTGTTGGATTGAACTTATATTTTCTTGAAGGACCTGCCTGAGGTGCTTGTTGCTGTTGCTGTTGGGACAGATAATCCCACTGGGTGTTCAGCCAATCCCACTTCCACTTTGAGACTTCCACCTTCTCTTGTTTCTGGGGGGCCAGTTGTGGAAGGGCTTTTGGAGGAGGAGGTTTCTTCTTCTCTTGAAGAAAAGACTCTATGTTTCTTACCTTGTCTTCTAGACAGTCTATCCTTGACCTCAGCTTGAGGTTTTCTGTCGTCAACTCCTTCATGTGAGTAGAGAGATTTTTTACCTGCTTGTTTAAGGGCATCTTTTTTATCTTGAAGCCTTTGGGAAGCTCTTCTGGGGGGTTTATTGAAGGTTTTTGTTCCTGAGTATTTGTCTCTACCAGAATCTCCACTTCCTCCGTTTCCATGTCCTGATTGGTTCAATGATTTATTATTTTGAGCTAATTTTGTATTTAAAGGAGAACTCACAGAGGTAGCCTCATCATAATCAATTAGATCCAGTTCATCTTCACATGCAGCAAAAAAACCTTGGTCAGTCATTGTTTTAAATCTAACCTGAAGTGAGGGAAAGAAACAATAAGATGAAACAGTTTTATTTTTGCTTTTTTAAATGAAAAATAATAATAAATAGAATATAAAATTCTTCAGGACAAAAATCAACTGAAAATAATAATTAATTATTTATTAATACAAAATAATCTTATAACCAGGATTTAAAGAAATCAACTAAAGAAATAACAATAAATTTTAATTTAACAAATTAATTTTTGATAATTATCAGGATTTAAATCAACAGAAAGATATTTAATTACCAGGACTCAACGTCAACTGAAATTATTTAATATAGTTTATTTTTTATTAATTATTAAAATTTTATTGTCAGGACAATTTGTCAACTAGAACAAAATTTTTTTTTTAATTTATCAGGACAAAGTCAACTGAAAATTACAATTAATTTTAAAAAATAAAAATTTATTACTTCTAGGACTAAGAACACAATTGCTCTATCTTTTTCAACTAGGAAAATAAATAAAAAAATAAATAAATTTCAATTTACCAAACACCTCCCCCTGTAAAATGAGCAAATTAATGCCACTTACCGAGTGCTGAGTAAAAGGAAATACGTAGAGTATGAAGAGTGCAAAGTGACCCACAAATAGTAACCATAATTACCACGAAATATATAACTATTAGTTAGTATATAAGCCTAAGTTTTGGAGTGTGGTTTGATTCCCATTCGCAGCAAAAAAATAAGTCACATGATATATGACATTTGTTGTTTTTGTTGTCCACTCGTCCTTACAGGTACCTTGATGGCAATGGTCCCATGGTCCCCGGTCCTCAAGATAACAATGCGCCGTCAACAATTCGGAAAGGCTCCCAACTTTCAAGGGGTTTTTCAAGTCTAGAAGGTTTTATAGGGAGGTCCAATGGCGGTAATGACGGTTTTTTAAGGGATTCAAACTCAGGTACATATTTTCCTATCTTAAAGATTATTTACTCAATAATAAGAGGTAAAGAGTTGGATTATTATTAAAATTAATGGATTAGAATTAAGTTTAATGTAAATACTAAGGCAATAATAAGTAGTAATAAAAGGATTGTAAATAGTTGTAATAAAATAAGTAAGTAATCAATGCCTAAAAAACAACCAACAGAGAGGCCTTATATAGGCAAAGGAGGGACAAACCACGGCAATGAAATTCTAAAAACAGCAGTATGAGAGAGAGAGAAAAAGAATATTCCAGAAGGAGTATTTTTAAATAACAAAGTTGTTCTAAAAAGAACGTGTCAAAAAGTTGTATTTTAAAGATGTATTTAGAGAGTATGTCAGAAATATATAAATTTATTTAATATTTACTGTAGAAGTCAATTCTAAATAAGAAATTTGAATTTTTTGTATATATTTATTTTTATTTGAATATTGAAATTTTATTTTAATTTAAAATCTATTTTTTAATATAAAATTTTATTTCTTCTAAACTGTCAATGAGCAAGGTGTTAGAGAAAAAATATAAGGGACATTTTATATTTAATTTTACCATTCTGTAATTAGTTAATTTATTACAGGTAATTTTAATGTAACTAATTTAATTAAATAATTAAAATAATAAGGTGTGGCTTTATCCAGTAAATAATTAATTCTTTTACTGGGTAAGTCTAGTAGCCTGGCTCACAGTTTCCCTCGCAGTGTAGTTTTTGTTGATGGCACAACTATACCTTTGAGTAAAAAGCCTGCTCATGATGGGAACCATTATTTTGATCACAAAAAAGGTTTATTCAAAATATTCTCCGATTTCTCATAATTCATGAACTAACTTTTTATCTTCCTTCTAGATACTCTATTGCTGTTCAATTTATATGTGATATCAATAAAAAATTATTGCTTTTCACAGTGGCTGCCCTTGATCATGTCATGACCCTTCTGTCTTCAAAAGAATGAGGATTTCTGAAACCCCAGACTCATACTTTGACAAATCTCAGTACCTCCTTGAAGACTCAGCATATGCAAGTGGGAAGTACATTATCCCTGCTTTCCAAGGTGCAAGTTTAGAAAATGAACCCGAAACTAAATTTAATTATCACATTGCCCAATCAAGAGTACTGATTGAACACACAATAAGTATATTAAAGGGACAATTTTCTAATCTTCGGGAGCTCAGAATCCAATGTCAAAAAAAATTGGGGATCAAAACTGCAAATCATTGGATCATGACTTGCATTATACTCCAAAATATCCTAGCTGATTTAAAGGATGAGTGGAATGATCTTTATGAAGAAGAGGATCCTAGACCAGCACTGGCTCTCCCCTCCCTTGAATCACAAAACATACAATTAACCAGCATATGCTCCATTATAATGCCAATTACTCTCCAAAATTTCACTTCACAAAACTTTTAAAATTTTATTTTGGTGCTCTCCAAATATCCACTTTGTGTACTTTATTCACTTGGTTTGGTATTTCTGTTTGTTGCATATTCATTTTTTTTGAATTTACAGTGTAGGTAGACTCTTACAGTTGCCTTGCTGTAAGCAGAATCCGAAGGAGTTGGATAAACTGTAGAAAACTCTGTCCTTCTAAGTAAAATAAGGGTTGCTCAAATAACTAAGCTTACTTGTCAGTCAGTTGTCTAGAAGTAGGTAAGAAAAGGTGGAGAAATGGAGGAGGACAAGAAGGAAAATAAAAGAAATAAAATATAAAAATATTATTTAATTTATTGAGAGGAATCAATGACGGTTTTCTTGAGAGGTGACAAAAATGAGGTTTATTATTAATTAATAATATTATTATGATGTAAGGACTATGCGCAGCAGACACTATGATCACTATCAGACTTAAAGCAACCTTTAATTTGTTATATAGAATTTTAATTAGAATTTTATTACTAATAAAAAGAATATAAACGTAATATAAAAAGTGTATTTAATTTGTTGAGTGTATAATAAGTGATTAGGCTACAGGGGATTATCCAAGGCCCTTTTATAGGCGATGGGTCCTCTGAAGCGCCACTATATTTGTAAATACAATAATTATAATAGAATAAAACAAGTATATCAAAGAGTAAGTGAAACATAACAATGTAGAGAAAAATATGAAACAAATAATTAAAACCCCAATTAAGAATCCAATTTTCCTGCCGTTAATTCCCAAATCAGTAATTAAAAATAGTGAATAACTAAACAAGACTGGAACATAGGAACTATGAGAAAAATAATTCCAAACAGATGGTACAGTCTGATTTAAGGATATTTTAAGTGAAACAAAAAATACTTTGATGCCACAAAACATGTAATTAATCTTAATTTAGTATAAATTAATTATTTGGTTTTTCCTGACACAATTAAGGGTCAAAAGAAGCGTCATTAATTATTGTTTAGTATTATATGAAAGGTATTATTTAATATATAAATTTAAATAATTAATTTAATTATATTATAAGTCAATTTTACACTTATAATTATAATATATGTTTTTCAATTAATTAAATATAAATTTATAATTATTAAATACATAAAAATGCGCCATTATTTGTAGAATATAATATGTATTATGTTTAATTTATATGTATAAAAAATTTATATAAACAATAAAATTAATATAACACTTATATGTAATAAGATACTTATATAATTTTATTATGCAGTAAAATATTAATTTATATACATTAAATACCATTCTTATGCCCTCTTTCAGGTCTTATAAGATAACATATCATTTACTGGACTCCTGGAATAGCCTGGCTGACACTCCCTCACTCTAAAAAAAACAATAAAAAAAATGCTAAGATTTTTTCTTTTTGTATTTTTTCAACAGAGTAGAGAGATTTGAAATTTCCTTTCCAGGTATCCATGCATCATGTTCAGATGATTTGTTCTTATATCTAAATAAATATTCAGTACCTCTTTCAGAAGTGATAATTCTATCATTGAGAATTTTATCAATTTCTGCTGTTTCTGTGACTTCCTGAGGGTTCTTCTTAGGTCTTCCTCTTCTTTTTGGAAATAAGTCACTGTTGGAAGTATAAGGTTTAAGCAAAGAAATGGGAAAGACAGGATGTTTCCTATCATATGGAGAATACAATACAACTTCTACTGCATTATCACCAACCATTCTTTTAACAACAAATGGTCCTACAAAAGGATCTTTTAATTTGTGGTTACCTTGTAAATTGAAATGGACAGTAGAGATCAACACTTCATCACCCTTGATAAATGTGTATTCTTTATGGGATTTATCCCATCTTTTCTTTTCATATTCAAATGCTTTATCAATACAACTCTGAGCATTTTTTCTGCATAGCTGTTGCATTTGCATAAAAGATTTTACACCAGGGTGCAGTTCCAACTTAGGTAATTTATTATTGAGAATCTGAGCAGGAGTGTTTGGGACATAACCTAACCAAAGCTCAAAAGGCTTTTTCTCAGTGACAGAATGAACAGTGCTATTATATGCAAATTCAAGACCAGGCAAAAGAGTGACCCAATCATGAGTAAATCTGTCATTGTCTTTATATTCTAAACCAAAGGCACAATACCTTCTAATCATATCTTCCAGAGTTTGAATCATTCTTTCAGATAGACCATCAGTCTGAGGATGGTGAGCTGTAGACAATTTTAACTCACAGCCACAAATATCCATCAAAGAGGTCCAAAACTCAGAAGTGAATTTTGGATCCCTATCAGAGATAATGGCTTTTGGAAAACCAATAATATTAAACATGTAAGACCACCATAAGAAAGCTAATTCTTTGGTGGATACATCTTTGTGGGTTGGAATAAATTTGCACATTTTTGTGAATCCATCAACTATTACCCAACAAGAGTTAAAGCTGTCTTTACCTGCAACAGGAAGACCAGTGACAAAATTCATATTAATGATTTGCCAGGGAGCACTAGGTGCTTCAATATGTTGTAATAACCCTGCTCTCTTACCTGTTAACCTTTTAGATTTTTGGCAGGAATCACAAGATTCAACATATAATTTTGTGTCTTCAGACATATTAGCCCACCATGCAGTGTTTTTGATTCTAATCAATGTTTTTTCAAGATCAAAATGACCAGCTAATATGTCATCATGACAAAGTTTGAGGATAGTTTCTTTCATTGAAGGAGGAATAACAATTACATTTGTAAGATTCCTTCTATAATATATATAACCATCTTCAATAGAGAACTTTCCTTTATTTAAAGCATTTTGGTACTTTGCAGGAAGAGTTTTTATTAATGCTTGAATTGAAGCATTCTTAGGATCATTTAAGATAGTAACCAATTTATTTAAATCAGAATCTTTATCATATGAATCCAGTATTAATTGTAATAACTCCTCTTCCATATCAACTATAAATATACCATGGATATGAACAGTATCATCTTCAGGTACATAAGCAGGATTTGAGTCATTATTTGGCAGAGGCAATCTGGAGAGCATATCAACATTAGAGTGAACATTTTCAGCTCTATGGATAATTGTCATCCTTCCTCTGTATTCTTGAACAGCAAGTTGCCACCTGAACATATGTCTGTTAGGTGTCTTTAGGTTTAAGAGGGACTTCACAGCACTACAGTCAGTTACCAACTCAAATTTCTGGTCATCCAAATAGTAATGAAGTTTCTCAAGAGCCCACACAACTGCTAAGCACTCCAATTGAGTGGCACCATATTTCAATTCACTATTTCTTAAGGTTTTTGAAATATAACAAATTACAACCTCTGAAGATTTATCATTAATAATTTGCTTTTGGTGAAGGGCAGCACCCAGACCAATAAAGCTAGCATCTGTATAAAGGACAAATGGCTAGTTAAAATCTGGAAGAGCCAATATAGGGGCTTTCATTAAGCAACTTTTTAATGTATCAAAAGCTTTTTGACAGTCATTATTCCAGAGAAAAGCAACATCTTTTCTGGTCAGTTTTGTAAGAGGCAAGGCTATGACCTGATAATTTTTAATATATTGTCTATAATAGCCACACATACCCAAAAAACTTTGGATTTCTCTTACAGAAGTTGGTGCTTTCACATTTTGAATGGCAGCAACTTTATTATGGTCTACACAAATTTGTAAGCCTGACACAACATGGCCAAGGACTTTCAAAGAATGAAAACCAAATTTACACTTTTTTAAAGATAAGGTCATATTGATTTCATCCATTTTTTGGAAAACTCTATTCAAGTGAGTCATATGTTCATCAAAAGATTTAGAAAAAACAATAATATCATCAATATAAACCATGAGCCAACCTTCAATAATTTCTTGATGGAAAGTGTTATCCATAACTTTCTGGAAAACTGAAGGAGCATTTTTAGGGCCAAATGGCATCCTAACATACTTATATATTCCCATATGAGTAGCAATAAGCAAAAAATTTTGAGAATTTTTCTCAACTGGAAATTGATGATAACCTTTATTACCATCCAGACAACTAATAAATTTTGCACCTTGCAAGGTAGCATGTATTGAATTAATTCTGGGTAAAGGATAAATATCATCAACAGTATAAGTATTTAAAGCTCTGTAATCTCCACATAATCTAGCTTTATCTTTTTCATAAGAAATCAAGACTGGGGAGATGACACAATATTTGGGGGTGACATCCACTTTCTCAATGATATTCATTTTCAATAATGTTTCAATATTATCTTCAATATCTTTTCTTTTTGATGGAGAAGCAGGATATGGTTTTTTCTTAAGGGTAGGAGGAATATCACTCAAATTACAGGATAAGGTAATTTTCATCTCTTCCTGAACAATTCCCAAGACATGAGAACCATGAGCAAAAGCCATAGGGAAAGAGGTAATAGAGGCAACAATAGAATCCTTTTGTTCACTAGTCAACTGATCACCAAAAGAAGCAGTATTTATTTCATGTAATAAATCATCCATTTCAGTTGTTGTTCTACCTTTACACTGGATCAGTGAGTTACAAGATTTCAACAAATTCCCAGAAGTTCTAGGAGAGGAAATTTTGAATTTCCTTTTCCCATTTATTCCTAAGGTAAAGAAATTATTTTCTGGGTCCAGTTTCACACCAAACATGGTTAAAATATCATTTCCCATAATAAACCAATTGCTTAAATTATCATTTTTCATGACAACAAACTCACAAACAGCTCTGACAAAACCACCATTATATTTGAAGAATACAGAGGTTTTGTATTTGCCAATAGGAAATAAGGTAGAACCATACCCTCTCCATTTTTCAGAAGTTATAGGTAATAATTTACTCAAATATTCCTTATCCACTGAAGCCAAAGCTTTTTCAGATACTACACTTCCTCCAGCACCAGAATCAAGAACTACATCAACA
Organism: Hemileia vastatrix; assembly: GCA_030280995.1. Taxonomy (NCBI): domain Eukaryota; kingdom Fungi; phylum Basidiomycota; class Pucciniomycetes; order Pucciniales; family Zaghouaniaceae; genus Hemileia; species Hemileia vastatrix. The sequence goes on from JASXTE010000006.1 coordinate 88,052, forward strand.
TTTTTACCATTAATGATAACAGGTGCCTTTAAAGGGGATATAGGAATAGAATTGTTAGTAATATCTTTAATTATCTCAGCATTTTCTACTGAAGATAAATTCAATACACAATCTTCAGATATATTATTTAAATAATGGAAATCATGTTCCAACATTAAAACATCTTTAACAGATTCATTGTCATAGGAGATATTACTTTCACAGTCACTGGAAGAATTATTGACATCAAGTTCAACTTCATCAGTGTCTTCATTATGTTCAACAAGATGAATTTTCTTGTCACAAACATGACCCTTCTGCCACGGTTTGTTACACTTATAACAAGTATTTGTTGCATATTTTTTAGGTGCAACTGGGGCAGAGGGTTTACCAGATTTTTCTGGGAGCTTTGTAGAAGGTTTATTCTGATCATTATAAGATTTACCAAGGTAATTCTTTGGTTCATATCTATGGTTGAGCAGTACCTCATTACAGATATTAATGAAAGAAGAATTTTCCCTTACATGCTCAGTTCTAGCCACAATCAAATCCCTAAGAGAATTTGGTAATTTATACAAGATTTTATCTCTCCAAATATCATAATCCATCTTTGGATCAATTGCTCTAAGGATTTTTGTTATTTTCATCAGAAAAACAATGGGCTTTTCAACAGAGGAGGATACATATCTAGTATTTTCATACAGTCTCTGTTGAGCTAACCTGAATTTTGAACCACCAAACTGATTCTCAATCAAGGATTTCCAATCATTCCATGTATAATGATTGTTATCTAAAAGAACAGATTCATACCACATCAAGGCTACATTGGAAAATAAAGAAATTAGCTTAGAAACAATTTCCTCATCAGGTAGTTTATAAGATCTCTTTAAATTATCAATTCTTTGGATAAAGTGTTGCCAATCAGAGGAAGAATCACCATCAAAGGTAGGATATTGGTCTAACTTAGGCCAATTTTTCTGACTACTGGGATGGTCCACTTTTTGGTTTGAATTATTCATTATTAATAATTCCCAAAGTTTAGCCAGGTGTTCAGAAATTTCATTATTTACAGAAACAGCTGGTGCTTGACCATCACAAGATTTTTTGCTAGTAGCAAAAGATTTTACAGACTCATTGTCAGTTTGTTTAATGGTTGAAATATGAGGAAGAAAGGATGAACTTTGCCCAGGTTTTTTCCCTTTATTTTTAAGCAGCTTATTGACAGAAATCTCATTTAATTCATTATTGATGTTTAAGGTTGAGAACTTTTCCTGCAGGTCAGACACATAGTTTCTTATTCTTGGAATTTCAGACATCTGGTCATTTACTTTTGTAAGAGATAGAACATTTCTGTCCTCAGAAACTGAGTGTCTGGTACTTAGTGCATGGAAATCATTTTTTAGCTTTTTAAACTCATTTTGAAGAGATTTTATTTCATTTTTGAATGAATAATTTTCTTCAATAAGGGGTTTCAATTCACTCAAGGTCTTATGTAGACTGATAATTCTATCTGAGATAGCTCTATGGTCACTTCTTATTTGCTTTTGTTGACTAAGAACAATATTCAAGGTTTCCTTGATTTTTAAATAAGCTGTATCTTGTACAGAAGAACTCATTTTACATTGCAAGTGTAAATTATTTAATCTATCATTTTCATGGATTAACACATCTCTCACATGTTTGTCTTTCACAACATTAAAATTCAGGGTATCTTTCAATATTTCCTCAGAAGTTTTTTCAATTAAGGTATAGATTTCAGGGGGAACAGAATCATTTTTAATTGAAAGAGAAGGATTAATTAAAGAAGTAGAAGTTAAATGTAAAGGTTCATCAAATGACAATTTGTTAATTACATCAATAGGGCTACTAGTTACAGGAAGCTGTCTTTTAACAGGTTTAACTGTTCTTTCACCATGTTCAATAATATTACCTGCAGAAGAAGATTTATTAGAAAACATACCCAAGTGACTATAAACCAAATTACTTACCATGGCAGAGGAGGAAACTTCCCCTGAGACTGGGTTTGGGATTGCGCTTGGGCCTTCTTTCTCCTGCCTTGTTGGTAGGGATGAGGAGGTGGATGGAAATTGGGTGTTCTGGATGGGCCAGGCTGATGATGAGGAGGGTGTTGCACATCCTGTTGGTAGTGACTCATTAGATAATCCCATTTCCATTGCTCTACTTCCATAGTATTTGAATTTTGGATGGTTGAGCTGGGTGGCTGTGAAGGTTGAGCCTGAAACTGAGGCTGATTGGGAGGCAACTGAGGAGGGGCCTGGGCCTGATTTTGGTTCCTGAGTTCTTGAACCTGATCCCACAAGGTGTCTACTTTTGCTTTGTACCTCATGTTTTCTGTCTTCAGCTCTTTTATATGACTGGACAGGTTGCTGATTTGTTGTGGTAGAGGAAGCTTTTTTATTTTGAATCCTTTTGGAAGACCTTCTTGAGGTACTAGAGGCTTTACTTCCTTCTGTTGTGCTGGGGGAAGGGGGTTTGGTTTGTTTACTTCTCCTGTCATTTCCACATCCTGAAGTATGTGAATTTTTTGTGTTAGCACAAGATTTTTTATGTTCAACTTTAGAAGAACTCACAGTATCAGCATCATAGTCAATTTCAATTTTATCCACTTGCATGTTATCCATTTTTTCAGCCAAATTGTTGGACATAATAGTGGGAAGATTAATTAACTTAAAAAAAATTAATAAAAGTTAGTTAATAATTGCTCCAAAAATAAATAAAAAATTTCAATTAATTAAATTATATAAAAAAAATTTTTTTTAATATAAAGTAATAATTGTAAAAAATTAATTAATAAAATGGATTGCAAGGTTAAATTGGGAATAAAAAATCAAGTTAATTCAACCAATTAATTACCAATATTAAATATGGCAATATATTTGGGACCAAGCACAAAGTACTTTTAAGTCAACCAAAATTAACAATAATTAATAATAATAAAAAATTATTTTAATAATTCAATTTGTATTAATAATAATGTTAATTCTTCTAGGACTAAGAGGATTTAACACTTTATAATGGTCAACTAGGAAAAAAAAATCTATAATTGAACACTTACACTCAGTGAATCAGCAATTAAGCCACAATCACTGTTATTGCAGTAAAAATATAGTAATATGAGTGAGAGGTGCAAAGGTGAACTTACTATAGTGATCAGAAAATCACTTCAAAATAATATAAACCTAATATATTGAACCCAAGTTCGAAACACGGTCACGGCAAAAGTTTCTTTTTTGCTAGGTGGTCCGTGCGTTTGTCTTTTGTCGCCAGGCTCGATCGTTGTCGTCGTTTAGGAAAGGTCCCCAGTTGTCGGTCAGTCGTCTAGAAGAGGGAAGAGGAAAAAGGGAGAAAAGGAGGAGGACAAGGAGAAGATAAAAAGAAAACAAGATGTAAAATATTATTTAATTTATTTAAAAGGAAACCAATGACAAGTATCTTGAGAGGTGACAAAAGATGAGGTTTTATTAATAATATTATTATTTCAAGTAAGAGTTCTGCGCGGCAAGCACTGTAATTACTATCAGACTTATTGCAACCTTTAATTTGTTATATAAAATTTAAATTAGATTTGTAATACTAATAAAAATAATAATCAAACGGTTATAATAAAATATGTTAAATTGTTGAGAATATAGTAAGTGATGCCTCTATAGGGGATTATCCAAGGCCCTTTTATAGGCAGTGGTCCCCTGAAGCGCTACAAATGACTATATACAAAAGAGTAATGAAGTAAAACAAAAAGATAAGAGTAGACATTTGTAACATAGTAACTAAGAGAAAAATATACGAAAAATAACAAGTATCCCAATTAAGAATGTCAAATTCCCATCCCAAATTCCCCAAATTAGTTTCTATAGATTAATAGGTAACTAAACAACCATGTGATCTAATAACTATGGGAAAAACAAATCAAAACAAGTAACACAATCTGTTTCAGTATTTCTAAGTGAACAATTGACATGTTTTGACGCAACAAGGTATGCAATCAATTTAATTCAGCATAAGTTTATATAATTTAATTGTTTTCACTTATGTATTTGAATACTAGTTAACTGAAACAATTAATTAAATTAATTTGAGAAATTATAATACTATTTTATAAAATATGTATTACAATTTATTTAATTTTCTTCCTGACACAATAAAGGGTCAAAAGAAGCGTCATTACTTATTGTTTAATACAATATGAAAGATGTAATTTAATATATAAATGTAAATCATTAATTTAATTATATTATAAGTCAATTTTACACTTATAATTATAATATATATTTTCAATTAATTAAATATAAATTTATAATTATTAAATACATAAAAATGCGCCATTATTTGTAGAATATAAAATATATTATGTTTAATTTAAATGTATAAAATTTATATAAACAATAAAATCAATATAACACTTATATGTAATAAGATATTTATATAATTTCATTATGCAATAAAATATTAATTTATATACATTAAATATAATTCATACGCCCTCTTTCAGGTCCTATAAGTTAACATATCATTTACTGGACTCCTGGAATAGCCTGGCTGACACCCTTAGTTATATCAATGTTGGTAACCCCAAAACCAGTGGAAGATGAAAGAGCCTTTGCCTTCTTGTATTTTGCTCAGTAATGCTTGAAGCGTTCAGACATCTGTTTAAGAAAAAGAACAATTCTTCCCTTGGTCTTATTCCGTAATTCATTTGCCATTAAAAGATAGCCATTAACTTTTGATGCTGGGGGCCGTCCTACTTTAGTTGAATACTCAGTACTAAAACAAGAATCATAGTTAAATTTGGTTTTCAGCCAGTTGATAAGAATGAGATGATCATCTTTTTTTAATTGAACGGTCTTAGATTTCTTGGCTGAGTGGGAGAAAGAAGGAGTAGTGGGATTTGAAGAACAACTTGGTGATGGCTGCCTTTGAGAAGATCTAGGACAACCAGGCATGTTAAAATATAAATGATGATGAAAAAAAGCAGAAACAAGCAGATGAGATGGTGAGGGGTTCTGAGTGGATAGAATGGACAGGATGGGACAAGAATGTGAGTGTGCAGCAAGTTAGAAGCCATATCCAGAGAGTAGTCCAAAATGTGGTTATGGCAGAAATTTGTGCAACATGTGGTTATGACAGAAAGTTGTCCAAGATGTGGTTATAAAAAAAAAGTAAAAAAATGTCAGATAAGAGGTGAACATTGACACGTAAAGTGTCTAATAACCCAATTATTAGAAAAAATAATTGCAGAAGATAATTGGGGTATGCAGATTATTTTCTGCAATTAATTTAATTGCAGATCAGTCAACATTGATACCCCCTATTATTTTAAAATTTTTAAATCTAAGAGGTCATCAAAGTAAAGCTTCTAGAACCAAAAAAACAGAATTTTTACATTAATTTGCTTATTCCAAACTTTAAAAAATTGGTATGGTTTCCAAGTAATCTTGGTCAAGAAACTATATACCTACTAATAATGTGTTAATTTAAATTTTTAAAATCAGCTTGTCAATTCAATCAACAAGCTCAAATAAGGTCATTATTTGCATTGAAATATTATCAAAATAACTTGGAAAATCAAAATGATTCTGCATTATATTTTTACCTGTTTATCATGCAATAATTTTCTATTACAGCTGAGTTATTTCCTTTTGAATTTTTTATGAAGATACATAGATATCCATATTTCATAGAGAAATATATTCATGAGAAATCTCATCTGTCAATCCACTAAACTCTTAATTATTAATTCTTTCAAAATAAAAAATTTATTATAGTAGTGTTTTTGTTGCACAATCCTATCAAAATTTTATATTTTTATTCATTTTTCTTTTCATAATGTATATGATGAGCTCTAGTTGTTCCTATTTTCTTCAGGGAAAAATACCTACTAATACCTCTGTACTTAATAAAATATTCAATGAGATATTCCTTTGATCAAATTCTCATTTTTTCAGGTTTATTTACAATTTCTGTCATGTGCTTTTTAATACATCACTTCAGTCTAATGAATAGAAGCAGAAACCCACAGAGGAGAAACTACACAGGTTTTTATTGTTCAATATAAGCTCTCTCAACATTGATATTAATTTTCCATATCCTGAACAAAATTACCATGTTTCTGAAAAAATCCCTGCTATATTCTACAATGCTTTTATCCACTTTCTTCATCAATGCCACAACCTGGAAAAAAATTTTCTTGGTATCTTGATTGGTTTCACAAGTGGAATCAAGTTTTGGCAAAAATTGTCATTAAGCACTGGGATAAAGCTTTGAAAACTAAATATTTTGTTTCTTATTCAATATACTCTACTCATATTTACTACCTAAATAAAATGGGTTCTCTTCACTACTGTTTTATATTTTATGCTGATAAATTACGACTTGGAAAAGATTCTGATAGATTCTGTGAAATAGTTAAAATAAGAAAGTATAATTATAAAAAAAAGAAAGTAAGAACTAATATTTTTCTCTTATTTTTTCACAAGCTTATATAAGTTTGACAATCTTTTCAGAATTCTTTTAACCAAAATCACCTTCTTAAACAACTTCCAAGTGGTGAAACCTATGATAATATTTTCAAAAACTTTAAATGTTGCTCAGACACCAAAATGGATGATAAAGGTTCTTTTCAGTCAACTTTATTCCCATGGAGATCTGAAGAACTTTCAGGAGTTGCACAAAATCTCAACCATAAACACATTCAACTCCAAAAAAATTCCTCTTATTCAGGATAAATACTTAAGAAATTGGCATTATATGATAGATTAAATTTTGGTATCCTCAATCACAACTCACTTTAATTATTTTCTAGTCCCCAAGGCTTTTCCAAGTAACTGATATTTTTCATTATATCTTGCTTCTCTTAATCCTCAACAATTAAGACTTCTTAATTTTCAAGCCTCAATAAACATTTCCTACATAATTGAACAAATTTCAAATTATAATGTGAGTTATTGGTGGATTCACTAATCAATAATCTAGCAGACTGATATTCCTTATTTCCAATTTTTAGGAAACCTAGCCTTAAAAAATTAGAACAGATAATTTTTTTTAGCTTTGATGCAACTTTATTTAAAGAAAATTTCACCTGCATTGATAGCTCAGACTTTTTTCTTTGTATCTTATGAATGCTGAATTCAATACTTCTGCTTAGAGAATACTTGAGTACACAAAATTCATTTTGTTGGCCCATTCTATACAGAGGATCAACTGTTTGCTGTTCAAATTCTGGATTCCAATTAGGCTCTTGTTTCAATATTTTAAAAAAATTCTCTTTTCAACCTTTTTTATCTCAATATAAGACTTGTTGACTTACCATTATATAAAAATTTTGTGCACATCTCAAGTCTATTCCAACTCCGGAAGCCTTGATCATACCAAGAAAAACTTGACATCTTTCATTGTTTTTGAATTTTTCCAGATTTTCATCCCTTTTTTTCATGCTAAATTTTCCTTCAAGCTTTGTATGCTAATTCCATGGTCATCTAAAGCCTTTTTTATACTGTTCAATGGATAGAATATTGAAATGTTGATTAAGCTAAAAATAAGTTTTTTAGATAATTAATAGAATTACCTACATTTCCAAAATGTCTGCATATTCTGAAAATATAACAGCCTTGGGACAAATTATTCCCCTTTCTCCCCTTAAGAAATTTTCTAAATGACTGATTAGATGTATAATATGTGCTGAATGTTTCCACATGAAGGGAAATGTTGGAGGTTGATCTGGGTTTTTGTAGAAAGGGTGTTTACAAAATTTCCATAAAATTGACAGTTCTCAGAGAAGCTCAGCTGGGTACCAAGGGAGGTTGGTGTTTTGAGAAGGCCCATAATATTCAGAAAAGCGTTTTTGAAGCTTGGTAAGTTTTGAGTGCCAAGGATCTGATAATTGTACAGATATTTGTTGCTCAATTTTTTGAGGAAGTGATAAGATTTCTTCCTTAGTCCTCCACAGTCATATGAAATTCATGAGAGTATGTATCAATTTTATTGAGCTAGAGCTCCCTCTGTTTGAGCTATTCATAAGAAAACTAATCTACAACCATTTTTCTTAACATATTTTAATTCTGTGGAATGATATAATGCTTTGAAGATCAGTTTTCCCATTCTGAAGTGGGATCCCTGTCAAGCATAGTTTATACTCAGCCTACAGGTCTGATATATTCTGATTATTTTGCAACTGGGGATTCTTGATTAAAATTTTAAATTATATTAAAAATTTCATCAGCTTTTATAATATTATTTTCAAAAACTTTAGTAATTGAAATGAATGCTTACTGAGCCTCATCTAAAGCTATTCAGTAAAAAATGAGTTTATGAGTTACTGGAGGAATAGGTTGAGGAGTTTTCTTTGAAGAAGATGGACTTTCTGTTTCATAGGTAGCCAAAACAACTAGTTGCTTCTGAAGCTCCTCAAAATCAATTTTCTTTGAATCCTTTGCATAAAGAACATTGAAAGTTAGTGCATTATCTTCAAATTGAATTCTTATTTCATTGGCCCAGTTTGATAGTGTTGCAAGTGGGCAAAGGATGAGAGTTTCTGAGGTCCTATCTTTCTCTTCTAACCACCCAAGAGTTGAAATGATCTGGCTTCACTTTGAGTTTCAGTAATTAGGCCAAGAGTTGAGAGGGTCTATCACAATCCCAAACCATCAGCTAGAATTGAACCAATTCCTGCAGAGGATCACTCTTCTTCAAGAAATTGTTCGTAATAATTATTAGAACCTACTCTCAGACAGCTGTTTTCTGAACACCTCCACAGGTTTTCTAACTTTTCTGATAAGTTATTTTCATTTTCTATCATAAAATTGATAGCTTGGATATGATGCATTTTCAGAGTTGTTTTGATACCATTTTTAGATAGATTTGACATTTTATTATACCTTGTCCAAGAAATTTCAGAAGTTGTGTGAATACAAGAATCATGAATATTGAAGAAGACAGTTGGATTGTAGTGTGGAATTGGTGTCAAATAAATTTGATAATTTAGAAATACTTCTTTAGCCTGACTAATAAAATCAGTAAAACAAAAAAGGAGGCCACAATTTCTATACTGCCTGTTTAAAATTAGAACCAAGTAAGAGCAAAAATAATAAGGTATTTGGGGATTTAAAGCCCTTTCCTCAGTTTAAATTTGTGATCCAAATCCAATTTCTCCAAGTAGTTGTCCAATTTGGCAACTCTGTTTGTTAGAAAGATCACCAATAGGTGTTGCTTCTCCTTCTTTGAATAATCCAAAAACATGAACTAAAGATCTTCCTCATTGCATAATAACAAGAGTGGATATGTCAGCCAGGCTACTAGACTTACCCAGTGAAATAATTAATTATTTACTGGATGAAGCCGCACCTTATCATTTTTATGATTATTTAATTATAATTTAGTTACATTAAAATTAGTTATAATAAATTAACTAATTACAGAATGATAAAATTAAATAAATAATAAAAATTAAAATATAAAATTGTCCCTGATATTTTTCTCTAACACCGTGCTCATTTGACAGGTTGGAAAAAATAAAAATTTATATTAAAAAATAGATATTAAGTTAAAATAAGATTTTAATATTCAGATAATATTAAATATATACAAAAAATTCAAATCATTTATTTAGAATTGACTTCTACAGTAAATATTAAATAAATTGATGTATTTCTGACATACTCTGTAAATACATCATTTTGACGCCTTCTTTTTAGAATAACTTTATTATTTGAAAATACTCCTTCTGGAATATTCTTTTCTCTCTCTCATACTACTGTTTTTAGAATTTGATTGCCGTGCTTTGTCTCTCCTTTGCCTATACAAGGCCTCTCTTTTTGTTGTCTTTTGATGATTCCTTTATTACAACATTAACAAATCAAACAATTATTCCTATAATCTATAGCATTAGTATTTACAATACCTAACTCTAATATATAAATTATATCAATATTTTAATCATACCTCTTTTAATTGAGTAAAATAATCATCCTAGATTTAAGAGATATGTACAAATTTGTTGAGAGCCCATTTAAACCTTCAAAATCCTCGTAAAAACTTCATACCAATCTTCTAGACCAAAGGTGTACCTTGACAATTGGGATCCTTTCCAAAATATCGACGGCGCAACGTTACTTGAGGCGTAATCGAGGGGACCATTGGCGTACAAGTACCTGTAAAGGACGAGAGAAGGCGAGAAAACGACAAACGTCATACGTCACGTGATAAAAGTTTTTGCTGCGAACGGGAATCCAACCGCGCTCCAAAACTTAAGTTCATATACTGACTAAACATTGTATATATTGTGGTAATTATTGTTATTACTATTTGTTGGTTACTCTTCACTCTTCATTTGCTGCGTATTTCCTTTTACTCAGCACTCTGTAAGTGGCATTAATTTGCTCATTTTGCAGGGGGAGGTGTCTGGTAATTTGGAATTTATTTTTATTATTATATTTTTATTTTATTTTTCCTGGTTGACCATAATAGAGCAATAAGTGTTCTTAGTCCCAGAAGTAATAAAATAATTATATTTTAATATTAATTATTATAATTTTTCAGTTGACATTTGTCCTGATTAATTTAAATTTTAATTGTTCCAGTTGACAAATTGTCCTGACAATAATATTTTTTAATTAATATATAATTAATATTTAATTACTTCAGTTGACTTTGAGTCCTGGTAATTCAATAAATATTTTAATTAATAAAACTCACATTTAATTATTTCAGTTGACATTAAGTCCTGGTAATTAAGTGATCAAGCTTAATAAAATTTTAAAATAAAAATTTATATTTAATTACTTCAGTTGACATTAAGTCCTGGTAGTTAAGTTATCAGTTTAATAAAATTTTGTTAAATTAATAAAGTTTCATATTTGATTACTTCAGTTGACAATAAGTCCTGGTAATAAATTAGTTGATTTAAATCCTGAAAATAAATAATTAAAAATTATTAATAAAAATTCTAATTTATTTCTACAGTTGATTACATTATAATCCTGGTTTTAAATTTTTTTTATTAAATAAATTAATTATTATTAAAGTTGATTTTTATCCTGAAAAAAGATTTTTTTTTTTATTATTTATTTTATTTTATTTTTATAAAAAATCAAAAATCAAAACTAATTAATCTTATTGTCTCTTTTCTTCATTTCAGTAAAATCTTAAAATGACTGACCAAAGTGGTTCTGCTGCACGTGAAGAAGATTTACTTTTAATTGCTACCTCAATGATTAATCCTGATATGGCTGTGATTGATGAAACTCTTGACCCTGAGTTCTATGAGAGCCTGGAAAGTTACTCAGTTTCCTTATTGAGAAACACTCCAGATGTAGCAAGAATTAATGATGAGCACTTGAGAGATATTATTGCCAAGCAAAATAATATAATGAACAATATGCAATTGACTTAGAGATATAATAGCTTGTTAACTGATCAGGGTTATCAAGAATTAAGAAGTGAAGCACAGAGAGTCTCTGATTAATTGTCTCATTACAAAGCAACCCATGAAAAGAAAGTTGCTTTATGGCAAAATATAAAAAATGATTTGTCTAAACTAAAAGATACTGTATCTGCCTGTTGCCAGGAGTTAGAGATAGATAAGATAAATCTGAAAAGATTCAATGACAATTTGTCATCTTTTCAACATAAAAATCAATTATCTTTTGCAACTATCAATGAGAGTTTATCTAGTCTTCCAAGAATGAAAACAAGACTAACAACCATTGAAGAAAAATTGAACTCATTGTTAAATGACCAAAAATATTCTGAAATTTCTGTGAAGGAACATATAGTGCAGGATGCTCAAATAGTACCTGTGGCTAGTTCTTCTAAAATAAAAATAGATCCAGAAATACATGTTGAAAACACTGAGTTTCCATCAAAAACTGATGATGCACCAGGATCTGCAACAGAAGGATTAAACAATGAGATTTAAGCACAATTAGAGAAATTACAGCTGCTTCTTACTCAGAAACAAGCTAGTACTAAGGAGACACCTTCAAATCAAAAGAATTGGCCAAAACTTGACCAGTACCCAACATTTGATGGTGATTCTTCCTCTGATTGGCAACAATTTATTTGCAGAATTGATAACTTAAAAAATTCTTACAAACTCCCAGATGAGGAAATTGTGTCCAAATTAATTTCTTTATTCACTAATGTTGCCCTGATGTGGTATAAATCTCTTCTCCTGGATGGGAATGACTACTCATGGGAGGATTGGAAGAAATTAATTAAAGCGCAATTTGGTGGCTCCAAGTTCAGGATGGCTCAACAAAGGCAGTATGAGGAAACTAGATATAGCTCTTCTACTGATAAAACTATTGAGTTTTTAATGAAACTTGTAAAAATCTTAAGAGCAATGGACTCAAATATGGAGTTTGATTTATGGAAGGACAGGATCCTCTATAAATTACCAATGTCTCTGAGAGACTTGATAGTGGCTAGGACTGAGTTCTCCAAAGAACCCTCTTCTTTCATCAATACTTGCAATGAGATACTTCTAAACAATAAGTATGATTCTAGAAGATTCATTCCTAGGCCCCTTTGGAGAAACCCTCCACTTACCAACAGAAACCTCTGGAAAAGGTTGGTAAACCTTCTGCCCCTGTTGCACCAAAGAAGTATGCAACAAAAACTTACTTCAAGTGCAACAAGCCTTGGCAGAAAGGCCATGTTTGTGACAAGAAGATAAATCTTGTAGAGAAAACAGAGGAGCATGCTGATGACACAGTGGCACTGGATGATACATCAAGTGATTGTGCCAGCAATATTTCATATGAATCTCAACAAGAAATCTTGATGCTGAAAGAGGATATTCATTTTTTAAATACTATTGACATTGATAATAATGATTTATCTACAGTTGAAGATGCTGAGATCATAGAGAACATTGAGGATAGCTCAATTATTATTGCCCCTCTTAAGGCACCAGTCTTGATCAATGGAACCAGCATTGAAGTTGTTCTGGATTCTGGAGCTGGAGGAAGTGTAGTATCTGAAAGAGCACTTGCTTCAGTAGATCAAGACTATAAATCTAAACTGATGCCTATCATTTCTGAAAATTGGAGAGGGTATGGCTCTGTTTTGTCCCCCATTGGTAAATACAAAGCCACAGTGTTTTTTAAATATAACCATGGTTTTGTAAGAGCTATTTGTGATTTTGTTGTCATGAAAAATGATAACTTGAGCAATTGGTTTATTGTAGGAAATGATATTTTAACCAAGTATGGCATAAAATTGGATCCTTCAAACCAATGTTTCACAATGGGGATGAATGGGAAGAGAAAATTTAAGATTTCCTCCCCTAAAAAATTATTAAAACCAGAATTTAACACATGTAATTCTGTGGTTCAATATAAAGAAGATCTACAAAGGAAATGCATGCCCTTAGGTCTGAAATTGACAATGCTTCTTTTGGAGAACAACTTTCTGGTGAGGATAAAGATTCCATCATTAACTTGATAAAATCTTTTCCTGTGGCCTTTGCTCATGGGTCACATGAACTGAGATTAGTTAAAGAGGAAATGAAACTTTCATTGTCTTTCCCATTAACTGATATACCACCTAGCTTAAAAAAGAAGCCTTATCCTGCTTCTCCCACAAAGAGAAAAGATATTGAAGATAATATCTCTACCCTTTCAAAAATGAATATTATTGAAAAGGTAGTTGAAACACCTAAATATTGTGTTATCTCACCTGTCCTAATTTCTTATGAGAAAGATAAAGCCAGGTTATGTGGTGATTATAGAGCACTAAACACTTATACTGTTGATGATATCTACCCTTTACCTAGAATCAGCTCTATACATGCTACTTTACAGGGTGCTAAATATATTAGCTGTTTGGATGGTAATAAAGGATATCACCAGGTACCTGTTGAGAAAAATTCTCAGAACTTTCTGATGATTGCCACTCATATGGGTATTTATAAGTATAGTAGTATGCCATTTGGCCCTAAAAATGCCCCTTCAGTTTTCCAAAAAGTAATGGATAACACATTCCATCAAGAGATAATTGAAGGATGGCTGATGGTTTATATTGATGATATCATTATATTCTCAAAAACATTTGAGGACCATCTTAAACACCTGTGTAAAGTATTCCAGAAAATGGATGAAATAAATATGACACTTGTTTGAAGAAATGTAAATTTGGTTTCCATTCTTTAAAAGTTCTTGGTCATGTTGTTTCAGGCTTACAGATATGTGTTGACCAGAACAAAGTGGCAGCCATAAAACAGGTGAAAGCTCCTACAACAGTGAGAGAGCTCCAAAGTTTTTTGGGAATGTGTGGATACTATAGACAGTATATTAAAAATTATCAAGTCATAGCTTTACCCCTTACCCAATTAACTAGAAAGGATGTTGCTTTTGTCTGGAATAGTGAAAGACAAAGAGCCTTTGACACTATGAAACACTGTTTGATGTCAGCACCAATTCTTGCTTTACATGACTTTAATCAACCATTTGTTTTGTACACTGATGCCAGTTTCATTGGTCTTGGTGCTGCCCTCCATAAAAAACAAGTGATGAATGATAAAGTTTCAGAAGTAGTAATTTGTTATATTTCAAGAACCCTGAGAAATAGTGAATTGAAATATGGTGCTACTCAATTAGAGTGTTTAGCTGTAGTATGGGCTCTAGAAAAGCTTCATTATTACCTAGATGACCAGAAATTTGAACTTGTCACTGACTGCAGTGCAGTTAAATCCCTTTTAAACTTGAAAACACCTAACAGACATATGTTCAGATGGCAGCTGGCTGTTCAAGAGTACAGAGGGAGAATGACAATTATTCATAGGGCTGGTATTGTTCACTCAAATGTGGATATGTTATCAAGGTTACCTTTACCAAATGATGACTCTAATCCTGCTTATGATCCTGAGGATGAAATTATTCATATTCATGGGATATATGTGGTTGATATGGAGGAAGAGCTATTACAGCTTATTCTGGAATCATATGATAAGGACTCTGACTTGAAAAAGTTATGCACCATATTAAATGATCCAAAGAATGCTTCAATACAAGCATTAATTAAAACACTTCCACCAAAGTACCAAAAAGCTTTGGAAAAAGGTAAATTTTCAATTGATGAAGGATATCTATATTATAGAAGAAAGTTGAGTAATGTTATTGTTATTCCTCCTTCTATGAAAGAAATCATCTTGAAAATTTGTCATGATGACATATTAGCTGGACATTTTGATCTTGACAAAACAATGATCAGAATTAAGAACACTGCTTGGTGGGCTAATATGTCTGAAAACACCAAATAATATGTTGAATCTTGTGATTCTTGCCAAAAATAAAAAAGATTTACTGGTAAGAGGGCTGGATTAATGCAACATATTGAACCTCCTGATGCTCCATGGCAAATAATAAACATGGATTTGTAACAGGATTACCTATTGCTGGTAAAAACAGTTATAACTCTTGTTGGGTTATTGTGGACAGATTCACAAAAATGTGTAAATTTATCCCTACCCACAAGGATGAATCCACTAAAGAATTAGCTTTCTTATGGTGGTCTCATATGTTTAATACTGCTGGTTTTCCTAAAGCCATAATCTCTGACAGAGACCCTAAATTTACTTCTGAATTTTGGATGTCTCTGATGGATGTTTGTGGTTGTGATCTGAAACTTTCTACTGCCCATCACCCTCAGACTGATGGTTTAGCTGAAAGAATTATTCATACTTTAGAGGACATGATAAGAAGATATTGTGCCTTTGGCCTTGAGTATAAAGATAATGACAGATTCACTCATGATTGAGTTACCTTACTTCCTGGGTTAGAATTTGCTTATAATAGCACTGTTCATTCTGTTACTCAAAGAAAGCCTTTTGAGCTCTGGCTTGGATATGTTCCTAATACTCCTACCCAAATTCTCAATAACAAAATACCTAAATTGGATATACATCCTGGTGTAAAATATTTTCTTCAAATGCAACAATTATGTAGAAATCATGCTCAAAAATGTATTGAAAAATCATTTGAATATGAGAAGAAAAGATGGGACAAATCCCATAAAGAATACACTTTTAAAAAGGGTGATGAAGTGTTGATTTCTACGGTCCACTTCAACTTACAAGGTAATAACAAATTGAAAGATCCATTTGTTGGTCCATTTGTTGTCAGAAGATTGATTGGAGATAATGCAGTTGAAGTAATTCTGTATTCTCCATATGACAGAAAACATCCTGTTTTTCCAATATCTCTTTTGAAACCTTACGCATTCAATAGTGATTTATTTCCAAAAAGGAGGGGTAGACCAAAGAAAACCCCAAATGAAATCACTGAAACAGCAGAAATTGAAAAAATTCTAAATGACAGAATAGTCACTGCTGAAAAAGGTACAGAATACTTATTGAGATTCAAGAATAAATCATCTGAATATGATTCTTGGATACCTGGGAAGGAGATATCTAATCTTCCTACTCTACTAAAAAAGTATAAAAAGAAAAAATCATAGCATTTTTTTTATTGTTTTTTTAGAGTGAGGGAGTGTCAGCCAGGCTACTAGACTTACCCAGTGAAATAATTAATTATTTACTGGATGAAGCCGCACCTTATCATTTTAATTATTATTTAATTATAATTTAGTTACATTAAAATTAGTTATAATAAATTAACTAATTACAGAATGATAAAATTAAATAAATAATAAAAATTAAAATATAAAATTGTCCCTGATATTTTTCTCTAACACTGTGCTCATTTGACAGGTTGGAAAAAATAAAAATTTATATTAAAAAATAGATATTAAGTTAAAATAAGATTTTAATATTCAAATAATATTAAATATATACAAAAAATTCAAATTTCTTATTTAGAATTGACTTCTACAGTAAATGTTAAATAAATTGATGTATTTCTGACATACTCTGCAAATACATCTTTTTGACACCTTCTTTTTAGAATAACTTTATTATTTGAAAATACTCCTTCTGGAATATTCTTTTCTCTCTCTCATACTACTGTTTTTAGAATTTTATTCCCATGCTTTGTCTCTCCTTTTCCTATATAAGGCCTCTCTTTTTGTTGTCTTTTGATGATTCCTTTATTACATAACTTTATTACAACATTAACAAATCAAACACTTATTCCTATAATCTATAGCATTAGTATTTACAATACGTGACTCTAATATATAAATTATATCAATATTTTAATCATACCTCTTTTAATTGAGTAAAATAATCATCCTAGATTTAAGAGATACGTTGTGGTGATCCAAACTTGGGTAGGCCTTTGGAGTGCATTTTTGGGGGTATTTGGTATGTAGGGTGTTATTGGAGTTATGGTGTTATTAGTGGATTTTTTCATCTTTAGATGGTAGTTAGTAGTGTTTATGGAGGCTTAAGCTAGGGTCACTTATTATGTCTCAGCTTAATGTCCTTTCTTTTCTCTTCATTTTGGTATCCCTTATGGGTGGTTACCTTGTTTTATAGGGTAGTTATGGTGTTGTTATTGGTATTTATCGGATGTTTATCGCTTAGTGGTGCTTATGTAGGCTTAAGCTAGGGTCACTTATTATGTCTCAGCTTATTTTCATTCATTTTATTTTCATTTTGTTATGTCTTATGTGTGTTTATTTTGTTTATTAGTGAAGTTATGGATTTTTAGGGTTTTTAGGGGTTTTATGGGTTGTATGGGTGTTTTAGGGCCTAGAAGCGACCATCCCGCCCCCAAGCGGCCTGCCTGCCCCTAGGCGGAGCCGCCTCCAAGCGGCCTGGCCGCCTGGGCACTGTGGAGGCGCTAAAATGCACTTTTATGCATGAAAAAGGCTGGGAAAGCTGGATTTTGGCTGGGGAATTGGTCAGGGTGGTCTGTGCACTGGCTGTATGATGCGTGTGTGGGAAGATTTTTAGGGGAATCATCTTATCTCTTTACTCATTGCCTCTCTGTTCCTCACTGTCTCATTGGCTTGTGTTTTGTTGGAATATATTACTGTTCATTTCAACTCTTTCTGGTAGTCTGTCTGGGACTATTATCTTCACTTTTAAAGGGGTCAAGTGTGTTTAATTAGAGGGTCTAGCAAACAGATCTCCAATTTTCTGCAACAGGTAAATCTCAATTATTTCTCTAAAGGGACAGGGGATTTTCTCTCTGGTTTTTCTCCAACTCCCTTGGTCAAGGCCTATAGCTATTACTATAGGATTGTCTACAACGTACAAATTTGTTGAGAGCCCATTTAAACCTTCAAAATCCTTGTAAAAACTTCATACCAATCTTCTAGACCAAAGGTGTACCTTGACAGGATACTTCATCAAATACTGATTTTTCTCTTGGAAAAATAGGTTTAAAATTTAAAGAGAATTGTCCAATTCATCTTAAATTTGACATTTTAATTAAATGAATTTTTTGGTGATGGTGGTAGTATAAAGAAAGAAAGGATGAGAGCAAATTTTTGAAAGAGAATAAAGTAGAGAATACACTACGCACCAAGTAAGATATCCCTGATGGGGATATCCAGCGCGAGTTGGGGATATTTTAGGGGGTGACATTAGGTCAGAAAAGTAAATGTGAGAAAAGTAAGTGCAAGAAAAATAAGTATGAGAAATTTAAGTGTAAGAAACATCATTTGCGACCATGAGAATTTTTTTTTCATAAAAAAATTGTGAAAAAACTGAGAAAAATAAAAAATGAAATAAAAAATCAGGTTTTCGGAGAAAAAAATAAATAAAAAAATTTCCCATGGTTGCAAAATATTTTTCTTACAGTTATTTTTCTCACATATTTTTTTTGCACATATTTTATTACACATATTTTTCTTGCACATATTTTTCTGACACATATTTTTCTATCCTTATGTCCCTCCCTAAAATATCCTCAACTCGTGCTGGATATCCCCATCAGGGATATCTTACTCGGTGCGTAGTGATATATATAATATTGAATTAATATTCACAATTGAATTTTTCATGTATGTTAATAATTAATGTTGAGTCCCATTTTCATAATAACTAAATACAGATAGATAATTGAAATAAGTGCATTATTTTAGATCCTAAGTTTTGTGCCAATATATTAAAATTAGTTTCTTCAATAGTGAAAATTTAAAAAAAATACATTACCATTTTTTACCCTTAATATATATATATATATATTTTCTCCTACATTATATTATTTGAACATTGTCTTATATTTTTTTATTCCAAGGAGCAATGAGAAATTTCTATTGATAAGGACTCAATATAAACTTTTGTCTAGAAAATTTAAAATTATGTGCAAATATTTTTACAGAGTTATATTTTTATTAATTAAATTTTTAAAAAGGACTTAAATAGTATGATTTTTTATATATTTGCAGAAATAAAACTGATAATTGAAATAATATTCCAGACCTAAAATACTATGTTTAATTTAAGATATTTCTACTAATATCAAACCTGACCTCACAACATTCAATGGATCTAGATATAAAATTGAATATTATGGTATTTTGAGAATTGTGGCTTGACCATTGCTCAAATTTGGTTCAACGGATGCTCAAATTGAATCCAAAGCTCAGATTGAGAAAGGATAAGTTGAGGCTCAATTTAGGTCCAACATTTTTTAAACATTTTTTATCAAATATAAAAAAAGTTTCCTAAAATTTTCAATAAATTTCCCCAATGTTTTTCCAACCTCTTCCCAAAAGTTTCAACTAGATTGAACCTCTAGCAGTTCACCCCCTGGTTTCCCGTGGTGAGTATTCATATAGGACCATTCAAATCTTCTAGACAACTGACTTTTTAAGCTTTTCATGTTTCTTTACTTGAGCTCAGCCTGAAATTTGGGGACCTTTCCTCAAGAATTCTGTTGGTTATCTTCCAGTAAGTAGAATATTCAAAAAAGGCTACAAGTAAGTAAAATTCCTATAGAAATATTTGGATAATTACAACAGGTTAGAGTAACTTGATATAGTGATTTCAGAAAAAAAAGCCCTGTTATATAATAAAATTTTGATATTGAATCAACAATTTTACCACTAATTGAACATAAAATTGTTCTTAGTGGGAGTCTTTCAATAGACCAATTAATTTTGTGATCTTTGCAGATAATAAACCAGATAATAAAAACTGATCAATTGATTCTTCTTAAAAGGAATTTTTATCCCTTTTTCTTGGTTTGTAAAACTCATTCAATATTTAAAAAGAATATTACTGACAAATTTCTTTTTTTAATATAAAAATCATGGCTACATATTTTAGACCAGTTAAATCAAGTGAACACATAAAAGAATATTTGGCTTTTGGAACTTATAAATTCACTCAAAACCTACAAGTAAGAAATTAAATTGACTTAAGTAGTGTTAAGTCATACTTATAAAACTCCTTTTGAAGTTTCTAATAACTCTTATTTCAATTTTTTGATTTAAATTCCTCTTAAAAATGTGTGACAACAATGAATTGTGAGTAATAAGGCTAAACCTTATAACTTAAGACCTAGAGCTTAAACACCTGTTACAAGACATTCAAATGGAGAGACAGGATTCTCCTATAAACAGCAAGACTCCACAGATGTCTATATAAGAAATGGAAAGACTTCTAAATCAGATCACAGTAAATAAATCAAAAAACACTTTTCGAGAAAAAATTCACTAACTGCCCAATCTTCTAAAAGCCCTAAAAATAAAATTCAACAACATGGTAGACCAGATCAATAATCTGGAGAAAAGAGAAGAACAAGGTTTTATAGAAGTCAACCAAGCTCTAGTAGAATTAAAAGCTTAGCCGACAACAGTAGTAGCAAACCCTTCCACAGTTGCAACAGAAGCACCTCCAGCCCAAAAGGAGGATCAAAAGACCACAGTCAGAAAAGGAGAATGGGTCTGGTACTCCCAGAACTACAAAAACCCTCCACATCAGGGTTCAAGCAATAACCCTTACAGGGGAAAGACAAAGAGAGGCAGAGGAAATGGAATAAGATCTAGGTAAGTCACCCATCTTCTCATGATCAATTATATGATACTAACAGTGAATTATTCATAGGTAATGAGATTGATAGGGATGTACTAAATAAAATTGATAAAGATCTGAAATATTACTCATTTGAAAATAGCATTTTAAATTTGTCTTTAAAGGATGACAATGTAATTAGTTTTAGTGATAATAATCACCACGGGAAATCTGGGGGTGAACTGCTAGCAGTTCCCTCTATTTGAAACTATCAGGAATTCGTCAGGAAACTTTTGGGAAACCATCCTGAAACTGTCAGAAATATGTTTTTAAATCTGATGAAAAAACATTGAAAAAATAAACTGTCACAGATTGAATCCAGAACAATCCCTCCTTGAGCAGAGCTTAGGAACCACATTGAACATCAGTTAATCTCAGGTTTGGAAAAAGGTTGAACAACATCACTTAGCATACCTTAATATTCAAATATTAAACATGAATATATGTTGCGTTTATAATATAGATGCATATGCATTTAAATTTGCATGGTGAATACTTATTGCATGTTAAAAATTGATGTGAAATGCCTATCTAAAGTGTATGCATAATGACTATAAAAAATAAATATGCATAAAAAATATGCATAGTGATCATGCATAAAAAATATGCAAATTGAATATGCATAAAAATATGCATATTGAATATGCATTAAAAATATGCATATTTAATATGCAAAAAAGGTGCATATATGTGTATGAATAAAATATATTAATATGCATATAAATCTGTATAATGAATATGCATATGCATATCCATAAATATGCATAATGATTGAAAAATGCAAAAAATGATGCTTAACAAGTATATTTTATGCATAAATAGAAATATGCAATATGAATTCATATTGCATACAGATAACACTGGCAAACCAACTTGACCAAAACTCATACTAAATTTTCATTCTGGACTTAAGGTGTGAGGGAAGGAAGAAAAACAGTCCGATGTTAGAAAAATGCTACATGCACTCATTTTGTAGCAGAGCAAATGAGAAGTGCTGAATAATGGTTGGTGCCAATAATTTAGTATGATGTCATAATTTTATTTAATTGTTTTCAATATTGAAAAGACTTTAGGTCGGTTGGTATGGATCTAGCTGTGCCAGGGTCTAATCTAATTATTTTAACAATTTCTTAATAATTAACGGGCTTTAATACAAAAACAGGTTGTATTTTTTGTGGGATATTGGATATGATAAGGTCTTTTGTAAAAAAAACTTATATTGTTTAAAAATATTCCTGAAGCAGATGTGGGATAATCACTACAAAAAATTGTAGTACTGTGGGCAATAAAATATATGCACAAGCAGTAAAGAAAGGACCAAGTGAACCCTTTTTGTGCAGTGGGAATCATTAGAGTGGAATTGTGGATGAAAAATATAATTCATTATTACCATTTTATTTAATCAAAAAATTTATAATATTAAAAAGAACTATTGATTAATTGGTATTTGACCTTTGTGCCTCACTAATATTTATCATTTGATTGATTTTTTGTCACCATTATGTTATGAATATTATAAGTATAGCAAAAACTCATGTGCCCAATGCATACCGGGTGATGTTACACCTTTTATAATATTATTAAATAAAGGTAATAAAATATGAAAATGATTTGTTTTACAAAAAATAAATTGATATCCAAAAGCAATATGAGGGACAAAAAGGTAAAATTAAAGGGATCAAATACGAAATAAAAAATTAAAGTAAAATTACTGCCATCAAGAGAAAGTAGACATGATGGGGTGAACACCCACCAGTGGCACTAAACTTGGACTATAATTGCTTTTTTGAAAAACAAAAAAGTGCCAATCTGAGGTCTAACAAAACTTCAGCAGAACCATTTAGCCATATCAAAAAACATCTAGTGCAATGATTGAGAGAGAATCAATCACACCAGACTGCATATGCCCAAAAGTGTCCAGCACAAGTTTGGCCGAACTTGTGCTGGACACATTTATGACAGAGAGTAGCTAGGGTAGAATTTTTCTTCAGTTAATCTGGTATTTCTTATAAACATGTCCATTAGTGCTTGATCTTTGTGCCTCACTCATATATATCATTTGATTAATTTATTGTCACCATTATATTATTAATATTATAAGTATAGAAAAAACTCATGTGCCAAATGCATACCAGGTGATGTTACACCTTTTATAATATTATTAAATAAAGGTAAAAAAATATGAAAATGATTAGCTTTACAATAATTTAAATAGATATTAAAAAAAAGAGAAATAAAAAAGTAAAAATAATCTCAAAGAGATCAATTATGAAAAACAAAATACTAGTAAAATTCTTGCTCTCAAGAGCCAGTAGAAGTGTTGAACAAATGGGAGCCATCAGGGCTAAATTTAAATAAGTGACCTTTTTTTAAAAAGATAAAAAATTATACACCTGAGGTTGGGAAGAAAGACAGGTGGATGATTCAGCTTAACAAAACTACTTGTAGTGAAGCTTAATAAAGCAATGTTTTTTTGTTGCCATAGAGAGAATTGATCCCATCTGACTACATGTGACCAAAAGTGTCCAGTACAAGTTCGGCTGAACTTGTGCTGGACACTTTTATAATGGAGAGTAGCTTGGGTGGAAATTTTCTTCAGTTCCTTCATCTTGTATTTCTCATAAACATGTCTACTGGTATTTGATCAGTCTGTATCTTTCATATTTATCATCCGATTAATTTTTTTTCACCATTATATTATTAATGTTATTATTATAGCAAAAACTTGTGTGCAAAATGCATACCATGTGAAGTTATATCTTCAATAATTTTTTAAAATAGACGTAAATAAATATGGAAAGGATTAGTTTTACAAAAACTAAATAGAAATTTAAAAGTAAAAAGAGGAATAAAAGAGTAAAATAAAAGTCAAAGAGTTCAAATATGAAAAAAATACTAGTAAAATTCCTGCTATCAAGAGCCAGTAGAGGTGTTAAAGCAAATGGGAGCCATCAGGGCTTAATTATAATAAGTGATCTTTTCTTTAAAGATAAAATATTATACACCTGATATTGGGCAGAACAGCAGGTGGATGATTTAGCTAAACCAAACTACTTCTAGTGAAATTTGATAAAAAATTTTTTTGTTGCCATACAGAGAATTGATCCCATCTGACTGCACATGACCGAAAGTGTCCAGCATGAGTTTGGCCACTACTTGTGATGGACACTTCTATGATGGAGAGTGGCTGGGCTAGAATTTTGCTTCAGTTCATCTGGTATTTCTTACAAACATGTCTACTGCTATTTTATCTTTGTGCCTCACTCATACATATTGTTTGATTAATTTTTTGTCTTAATTATATTATTAATTATATAGGTATAGCAAAAAATTGTGTGCCAAATGCATACTGAGTGATGTTACATCTTTTATAATATTATTAAATAAATGTATAAAAATATTAAAATAATTTATTTTCAAAATTATTAATTGATATCCAAAAGCAATATGAGGAATAAAAAATTAAGTTAAAGGGATCAAATATGAAAAAAGAAATCCAAGTATTATTCCTAATATCAAAGGCCAATAGAGATGTTGAAGCAAATGAGAGCCATCAGGGACAAATTGCACTAAATTGACTGTTTTTTAAAGATAAAAAATTGTGTACCTGTGGTTTGGATGAACTCTAGGTGGATAACTCAGCTATATCAAACTACATCTAGTTAATTTTCATATCAAATAATTTTTTTCATTTCCATAGAGAGAATTGATCCCATCTGACTGCACCTGACCAAAAGTGTCCAGCACAAGTTTGGCCGAACTTGTGCTGGACACTTTTATGATGGAGAGTAGCTAGGGTGCAGGTCTTCTTCAGTGCAACTGTTATTTTTTTAAAACATGTCAACTAGTATTTGATCTTTCTGTGTTATTCATATTTTATTATCTGATTAATTTTTTGTCATTAGAATATTATTAATTTTATTAGTATAGAAAAAACTTGTGCACCAAATGAATGCCATTTTATATTACACCTTTTATAATATTATTAAAAAATGTTAAAAAAATATGAAAATGATTTTTTTCCCAAAATTATAAATTAATATCCAAATTTAATATGAGTGATAAAAAAGTAAAGTAAAAGAGATCAAATATGAAAAAGAAAAATTCAAGAAAAATTCCTGCCTTCAAGAGCCAGTAGAGGTGTTGAAACAAATGGGTGCCATCAGGGCTAAATTTGATAAAATTTAATTTTTTTTAAAGATAAAAAATGTTTCACCTGAGGTTTGGAAAAACTCAAGGTTGATAATTCAGCCATACCAAACTACTTCTAATGTAATTATTTAGCATTTTTTTTAAATTTAATTTCCACAGAGAGAATTGATCCCATCTGACTGCACCTGAAAAAAAGTGTCCAGCACCACTTCGGCCGAACTTGTGCTGGACACTTTTATGATGGAGAGTAGCTAGGGTGGAAGTGTTTCTCAGTACATAAGTTTTTTGTTTTTCACATTTCTATTTGTTTTTTAAATTTTTTTTATCATTCATATTTATCTTATAATTAATTTTTTGTCACCATATATATTATTAATGTTTCTAGTATAGCAAAAACCTGCATGCCAAATGCAAAATTGGTGATGTTACACCTTTAATAAGATTATTATATAAAGTTAGTAAAATATGAATATGTTTAGTTTTTAAAAAAAAATTGATATTTAAAATTAAAAAGAGTAATAGAAAAGTAAAATGAAAACAAATGGGATCAAATACAAAATAAAAAATACAAGTAAAATTTTACTATCAAGAGCCAGAAGTGGTGTTGGGACAGTTGGGGACCCCTAGGTCAAGACTAGGTCTAAACTTGCTTTTATGTATAGCCAAAAAATTTTGAGCTGAGGTTTTGACAGACTTCCAGGGGACAATTTTACAATATTAAACATTCTTTACTTCAATAATTAAGTGAAATATTATTTTCATTGCCATAGAGAGAATTTATCTCATATGACTTCATGCAGCCAAAAGTGTCCAGCACAAGTTTGGCCGAACTTGTGCTGGACACTTTTATAATTGAGAGTAGGCATACAGCAAATCTTCTTAAACTCAAAAAGGATTTCTTATAAACATTTCCACTGGTATTTGATCTTTCTGTGTCATTTAAATTTACCATTTGATTAATTTTTTGTCATCATTATATTATTAACGTTATTACTATAGTAATAACTTGTGTGAAAAATGCATACCAGGTGGTGTTCCACCTTTAATCATATATTATTAAATAAAGGTATAAGAGTATGAAAAATATTTAGTTTAAGAATTAAAAATTGATATCCAAAGCAATATGAGCAATAAAAAAGTAAAATAAAAGGGATAAAATAAGAAAAAAAATCTAAGGAAAATTCCCACTATCAATAACAAGTAGAGGTGTTAGATCAAATGTGCACCACCAGGGCTAAACTTGGATTATATTTTCTTTTTTTTTAAACCAAAGAAAGTGTCCTGATTAGTTTTAAAAAATCATAAGAACGACATTTTGGCAATATCAAACTACTTATTGTGCAATGATTGAGAAAAATGTCATTTTCATTTCCATAGAGTAAATTTATCCCATCTGACTGCATGCAACCAAAAGTGTCCAGAACAAGTTCGGCCCAACTTATTCTGGACACTTTTATGATGGTGAGTATCTAGGGTGCAGGTCTTCTTCAGTTCATCAGGTATTCCTTATAAAAAAATCCACTTGTATATGATCTTTCTGTGTCATTCATATTTATCATTTGATTCATTGTTTTTCACCATTATACTATTAATGTTATTAGTATTGAAAAAAATTATAAGCCAAAAGCATACTGGGAGATGCTACATCTTTAATAATCTTATTAAATAAATGTGAAAAAAATATGAAAAGTATTAGTTTTACAATAAATAAATTGATATTTGAAAGCAAAAAGAGGAATGAAAAAGTAAAATAAAAGTGATTAAATATGAAATTAAACATTCAAATATAATTTCTGTCATCAAAGAAAATTTGAGTTTTCAGACCTAAATTGCACCACCAATTCTAGATTTGGAATATATTCTCATTTTTTTAAATTAATAAAAGTTTCCACCTGAGGTTTTCAAAAAAATCAGGAGGATAGTATAGCAGTATAAAACTACTTCTTGTGCAATGATTGAGCAAAAATTCATTTAAACTTCCATTGAGTAAGTTTATCTCATCTGACTGCATGCAACCAAAAGTGTCCAGCACAAGCTCAGCTGAACTTGTGCTGGACACTTTTATGATGGAGAGTAGCTAGGGTGCAAGTCTTCTTCAGATAATCTTATATTCATCTTAAAAATGTCTATGGGTATTTGATCTTTCTGTGTCATCCATATTTATTATTTGATTCTTTTTTAGTCACCATTATATTATTAATGTTTTTAGTATAGAAAAAACATGTGTACTGAATTTACACTGTGTGATTTTACAACTTTAATAATATTAGATAATACACTACGCAATATAGGGGGTGGACTTGCTAGCAAGTCCCCAACCTGAACTCAGGCACAACTCAGATGGAACTCAGACTGAACTCATACTGAACTCATATTGAACTCTACTTGAAGACCCACCTAAAACTGTTCTGCTGAGTGGTGTTTATCCCTGATTGTATGGTTCCTTTGTCAATAGCTCAATGTGTGTTCAATCTGTGGTGAACTTGAGTCCAAGGTTGCGGACTTGCTAACAAGTCCGCCCCCCATATTGCGTGGTGATAAATGTAAAAAAATGTGAAAGTTATCAGTTTTACCAAAAAAAAATTGATATTTAAAAGCTAAAGGATAAATAAAAGGGTAAAATTAAAATAAAGAGATCAAAAATGAAATACAGATATTAAGTATAATTTCTGCTATCATGAGCCAGTAGAGGCTTCAGAAAAAATGGGCACCATCATAGATTAACATGGATCAAATTTACTTTTCACCAAGGTAAAAAATTGTCTACCTTAGGTTTGGACAAAATTATGGGGGACAATTTGTCCATATAAAACTACTTTCAGTGCAATGATGGAGTGATAATTCAGTCTCATTTCCATAAAAAGAATTGATTGCATCTGACGGCATGCAACCAAAAGTTTCCAGGACAACTTTGGCCAAACTTGTGCTGGACACTTTTATCATGGAGAGTAGCCAGGGTGCAAGTCAACTTAAATCATCTGGAATTTCTTATAAACATGTCCACTGTTATTAAATCTTTGTGCCTCACTCATATTTATCAATTGATTAATATTTTGTCACCATTATATTATTAATATTATCAGTATAGCAAAAACCTGTGTGCCAAATGAATACTGGGTTATTTTACACCTTTTATAATATTATTAAATAAAGGTAAAAAAATATGAAAATGATTTTTTTACAAAAAATAAATTGATATACAAAAGCAATATGAGAGGAATAAAGTAAAATAAAAGAAATCAAAGATGAAAATAAAAAATCCAAGTTAAATTCCTGCCATAAACAGAAAAAAGAGATGTTGAATTAAATTAGCACAATCAGGGCTAAATTTGCACTAAATTTTCTTTTTTGTAAAAATAAAAAAAAAATCCACTTGAGCTTTACCAAAAATTCAGCATGAAAATTTTGCCATATCAAACTACTTCTAGTGTAATTTTATATCAAAAAATTATCTTCATTTCCATAGAGAGAATTGCTCCCATCTGAATGCACCTGACCATAAGTGTCCAACACAAGTTTGGCTGAACTTGTGCTGGACACTTTTATGATGGAGAGTAGCTAGGGTGGAATTTTTCTTCGTTCATCTAGTCTTTCTTACATACATGTCTACTGGTATTTTATCTTTGTTCCTCACTCATAAATATCATTTGATTAATTTTTGGTAGCCATTATATTATTAATTTTATAAGTATAGAATAAATCATGTGCCAAATGCTTACCAGGTGATGTAAAGCCATTTATAATATTATTAAATAAATGTATAAAAATATGAAAATAGTTTATTTTAAAAATTATTAATTGATATCCAAAAGCAATATTAGGAATTAAAAATTAAGTTAAAGGGATCAAATATGAAAAAAGAAATCCAAGTTATATTCCTACTATCAAAGGCCAGTAGAGGTGTTGAAGCAAATGAGAGCCATCAGGGATAAATTGTACTTAATTGACTTTTTTTAAAGATAAAAAATTGTGCACCTGTGGTTTGGATGAACTCTAGGTAGAAAATTTGGCTTTGTAAAACTACTTCTAGTGAAGTTTTTTATCAAATAATTTTTTTCATTTCCATCGCAAGAATTGATCTCATATGACTGCACCTGACCAAAAGTGTCCAGCACAAGTTCGGCCAAACTTGTGCTGGACACATTTTTGATGGTGAGTATCTAGGCTGCAGCTCTTCTACAGTACAACTGGTATTTGATCTTTCTGTTTTATTAATATTTTATCATTTGATCAATTTTTTGTCACCAGTATATTATTATTTTTATTAGTATAGCAAAAAAAATGTGCCAAATGCTTACAGGGTGATGTTAAACCTCTAATAATTTTATTAAATACAGGTAAAAAATTATGAAAATAATTTGTTTTACATAAAGTTAATTGATATCTAGAAGAAAAAAAAGGGATAAAAAGAAATAGGTTGAATAAAAGGGATTTTATATGAAATTAAAAATTCAAGCTAAATGCCTACTTTCAAGGCTCAGAAGAGGTGTTCGATAAAATGGGCATCATCAGGAATAAAATTTTACTTAATTTGATTTTTTGAAAAACTAAATGAAGTTTTCAACTGATTTTTTTCCAATATTTAGTTGGACACTTTGTCTATATCAAATTACTTCTAGTACCATGATTGACCAAATTAAATCCTTATTTCCATATTCAGAATTGATCCCATATAGCTGGACCAGGCCAAAGGTGTCAACCACAAGTTTGAGAATTCTTCTGGTAGACACTTTTATGATAGACAGTAGTAGGGTGCAAATCTTCTTTAGTTAATCTAGTATTTCTCATAAACATTTCCATCTTATTTTTGGCCAAAAATCAGGTGGAAAGATTTTCCATATAAAATTACTTCTAATGCCATGATTGACTAAAAATTGATTCTCATTGCCATATAGAGAGTATAGAGAGTTAATCCCATATGACTTTATCTGGCAAAAGTGTCACCACAATTTTTGATAAACTTAAGTTTGAAAATTTTATGATGGAAATTAATTGCAAGTCTTCTTCATTTCATCAAGTAATCCTCATAAAAATTTCCACCTGTATTTTGGCCAAACTTCAGGTGGACACTTTGGCCATATTAAATTAATTCTAGTTCCATGTTGATAAAAAACTGATAATTATTGCCATATATAGATATTAAACTCATAAGACTGTGTCTTTCCAAAAGTGTCTACCTGAATTATGGCTAAACCTCAGTTGGACACTTTTATGATGCAGAGTAGCTAGGGCAAAAGTATTCTCCAGTTAATTTGGTATTCATAATAAATTTATCCTCCTGAATTTAGCCTAACTTCAGGTGGACAATTTGGGAAAGCACCAGTTAGTCACTATCCATCAAAAAAGTGTTCACCAAAATTTTGGCTAAACTTGTGGTGGAACCCTTTGATCAGCCACAGTCAGATGAGATCAACTCTTTAGATGGAAATGAGGATGATGTTTGTGTCAATCATGGAAATAGAAATAGTTTGATGTGGCCAAATTACCCCCTGAAGGTCAGACAAACCTCACAAGGACACTTTTTAGCAGGGAGTAAGTGAGAAAAATCCATTTATCAGAAGGAAAATCTTTTATTGGATAGATGCCAAGGTTTCATACTTGTGTATTATGGTCATTATTAATTTTGAAAGTGTCTGTCCAAGCAATTTCATTGCCCATTATAACAAATTTTTTTTTAAATGTTTTAAACTGCGTGATACAGTATTAAGGTGTCACATAGTATAATTAAGTTCTATTAAGTTCCCTCCTATGATGCATAAATTTATAATTTAATATCTTACATAATAATTTTTTTTATATAAATTCATCAATATTTTATTTTATTATCAAATTTTATAGAGCAAGTATCCTGAATTATTATATATGCATAAGCTTAGGTTAGATCAATTTGTGCTCAATTTGTGCTCAACAGAGGACCAAAATCAAGTTCTGGAGGATCAACTTGTGCATAATTTGGAATCAGTTGATATTCTGTCTATAATCAATCTGAGAATAAATGTAGATCTAACTCTAATTTACTTATGTTTATAAAGTATTCATAAACCTGGAATAATTAAGGGACACTGTAAATTTCAAGAGAGGGGACTGCTAGCAATTCACCCCTAGATTTCCCGTGGTGAATGATAATACTAGGAATATTAAAATGTAACCAAATGAATTGAATCTTGAGCCAGATAATAATGATGAGTCTTCTGTTCTGGAAACGGATAAAACTGAATGTTTCTTGAAAGAAAATCCAATGGAATCAAAAATCATATTAAAATTATTATGAAGATTTGAAAAATTAGAAGAATTATCTAGGGAGTCTAACAATAATACAGAAAGTGTATTCTTAAACCTGACACAATCATTGAATACTACCTCCAATTAATTGAAGATCATTGAAAATTCAAATAATGAATTCATAAATGAAAATAAAAACTTAAACTCTGAGATCAAGAATTTATACAATAAATTGGAACACTCTCAGAATATAATGGCTACAACTGAGAGATGTGTAAATTTTTTTTTTTCAAATGTAAGTGATAATTTATCACATGCACCTGTAATAAAAGATAGGTTACAATGATTGGAACTTAAAGTAGATAAACTTTGAAAAATACTGTTAACTTAAAGGACAACACATCTTATTTGGAAAATATACCACTGTATAAGAAAAATTCAGATGAAAAACTAATGATTGAACAAGAAAATAGTATCATTGGCTCTGAGAATAGAAATCAGTAAAAAATGAAATACATGATCATCTTTCCAATGTAAGTGAATTACTTAATATTCCTTAGGTGAAGGAAATAAAAACTAACCAAAAGAACTGGCCTAAGTTAGATCAGTACTCTTCTTTTGATGGGGATTCAAAATCTGATTTTCAGAAATTCATTCAAAGAATTGATAACATTTAAAATTTTCATAAAAATTTCCTAATGAAGAAATGAAATCAAATTTGATATCATTATTAACATATGTGGCCTTATTATGGTTTGAATCTGTTTTGAGTGAGGAAATTAACTACTCCTAGTTTGAATTGAAGGCACTAATAGAAAGACAATTTTGTGGCCCAAAATTTAGAATCACTCAACACCAATTTTATGAAAAAACCAGATACAATCCAAATTCTGGGGATAAACCAATGATATTTTTAATATGTTTAATAAAAATAATAAAATCCATGAATCCAAAAATGGATTATGTTGAGTGGAAAGAAAAAATTATATAAAATTGCCTATATCAGCAAGAGACATTATTGTAACTAGAACTTAAACCATCAGAGATAATTCTGGGTTTATTGTCACGCGCCACGTGACACTCGAGGCGAAATTAACTCAATAAATCAATAATATCGAGTCCTACATCTATACTCGAAGCGCAGAAAGCAATTCTCCATAGCAACTGCGATTTTTACTTTGTGTACTTACTATTTAACTGCGCTAGCCTAAACTCTAAATCTAAATTAGTCAATCTCCCAATAGGGTACCTTAGTCCTTTTCAATAAGCGACGCACAGTGCTAGGATCAACGAAATAGTACAGTAGTAGTTTTTTATTAAAGTTTTGTTAATTAATTAAAAAGGGGTATATTGAGCATGGACGGATATTTAGTGAAGAGGGTCTAAGTGTATGTTAGTAATGGTCAATGGAATGGGAATACTGCGATGGAAGGGAGGTCAATGCGAGGAGGAACAAAGGATATAAAAGGAGTTGGGTATTTGGTTCGATATTCCTTAGAATTAAATTATAATATCGTATTTACATTAATAGTGGAAAAACCTTAAAAGTTAAATCATTGTTATTGTATCTTTCTTTTACCTTCTCAATATTCATTTCTAAATCCTAAATCTTTGACTATTGAGTTTCCAACCCTTCGTGAGATTTTAAGAATTATTATTACCTTGGAACTAGTTTATAATTCTTCTCAAACAAACCTCGAACCTATAGCTATTACTTCGAGTGACCTTCGAATAATTTCCTCGAATCATTCCTCTGTGCTTCTAAGAAGTTTCTAAATCCCTCATCTCACTTTCAGGAACATCCTCGACCTTGTGCGTAGGTCGTCCGGTGACAGTATAATTTAATTCTCCGTAGTTCTCATTCTTTGCACTACTACATCTTTTTTAGGTGCTTCTAAAAATTTTAAATGGCACCTGTTCAACGCACTCCTCCTACGGGCGCTACTACTAGAGCTCGCGCTAGAGGCAGGCCAACAGCCACAAGGTCTGTTTCTCGCACTCACTCTTTGGAACCACTCGACCTTAGGGAACGGCAACACTCAGTTCAATCTGTAGAAGACATTCCACAAGATTTTGAGGATTCTAGTGATGAAGAAGAAGGAGAGGATACAATGCATGAGGCACCATCCGCCCCTGCCAATCACCCTTCTGGCCAATCCTCAGAACCGGGACCATCTAACTCTCTGGAAGATTTCATGAGACTTTTTATGAAAACCCTTTCAAATCCAACGTCTTCAGAAGGATCTAAGTTCAAAACTCCTTCTATGAAATCTCCTGACAAATTCGACGGAGATCACCACGACAGATTGCGACCCTTCTTGCAAACCTGCAAGCTACTGTTCCATAATGACCCTCGAACCTTTAACAGCGACCGATCAAAGGTTGTTTACGCTTCTTCATTCCTAGCCGGGAAAGCAGCAAGATGGTTCGAACCTTATCTACTCATGCTTTCTTCGACAGAAACCCACTTACTTATCAATAATTGGGAAAAGTTTGAAGACCAACTTTTTACGTTGTTTGGGGATCCTAATGAAACGGACAACGCAGAAATTGAACTTGATTTTCTTCGCATGAGTGATAATGGTAAAGCCTCTGGATATATCTCGAACTTCAGAGCACTTCAAACTCGAGTAGGTTGGAATGATGCTGCCCTTAAGTATCATTTCAAGAAAGGACTTCCTTCAAGGATTCTGGATCAATTAAATCTTCACGGTCAGAAGATGACTACTTTAACGGATTTAATGGATCGAACCCTCGAACTTGACGGCTTTTATCAAGGACGACTTCAACATCGTCGATATGCCAAAAAATCTCAAGGCCTAAATTTTAAATCGGGACCTTCTTCACACCCACGACCAAATCAATCCTCCTCGACTCAATCCAAACCCAATAAGGGAAAGGATAAAACTCGACCAAAAGGCTCAACCCCAGGCAATATCAGCAAAGTACTGGATCCTAAAGGGGAACTTAAAGAAGCTGAGAGGAAGAGAAGAGCAGATAATGGGTTATGTATGTATTGTGGGGGTAAGCACAAGTTGGAAGACTGTGTAAAGTTGAAGGAAAGAGAAGGTACTAGTTCGAAGTCAAAAAACTAGTAGATAGTTTACTTGTGTGCAAAGCAAACTATCTTATCTCTCCCAGTGCACAGAACCTCCATGTCTTAAGGACTGGAGTTGCCTTAAACCGCTTGAGATTCATTCTTTTTAAGGAGGATATCCCCTTCAGTTGTCTTATAGACTCTGGAGCTTCAATTTCTTTTGTTAGTTTATCTTTTGCCGAGAAGCTTCAACTAACATTTACAGATATCGATCAAACTCCCATCTATTTGGTCGAATAAGAGGAACCCAAATATTGGGTAAGTAAGAAAGTTTTATGGGTTTTCAACTTTCCGAATTTTCCCCCCTTCGAGTGGGAATTATCAGTCTTGGACGCCCCAAGGATGGACGATACCATTCTTGGCCATGACTTTTTAACGTATTGGAATCCCGAAATTGATTGGACCCGGGGATTGATCACCCCACGCTCTAAGTATATTTCTGATTCTTTAATGCAGGTCAATAGGGAGTTAAACAACCCGCCTGAAAACGTCCTGCTAGAGGACAAATCTCTGCCAGATGACTTGCAAGCATCTGTACCTTCTTTAAATGAGCAATTGGCTAACCCTTCTAGCTCGATGACTTCACTCGAAGAGGATTTAAATTGCCTCGAAGTAATCGAATTATGCTCTCTCAATACAGGTATCACCTCGACAGATTCTCTAGAAGATGAAGAGGATGACCAAATCAACGTTGAAGCCATTAAATCAACTCTACCGGAAATCTACCACAATTTCCTCGATGTTTTCTCAATCCGCAAGGCCGATAAGTTACCACCTCATCGACCCTACAACCATCAAATAGAGTTAATAGGCCCAGTACCTCCGGCAGGTCCTGTCTATTCTCTATCGAAGGACGAATCTCAAGTTCTTCAAGACTACATTGCAGAGAATGTAGCCAAAGGTTTCATCAGAGCCAGTAAATCTCCAACCGGCTCCCCAGTCCTCTTTGTAAAAAAGAAGGACGGTAGTCTTAGGTTGTGTGTTGACTATAGACAGCTCAACACAGTCACAAAGAAAAATGCATATCCTGTTCCTCCTATGTCATTACTTCTTACCCTTTTCAATGGTGCTAATTTCTTTTCTAAAATTGATCTTAGAGGCGCTTACAATCTTATTCGCATTGCGGAAGGTCATGAACCACTGACTGCAATGCGCACTAGATTTGGTAGTTTTGAATATTTAGTTATGCCTTTTGGATTATGTAACGCACCTTCAACTTTTCAAACTTTTGTTAATGATATCTTTCAAGATGTTGTTGAACAATTTGTAGTCGTCTATTTAGATGATATTTTAATATTCTCAAAAACACTGGATGAACATATTCATCATGTTCGACAGGTCCTAAATCGTCTTCGAGATCATGGTCTCTACACCAAGCATAATAAATGCGAATTCCACCTCAAATCAATTGATTTTTTGGGGTTTACGTTGTCCACTGACGGTTTAGTCATGGATGACAAAAAAGTCCAGAAAATCCTGGAATGGCCTGAGCCCAAAAACATTAAATCACTCCAAGGATTTTTGGGTTTTGCAAACTTCTATAGAAGATTTATTAAAGATTACTCTAAAACTATTTCCAATCTTACTTCTCTTCTTAGAAAAGATATTCCTTTTGTTTTTACTTCTACAGCACGAAAGGAATTCGAAGCACTAAAAACGGCGTTCACCACAGCCCCAATTCTTCGGCATTTTGATGCTTTGGCCTCGACAATAGTTGAGACAGATGCGAGCGATTATGCTATTGCAGGGGTCATCTCCCAATTAAATCCTGAAACAAATTTGTTTCATCCTGTTGCTTTTGAGTCACGCAAACTCATAGCCGCGGAATTAAATTATGAAATTCATGACAAAGAGCTTTTAGCTATTATCCATTGTCTTAAAAAATGGCGTTCTTTTCTTCTCAGCCTAGATAGTCCTTTTCAAATTTTAACTGATCACAATGCTTTGAAATACTTCATGTCTTCTAAAGTGTTAACCAGGCGTCAAGCCAGGTGGGCTGAACTTTTGTCTGAATTTTCTTTCTCTATTTCCTATCGCCCAGGAAAAAACTGCATTGTCCCAGATATCTTGTCACGTCGGGATGACGTTTACCCACAGCGGGGGGACGCATTTGCTGACAAGAACCCAGCAAATGTGCAATCAATCTTCAACGAATCAATGTTAACAACTCATCAACTTAATTCGATGACAATTCAATCTTTTCGAAATCCACTATCCAACATCCTCGAAGCTCAGTCGAAGGACGATTATTGTTTAGGGTTAAAAGACAAAATACTCTCGAAGCAAGGGGCCAAAAGATTTAGTATTAAATCAGGTCTATTAGTCTTCGAAGGTAGAGTAGTCATACCCGACAACAATGAGATAAAATTATGGATTTTCAATAGTCGACATGATTCTCCGTTAGCTGGTCATTTTGGGGTTGATAAAACCTACCAGTTAATAGCGAGGGATTTCTTCTGGCCAGGTATGACCAAGGAAATCAAGGCCTATATAAAAGCTTGTTACGAATGTAATAGGAATAAGGCTCCCCGTCACCGGAAGCATGAGTTGCTTCAACCACTTCCTATTCCCTCTAAACCTTGGGAATCTTTATCGATGGATTTCATTTCTCAACTTCCTATTTCTAATGATTTTGATGCTATATTAGTAATAGTAGATAGATTTTCAAAAATGTCTATTTTTGTTAAAACCACTACTACTGCTACAGCAGAAGATTTGTCAAAATTGTTTCTAGAATATGTATTTTCTAAACACGGCTTACCAAATGACATTATTTCAGATAGAGGCTCATTGTTTGTATCCACATTCTGGACCCAACTGTGTCGACAACTCAATATCACGAGGAATCTCTCCACGGCCTATCACCCTGAAACCGATGGTCAAACAGAAAGAGTTAACCAAATCCTCGAACAATATCTTCGAATGTATGTCAGTTACCAACAAGACGATTGGACCACATGGCTACCATTGGCCGAATTTGCTTATAATAACTCGACTCATTCTTCGACACGACAATCTCCCTTCGAAACCATTTATGGACGACATCCTCGATTCAACTCAATTCATGTAGGAACTAATCATCCTGCAGAACATTATCTTCGAACTATATCACGACTCCAAGAAGAACTTAAAACAAATTTGGAATCAGCGATTCGAAGATACAAGGAACAGGCCGACAAACATCGACAATCTGCTCCTTCCTTTAAACCAGGCGACAAAGTATGGCTCGATGCACGAAACATCCGAACAACAAGACCATCAAAGAAACTGGCTGAAAAGCGCTTGGGACCATTCAAAATCGACTCTGAAGTCTCTAAAACTGCATTTCGACTCAAGTTACCTCCTAAATGGCAGGCGATTCACCCTGTTTTCCATGTATCTCTCCTGGAACTGGCTCGAGAAATATACCCGGGCAAGAACCAACCCCCTCCGGAACCGGTCGAAGTAGAAGATCATCTAGAGTGGGAAGTAAGTCGTATCCTTGATTCAAGAATACGCAAGGGGAAACTTCAATACCTCGTGGAATGGGAAGGCTTCCTCAATGACTCAGACAAAACATCCTGGGAACCAGCCATCAATGTTTCCAATGCTCCTGAACTCCTAAAATCTTTTCATTCGAAATATCCTTTAAAACCAAAACCTTAAAATTTCTTTATTTAAAATTTTCTTTTCTTTTCTTTCTTTCTTTAAAATCTAAAACACCTCTAAAATTTCTTAGCCTTGTTTTCTTTTTTCTCTCTTCTTTTTCTTTCTTCTCCTTCTATAAATTTCCTCCAAAACCAACCAAAAATAAAATCAAAATTAAAATTAAATACAATAAAAAAAAAATAAAATAAAATAAAATAAAATTAAATAAAATAAAATAAAATAAAATAGAATAAACATAAATAATAAAATAAAATAAAAAACTCATAAATCTCTCTAAATATTTTCTTCTTTTCTTTTTTCAATTCTTTAAATACATTCTTTTCTTAAATTTAAAATTCTCTTCAAAATTTTCTCTTTAAAAAATTTTTTATTCTCTCTTTTAAAGACTTTCTTTTCTTCGAATAATCAAATCCTGTATGGCACGACCATTTCCTCGAACTTAACTTCAACCCCTGAATCTCCCTATAATAATTCTTCGAAACAAATAAATCTTCTTTTCAAACTCTCTTAAATTCTACCCTTTGTTTTTTTTTCTTTTCTTTCTCCTCTTTTTCAAACTAAAATTTCTTTAAAAAAAAAAAAAAAAATTTTTTTTAAAAAATCCTCAATTTAACAACTCATCTCAATCACAAAACCGTTTCTTTTTCTCTCTCTTTTCTTACATAAAAATTTTCCTTTTTTAAAAAAAAAAAAAAACACTAAAACTTCCTTCAATTAAAACAACCTTTTTTTCTTTCTTTAAAATTCTTCTTTCAAATTCTAAAATTTTTTATTTAAAACTTCTTTTTTCTTTTTTTTCTTTTTCTCTCTTTCTCAAATCTTGTAAAATTAACAACATTCACCCACAATATAAAAAAAATAAATAATACTAATAATAAAATAAAATAAAAATAAAATAAAACTAAAATACAATTTTTTCTTCTACTTCTTTCCATCTCCTTTTCATTTTCAAATTTTTTCTTTTAATTTTTCTCGAACCAATCTTTTCATTTTCTCCAAAACTACCCTTATCTCCTTCCTGCATTTATCAAATACCTCCTCCTCTCCTACCGGAACCACCTCTCCAATCTCCAAGAGCTCCTCCGCCACGTCGAAGGAAGCAGCGTCAATAATAGCGTCGACCTCCCCACATAGTTCTTCCGCGAACCTTACTCGTCGACCTTGACGAGGTTTCTTCGACCACACCTGGTCCAGGGTGTCTTCGGGCTCTTCAACCACTTCCGTGGCCGGAGGGTTTGCCTCAGTTGGTATAACCGGCGCAGGCTCCGCAATTGGCTCTTCCAGGTTATTCGATGTCTAAAACGCGACTCATCAGTAACTTCATCCTTGAAATAAAACAATTAAAACTTACCTCGAAGATGGGATCAGGCTCCAGAAATAACCTGGGCACCACTCCGACTTCTACCTCTCTCTCTTCCTCATCGTCCTCGATGACCACCCGACGTTTCTTGGGTGCCCTCCCTGGAACAGGGACTTCATCTTCATCCTCCTCCACCAATTCATCGACCTCTTCCTCGACACCTCGCTTCGAACTCGTGGCCTGGGTTACCCAGGTTGAGATCTCGTTGTTCATCTCCTTATCATTTTCCCCCACCGATTGTTCATCTTCGATCGAGACATCCCAAATGTCTTTGACCACCTCTTTAGTCTTTGGAACTACCCAAAATTTTGTTTTTGTGAATCGATTTTTGATTTCCGCGTTCTTCGTCAACGCATCGCACGCCACTCGCCGCCAACGGCAAAACTCGCATTTCTGGCGAGGGCCTCGAGTCGCCGTACTTTCGACACAGAAATATTCCATGCTTTCACAAGCCGTGCAAGTCCGTGAAAACTGTCGTGTGATTATTCCCCCATCCGCTTTAGGGTGTGGAGGCGTGGGTGTGGGGGTAGGGCAGTTCATTATAAAATAAATAATTGAGAGATGCGGGAAAAAAGTATTAGACAAGTGAAATTAGTGTGGGAAGATGGTTCAAGCTCAATGGAGTTCGCGTTTTTATACCCGGGCATCTGTCACGCGCCACGTGACACTCGAGGCGAAATTAACTCAATAAATCAATAATATCAAGTCCTACATCTATACTCGAAGCGCAGAAAGCAATTCTCCATAGCAACTGCGATTTTTCCTTTGTGTACTTACTATTTAACTGCGCTAGCCTAAACTCTAAATCTAAATTAGTCAATCTCCCAATAGGGTACCTTAGTCCTTTTCAATAAGCGACGCACAGTGCTAGGATCAACGAAATAGTACAGTAGTAGTTTTTTATTAAAGTTTTGTTAATTAATTAAAAAGGGGTATATTGAGCATGGACGGATATTTAGTGAAGAGGGTCTAAGTGTATGTTAGTAATGGTCAATGGAATGGGAATACTGCGATGGAAGGGAGGTCAATGCGAGGAGGAACAAAGGATATAAAAGGAGTTGGGTATTTGGTTCGATATTCCTTAGAATTAAATTATAATATCGTATTTACATTAATAGTGGAAAAACCTTAAAAGTTAAATCATTGTTATTGTATCTTTCTTTTACCTTCTCAATATTCATTTCTAAATCCTAAATCTTTGACTATTGAGTTTCCAACCCTTCGTGAGATTTTAAGAATTATTATTACCTTGGAACTAGTATATAATTCTTCTCAAACAAACCTCGAACCTATAGCTATTACTTCGAGTGACCTTCGAATAATTTCCTCGAATCATTCCTCTGTGCTTCGAAGAAGTTTCTAAATCCCTCATCTCACTTTCAGGAACATCCTCAACCTTGTGCGTAGGTCGTCCGGTGACATTTATTAATATATGCAATGAAATATTATTGAGCCACAAATATGAGACAAGGTATAAAAATTATAAGCAAAATGTTGAGGTAGTAAAAACTGTTACAAATATATTACCAGTCACCACGGGAAATCTAGGGTTGAATTGCTAGAAATCCCCTCTCTTGAAATTTAGAGTGTCCCTTAAATATTCCAGGTTTATGAATACTTTATAAACATAAATAAATTAGAGTTAGATTTACATTTATTCTCAGATTGATTATAGACAGAATATCAACTGATTCCAAATTATGCACAAGTTGATCCTCCAGAACTTGATTTTGGTCCTCTGATGAGCACAAATTGAGCACAAATTGATCTAACATAAGCTTATGCATATATAATAATTCAGGATACTTGCTCTATTTAATTTGATAATAAAATAAAATATTGATGAATTTATATAAAAAAATTATTATGTAAGATATTAAATTATAAATTTAGGCATCATAAGAGGGCACTTAATAGAACTTAATTATACTATGTGACACCTTAATACTGTATCACGCAGCTTGAAACATTTAAAACAAAATGAGTCATGATGGGCAATGAAATTACTTGGACAGAAACTTTCAAAATTAATACTGACCATAATACACAAGTATGAAACCTTGGCATCTAACCAATAAAAGATTTTCCTTCTGATAAATGGATTTTTCTCAGTTACTCCCTGCTAAAAAG
The DNA here is from genome assembly GCA_030280995.1 of Hemileia vastatrix. NCBI lineage: Eukaryota > Fungi > Basidiomycota > Pucciniomycetes > Pucciniales > Zaghouaniaceae > Hemileia > Hemileia vastatrix. The sequence continues at coordinate 129,581 of JASXTE010000006.1, forward strand.
TGTCCCTCTGAGGTTTGTCTGACCTTCAGGGGGGTAATTTGGCCACATCACACTACTTCTATTTCCATGATTGACCAAAACATCATCCTCATTCCCATCTAAAGAGTTGATCTCATCTGACTGTGGCTGATCAAAGGGTTCCACCACAAGTTTAGCCAAAATTTTGGTGAACACTTTTTTGATGGATAGTGACTAACTGGTGCTTTCCCAAATTGTCCACCTGAAGTTAGGCTAAATTCAGGAGGATAAATTTATTATGAATACCAAATTAACTGGAGAATACTTTTGCCCTAGCTACTCTGCATCATAAAAGTGTCCAACTGAGGTTTAGCCATAATTCAGGTAGACACTTTTGGAAAGACACAGTCTTATGAGTTTAATATCTATATATGGCAATAATTATCAGTTTTTTATCAACATGGAACTAGAATTAATTTAATATGGCCAAAGTGTCCACCTGAAGTTTGGCCAAAATACAGGTGGAAATTTTTATGAGGATTACTTGATGAAATGAAGAAGACTTGCAATTAATTTCCATCATAAAATTTTCAAACTTAAGTTTATCAAAAATTGTGGTGACACTTTTGCCAGATCAAGTCATATGGAATCAACTCTCTATATGGCAATGAGAATCAATTTTTAGTCAATCATGGCATTAGAAGTAATTTTATATGGAGAAACTTTCCACCTGATTTTTGGCCAAAAATAAGTTGGAAATGTTTATGAGGAATACTAGATTAACTAAAGAAGACTTACACCCTACTACTGTCTATCATAAAGGTGTCCACCAGAAGAATTCTCAAACTTGTGGTTGACACCTTTGGCCTTGTCCAGCTATATGGGATCAATTCTGCATATGGAAATGAGGATTTAATTTGGTCAATCATGGTACTAGAAGTAATTTGATATAGACAAAGTGTCCAACTCAATATTGGAAAAAAATCAGTTTAAAACTTCATTTAGTTTTTCAAAAAATCAAATTAAGTAAAATTTTATTCCTGATGATGCCCATATTATCCAACACCTCTTCTGAGCCTTGAAAGTATGCATTTAGCTTGAATTTTTAATTTCATATAAAATCCCTTTTATTCAACCTATTTCTTTTTATCCCTTTTTTTTCTTCTAGATATCAATTAACTTTATGTAAAACAAATTATTTTCATAATTTTTTACCTGTATTTAATAAAATTATTAAAGGTTTAACATCACCCTGTAAGCATTTGGCACATTTTTTTTGCTATACTAATAAAAATAATAATATACTGGTGACAAAAAATTGATCAAATGATAAAATATTAATAAAACAGAAAGATCAAATACCAGTGGATGTGTTTAAAAAAAATACCAGTTGCACTGAAGAAGAGCTGCACCCTAGATACTCACCATCAAAAATGTGTCCAGCACAAGTTTGGCAGAACTTGTGCTGGACACTTTTGGTCAGGTGCAGTCATATGAGATCAATTCTTGCAATGGAAATGAAAAAAATTATTTGATAAAAAACTTCACTAGAAGTAGTTTTACATAGCCAAATTTTCTACCTAGAGTTCATCCAAACCACAGGTGCCCAATTTTTTATCTTTAAAAAAAGTCAATCTAGTACAATTTATCCCTGATGGCTCTCATTTGCTTCAACACCTCTACTGGCCTTTGATAGTAGGAATATAACTTGGATTTCTTTTTTCATATTTGATCCCTTTAACTTAATTTTTTATTCCTAATATTGCTTTTGGATATCAATTAATAATTTTTAAAATAAACTATTTTCATATTTTTATACATTTATTTAATAATATTATAAATGGCATAACATCACCTGGTATGCATTTGGCACATGAGTTTTTTCTATACTTATAAAATTAATAATATAATGGCGACCAAAAATTAATCAAATGATATTAATGAGTGAGGAAAAAATTTAAAATACCAGTAGACATCACCACAGAAAAAATGGGGGGTATTGCTAGCAATACCCCTTGCTTGAACTCCGTTGAGCCACAAATCTATGCTTGAATTATGCACACATCATCAACATGTAGGAAATTGTTTGGCCTTACATTTAGTCAGAGATTTGTCACAAATTGAGCTCAAGATGAACCTACATTGATCACCGTTTGATCTTGTAAGATACTAATTTGATCATCAGTTGAACTCCCTTTGATCTCACTTTGATCTAACATAAGCTTTTGCATATCCAATATGTCAACTATTCACTTTCAAAAAGATTCGTAATGAATTTCACATGGAATATTAGAAACGAAACCAGTAATTTTGAGTAAATGGCTCATCAAAATGATTAATCTACAACAAAATACCATCAAAATTCAATCTGATTACTGAAAACTTTTGGTAAAATGACTAATAGATATTTAAATTGGAAAATAATATTCCATTTCTCAATTTCAAATTCAAAATATAAATCCTCGTTTGAAATGTGAATTTTGTAGATTCCTTGCCTTCCTATATTATGAGTAATATTTGAGGTATTTTACACCTTTGTAAATATGGTGTTGTGCTGCTAGAAATTATCTCTCTTTCAATTCAACTTTATTGAAGCTTGATTCCAGAATGATACATATTTTATAACTATTTTGAGAAAAAAGTCACTAGTAATGAATTTAGCCTTTTATCTGTCCTTTATTAAACCTCACTTAATCCTACTTAAATCCAAATTGACCCACAAAAACCTTATTTGGGATATTTTTTAGCCCAGGATGATTCAAGATTGGAGCAAAATATTATTTTAAATATCCAATATGCCTATTGATTAAATTTCTTCAAGCTTACTTTAAATTCACATTAACATTAACTTTCACAGGAAATATTAAACACAAATCTTGAAAATATAGTATTTAAAATCATAATAAATATAATATAATATGCTTACAACAAAATTTTCTTTCTGGATTAATTGAAACAAAAAATTGTTCATTTGTGAAAATAGAAAAAATACTATCCATCCTGAATTTAGAATTCATTTTTAAAAATTTAATGCCCCCTCAATTTCAAGCTTATCATGTATTTCGAAAATTATATTTTTAATAATTTTGTGAATAGTACACCTGAAATATAAACTTGGGGATATCAAAAACTAAAACATCAGCAAATTGAAATGTTTTTTATTGTTATGAATGGAAATAATGATTGAAAAACACCATTAGAGCAAGTTTGATTTTGAATAATAGGCATACTTTCTCATGTAAATTTCAATAAAAATAATTTTTATTCTTACATAAGTTGCGGTGGATACATTTGAGCTCAAAAAGAATTAAAATTGACAAAATAAGACTTCTATAATTCATATTCAAAAATGAAATCACCCTTCATTATCTACCTGTAAACTATTTAAAATTGAATAATTTCAAAGTCAGTTTATACTGATGTTATTTTTTCTTCTAAAAAATTTATTATATAGATTAATAGTCATAAACAGTTGACATAGATGTTAAATTTATATAAGCAATCTTTAATTCATAAAATGATAAAACTATCTTTTATGTAAAAAGTGATGAAGGAAAAAAATATTATTAAATTTTTGATGCACTATCAATAAAATTGAAGATAGAGCATATCAAAAGTTTAAACTTAATTTCAATTTTGATATCATCATTTTATTTTATTTTACTTGAGTAGAAAACAGATTTTAAATCTCAATATATTTTTAAATCCCATTAGTTTGTAGATTTCAACATTTGAAACTATGAAATAAATATTTATGAAAGAATTTTACAATATTTGCCCTTCTAAAAACTCATAAATCCAACTTCAAATCTTCTAACCTTCACAAGTAACCACAATGCATTCTGAAAATACTCTATATTTAAATAATTAAAGGTAAATAAAATTATGTTTTTATTCTTTATTTCAATTTTTGATAAATAATATATATATATACATATATATATATATATAATTTCTTAAAAAGTCTAAGAGGGAACTTAATAGTGGTTTTGGCATTAGATATATAGATTCAACTTTCAAAAAATTTGTTTGGAATAAATTACAAAGACAAAAAGGATATATTTTGATGAAAAAATACTGATTTAGGTTCTCTTAAAATTTTAATAACCATTTTTATGGAATATTAATCCATGGTTATCATTCTTTATGATATTATCATAGAATCTTTTCCTTTTTTAATATAATGATTTTCTATTGTGTGGTATGTAGGCTAAGATAAGTTTAAAAGATTTATTGAAGATATATATACCAGAAACAGTATAATCTGTAGATTTATAACTATAACTTACTTTTCTGATGTTTTACATCATTGATAAGTAGCTCATGCATTACACAAGTAAATAATTATAGTCTCTGGAAATAATTCCTTGTGAATTTCAAATTTTTTGTTATTCTTAAAATCATTACTCAAATAAACTAAAAATTTCTTCAAATCTTGATTGAAAGAAGGAGTTACAAAATCTTATTTTGTAGTTATAAAAGTTTGAGTTATTTTTCATATTATCAAGTATAATGAACATTTGTAAATTTTAACTTGAAAACTAGTGATCATAGCAAAGTAATACTGGAAGAATCAGATAAAAAGGGTGGAATAAAGTCATAGCACAACAGGAAATGATACAAAATTGTTGATTTTTATCTCACAAAATTCAACATATTTTTAACATATTTTACCACGTTTAGATAATGTTTAGTGGATTTTAACATTATTATAACAAGCAAACTTAACAATGTTTTGATTTTTTTAACAAAAATAAATATTGTTAGATCATTTTTTTAAAAATATGAATTATTTTTATGCTTTATCTACAATAGTTAGTAGTTTTTTTGCAGAAATTACTTGTTTTGATATTCTATTTTTGAATTTTTTAAGAGACTTCATTGCATTAAAGTTTTGTAATAATTTTTCATTAAAGCATCATATTTTAAATCTAGAGATTTGGTTTTGAAATAATAAATATTTTCATGTTAATTGACTCATTATTTTTGGATTGATAAATTATGTTAAAATTGGGATTGCTTATTTCTAGTGAGTGTACATCATAGTTTGTTTTCAAATCAAAGATTAATAAATGGTGAAATTTGGTAAAATTCTAAATATCTTTTAAACCTTTTTGATTTAAATAATGTTTAATGTTATGTAATCATTCTATAAGTAGAACACAGTTAAAATCTGATAATGGTACATTGCTTTCAATTTCTAATACTAAAATTCTATTCTACTTGAAACAATGTAAACTAAAGCTTGGTATCTCATAAGAAACTCACAATTTTCAAAAATCATATTTCCAACTTTTTAAACATGATACACATTAAAATATATTTTTAGAATAATTTCCTAATTAGTTTTAAATACTAGAAAATAATGACCTCAATTTATTTTAATACTTAAACCATTCTGATGAGTGAATTTCACAATCCTCTAAGTAACATATGGTTACCATTTATACACATATGGATTATTTCTCCTTTTGTTTAATTTTAGCTGAATCTAAAAAGTAAAATCACATGTTGAATATCATCTATAGATAAACTTCTTATATTAGAAGCTAATATTTCATATGAGAAATTTGTTATTGAGTTTGGGAAACATTAATAAGTGTTGGGTATTATAATTGAGCCATTTATTCAAGTAAATAAAAAAGGATGGCCTTCTAAATATTTCATATATATATATATATATATATATATAATAAAAATTAATTATATAGTAGCATTTAAGCATGTTTTTATACTAATGTCATATAAAAAAAGGGATTGAACTAAAAATTTCAGTAAAGAAAATAAAAATAAGATAAGTTAATATTCTTGTTTATATTCTCATATTTTTGAAATGGCTTACTTAAGGGAGAAAATTATTTGGTTTTAGAGTACAAGAATTTCTAGATAAAAATCTTCACAATATAGTTTGACCCTCTCAAAACGAAAATTCCTCAAATTTTACTATCACATTTTATATATTTTTTAAGTAATAGAAAATGGAGTTGTGTCTTTGACAATGAAGTTTAGGAAATGAAATAAATGATTTAAATTTATAATATAATTTTTGAAACAATAAATCATGTATTCAAAAAAAATTATATATCTTACAATCAAGATAACAGTATTAATTAAGCAACTCTAACAACTTTGGAAAGAAAACAAGAAAAAAATAATTAGTAAAATGCATAAGTTATTTTTAGAATTTAAGGAAACTTAATAGCTCTACCTGTAAACTAGCCTTAAAGCAGGTTTGGATTTAACATGTGGAAATTCATACATAGTACCCTTCCATCATTAGAGCAGAATAAAATTTATGTAGTTTTATTTTTTTAATTTATAATAGTATTTTTATTTTTGGCTTTTTCATTAGTATAACTATATATTTTTTAACTTTTTTGTTTTTCATAACATAAGTTCAAAGCTGCACATCACTACTTCAAGATGAAACTCCATATAATGTAATAAATGAATGATATATTATAATGAATTTTACTAGAGACTTTTCAAAAATGGTGATTAAGAATACTTATTATAATTTTTTAAATTTTTATTATTATTCTATCTCTTGAAAGGAGATGGCCATATCTCAATTTAATTAGTTTTTCCTCAGAAAAATTTATTCTTGATCTAAATAAAATTGCATCACTATTAACTAGATGTTATTATACAATTTTAACAATTTTTTTATCTGAACATAGTTGAAAGTATGTATAAATTAAAGTGTTTCCACATAGTCTTACTTATATCCCACCATTATTTTCACATTTAGATTTCATTATAACTGTAAAATAAGTTTTTCAATAATTTTAATAATACCTTAATATTTAATAATTTAGTTACATAGTAGATTTTTTATCCTTTTTTTTATATGAGGCTTATTATATAAACACCACTTTTAGATTTTATCCATTTTGATGTCTGATAATTTAAATTTTCATTTAACTACCCAAATTATATCAAAAAAAATTCAAAAGTATATTTTTTTAATGTACTCTTTTTGATAAACTTATCATTTCTTATAGGTTATTCTTCAACTATTTATTGTAATTAATTACCCACTCATTCATGGTCTGTTATTGTTGTTCATTACATACAGACAAAATAAGGATACTCTCATATTATATTGGAGTTTTAAATTAAAAAGTAAATACTAGTGGCTGGTATTAAATATGAAGTTGTTATAACTAAGTTGAACAATAATTAATGATTAAATGGCATTTTATATTACAAATTTTATTGAATGTATATAAAAATAACACTCAAGAAATATATATAAGATATATATATAACCATTGTATATCAAAAATGAAGTACTTATCAACATGGTCTTTTTAAATGATTTTCAAATTTACTTAAAGAGACATTAATATTACCAATTCAAATTTTATATCAAATATAACAATATTATTATTTCATTTTTAATTATTTTACAAAAAATTCGAGTTTCAAAGTAATTTAATTCAGTATTTAATGAATGTTTTTGAAAAAATATTTTTAAAAATAGAAATAACCCCTCACAAAAAAAAATATAATTTTTTTTACTTACAATTTGCGCCATATTTCTACCTTTAAAATATTGGTATTCTTCTAACAAAAATATTTTTTAAATAAATTCAAAATTTTTTTCATTATTCAATTACAAAATGTCAAATTTATAATTTATTTTACCTTACTAAAAAATTTAGTTGAAAATTTAATTTTGTATTTCCAAAAAATAAACTTAAATGTCAAAAATTAAAAAAACAAAATTATAAATATAATTATGAGAAAGTGGTAGATTAAATTTATAATATTCATATAAAAAAAATTCATATATTTTATGGTGTTTGAATTTTAAATTTAATGGATTAAAAAAATAATTATTAAATAACCAAGCCAAATGAAATTGGCTTGGATTTTTGGTATCACTAGCACTTATTTTTTTTCTTATACTGACATTTTAATTTTAAATTTTTTTTTTCTAGATTTATCATTTTTTTTTATGATTTTTAATGTTTTTAAGACCGAAGTTGCTTTCAAACAACTTCGGTCTAACGTTTCTCTCACTTTCCCACCAGATTGCACCTGGTAGGGAAAGTCGCTTCCATTTTAGAGACCAAAGTCCCTTGCAGGGACTTTCGTTTCTCTGTGTGCATTGCACAGCCAGTTTTTTTCTGGCTGTGCAATGCATTGCATGCAGCACATGCAACACGCATCGCTGCTGCAAGTAATGCGCATTGCATGTGCTGCGCATATCTCATGCAGCTGACTTGATATCAGCTGCATGAGATATGGTAGCGATTGTGCAACGCGCGTTACTTGCAGCAGCAATGCGCGTTGCACACTGCTTTGGCCACCTCCCAGCCTAGTAAATTAGCTGGGAGGGTGGCAAACATTACAGCAAGCAATCGAAGTCGCTTTTAGCGACTTCGATTGCTTGAAAGAGACACTTCCAGCCAGGGAAAACCTGGCTGGAAGTACTAAATTGCAATGTAAGGGACCCAAGCCAATTTCAAAGGCTTGGGTCATAAATTAAGGTTTCTAAAAAGAAGCCAGTATAAATCTGGCTGCAATAAAAAGTAAATTTTTTAAATAAAATACATAAAAAAATAAAAATGTGTTCAAATAAAATATACAACACTCTTCAGCCAGTAAGAAACAGCCTTCCATTGTTACACATAGAAACAAAATCAAATGTTTCTTTCATCAACATTGGTCATGTTTCAATATTTTGAACCAAGTAAGATCAGGAAAAAGGTCACGGCAAAAAAATTGCATAATTAAAAGTCTCCCAATTTAATATGGTGCGGAGGTTCATATTTTAGAAATAGGTGGTGCACATTATAGTTCCCTTTAAAAAAATTCAAAAATGAATTAATTTTGGCGCAATGTAAATTTAAATGTGATGAGTGTATGTTTTTTAGCTACGTGAAACATGGTAGCTAGAATTATGTGGCATCAATTTTTTTTAGATGTGAAATTCAGTGTTCCACAAATGTGCATCTGTACAACATGCAGCCAAGTAAATTCTAGCTGGAATTAGTATATGCATAGGAAAAAATGATCATGCTGTGTAAAGTGCCTTGGCAACATCATTCTTGGAATTTAGATGAAGTTTATCATATGACTTGGAGAGCTGCATTTTTTTGAAAATGTGATCAGTGAAAATTCATGATATATACATCTGTTTGCCACCCAATTTATTTTTCCTTTCTCTTTCTCACTTACCTTTTTCAAAAATTATCAATCATATTTTTGCTTTATCATTTTGAATTATTGGTACTATTTTCTTGACCTTATCTGATTACCGGTAAGCAAATTTTTCTTGCTATTGCATTTCATACCATTTTGGTTTGTTACACTTTTTTACACTTTCAACAAGTTAATCTAATGATTCTAATTCTGAATTTATTTTTATGGTATCTTTTACTGTACCCTTTCGATTCATTATAAAATAATTCTTTTTCAGTTAACTTAAAGTTTTTTTATTTGTTTGTCAATTTACTTTTCTTTATTCCTTATCAAAAATGTTCAATTTATTTATCTAACCATTTATTTTGTAAAACAGTGATTATAAAATAAACTTTATAATTAATTTTGATCAATCAGCTACAAATGGAAGAAGATTTTATAGACATGTAAGTTCATGTTTTGCTTATCATTTTTCTATATTTCTTTAATACTTTCTCAACCATTATATTATTAATATGAAAAGTAAAACATCATCTCGTACTTGCTGAAAGCATACAGGATAATGTTTTGCTTTTCATAATAATAATTAGATTGTTTGTACTTTACCTTTAATTTATTGATTTTTAAGTTGTTTCAAAGTCTCGTACTTGCTGAAAGCATACAGGACAATGCTACAATTTAAAAATTAATAATTTATTGAAGTATAACTTTCTAAGTCAATATATTGATCAGAGCAAGATTTTTCATTTTATATATGTGGATATCATAATTCTGTAAATTTTTTAATATTACTAGTGTATTGGAGTTATACTTTCATTATATTATTAAAATTAAGTGTAGAGCCAAATCTCGTACTTGCTGAATGCATACAGGATAAAGCTATACTCTTTATATGTATAATTTAATAAAGTATACCTTTGAAACGCTTTCTTAATATTTGAAATAAAGAAAAAGTATATAAATTTACTAATATGTAGATATGCTAACTTTTGTATTTCTAATATTGAAGATATGATAAATTTAAAGGTATCATTGACTGATAATTGAAATTATGTTACTATTTTCTAATTTTTGATTTTTTTCTATTTTAAATCAAAATTGAATTCTCTTAGGATTGAACCATCAATGAGTAACGATTTGAAAAAAAAAACGGCCAGGGAAGAACTCTAACAATAGGTGGGCAAAAGACATTGCTACTGGAATGAAACTTGTAAACGCTCTTGGAATGGATACAAACGGGAAGAAGCCACATTTCTATGCATGATCTTATGCAAATAATATGACAGATTGCAATAGTTATTACAATTTTTTTCCTGGATGTAGTATTTATAAACCAAAAGGTGTCTTAATACCTAATGTTATTGTGCAGACTTTTGAAATTCATGAGCTCAAAGAACTAGATATGTTAGAAGCTACGGTGCAATGCATTAAGGATCTTTCTTACTGCGAACATGAAATTAAAAATAATGGTTATCATCGAAGAGCTGGTGGTTTTGGAAAAATGTTTGGTGGTGGCTTTATTTTAGATAGAAAGAAATCTTTACATATTCGTAAGTATCACTTTTTTTAATTTAAATACTGAATTTTTGAATGCTTTTCCTTGCAGATGAATACACTGATGATATTGTAAAAACGGATGAATATAAAAAACGAATGAAGAGGATTGCAATGTACTTTGAATATTTTTTTAAAAAAATATCATATGTAAAGTACAATGAGGCAACTAATCTTTGTGCAAAAATTGGTATTCCTAGATTTTCAAAAGTTTCTAATGAAGAAGAGGGTGTACCGTTTGCTAGTAATTTAACTTGGACATCTGGAGCGAATGGTAATGGGTTCTCCAAAGAGGTTCATCTTGATAAGGATGCAAGTGAGTATACTTTAGGAATATTTTTTCCTAAAGATACAGAAAAAAACACCATTCATATGAAGTATGATAAGACCCAACCACGACAAATAGGTGGAGAACTTATGTTTCCCAAAATTCGAAGTAAAATCAACTTTGAAGCAACTAATGGAATAACAGTGACATTATGGCCTGCCAATCAACTAAGGCATTTTACCTCAAGATATCATGAAATTCCTGGCTTCACTAGGATAGGTTCTTCTATTCAAATAAGCACTAGACTTTTTCATGCTATAGAAAAGCTTAATGTTTTTGATATTGATATTTCAGAATACTTAGAAATTAAAAAAGAAAAATTTAGGTTAGAATATTTGATTAGTGCTTTAGGAGATTTTTTGAAAAGAGATGACTTAATAGAGGAAGAAATAGAATCAGCAAAGTATTATTTATCTAATGTTAAGACAAATTTAAAAAATCTAGATATATAAATATTAAAAATTTATATTATATATACACAACTTAATGCAAATTTAAACATGATAAATACTGGGAGTAGCTGTAACATTTTCAGTTTTGATAATTATAGTATTATCTATTTTTTTTATTTGTGAAATAAAATAATTTTTTTTCATAATATTATAAGAAAATTTGATTTACTTTTGAGGAAATATATAAGTTGTGAAATCTTTAAATGTCATTTTTATTAAATTGGTAGCAAAGGTTCTAAAATAAAAAAAACTATAATAAAGAATTTGAAATATATTAGCCATAAAAATGTGCTTTTAATGCTACCAAATTGACTGTATAGTATTTTAGGTCAAACAGGCTTATTAATAAAAAAGTTAATAATAAAGAGTTGAAGAAAGAATTTTGAATCAATAATAGATTAAATTGTATTTTTTTAAGAATGTACTCATTTAATTATTTAAATTGTTCTACTTCTGATTAAAAATGTTACAATCAACGAAAATATTTGTAATAATTAATAGATTATATAATATTAAAGGTAAAGTAACAAAACTAGAGCAGTTATCATATTTTTATATAAACAATAAAATATTTAAGAATTTAATACAAGTATTTGAAATCATATAAGTAGATTTTAAAATCTTTGTTATTGCTGGACTTACAATAATTTTTTTTAATAATTAATTTAGAAAATCATGTCAAAGGTTACTTAATAAATTTCAAAGATGGTCACATTTTTGACGTATTTGAAGGAAAATAACTTGAATTATACAAGATATATCATATAGACAGAACTTTATCTATTTACATGTTGGAATATTAATTTATTGAAAGGCTATGTTTAGCCAAAAAAGGTGATACTGGCTGAATGGAGCTCCAGTGATTAAGAAAATCTGCAGAAATAGCCCTAGCAATTCCCGGAGGACTTGGGGTATCAAATTTTAAAGGAAATGGATCACACTTGCCTATAAAAGGTTTTATTAATGTTAAAATATAGTTATTTAAATTTTTCCAAATTATTTCTTCCATCAAATGATTTTTTTTTCATGTAAATTAAGAAACTTAACTTCTGATATTACCTCCAAGCAATCAGCTGCTGAAGCCAATCTATGATCTTGAGAGCTCAGAAATAAACCACGGACACCATCAATTATATAGAATGTGAAAGATTGATATCGGTGGTGGGAGTATTCAGAATTTATTTTGTTTAGTGCAGCCTTTTGTTTCTCTCTCATTATAGTCAGTTCAGTATTTTTGTTTTTCTCACTTGATTGTTGAGCTTCACTAGTCTTGCCACTTGATATTGTTGAAGCACAATATTTTGATTTAAGAATGATAATTGACATAATTATATCAATGATAATATTGCTGATTTGAAGAAGAGTTGACATTGATATATCACGGGTTTGAAGTGCAGTGGGACCAACTTCTAAGCCATCAGAAATCGGACTCTTCAGATTTGAAAGGTGAGCTAGAAGCTGAAGACCACGTTCAATTGGACAATCTGAGTTAATGTTTTGATGTGATGGAAGCTGGCTGAATTCATGTGCGGTCAGATAAAGTGAAGATGATATAATTGATACCCATGAAGAACGGCAGTGGTCACTTGGGATCATTAATCTCATGAGCATTCGGATAAGATTGGATTCAGGGTGATCCGTTTTCTTTGTTGAGGAAAGAATTTCAGTATTTAAACCATCAGGATCACATAAATCTTCCATTTTTTTGAAATCAATATTATTGAGTACCCATAGCTGTGAGCTATCAATCTCTAAAAAAATATTTGCTACAAAAGGAAAAAAAAATAAGTAAAAGAACAAAAGTCAAGACTAAAAATTATGGTAACTTACATAACTCAGTAAGTTTTGAAAGCCAATCTTCTCCACAAGATTTTTCCCAATGAAAAGTAAACATTGGAATATTTGACATGGGTTCTTGGGAAGAAGTAGAAGAGCGTAATTCGAGGAGAGTAACAATTTCCAACCACGACCTGAGGACCTTTGCCGTGCTGATTCTGCCTTTATAAAAATTATGAATTTTACAGAATTCCTCCTGCAAATCAGATTCTTTTAGAACTAAGGGTGAATAAGTTAGAGGTTTTTTCGATATCTTGATTGGAGTTGATTTCATTGGTAAAGAAGCTTTCAAAGTGGTCAAAGTAGGTAATTTAGGAGGTGATGGGTATTGCTTCTTAGAAATGAAGGAATTCGGTGATTAGCTGTTTGAATCATCATCTTTATCAAACATATCAACATGTTTTGAAGAAGATTTTAAACTTTGCTTTTTTTGATGAACAAGCATAGCTTCATATTCTGACAGTTGATCATCGCTATTTTCATCGCTCTTTTCATCATCTTCATCAGGGAGAGGGCGTTTATGGATGGAACAATCTACAGCAGGTGAGTTTCTGGTACAAAATATCAAAAGAAAGATAAAAAGTACAATATGTAAGCAATAAAAGAGATATATGATAGAATTTTAAAGATAAAAGAATAACAATAAAAAAAAAGGAAACAAGAATATACTCATTATCAAAACCTTTGCTTTTTTTGAGATTTATTATTTGATACATCAGAAAATTCATTAGCAGAAGCCGGTTTAATACGTCGAACAAAAGAGGAGCCTTGGGATAATCTCTTTTTCTTGGAGCGGATAACAGGTGTTTCAAGATTTTCCTTAGAAGTTGAAGCATGAGTTAAATCTGATGGTTCATCTGTCTCATCATCATCCCTAATGACAATGATTTCATCAGGAGGAATCATACCCTCCTCATAAGCTACAAATATATATGAAGAAAAAAAATATTAATAATCTTATCTACTAATTTAAAAGGAGACAAAAAAGGTGAAGATCATACATTTTTCAAGGCTTTTCACATATTGGAGTAAGTCATTACAAGGGTTAGATAAATATGAAGGAGAAGGATTATTGTTAAGGATCTTGACAAGCTCTTCTGTTTTATCTCTATCCAATTCAAGTAAGTTGTGATACTGAACTCTCGTTATTTCCTGCCTCTCATTGCTAAGTACAGGAGGGTTAGGTGCCATGCCATGTGGTAGACATGGTGCAAGCTCAAAAGCTTCAAAGCGAGTATCAATCAGAGAGTGGGATGAAACACATTTGGGTTCTGGAAAATCAAATTTTTGAAAAAAAAAGATATAGAACATAAGTGAAATATATAAATTAAGAGAGAGGAACATGATATACATACAAAGTGGAGGTGTAGGATTTTGTATACTAGACATATTGATTAATGAATATTAAAAAAAAGTATTTGATATCAAAAAATTATGATGTAATATGATGAATAATTATAAGAGACTCTATTCTAGAAAATTGAAGTTGATAATTTAATAGGATAAAAAATTGAATAAGATTAAAATTAAAGTGAGGATGAAAGAAACAGAAAACATAAAGAGGGGGATTTTATATTATTTGAGCTTTTTTTAACATGTATTATTCATAGTGGGGTAAACTGAGTAACATGCTAAATCACAATCTGTTTATATTGAAGCGAACTTTGATGTAGCTAACAGAAAATACTAGTAATTCTTTGGGGACTTTTAGTGTGAAAAACAAATAATAACAAATGTATATCCCATATGCAAATTGCCACGGGTAAATACAAAATTTTTTAAATTAGAATTTACTCCTAGAAAATGGAGATACACTTAATTAGTATATTATATGAAAAAAAAGGATAATCCTTTATGAATATTTGTTAAATTTACTTTCAGATGACAATGCGAGATTCACATATATACTGATATGCCTCATCAAAAAAGAAATGAATTATAAATATAAAATTGGTAACATTAGAATTTAAGATAAGAATTTGTTTTTTAAGTGACAGGAGGAGTGTCAGGCTAGGGTGTGGGCACCGTGACCAAACCTTTGATAAACTTGGATACAACTAAGGGAAAAAAAAATTGAATAGTTTTATTTTGCAATATATCTTAGTCTGCACAAGATATTGCATTGTTGTCCCTAACTATACCAATATTGTTACTTTTCAAAAGTTATAGGACTACTAAGTTGATAAAATATTATTATGAATCACCCAATGAAATACCTTAAGCAACATTCAAAATTATTAAAATATTAATATTCAATTTGAGATTTGGATTAGCTAATTTTTCACAACTTACCACAGTTTTGATTAATATAATAAAATTTGAAAAAAATTGTTGAGATAACCTAGAAATGGGTGCAAGAAAATGATGAAACATATGACTTGAAACTTAACTCATACACTATTGATAAACTTCATGGATCCTGATTAATTTCTATCGAAATTAATTTTGAGACTAGCATATTGAATTTTAGCCATGACCAAGTACTGTAAGTGCCATGGTTTGTATTCAATATATTGGTGTTGAAATTAATTTTGATAGGAATCAACAAGTATCATATGGCACCATGCATGAAACACTGACAGAAACCATCAAATTTATGAGGCAATGAACCTCATAATTTCGATCGAAATTAATATAGACCCCTGCATATTGAATACAAGCCATTTCACATGGACTACACAGACATAGATAAAATTAAACATGCATGGCTTAAAATTAATTTTGATCAAAATTAACCAAGGCATTAAAACATCAATTTTTATATGGTGTACTTGATCAAACCAGTTTATCTAACTGCTTAGCTTACCTATACTTATAGGAATTTTATGCATAGTCCATGTCCATATTAATTTCGATCGAAATTAATGTTGACTAATACATAATGAATACATGCTATGCCACTTACACTTGCCAGGCATAGCTACCATTAAATATGCCAGTATCAAAAATTAATTTCGATCAAAATTAATGAGCATGATAATCATGAATTTCTGGAGTCAACTGATTATTTTTATGCATGGTGCCTTGCCAACATTAATTTCGATCGAAATTACTTTTGATACTGGCATATTTCATGTATATATGCCTGGAAAGTGTAAGTGGCATAGTGTGTATTCATTATGTATTGGTCAACATTAATTTCGATCGAATTTAATGTTGACATTTGCATATTGAACCCAAGCCAGAAAACAACCCAGAAGATTCTTCATAAAACTTCCCATTAATTTTGATCGAAATTAAGGCTGACCATATACATATTGAATGGTAGTTATATCTGGTCTGAGTAAGCGGAGATTACTTATATTCAATATGTATTGGTCAACATTAATTTTGATCAAAATTAATGAGCATTTTGATCATGAACTTTTTCAGTCAGTTAGTTGTTTCAATGCATAATGGCATGCCAACATTAATTTTGATCAAAATTAATGTTGAAATGATATAATGCTTTTTTGCATGACATGTAAAGGACAGCAAGTATTTTTAAGTATTGAAATTTACTATACATGTTGAGGGTAAATATAAAATTTACATATCCATATTAATTTCTATAAAAATTAATGTTGACCAATACATAATAAATAGTAAATATGCCTGGCTAGTGTAAGTGGCATAGCTTTTTTTCAATCTGCATTTGGCAACATTAATTTTGATCAAAATTAGGGTTCATGATTATCATCAATTTATGCAGTCAGTTTCTTAATGTTATGAATGGTAAAATGTCAACATTAATTTTAATAAAAATTGAATTTGACATGCCACCAAGCATTTTTATGTAAGATGAAAAGTAGGGCACTCTATTCTTAAGTAAACACATTACAATGCATATTGAGCATGTAAATATCATTTACACATTAATATTAATTTCAATCAAAATTAATGTTGACCAATAAACATTGAACACAAGCTTTACAACTTACACACACCAGATATAACTACCATTCAATATGTATATGGTGCTCACTAATTTCGATCGAAATTAATGAGCAGTTTTATGAAGAATTTTTTGGGTTGTTTGCTGGTTTGGGTTCAATATGAAAATGTCAATATTAAATTCTATTGAAATTAATGTTGACCAATACGTAATGAATACACACTATGCCACTTACACTTTCCAGGAATAGACACCATGCAATATGCCAGTATCAAAAGTAATTTCGATCGAAATTAATTTTGGCAAGGAACCATGCATAAAAATAAGCAGTTGACTCCAGAAATTCATGATTATCATGCTCATTAATTTCGATCGAAATCAATTTTTGATACTGGCATATTTAATGGTAGCAATGCCTGGCAAGTATAAGTGGAATAGCGTGTATTCACTATGTATTGGTCAACATTAAATTCGATTGAAATTAATATGGATACATAAATGTGACATAAAGAGGTATGGACCATCAATTTGTTGAAAATACATTTTTATATCTCATACATTATTTGTTTTTCTTAAATAAAATGTTACTCTCTCTCAATATCACTTTATAACATTTACCAAGCTGCTTTTAAAAAAACAGAATACATAAAATTCAATATAAGATAGCTATATTACACAGAAGATCACCGTTATACCTAAGTTATGATGATGTTGATGCTCTACTAATTGATTCCTGAATCTTTACCAGATCAATATCAGCTCCAACCCCAAGTGACTCACATTCATTCACAGATAATCCTTGCAAAAATGTTGCTGAATAGCAATTCTTGGGGAGGCATTTGGGAACATTGAATATACCATCTTGTGCAACTGTCCTTTCTGATGACTGTGAATATGTTTTTAATGCTGATTTTCTTTGATCTGGTGTATGGGCTAAGTACTTTGTCATCTTATCCATTTTTTTAAACAAATCATTGAGTTCAGGATTTCGCCATCCAGGAATAGCTCGGATAGGTGCAGTTGGGGCTGGTGCTGGGCCTTCCTCGATATCAGAGATGCACCTAGTATCATGAAAAAGCACAACAAAACCTGGCACATCACTGCAGAGATCTCTTGCTAACTTGTAGCATGCACTAGCAATCTGAATTCCAACTAAATCAGCTTCATAATAACAAAAAGCAAAGTAAAATAAAAAACTTACCTTGGTCCTATAATGTTTTACTTGTGCCCTTGCCCTCTTTTCAATCTTTTCTCTTGCTACCCTTTCCTCTTCTTGCCCAAACAACCTTATCATCTCCTTCCCCTTATTAACTACCCATTTCTCAATAACACATTGAGTGAACTGAAGCCTTGACTGATCAATTGTATTCAAGGTGGTGAGCCATCTGGTAGAGTGGTCGCATACTATGCTTCCCATGACTTGATTCCAAGTTGATTCTGAAAAATCAAGGCAAGTCCAATCAAACGCGAATTTCCAAAAACATTTTTCTTGCAATTCACGCTCTAAGTTTCTTTTGACAGAAAGTGGGATCAGTGCTCCTCCTTTTAGTCCTCGAGGCTCAGGTGCTGGAAAAAATTCGGGTATTCGAATTTTGGATCGCAAGAAGGCTATAGAATTGGTTATCAGAAATTGTCGATCAGCTGCAGAATTGGCACGGTTAGAAGATTGGACTTGGGTTAGGACAGTTTGAATTGGTTCCAAGCTTTCCAATTTTCAATCTCCAAAGGTGTTGGGCTGGTAGGATATTTTGTTATTTGTGTTGGTCCCCCAAGATAATACTTCAGAAAGTGGTAAATATTTCTATTTAGACTCTCCGAGCTCCTGGGAACATCATTCGTTCTAACTAAGCCTCTTACAGCCCTTAACCACAGTTCTCGCTCATGAGACTCTGCTGAATTGAGTCTGTGGTAATCACTGATACCCATAATGATTGAGGGATTCACTAACAATTCAAATAAGTTAATTAAATTGGTTATTTTTAAATAAAAGAATACACTACAAATTTGACTTACCTGCTCCACTTGTGCTTGCTCCTTGGTTAGGCTGAGCAGATGATGATTGGTCTCCGAAAAATTCCCTCAATACTTCACTAGCCCAATCTCTTCCTAGCTGATCAGCACTTTCAGAAGCAGAAGGATGATTGGGATTTAAATTTCTTGGTTCTGAATGAGACTCTTCGCCTGGATTGGGATTAGGTGGTGGGTTAGGATTAGGTGGTACAGATTGAGATGCATCTGGAGGTGGATCAGCAGAGGGTGGTGGAGGAGTATTTCTAGTATTAGTATGTTGAGGCGGAAAACAATCAGAATCGGTTGGGTCAACAGACATCCCTTCAAAATTATCATCCATAATGAACTGTAATAAAATAAAATAAAATATTAAAAATAATCAGTTGTTTAAATTTATACCTATCAAGGCTAAAGTAAAAAAAGATACTATGTATATAGTCTTGTAAACGTGTATGTTCTCTTGTCCAAAAATAAAGTGAATAATATATAGCTATCAGCTAAAGTTGAAAGGTCAAACTATTTATAGTAGATGGATGAGCAAGAAGATCATTCATTAAGTAAAAATTTTATCATATTTCTCATTATCATGATTTTATTTCTTTCATTCTTACATTTAAGATAAAAATGACTCATTGAAAGCATGGGTTCTCTTGCAATAAAAGCAACCAAAGTAATTGTTCACTGATTTATGATAAGGTAAGTTGGATGCATTGCATTTTTTAATCGAGCTTTGAATTATTTCTTTCACCATTTACAAATATCACCAATCCTACAAATTTCCCCAATCCCAAATTAACACAAAGATGTTGGTCAACAGAAAATAAATTTGATTAATTTTTTCACTCACTACTGTCTGCAGTCCAATGGCAGTGACAACCTCGTCTTTGATTCCAAACATTCCTTTTTTGTGCTCGACAGTAGCTGCATGTCCAATTATTGCATCTTTCTTAATCACAATTTGAGTTGCTTTGGCTACTCTTACTAACCGACAATGCACTTGTGGGAAAAGCTCATAGGGATCCATTGATGTTTCTTCTGGACGGAGCTCTTTGAAAGGACTTACTATTAAATATATTTGATCATTCTCTTCCTTTGATCTGAAAAGATCATCAATTTGCCCAAACTGGCTATCTTTTCCATAGTAGAATTCAATTGTTGAATTAGAAATGTGTCGATGGTAACTAGTAAACCTCTTTCCATGTATCAATATGCTTGCTACATTTTCAACTACCCGATCCCCACTTTTCTCCGATGGTGTCAAAGCCCGTCTTGAAGTTTCTTTTCCCATTCGTGCCCTTACCCATTTAGTAAATAATGCCATACTTAGATGGATCCATTTGTTTTGTTTATCGAGATCAATATGGATTTTTTTAGTCTCACATTGATCATTATCTTCAGCTTCACCAAGATCTAATACCCTAGACTTCCGATACCAATGTTTGAGCATTGTTAGCGGTATCTCTCCTGTGGTAAATATTAATAAATTAGCACAGCTGAGTTTTTAAATCATTGCTTACAAACATTACATACATGGATGGTGATTGTTTGGAATTTCAGATAATATATGATTCACCCGCTCTCCAGACCAAGTAGCTGTACCTATTGGTGGACCAAGACGCTTTATCATTTCAGGATAATGTTGAGTGATATGCAGATTTGGCTTTGCATTAATATTCTTCCAACCCTCTTCAAGGCACTCACAATACTCTAACAGAAATTGATCTAGATCTTTAAGCTCATTAGTCTGTATATTTTTTAATGTCAAAAAATTGGTGATTGAGAATAATGTTACAAGTGACTTGAGAAGATAATATTCTCTTGGTTTATCAGCTGAGGAAGCTGAAGATTCAGATTCTTTAAATTTTTCAAACCAAAGGGGTTTAAGTGACAAAGGGAAGTAGAGAGTATACAGCATGTGCCATTCTGCTGCCTTGAGGGATCCTGCCTTTTTAGATCCTACTGATTTTGGAACTCGTGTTAGCCAGGAAGGTCTTCTTACTTGATCAATCATCTTCCATACAACCTGTAGCTCTGCTGCTGTGATTCGTGGATTACTACTACCTTCATTTTCTTTCTCCTTACCTTTCCATTTATTTTCTTCATCTCTAGCTGTCTCATTTGATGAGTGAGATCCTTCACTCTGTGATATGCTAATGCTTCTTTGCCTTAAGTTATACAATAAATTCCTACTGTCACTGCTGTGAGACTGTATTGAGGCCAAATTGCTATATGGAGGAATAAATTTGGAGCTGGATGACCTACTCTGGCTTCTTGATCGATTTGTTCCAAATCCTTCATTATCTAGTCCATGATGACTTGATGACTGTCTTGAACTCGTACGTCTTTGCCACTTGTGCTGTCTTGTGTTTCCTGTATCATCATCATCATTATTCGTGGTGCTTAAGCTACTTCTACGTTTTTTTGAATGTTTGTGCAGTGAAGTATCAGAAAAGAAATCATCATCTTCTTCTCTTACATGCCAATTTTTATCCTTTTCCAGCTTTCTTTCTAGATCTTTTGCTGCATTTTGGATTTGAAAATAGCTTAGACTGTGATCTTTTAGGTTGCCAAGCATATGTGAATGCATAACATCAATTGAGCAATCTTCAGTTGGACGCCAATATTCAAGGTTATTCAGCTCACTCCATCGTACCCCATGATTTTGAACAATTGATACACGCTCCCAATGTGACTTAGAATTTTTCCACTTTGTTGCCCAGCACATATGATCCTCATGATTCCGTAATGAAAAATTTCCCACATTCTTTTCACTAATTTCATCTTTAGAGATATTACAGAAAGAGCAGAACATTTTTGCAGAGTGACTCGAAAAGCCAGCCAATTTTCGTATTGCAGGAATGTCACCTATCAAAGAGAACAATGCAACTCTTTATTTCCGGCCTCGTGGATAAAGATGTGTCTTTTCAATCACTATACCATCCCATAGAGTTTGTAGATCATTAACCAGTGGTTTTAGAAGGTGATTAAGCTGTTCACTTGTGGGTTTGGTTGGTCCAGGTATAATAGCATACAAAAAAAGATTTTCCATTTTGTATCTATCTTCTTGAGGTAGGTTCATACACACCATCATAATATTGCCTACAGACTTCTGATGACCTCCAATCCTATTGCCACCAGGCCTAAACCAGTCGACATATAAAGTAAACATTAAGTTGCCTGAAGTTATTGTATATTCATCATCATTGCTATCCAGAGCTGGAGTGGTTATGGGAAAGTTTTTCCAAATTGAACCATCACAAACATCCTTCATCAAATCACACTCTACACGTTCTGCCACAGGGGTTTTCTTCTCAATCAGAAGCTCAAATTTGAACAGTTTGATCTTTTCCTTAAGCCAGTCGATAAAAGAATGGTGATGAAATGTTTTGAAAGATAAGTATTTTACATGTTCTTGATGTTCCTCCATCAAATACAGCCTTTCATCACATTTAACTGCAATTTTTCCTGCTCCAAAAATTTTTAAATAGTGCTTTGATGATGAAAGAAACGGTTGATTGCAACATAGTATAGATGGTTGAGATTCAGAGTTATACTCATAAAGAGCAAAGCATTTAGGACATCATGTTTTAGTGAAAATTGATTGATTGAGCTTTAATTGACTAAAAACTGTATCTATCGAGCGTGGGACCAGGCGGACAATGCTATCAGAATCCAGTATTCCACTATCACCTAGAAGTTTGAGCTTCTTAATTTCTTCATCCAAAAATTGAGTACAACCTTCTTTGCTCAAATGATGAATAAGAGAAAGCTTTGCTGCCTGCCAAATAATTATTTGGCTATACCGTTCCCCAAGATTTGAGTTTCTAGAGACTGTTGAAGATACTTCTGCCCCCAATAGCAACTGCCCCTATGTAATAAATCATTGAAACATCATAAAGACTTTAATTCTCACATTGAACTATAGATATACAGCTTACTGTTTCTGTGGAGCGGGAACTTCCAATGTTAAGTGGATTGTTGGAAGAAATAACCATCTGGGCCTTCCTATTTCTTTCCTCTTGATGTTTTGCATACGAATTAGAGCTTTTGAAAGCCATACCAACTTCAAAGGACCCAGAAGAAGTTTGATACTTTCTATTGACACATCCAAGATCTTGACATTGACATACATGAAATAATGGAGGCATTGTAATTGTGATAATTGTAGGAATAAGTTAGCTATTCAAAGTTACCGATTGAAGGTATTCCTTTTTTTGAAAGGCACTAGCTAATATAAGCTACATTTTTTTATCAAAAGAATATGATGGAATATGTGTTGAAATTATTTAAGTTTAAATGTTTAATTTTTAATCGGATAAATTATATATTAATTTAAAGTTATGCAGTCTAATTTATTTGTATTCTGTATACTCTCTGCATTTGTACAACAATGCATGCATGTTTATCAGAATATTTTCTATCATAGAAAAAATTCTGTTGTACGCACAAGCATCTTAATTATTTTTCTATCAAATGCCTTCTGAGTTATATCTAACTACCCTATAATTATTTGATTTTGATAAAAATTCTTAGTTATGGACTATAAGAAAAGTAATCCATATTTTTAACATAATTATTTAAAAAATTACCACAAAAATCAAAGTTAAACCCAAAAATAAGGTTAATATTTTGTAAAAAACAATCACAAACATATTTCTTTCACTTTGAAAATTGGTCTGTACTAGGAAGAATTTTCTATAAAGAAAAAGTCAAAAATACTCAAATAATAGATTCTACAAAAGTGTAAACCTTAAAGAATTACATAAAAGCTGAAACCTTGTATAACTTTTCATACATAAATGTGATGAAGTGACACTCTAGTCTATTTATTCAGGTTGAACAAAAATTACTCAATAGAATATGTATTACTATCATATTGGACCAAAAATAATTTTTTGGTAATCAAAAAATGAATATAGCCTCACATTTAACAAATTATTTTTGTGGTAGAATTTTTTGAAAAGAAAAAAAAATCCGTTTCTTAAATGAGTCTGCTTTTATCACATAATCATTCTCTTTATTTTATACCATTCCTTTTGAGTTCAAGTTGCATATAAAAATATAATTTATGCATATTATAATGCCATAAAGTTGAAATATTTCTTATTCTTAATTTTTGTGATATTTCTCCTTAAATCAACTTTGATCATAAAGTTTTGGAGCTCAACAATTTATCCTTCCTCTTTGTTTAATTTAATTGAACACTTTCTTAATCTAATTATTTATGAACCCTAGTAGCTCTTACTTTCCTCATGGAAACCTGCCCACAAACACAAGAACACTTAATAGAATTTTTAATGAGACTTTGCCTCCATTCAATTCTCACTTTTGTAGATCTATACACAATTTTTGTCGTTCACTTTTGGATATGTCACCAGAATCAAATGGATGGAAACAAAACCCTACTGAAGAGCAATTAGACAGATTTTCATCATTCGACATGAATTCTTGCAACATTGCCTTTGAACTACCTCATCCAGAATCAAATTCAGCGGTTTCGGAAAAGTTTCCACCAATTTTCCGTGATCTTTTATTGAGCACCTTCGCATGTGTGGTTTCCCAGGATCAACTTTCACTTGGAACCTAGATTGGTTTGACAAATGGAACCAGGTCTTGGCAAATATTCTCATTAAACACTGGGACAATGCCTTAAAAACCAATAATTTGATTGCATATCCAATTGACTCAACTCAAATTAGCTTCTCAAATCAAATAGGAGTTCTTCACCGTTGGTTTTTAGGTCATGCTGATAGATTAAGACTTGGCAAGGATTCTCATAGCTCTCAAGAAATAATCAAAGTGAGAAAGCATAAATATAGAATAAAAAAAAAGTATGAAAATCCCTTTTTTTTCAACCGTTTTTATTTATGGCCTTTATTTCAAATAACAAAGATTCTTAGAATTCAGTTAACCGAACTAAACTTCTTAAACAACTTCCACATTGTGAAACTTATCACAACCTTTTCACAAACAGCAAGTGTTGTTCAGACACCGAAATTGATAATAAAGGATTGTTAAGACGTATCTTAATGCAATGGAGGTCTGAAGATTTTTCTAAAGTTGCACAATATCTTGACCAACAACACTTTGATATTCGAGATAATTCAACCTACTCTGGAAGTGTGCTAAAGGACTTGGCCTTGTACAAAAGAATCAGTTTGGTTTCAACATTATCCCCTAACCTTAATCCTTCTCATGTCCCCCGGGGTTTGCCGAATGACTGTTATTCTCCCTTATATCTTGCATCTCTAAATCCTCAACAACTCAGACTTTTAAATCCTCAAAATCCCATAAATTTACCTGCTCTTCTTGAAATTCTTTCTTCCTCTAATGTGAGTGATTGACAAACTCCCTTAATAATAGGTTTTCACACTCATACTCCTCATTTCCACTGTTTGGGACACTTAGCCTTGAAAACAAAAACATAATTTTAATGATTACTATTATCATTAAAATTTATAGAAATGAAATTTGGCTTACATTGTTAGCTCCATTTTTTTCCTTTGAATCTTATACATGCTGAATTCTATACTTCCTTGTACAAAATAATTCAAAACATTTACTTCATTTTGCTGCCCCATTCTATACAGCCGATCAACATCCTGTTGCTCAACTGATGGATTCCAATTTGGCTCCTATTTCAACATTGAACATATAAAAAATTTAATATTTTTGTTCTTAATATGATATAAAAGACATTGAGCTCACCATTATATATACATTTTGAGCACACCTGAGATCTATACCCACTCCTGCAGCCTGAATCGTTCCAACCAAAACTTGGCAATTTTTATTAAAATGGAATTCATGCATATTTTTGTCTCGCTTTGTCCGGCTGAGTTCACCCGTAAGCTTGGTATACCTAATATTGTGGTCATCTAAAGCCATTTTTATTCTATTTTGAAATATTAGAAAATTTTTTTTAATAAGCCAACACAATTTTGTAAAACAATTCATTATAGAATCACTTACATCTGCAAAAAGTCTGCAAAGTTGGAGAATATAACAGCTTTTGGAAAATTTATATCCCTTTCACCAGAAAAAAAGTTTTTTAAGTGGCCTATAAGATGACAAAACTTTGCGGAATGCTGCCAGGTGAAATCAAAAGATGGAGTTTCATCCAGATTTTCGTAGATTGAATGGTTGCAGAATTTTCTTAAAATCATCAGCTCTCTTAGAAACTCAGATGAGTCCCAAGGGAAGTCAGTGCTTCTGGAGGGCCCATATTGCTCAGTGAATCCTTCTTGAAGCACATCAAGTTTAGACCTCCATGGATCTGCTAATTGAACCGATATCCCCCTTTGAATCTTTTTTGGAAGAGACAAAATTGCATCCTTTGTTCTATGTAGGCGTATGACTTTCATTGAGTGATTGATTGATTTAATAGAATTAGCCTTTCCTTTTTGCAAACCTGGAAAAAGGAAATTCTTCCATAACCAGTCTTCTTGCCACTTTTCCATTCTAAGAAACAATATGAGACTTTGAAGGTCAGTGGGCCTGTTCTGAAGTGGAGTTCTAGTCAAGCATAGTTGGTGTTGGGATTCCAAGTCAAATATTGTTTGAGCCCTCTGCGAGTAAGGATTTTTAATGTAACTAAAAGAATATTTATAAAAATTGATTATAAAAATTAAGTTTTAAGTTTTAGATAAAGAAATGGGCACTAACTGAGCTTCATCTAAAACAACTCTATACCAAAAGAGCATTTGAGTCACCGGTATCTTTTTTTGGCTTTGATTTTTTGACATCGTTGGGCTAGCTATTTCATAGGTCGTTAAAACAATAGCAGTGTCCTGTAGCTCATTGACATTAGTATTTTGACAATCCTTCCCATAAAGAACCTTGAAAGGAAGCGCATTATCTTCAAAGTGCACACTTATTTCATTGATCCAATTCGATAGTGTTGCCAGGGGGCATATAATCAGTGTGGCTGAACTCTGATTAATACCTTCTTGATTTTCTAATACCTGGAATCGTCTTGCTTCACCTTGAGTTGCACTTATAAGAGAAAGAGTTGAAAGTGTCTTTCCCAAACCCATATCATCAGCAAGTATTGACCCATTTCCTTCAGGCGTTAATTGATTGTTAGGAAACTGATCTTTATAGTCATTGAATCCAGTTCTAAGCCAATGGTTGTCCTGGTGCCTCCACATGATATCCAACTTTTCCTTTAACATTCGATCATTTTCAATCATAAAATTTATTGCTTGAAGTTGATGTGTTTTGAGAACTGTTTTGATTCCTTGGATAAGTTGATCAGCTTTCCAATCTTGAGTACTCTGAGATATTTGGAAAGAGCGTTCAAAAATTACATGCGGGATATTAAAAAAGATAGTGAATTCGTAGTTCAGGATTGGACATAAATTGATTTGAGCAGAAGAAAATTCTTCTTTAGCAAGACTGATTAGTGTACTTGAAGAAAAGAGGCATCCCCAAAGTTGATACTGATTACCAAAAACTGGAACCAAGTAAGCATGAAAATAGAAAGGCTTCATAGGATTCAAGGCACTTCTTTGGTTTAAATGGTGAGATCCAGAGCCAATGTCACCCAATAGTGGTCCAATGTGCTGACTCTGCACTTGAGAAAGATTACCGACAAGGGTTGGTTTTCTTTCTTCAAATAGTCCAAAAATATGAACATTCAAATGGCCTCGCTGTAAAATCGTGAGGGTCGGTGAGTTTTGAAATCTTGAAATTACATTCATATAAATTTGATCGATTTTTATTGAGAACTGTCCAACACATCTGACACTTGAAATATTAAGTAAGAATAGTATCTGAAGATAGTGGTTGTTAAAAGATGAATTGAAGCAAAAAATGAATAATCAGTTTTGAATAAAATGACAAAATAACTTTTTAGCATATGCTATGCTAAGCTCATAATTCTTTCACATGTATTATTATTATCTTTTTAATAAATATTGGAAGTAAATCAATGATAACTGAAATGAATAATATGGCTTAAAAATAAATCTTGAGCCTAAAGAGTAAATTTTGGTTTGTGGAGGAAGAAAAATTTTCTCAATAAAAATGTGCTTTATTGTTACATTATAATCACAAAATAGAATAATTTCACTCTTATTACACTTATTTATGTTTCTGTCTAATAGTAAAATGCTTTAGATGTCAGTTCAAAATCCAAATTGAAACTACTACCTAGAACGATGTCTTGATACTAACATACTTTTTGTAAGTCTTTGGACAGACACTTATGGTGATCTCAATAATATTAAAATTGATTTGAATTGTATGTTTTATCAAATATCTATGTAGTCTAGTGTAATAATTGGTATACTACAGTTTAACCTTCTGTTACCAACTTGGCAAGAAAATATATGTAGATATTCTTAGAACAAATATCAAATTTTGCTTTCCACAAGATGGGAAAGTGAATATTATGATATGTTAAGTGATATGTTCAAGCTTTGCTCAATCTGTGCTCAGCTCAAAATCAAGTAATCACCAAGCTTCAAGAAACCTGTGATTGAGTTTGGTTGAACCTAGGTCTAACTGATTACCAAATCTTTGTCCAATTAATTTAAATCTGGTTTCACAATGAACTCCCAACAGCCTTCCAACAGCTTTCCAACCACTTCCCAACATTTTTAAATGAGGGGTATTGCTAGCAATACCCCCCCAAATTTTCTGTGGTGCATGTTTGTAAGAAATACTAGATGAACTGAAGAAAAATTCTACCCTACCTACTCTCCATCATAAAAGTGTCCAGCACAAGTTCAGCCAAACTTGTGCTGGACACTTATGGTCAGGTGCAGTCAGATGGGAGCAATTCTCTCTATGGAAATGAAGATAATTTTTTGATATAGAATTACACTAGAAGTAGTTTGATATGGCAAAATTTTCATGCTGGAGTTTTGGTAAAGCTCAAATGGATTTTTTTTATTTTTACAAAAAAGAAAAATTAGTGCAAGATTAGCCCTGATTGTGCTAATTTAATTCAACATCTCTTTTTTCTGTTTATGGCAGGAATTTAACTTGGATTTTAATTTTCATTATTGATTTCTTTTATTTTACTTTATTCCTCTCATATTGCTTTTGGATAGAAGTTTATTTTTTGTAAAATAAATCATTTTCATATTTTTTTACCTTTATTTAATAATATTATAAAAGGTGTAACATCACCCAGTATTCATTTGGCACACAATTTTTTGCTATACTGATAATATTAATAATATAATGGTGACAAAAAAATAATCAATTGATAAATATGAGTGAGGCACAAAGATTTAATAACAGTGGAAATGTTTATAAGAAATTTCAGATGATTAAAAATGACTTGCACCCTGCCTACTCTTCATGATAAAAGTGTCCAGCACAAGTTTGGCCAAAGTTGTGCTGGAAACTTTTGGTTGCATGCCGTCAGACGCAATCAATTATTTTTATGGAAATGAGACTGAATTATCACTCCATCATTGCACTGAAAGTAGTTTTATATAGACAAATTGTCCCCTGGAAGTTTGACCAAACCTAAGGTAGACATTTTTTTCCTTTGGTAAAAAGTAAGTTTGATCCATGTTAATCTATGATGGTGCCCATTTTTTCTGAAGCCTCTACTGGCTCATGATAGCAGAAATTATACTTAATATCTTTATTTCATGTTCGATCACTTTAATTTTAATCTTACCCTTTTATTTATCCTTTAGCTTTTAAATATTAATTTTATTTTGGTAAAACTGATAACTTTCACATTTTTTTACATTTATTATATTATATTATTAAAGTTGTAAAATCATCCAGTTTACATTCATTACACATGTTTTTGCTATACTAAAAACATTAATAATATAATGGTGACTTAAAAATAATCAAATAATAAATATGGATGACACAGAAAGATCAAATACCCATAGACATTTTTAAAATTAATATAAGATTAACTGAAGAAGACTTGCACCCTAGCTACTCTCCATCATAAAAGTGTCCAGCACAATTTCAGCAGAGCTTTTGCTGGACACTTTTGGTTGCATGCAGTCAGATGGGATAAATTTACTCAATAGAAGTTAAAATGAATTTTTTCTCAATCATTGCACAAGAAGTAGCTTTATACTGCTATACTATCCTCCTGATTTTTTGGAAAACCTCAGGTGGACACTTTTATTAATTTAAAAAAAACATATTCCAAATGTAGAACTGGTGGTGCAAATTTGGTCTGAAAACTCAAATTATCTTTGATGACAGAAATTTTATTTTAATGTTAAATTTCATATTTAATCACTTTTATTTTACTTTTTCATTCCTCTTTTTGCAAATAAATATCAATTTATTTATTGTAAAACTAATACTTTTCATATTTTTTTCACATTTATTTAATAAGATTATTAAAGATGTAGCATCTCCCAGTATGCATTTGGCTTATAATTTCTTTCAATACTAATAACATTAATAGTATAATGGTGAAAAACAATGAATCAAATGATAAATATGAATGACACAGAAAGATCATATACAAGTGGATTTGTTTATAAGGAATACCTGATGAACTGAAAAAGACCTGCACCCTAGATACTCACCATCATAAAAGTGTCCAGCATAAGCTCGGCCGAACTTGTGCTGGACACTTTTGGTTGCATGCAGTCAGATGGGATAAATTTACTCTATGGAAATGAAAATGACATTTTTCTCAATCATTGCACAATAAGTAGTTTGATATTTCCAAAATGTCCTCCAGATGATTTTTCAAAACTCATCAGGACACTTTCTTTGGTTTAACAAAAAAGAAAATATAGTGCAAGTTTAGCCCTGGTGGTGCATATTTGATCTAACACCTCTACTTGTTATTGATAGTGGGAATTTTCCTTAGATTTTTTTTCTTATTTTATCCCTTTTATTTTACTTTTTTATTGCTCATATTGCTTTGGATATCAATTTTTAATTTTTAAAATAAATAATTTTCATACTCTTATACCTTTATTTAATAATATATGATTAAAGGTGGAACACCACCTGGTATGCATTTTTCACAAAAGTTATTACTATAGTAATAAAGTTTATAATATAATTATGACAAAAAATTAATCAAATGGTAAATTTAAATGACACAGAAAGATCAAATTCCAGTGGAAATGTTTATAAGAAATCCCTTTTGAGTTTAAGAAGATTTGCTGTATGACTACTCTCAATTATAAAAGTGTCCAGCACAATTTCGGCCGAACATGTGCTGGACACTTTTGGTTGCATGAAGTCATATGAGATAAATTCTCTCTATGGCAATAAAAATGATATTTCACTCAATTATTGAAGTAAAGAATGTTTAATATTGTAAAATTGTCCCCTGGAAGTCTGTCCAAACCTCAGGTCAAAATTTGTTAGCTATACATTAAAGTATTTTAGACCAAGTCTTGACCTAGGGGTCCCCAACTGTCCCAACACCACTTCTGGCTCTTGATAGTAAAAATTTTACTTGTATTTTTTATTTCGTATTTGATCCCATTTATTTTCATTTTACTTTTCTATTACTCTTTTTAATTTTAAATATCTTTTATTTTTTAAAAACTAAACATATTCATATTTTACTAACTTTATATAATAATCTTATTAAAGGTGTAACATCACCAATTTTGCATTTGGCATGCAGGTTTTTGCTATACTAGAAACATTAATAATATATATGGTGACAAAAAATTAATTATAAGATAAATATGAATGATAAAAAAAAGTTAAAAACCCAATAGAAATGTGAAAAACAAAAAACTGATGTACTGAGAAACACTTCCACCCTAGCTACTCTCCATCATAAAAGTGTCCAGCACAAGTTCGGCCGAACTTGTGCTGGACACTTTTGTTCAGGTGCAGTCAGGTGGGATCAATTCTCTCTGTGGAAATTAAATTAAAAAAATGCTAAATAATTACATTAGAAGTAGTTTGGTATGGCTGAATTATTCACCTTGAGTTTTTCCAAACCTCAGGTGAAAAATATTTTATCTTTAAAAAAAATTAAATTTTATCAAATTTAGCCCTGATGGCACCCATTTGTTTCAACACCTCTACTGGCTCTTGAAGGCAGGAATTTTTCTTGAATTTTTCTTTTTCATATTTGATCTCTTTTACTTTACTTTTTTATCACTCATGTTACATTTGGATATTAATTTATAATTTTGGAAAAAAAATCATTTTCATATTTTTTTAACATTTTTTAATAATATTATAAAAGGTGTAATATAACATGGCATGCATTTGGAGCACAAGTTTTTTCTATAATAATAAAATTAATAATATTCTAATGACAAAAAATTAATCAGATATTAAAATATGAATAACACAGAAAGATCAAATACCATTTGACATGTTTTAAAAAAATAACAGTTGCACTGAAGAATACCTGCACCCTAGCTACTTTCCATCATAAAAGTGTCCAGCACAAGTTCGGCCAAATTTGTGCTGGACACTTTTGGTCAGGTGCAGTCAGATGGGATCAATTCTCTCTATGGCAATGAAAAAAATTGTTTGATAAGAAACTTCACTAGATGTAGTTTGATATAGCTGAATTATCCACCTAGAGTTCATCCAAACCACAGGTACAAAATTTTTTATCTTTTAAAAACAATCAATTTAGTAAAATTTATCCCTGATGGCTCTCATTTGCTTCAACATCTCTACTGGCCTTTGATATTAGCAATAATACTTGGAGTTCATTTTTCATATTTGATTGCTTTAACTTAATTTTTTATTCCTCATATTGCTTTTGGATATCAATTAATAATTTTTAAAATAAATTATTTTAATATTTTTATACATTTTTTTAATAATATTATAAAAGGTGTAACATCACTCAGTATGCATTTGGCACGCAATTTTTTGCTATACTTATATAATTAATAATATAATTAAGACAAAAAATTAATCAAACAATATGTATGAGTGAGGCACAAAGATAAAATACCAGTAGACATGTTTGTAAGAAATACCAGATGAACTGAAGAAAAATTCTACCCCAGCCGCTCTCCATCATAGAAGTGTCCAGCACAAGTTTGGCCAAACTTGTGCTGGACACTTTTGGTCATGTGCAGTCAGATGGGATCAATTCTCTGTATGGCAATAAAAAATTTTTTTTATCAAATTTCACTAGAAGTAGTTTGGTTTAGCTGAATAATCCACCTGCTGTTCTGCCCAATATCAGGTGTATAATTTTTTATCTTTAAAGAAAAGGTCACTTATTACAATTAAGCGCTGATGGCTCCCATTTGCTTTAACACCTCTACTGGCTCTTGATAGCAGGGATTTTACTAGTATTTTTTTAATATTTGAACTCTTTGACTTGTATTTTACTCTTTTATTCCTCTTTTTACTTTTTAATTTCTATTTAATTTTTGTAAAACTAATCCTTTCCATATTTATTTACGTCTATTTCAAAAAATTATTGAAGGTATAACTACACATGGTATGCATTTGCCACACAAGGTTTTGCTATACTAATAACATTAATAATATAATGGTGATAAAATATTAATTGAATGATAAATATGAAAGATACAGACTGATCAAATACCAGTAGACATGTTTATGAGAAATAGAAGATGAAGGAACTGAAGAAAATTTCCACCCAAGCTACTCTCCATCATAAAAGTGTCCATCACAAGTTCGGCCAAACTGGTGCTGGACACTTTTAGTCACGTGCAGTCAGATGGGATCAATACTCTATATGGCAACAAAAAAACATTTTTTTATTAAACTTCACTACAAGTAGTTTTGTTTAGCTAAATCATCCAACAGTTGTTCTTCTAAACCTCAGGTGTATAATTTTTTATCTTTAAAAAAAAGGTCACTTATTACAATTTAGCCCTGATGGCTCCCATTTTTTTCAACACTTCTACTTGCTCTTGAGAGCAAGAATTTTACTAGTATTTTGTTTTTCATAATTGATCTCTTTGAGATTAATTTCACCTTTTTATCCCTCATATTGCTTTTGTATATCAATTTATTTTTTGTAAAACAAATCATTTTCATATTTTTTTACCTTTATTTAATAATA
Organism: Hemileia vastatrix; assembly: GCA_030280995.1. Classification (NCBI taxonomy): domain Eukaryota; kingdom Fungi; phylum Basidiomycota; class Pucciniomycetes; order Pucciniales; family Zaghouaniaceae; genus Hemileia; species Hemileia vastatrix. Next base: position 163,729 of record JASXTE010000006.1, read on the forward strand.
TTATAAAAGTTGTAACATCACCCGGTATGCGTTGGGCACATGAGTTTTTGCTACACTTATAATATTAATAATATAATGGTGACAATAAATTAATCACATGATATATATGAGTGAGGCACAAAGATCAAGTACCAATGGACATGTTTATAAGAAATACCAGATTAACTGAAGAAAAATTCTACCCTGGCTACTCTCCATCATAAATGTGTCCAGCACAAGTTCGGCCGAACTTGTGCTGGACACTTTTTGTCACATGCAGTCTGGTGTGATCAATTCTCTCTCAATCATTGAACTAGAAGTTGTTTGATATGGCTAAATGGTTCTGCTGAAGTTTTTTTAAAACTTAGATTGCCACTTTTTTGTTTTTCAAAAAAGCAATTATAGTCCAAGTTTAGCCTCACTGGTGGACATTTGCCCCAACATGTCTACTTGCTCTTGATGGCAGTAATTTTATTTTCATTTTTTATTTCATATTTGATTCCTTTAATTTTACCTTTTTATCCCTCATATTGCTTTTGTATATCAATTTATTTTTTGTAAAACAAATCATTTTCATATTTTTTTACCTTTATTTAATAATATTATAAAAGGTGTAACATCACCCGGTTTGCGTTTGGCACACGAGTTTTTGCTATACTTATAATATTAAAACATAATGGTGACAAAAAATCAATCAAATGATAAATATGAGTGAGGCACAAAGATCAAATACCAGTGGACATGTTTATAAGAAATACCAGATGAACTGAAGAAAAATTCCACCCTAGCTAACCTCCATCATAAAAGTGTCCAGCACAAGTTCGGCCGAACTTGTGCTGGACAATTTTGGTCACATGCAGTCTGATGTGATCAATTCTCTCTATTGCAATGAAAATGAATTTTTCTTCAATAATTGCACTAGAAGTTGTTTGATATGGCAATATTGTCATCCTGAAGTTTTGGTAAAGCTCCAGTGGATTTTTTTTTATTTTTACAAAAAAGAAATTATAGTCCAAGTTTAGTGCCACTGGTGGGTGTTCACCCCATCATGTCTACTTGCTCTTGAGGGCAGGAATTTTACTTTAATTTTTTATTTCATATTTGAACCCTTTAATTTTACCTTTTTATCCCTCATATTGCTTTTGGATATAAATTTATTTTTTGTAAAACAAATCATTTTCATCTTTTTTTACCTTTATTTAATAATATTATAAAAGGTGTAACATCACCCAGTATGCATTTGGCACACGAGTTTTTGCTATACTTATAATATTAATAACATAATGGTGACAAAAATCGATCAAATGATAAATATGAGTGAGGCACAAAGTTCAAATACCAATTAATGAATAGTTCTTTTTAATATTATAAATTTTTTGATTAAATAAAATGGTAATAATGAATTATATTTTTCATCCACAATTCCACTCTAATGATTCCCACTGCACAAAAAGGGTTCACTTGGTCCTTTCTTTACTGCTTGTGCATATATTTTATTGCCCACAGTACTACAATTTTTTGTAGTGATTATCCCACATCTCCTTCAGGAATATTTTTAAACAATATAAGTTTTTTTTACAAAAGACCTTATCATATCCAATATCCCACAAAAAATACAACCTGTTTTTGTATTAAAGCCCGTTAATTATTAAGAAATTGTTAAAATAATTAGATTAGACCCTGGCACAGCTAGATCCATACCAACCGACCTAATGTCTTTTCAATATTGAAAACAATTAAATAAAATTATGATATCATACTAAATTATGGGCACCAACCATAATTCAGCACTTCTCATTTGCTCTGCTACAAAATGAGTGCATGTAGTGTTTTTCTAATGTCGGACTGTTTTTCTTCCTTCCCTCACACCTTTAGTCCAGAATGAAAATTTAGTATGAGTTTTTGTCAAAATGGTTTGCCAGTGTTATCTGTATGCAATATGAATTCATATTGCATATTTATATTTATGCATAAAATATACTCGTTAAGCATCATTTTTTTTGCATATTTCAATCATTATGCATATTTATGCATATTCATATGCATATTCATTATACAGATTTATATGCATATTAATATATTTTATTCATATACATATATGCACCTTTTTTTTGCATATTCAATATGCATATTTTTAATGCATATTCAATATGCATATTTTTATGCATATTCAATATGCATATTTTTTATGCATAATCACTATGCATATTTTTTATGCATATTTTTATGCATATTTTTTATGCATATTTTTATGCATATTTTTTATGCATATTTATTCTTCATAGTCATTATGCATACACTTTGGATAGGCATTTCACATCAATTTTTAGCATGCAATAAGTATCCACCATGCAAATTCAAATGCATATGCATCTATATCATACACGCAACATATATTCAAGTTTAATATTTGAATATTAAGGTATGCTAAGTGATGTTGTTCAACCTTTTGCCAAACCTGAGATTAACTGATGTTCAATGTGGTTCCTAAGCTCTGCTCAAGGAGGGATTGTTCTGGATTCAATCTGTGACAGTTTATTTTTTCAATGTTTTTTCATCAGATTTAAAAACATCTTTCTGACAGTTTCAGGATGGTTTCCCAACAGTTTTCTGACAAATTCCTGATAGTTTCAAAAAGAGGGAACTGCTAGCAGTTCACCCCCAGATTTCCCGTGGTGAGTGGAGAAGAAAAAACCTTCTGCTGCTCTTGTCACTAAGAGACAGGAATTTAACACTTGCTACAAATTTAATGAGCCTTGGGTTAAAGGACATACTTGTAAGAAGAGAATAAATTTTATTGAAAAATCACAAGATTCTTAACCCAGTAATCATGAAGATGAAAAGGATGAGTCTAGTGAGGATTGTAAAAGTAATATTTCATACAGTGATGATTAGAATGAGATATTTATATTAGAACAGGATACTATGCTCCTGAATGATGCAATATCTCCAGAAGAAACATCTTTAACTTCCATTGAGGAAGCTGAAATAATAAAAGATGTGAATCATGATAATTACAAAATCACACCTATTAGACACCTGAAAAAAAATGTGGACACCTGATAGCAGGTGCCAATCCCTATCTTTGATTTGATTCAGTTTTAACTCAGCTTTAATTCTTCTGAGAAGACTGTGCACTGAACAGTGACTATGAAAGATGTTGCAGTATAAAATCTGAGTTATGCCTGAATCACAAATGGATTGAAGGGTTGGCACCTGCTAGCAGGTGCTCGCTGTTTTTTCATTGCGAGAGAAACTGTTATTATATGTGTAAAATAAATGAATGCCATACTTGAAACTGAAGCTGCTGGTAGTGTATTTTCTGTTAATACTTTGATTAAACTGAAAGTAAGTACAAAGAAAAACTGAAACCTGCGCAGAAAAAGAACTGGAGGGGTTTTGGTTCAGTATTACGTCCTATGGGCAAATACAAAACTGCTATATTCTTTATATATAATAATGGATATGTAAGAGCAGTATGTGAATTTGTGGTAATGTATAATAATAATTGCAGTGATTGATTTAATTTTGCAATGGCTTATGGGCCAAATTTGGCATAAATCTAGATCCTGAAACTAGTTGCTTCACTATAGGTGTGAATGGAAAAAGAAAATTCAAGATTTGCTGTGAAAATTCAATTCATTAAATTTCTCTTAAAGAAGAACAACTCCAATGTGGAAGAAGCACCTCTGAAGTTGTTGAATTGGAAAATGAAATCCAAAAAGCCTCTTTCAGTCCTCAAATCTCAAAAATTGAAGAAAAAAAATATTTTGACATTGATAAAATCTTATCTTATGGCATTTGCTCATAGTTCAGATGAATTAGGATTTGTCAGCCTGAATATCCCCAGTACTGAGTAAAAAGTGCTTATAAGTTAAGCTAAACACATGGACTATACATGGGAGTAATAAATTAGAGTACACAAATAGTATACATAAGTAAATTTATGATAAAATACAAAATATGCCATTATAACACCTTATATACACACATATATCCACCTTTTATAAGTCTTATGTAATTAATATTAATTTGGAATATGCTAGGGTAATGTTAAAAACCTTAAATATAAGGCTACATAATTTTTAAGTAGACTTAAAGCTGTTGTTTTCATTATTTAATGTGAAAAACAAAAAATGTGTTTTAAATCACTTAAATTGACTATATGCACTATAAATTTAATAATATTAAAAATTTGCTTTGAAAGATAAATTTGTCTTAATTAGGGCTATTGATTTGGCTACTCAATTGCATAAAAATTACACTTTTCAAATTTGGTGTTCTTTATGCCAGAAATGGCTTCTGTTTACTGGCAGCATACTGCCTGCATTTTTCCTGTATGAATAGCTTCATTTTTAGCCAACTTAGCCTTTTTACACTATAATTACCCCACATTCTTAGCCCACTGTGGGGAAAAACGCTAAAATAGGAAACAGGAGCTTAGTTAGTGTCTTAGTTTGATTACAAATGTATTAAACCTTATTATATGCACTAGTTCAATTAATAACCTCAACCTTGGAACTTTAATTCAATACCACACTTAAATCTGCCTAAATTAGTGAATTATTTACCTGTGCAGCCGCCTGCCAAGGACTGCATGTAGGTACCCCACATCTCACACCCTTTTTTGCATTTTTAAGTGGTTTCTCAGTCAGTTTTGGTTATTTTTGAATGGATATTTCACGTAGTATAGTGTCATGATTAGCCCCACAATTTCTACTGTTAATACCTCTTAATATGGAGTAATAATTAGCCTTAATTTTCCCATTTAACCTTTTACTTTAAATGTATTACACACATATACTCTCTTTTTTGATTATTCTTAATTTTTGATGGATTATCCCTATTACTGCAGGATTTTGGAAGGTGATATCATTCTAATTATGTTATTGGTCACTATTTATGTTTTTTAAAATTTCTATTAATTGGAATTAGGCGTCATTAATCATTTAAAGAGCTGGTAAATCAAGGAGTTCATTGGGGAAGTTATTTTCACTACACAATATAGGGGGTAGACTTGCTAGCAAGTCCTCAACCTGAACTGAGATGGAAATCAGATGGAACTCAGACTGAACTCATACTGAAACCATACTGAACTCTACTTGAACACCCACCTAAAACTGTTCTGCTGAGTGTTTTTCATCCCTGATTTTATGGTTCCTTTATCAATAGTTTAATGTGTGTTCAATCTGTGGTGATTTTGTGTACAAGGTTGCCGACTTGCTAGAAAGTCCTCCCCCCATATTGTGTGGCATTTGTATTAAAGGAGGGGGTTTTTGGTCTTTTTTTTCTGCATTATTTATCATTAAAATCAAATATATAACCAATAAAATTACAATAAATATCAACAGAACTTATAAAGTCTTTGAATAGTATCTGAATTATTACATCTATTTTTCTACAAACTGTAAGATTGTAACCCATTTATAATTGGTGAGATTAAAATTACTGAGACCCTTATATTGAGTTATATTTAAGTACTTATTAGATTTGTACTACAGTATTCATATAGGACCATTAAAATGTTCTAGAAAACAGACCATTTAAGCTAGTTCAGGTCTCTGTATTTGACCTCAGCCTGACAGGATTGGTCAAAGACCATGAGATGAAAATCTCTATAAATTGTGATTTGGAAAATATTCCTGGAAGCTTAAAAAAGAAACCTTATCCAGCTTCTCCTAAAAAAAGAAAAGAAATTGAATAAAACATTAAGATGTAGTTAGAAATGGGTATTGTGGAAAACGTAAACACAACACCTAAGTATTGTGTTATTTCACAAGTTTTAATCACTTATGAAAAGTATCAGACAAGATTATGTAATGATTAAAGAGCTCTAAAAACATTCACTGTGGATGATATTTACCCTCTTTCAAGGATAGCTTCTATCCATGCTACCTTAAAAGGAGAAAAATATATTTCCTTTCTAGATTGAAACAAAGGTTACCACTAGATTCCTGTGGAAAAGATTTCTCAGAATTTCTTACTCATAACCACACACATGGGGATATATAAATATGTGAGAATGTTTTTTGGCCCAAAAAAAGCCCCTTCAGTCTTCAAAAAATTGATGGATAGTGTTTTTCACCAGGAAATGGTTTAAGGATGGCTTTTAGTTTACATTGATGACATCATAGTGCTTTCAAAAACATATGATGAGCATTTAAATCACCTGAGAAGAGTATTTCAAAAAATGGATGAAATTAATATGACAATTACATTAAAGAAATTTAAGTTTGTGGTTCAATACTTGAAAGTACTTGGACATGTTTTATCTGGATTATAAATTTGTGTTGACCAGAATAAAGTGGCAGAAATAAAAAACATTAGTATACCTAAAAATGTGAATGATTTTCAAATCTTTCTAGGTATGTGTGGATATTATGGGCAGTATATTAAAAACTACCAATCCATTTAAGCTCCTTTAACAACATTAATCAGAAAAAATGAGGCTTTCATTTAGAATAATGAAAGACAAAATTCTTTTGATAAATTAAATAAAAGTTTAATTTCAGCTCCAATATTGGGACTTCAAGATTTTAACCTACCTTTTATGTTGTATACTGATGAAAACTTTACAGGGTTAGGTGCTGCTTTACAGAAAAAACAGATAATAAATGGAAAATTATCTGAAGTATTTATCTGTTATATATCCAGAACCTTAAGGAAGACTGACTTAAGGTATTGTGCCACCCAACTGGAATGTTTAGCTGTTGTTTGGGCACTGGAAAAACTTCATTACTATCTTGAAGACCAGATGTTTGAATTAATAAGAGATTTCAGTGAATTAAAATCATTAATAAACATGAAAACACCTGATAAGCACCTGTTTAGATGGCAACTGGCTGTACAAGACACCACAAAAAATTTTGGGGGGTATTGCTAGCAATACCCCTCATTTAAAAATTTTGGGAAGTGGTTGAAAATCTGTTAGAAAGCTTTTGGAAATTTATTTTGAAACCAGATTTAAATCAATTGGAAAAAGATTTGGTAGTAAGTTAAACCTAGGTTCAACACAGCTCAATCACAGGTCTCTTGGAGCTTGGTGATTACTTTTGTCGGCCAGTCGTCTAGAAGAAGGAAAGAAAGGGGGAAGAAAAAAAGAGGAGGAAAGGAAAATAGGAAAGAAGGATTTATAGAAAGTAGAAATAAAAAGGTAATAAAGTAATTGGACTTATTTAAAGAGAGGCAACGACAAGTTACTTGGGGGATGACACAAAAATGAGGTTTTATTTAATGACAATATTATTTAAAGTAAGGGTTCTGCGCCGAAAACACTATAATTACTATCAGACTTAAAGCAATCTGTAAAAAGTTATATAGAATTTAAATTAGAAATTTAATGCTAATAATAATAATAATAAAACGTATTATATTGACAGTTTGTTCAGATTTGGTTTGTATAGTAAGTGATGAAGCTACAGGGGATTATCCAAAGCCTTTTTATAGGCAATGGGTCCTCTGAAGCGCCACTACATTTTTAAGTACAAGAATCATAATAAGATGAAACAAGAAAATAAAAGAATAAGTGAAACATAACAATTTAGAGAAAAATATGAAACAAATAATTAAAACCCCAAATAAGAACCATATTTCCCCACAAAAAATTCCCAAATTAGTAAGTAAAAATAGTGAGTACTGAAACAAGCCTGAGACATAGGAACTATGAAAAAAATAATTCAAAACAGATGGTACAGTATGCTTTAAGGGTTTTTAAGTGAAACAAGTAAAAATATTTTGATGCAACAAAATATGTAATCAATTTTAATTTAGTATAAAGAAATTAATTAACTGTTCCAACTATGTAATTAAATAATTAATTTAAATGAAACAAGTAATTAATTTATTACTAAATTAAGTTGAGAATTTTAATACTATTTTATAAAATAAGTATTATAATTTATTTAATTTTTTATTGACACAATTAAGGGTACAAAAAACAGCGGCAATAATTATGGATAATAGTATATGAAAAAGTATATTTTAATAATTAAATTTAATTAATTAAAGTAATTAAAATATAAGATAAACACTTGAATATAATTATCTTATAAGTTTTTAATTAATTAATTTATAATTATTAAATAAACAATGTGCCCTTTGTTATGGAATATAATTAACTGCTTTTAAATTATCTTATAATAAAATTAAAATAATAATTACTTTATTTATATAAATAAAATATTAATATAAATTTATTATGTAATATAATATTAATGTTAAATGCATACTCTGCAATTATTATGTCTTTATTTAATTCCAATAAATTGTATGTTTATTTACTGGGCTCCTGGGACAGCCTGGCTGACACTCCCTCACTCCAAAAAAAAAATAAAAAAAATGCTATGATTTTTTCTTTTTATACTTTTTTAATAGAGTAGGAAGGTTTGAAATTTCTTTACCAGGTATCCATGCATCATATTCAGATGACTTATTTTTAAATCTCAATAAATACTCAGTACCTCTTTCAGAAGTGATAATTCTATCATTGATAATTTTATCAATTTCTGCAGTTTCTGTGACTTCCTGAGGGTTTTTCTTATGTCTACCTCTTCTTTTTGGAAATAAGTCACTGTTGGAAGTATAAGATTTTAACAGGGAAATGGGGAAAACAGGATGTTATCTATCATATGGAGAGTATAACACAACTTCAACTGCATTATCTTAAATCATTTTTTTCACAACAAAAGGACCCACAAAAGGATCTTTTAATTTTTTATTACCCTGCAAACTGAAGTGGACAGTAGATATCAACAATTCATCACCCTCTTTAAATGTGTGTTCTTTATGGGATTTATCCCATCTCTTCTTCTCATATTCAAATGCTTCATCAATACAGCTCTGAGCATGTTTTCTGCATAGCTGTTGCATTTGCATGAAAGATTTTACACCAGGGTGTAGTTCCAATTTAGGCAATTTACTATTGAGTATTTGAGCAGGAGTATGAGGGACATAACCTAGCCAAAGCTCAAAAGGTTTCTTTTGAGTAACAGAGTGAACAGTGCTATTATAAGCAAATTTAAGACCAGGTAATAAGGTAACCCAGTCATGAGTAAATCTTTCATTGTCTTTATATTACAATCCAAAGGCACAATACCTTCTAATCATATCCTCTAGAGTTTGAATCATTCTTCCAGCTTGACCATCAGTTTGGGGATGGTGAGCAGTAGATAATTTTAATTCACAACCACATATATCCATTAGAGACATCCAGAATTCAGATGTAAATTTTGGATCTCTGTCAGATATAATGGCTCTAGGGAATCCAACTATATTGAACATATCACACCACCATAAGAAAACCAAGTCTTTGGTGGAGACATCTTTATGGGTGGGAACAAATTTGCACATTTTAGTAAATCTATCCACTATTACCCAACAAGAATTATAATTTTCTTTACCTTCAATAGGAAGACCAGTGACAAACTCCATATTAATGATTTGCCAGGGAGAATCAGTTGCATCAATTTGCTGTAATAACCCTTCTCTCTTACCAGTCATTCTTTTGGATTTCTGGCATGAATCACAAGATTCAACATATAATTTTGCATCTTCAGACATATTAGCCCACCAAACAGTATTTTTAAGTCTAATAAATGTCTTCTCAAGATCAAAATGACAAGCTAATATGTCATCATGACAAAGATTGAGAATAATTTCTTTCATAGAATGAGAAATTACAATTACATTAGTAAGTTTTCTTCTATAATAAATATATACATCTTCAATAGAAAACTTTCCCTTAATTAAAGCATTCTGATATTTAGCAGGAAGAGTTTTAATCAATGCCTGAATAGAAGAATTTTTAGGATCATTCAAGATAGTAACTAATTTATTTAAATCAGAATCCTTATCATATGAATCCAAAAATAATTGTAATAACTCCTCTTCCATATCAACTATAAATATACCATGGATATGAACAGTATCATCTTCAGGTACATAAGCAGGATTTGAGTCATTATTTTTCAGAGGCAATCCGGAGAGCATATCAACATTGGAGTGAACATTTCCAGCCCTATGGATAATTGTCATCCGTCCTCTGTATTCTTGAACAACAAGTTGCCACCTGAACATATGTCTGTTAGGTGTTTTCAGGTTTAAAAGGGACTTTACAGCACTACAGTCAGTTACCAATTCAAACCTTTGGTCATCTAGATAGTAATGAAGATTCTCAAGAGCCCAAAAAACTGCTAAGCACTCTAATTGAGTGGCACCATACTTCAATTCACTATTTCTCAAGGTTCTTGAAATATAAAAAATTAAAACCTCTGAGGATTTATCATTTATAATTTGTTTCTGGTGAAGGGCAGAACCCAGACCAACAAAGCTAGCATCTGTGTATAGGACAAAAGGTTTGTTGAAATGTGGAAGAGCCAATATAGGGGCTGTCATTAAGCAACTTTTTAAGGTATCAAAAGCTATTTGACAGTCATTATTCCAGAGAAAGGCAACATCTTTTCTGGTCAGTTTTGTAAGAGGTAAGGCTATGACCTGATAATTTTTAATATATTGTCTATAATAGCCACACATACCCAAAAAACTTTGGATTTCTCTTACAGAAGTTTGTGCTTTCACATTTTGAATGGCAGCAACTTTGTTTTGGTCTACACAAATTTGTAAGCCTGACACAACATGGCCAAGGACTTTCAAGGATTGAAAACCAAATTTACACTTTTCTAAGGACAAGGTCATATTGATTTCATCCATTTTTTGGAAAACTCTATTTAAGTGAATCATATGTTCATCAAAAGTTTTGAAAAAATTATAATGTCATCAATATAAAACATGAGCCATCCTTCAATTATTTCTTGATGGAAAGTGTTATCCATGACTTTTTGAAAAACTGAAGGAGCATTTTTAGGGCCAAATGGCATCCTAACATACCTATATATTCCCATATGAGTAGCAATAAGCAAAAAGTTTTGAGAATTTTTCTCAACTGGAACTTGATGATATCCTTTATTACCATCCAGACAACTAATAAATTTTTCACCTTGCAAGGTAGCATGTATTGAATTAATTCTGGGTAAATGATAGATATCATCAACAGTATAAGTGTTCAATGCTCTGTAATTACCACATAACCTAGCCTTATCTTTTTCATAAGAAATCAAGACTGGGGAGATGACACAATATTTGGGGGTTACATCCACTTTCTCATTGATATTCATTTTTAATAATGTGGCAATATTATCTTCAATATCCTTTCTTTTTGTTGGAGAAGCAGGATAAGTTTTTTTCTTAAGACTAAAAGGTATATCACTCAAGTTACAGGATAAGGTAATTTTCATTTTTTCCTGAACAATTCCTAAGACATGAGAGCCATGAGCAAAAGACATAGGGAAAGAGGTAATTGAGGCAATAATAGAATCCTTTTTTTCACTAGTTAACTGATCACCAAAAAAAGCAGTATTTATTTCATTTAATAAATCATCCATTTCAATTGTTGTTCTACCTCTACACTGGATTAGTGAGTTAAAAGACTTTAACAGATGCCCAGAAGTTTTCCTAGAGGAGGAAATTTTGAATTTCCTTTTGCCATTCAATCCCAAGGTGAAGCAATTATTTGCTGGGTAATTTCAAACCAAACATGGTTAAAATATCATTACCCATAATAAACCAATTGCTTAAATTATCATTTTGCATGACAACAAATTCACAAATAGCTTTGACAAAAGCACCATTATATTTGAAGAATACAGAGGTTTTGTATTTGCCAATAGGAATTAAGGTAGAACCATACCCTCTCCATTTTTCAGAAGTTATAGCTAATAATTTACTCAAATAATACTTATCTACTGAAGCTAAAGCTTTCTCAGAGACTACACTTCCTCCAGCACCAGAGTCAAGAACTACATCAACATTTTTCCATTAATGATAACAGGTGCTTTCAAGGGGGATATGGCTATAGAATTTTTAGTAATATCTTTAATTATTTCAGCATTTTCCACTGAAGATAAATCCAATACACATTCTTCAGATATATTATCTAAATAATGGACATCCTGTTCTAACATTAAAACATCTTTATTAGAGTCATTGCCATAGGAGATATTACTTTCACAATCACTAGAAGAATTATTAATATCAATTTTAGCTTCATCAGTGTCTTCATTTTGTTCAACAAGATGAATTTTCTTGTCACAAACATGACCCTTTTTCCATGGTTTGTTACATTTATGACAAGTATTTGTTGCATATTTTTTAGGTGCAACTGGGGCAGAGGGTTTACCAGATTTTTCTGGGAGCTTTGTAGAAGGTTTATTCTGATCATTATAAGATTTACCAAGGTAATTCTTTGGTTCATATCTATGGTTGAGTAGTACCTCATTAAAGATATTAATGAAAGAAGAATTTTCCCTTACATGCTCAGTTCTAGCCACAATCAAATCTCTAAGAGAATTTGGTAATTTATACAAGATTTTATCTCTCCAAATATCATAATCCATCTTTGGATCAATTGCTCTTAGGATTTTCGTTACTTTCACAAGAAAAACAATGGGCTTTTCAACAGAGGAGGATACATATCTAGTATTCTCATACAGTCTTTGCTGAGCTAACATGGATTTTGAACCACCAAACTGATTCTCAATCAAGGATTTCCAATCATTCCATGTATAATGATTGTTTTCCAAAAGTACAGATTCATACCACATCAAGGCTACATTGGAAAATATAGAAATTAGCTTAGAAACAATTTCCTCATCAGGTAGTTTATAAGAACTCTTTAAATTATCAATTCTTTGGATAAAGTGTTGCCAATCAGAAGAAGAATCACCATCATAGGTAGGATATTGGTCCAACTTAGGCCAATTTTTCTGACTACTGGGATGGTTCATTTTTTGGTTTGAATTATTCATCATTAATAATTCCTGAAGTTTAGCCAGGTGTTCAGAAATTTTATTATTTACAGAAACAGCTGGTGCATGACCATCACAAGATTTTTTGCTAGTAGCAAAAGATTTTTCAGACTCATTGTCAGTTGGTTTAATGGTTGAAATATGAGGAAGAAAGGAGGAACTCTGCTGAGGTTCTTTTTCTTTATTCTTATGCAGCTTATGGACAGCATTCTCATTCATACAATTATTGATGGTTAAGGTTGAGAATTTTTCCTGCAGGTCAGACACATAGTTTCTTATTCTTGGAATTTCAGACATCTGGTCATTTACTTTTGCAAGAGATAAAACATTTCTGTCCTCAGAAACTGTGTGTTTGGCACTTAGTGCATGGAAATCATTCTTTAGCTTTTTAAACTCATTTTGTAGAGAATTTATTTCACTTTTTAATGAATAATTTTCTTCAATAAGGGGTTTCAATTCACTCAAGGTTTTATGTAGATTGATATTTTTATCTTAGATAGCTCTAAGGTCACTCCTTATTTTTTTTTGTTGGCTAAGAACAATATTCAAGGTTTTTTTGATTTTCAAATAAGCTGTATCCTGTACAGAAGAACTTACTTTACATTGCAAGTGCAAATTATTTAATCTATCATTCTCATGGATTAACATATCTCTTAAATGTTTGTCTTTCACAACATTAAAATCAAGGGTAACTTTTAATATTACTTCAGAAGTTTTCTCAATTAAGGTATAGACTTCAGGGGGAACAGAATCATTCTTAATTTCAAGAGAAGGATTAATTAAAGAAGTAGAAGTTAAATGTAAAAGTTCATCAAATGACAATTTGCTAATTACATTAATAGGGCTACTAGTTACAGAAAGCTGTCTTTTAATAGGTTTAACTGTTCTTTCACCATTCTCAATAATATTACCTGCAGAAGAAGTCTTATTAGAAAACATTCCCAAGTGACTATCAACCAAATTACTTACCATGGCAGAGGAGGAAACTTCCCCTGAGAGTGAGTTTGGGATTGTGCTTGGGCCTTCTTTCTCCTTCCTTGTTGGTAAGGATGAGGAGGAGGATGGAAATTGGGTGTTCTGGATGGGCCAGGCTTATGATGATGAGGATTTTGCACATTCTGCTGGTAGTGACTCACTAGATAATCCCATTTCCATTGCTATACTTCCACAGTACTTTAATTTTGGATGGAGGAGCTGGGGGGCTGTGAAGGTTGAGCCTTAAAATGAGGCTGATTGGGAGGCAACTGAGGATGGGCCTGGGCCTGATTTTGGTTCCTGAGTTCCTGAACTGGATCCCACAAGGTGTCTACTTTTGCCTTGTATTTCATGTTTTCTGTCTTCAGTTCTTTGATGTTACTGGACAGTTTGCTGATTTTCTGGGGCAGAGGAAGCTTTTTTATTTTGAATACTTTTGGAAGACCTTCTTGAGGTACTGGAGGTTTTACTTCCTTCTGTTGTGCTGGGGGAAGGGGGTTTGATTTGTTTACTTCTCCTGTCATTTCCACATCCTGAATTATGTGAATTTTTCTTGTTAGCATAAGATTTTTTATTTTCAACTCTAGAAGAACTCACAGTATCAGCATCATAATCAATTTCAATTTCATCCACTTGCATGTTATCCATTTTCTCAGCCAAATTGTTGGACATAATAGTGGGAAGATTAATTAATTTTTTAAAAAAAATTAATAAAATTCAGTTAATAAGTTGCTCCAAATAAAAAAAATTTTTTTTTATTAATTAAATTATAAAAAAAATTTTTTTTTTAATATAAAGTAATATTTATAAAAAATAATTAATAAAATGGACTGCAAAGGAAAATTGGGAATAAACAATTAAGTTATATCAACCAATTAATTAAATTACCAAAATTAAATATGGAAATTTATGGGACTAAGTACAAAGTACTATTTAAGTCAACCAAAATTAAACAAAAATTAATAATAATAATAAAATTAATTTAATAATTCAATTTTTATTAATAATAATGTTAATTTCTTCTAGGACTTAAAGGAATTAAACACTCTATAATGGTCAACTAGGAAAAAAAATATATATAATAAATGAACACTTACACTCAGTGAATCAGCAATTAAGCCACAATCACTTTTACTGCAGTAAAAATATAGAATATGAGTGAGAGGTGCAAAGGTTAACTTACTATAGTGATCGAAAAATCACTTCAAAATAATAGATGAATTAATTTAATATAACCCTAATAGATCAAACCCAAGTTCAAAAACGGTCGTGGAAAAAGTTTCTTTTTTTCTGGGTGGTCCGTGCTCTATGTCATTCATTGCAAGTATTGATCGTCGTTGTCGTTTGGAAAGGCTCCCACTTGTCGGCCAGTCGTCTAGAAGAAGGAAAGAAAGGGGGAAGAAAAAAAGAGGAGGAAAGGAAAATAGGAAAGAAGGATTTATAGAAAGTAGAAATAAAAAGGTAATAAAATAATTGGACTTATTTAAAGAGAGGCAGCGACGAGTTACTTGAGGGAAGACACAAAAATGAGGTTTTATTTAATGACAATATTATTTAAAGTAAGGGTTCTGCGCGGAAAACACTATAATTACCATCAGACTTAAAGCAACCTGTAAATAGTTATATAGAATTTAAATTAGAAATTTAATGCTAATAAAAATAATAATAAAACATATTATATTGACAGTTTGTTCAGATTTGGTTTGTATAGTAAGTGATGAAGCTACAGGGGATTATCCAAAGCCTTTTTATAGGCAATGGGTCCTCTGAAGTGCAACTAAATTTGTAAATACAAGAATCATAATAAGATGAAACAAGAAAATAAAAGAATAAGTGAAACATAACAATTTAGAGAAAAATATGAAACAAATAATTAAAACCCCAAATATGAACCAAATTTCCCCACAAGAAATTCCCAAATCAGTAAGTAAAAATATTGAGTACTGAAACAAGCCTGAAGCATAGGAACTATGAGAAAAAATAATTCAAAACAGATGGTACAGTATGCTTTAAGGGTTTTTAAGTGAAACAAGTAAAAATATTTTGATGCAACAAAATATGTAATCAATTTTAATTTAGTATAAAGAAATTAATTAATTGTTCCAACTATTTAATTTAATAATTAATTTAAATGAAACAAGTAATTAATTTATTACTAAATTAAGTTGAGAATTTTAATACTATTTTATAAAATAAGTATTATAATTTATTTAATTTTTTATTGACACAATTAATGGTCCAAAAAACAGCGACAATAATTATGGATAATAGTATATGAAAAAATATATTTTAATAATTAAATTTAATTAACTAAAGTGATTAAAATATAAGATAAATACTTGAATATAATTATCTTATAAGTTTTTAATTAATTAATTTATAATTTTTAAATAAAGAATGTTCCCTTTGTTATGGAATATAATTAACTGCTTTTAAATTATCTTATAATAAAATTAAAATAATAATTACTTTATTTATATAAATAAAATATTAATATAAATTTATTATGTAATATAATATTAATTTTAAATGCATACTCTGCAATTATTATGTCTTTATTTAATTCCAATAAATTGTATGTTTATTTACTGGGCTCCTGGGACAGCCTGGCTGACAACTTTGATCTTCAGCTGAGCACAGATTGAGCAAAGCTTGAACATATCACTTAACATATCATAATATTCAATTTCCCATCTTGTGGAAAGAAAAATTTGATATTTGGTCTAAAATAAACCAACAGATATCTTCTTGCCAAGTTGGTAACAGAAGTTTAAACTGTAGTATCTCAATTATTATATTAGACCACATAGATATTTGATAAAACATACGATTCAAATCAACTTTAATATTTTTGAGATCACCATAAGTGTCTGTCCAAAGACTTACAACAAGTATGTTAGTATCAAGACATCGTTCTAGGTAGTAGTTTCAATTTGGATTTTAAACTGCCATCTAAAGCATTTTAATATTAGACAGAAACATAAATAAGGGCAATAAGAGTAAAATTTTTCTATTTTGTAATTATAATGTAACAATAAAGCACATTTTTAATAAGAAAATTTTTCTTCTTACACAAACCCAAATTTAGTTTATAGGCTCAAGATTTATTTTTAAGCCATATTATTTATTTCAGTTATCATTGATTTACTTCCAATATTTTTTAAAAAGATAATAATAATACATGTGAAAGAATTATGAGCTTAGCGTAGCATATGCTTAAAAGTTATTTTGTCGTTTTATTGAAAACTGATTATTCATTTTTTTCTTCAATTCATCTTTTAACAACCACTATCTTCATATACTATTCTTACTTAATATGTCAAACCTCAGATGTGTTGGAAAGTTCTCAATAACAATCTATCAAATTTATATGAAAGTAATTTCAAGTTTTCAAAACCTACCAACACCCACAATTCTACAGCAAGGCCATGTGAATGTTCATATTTTTGGACTATTTGAAGAAAGAAAACCAACCCTTGTCGGTAGTCATTCTCAAGTGCAGATTCAGCACATTGGACCACTATTGCGTGACATTGGATCTGGATCTCACCATTTAAACCAAAGAAGTGCCTTGAATCCTATGAAGCCATTCTATTTTCATGCTTACTTGGTTCCAGTTTTTGGTAACCAATATCAACTTTGGGGATACCTCTTTTCTTCAAGTGCACTAATCAGTCTTTCTAAAGAAGCATTTTCTTCTGCTCAAATCAATTTATGTCCAATCCTGAACTACGACTTCACTATCTTTTTTAATATCCTGCATGTAATTTTTGAAGGCTCTTTCCACATATCTAAGAGTACTAAAGATTGGAAAGCTGATCAACTTATCTGAGGAATCAAAACAGTTCTCAAAACACATCAACTTCAAGCAATAAATTTTATGATTGAAAATGAAAAAATGTTAAAGGAAAAGTTGGATATCATGTGGAGGCACTTGGACAACCATTGGCTTAGAACTGGATTCAATGACTATAAAGATCAGTTTCCTAACAATAAATTTACCCCTGAAGGAAACGGGTCAATACTTGCTGATGATATGGGTTTGGGAAAGATGCTGTAAACTCTTTCTCTTATAAGTGCAACTCAAAGTGAAGCAAGACAATTCCAGGTATTGGAAAATCAAGAAGGTATTAATTGGAGCTCAGCCACACTGATTATATTCCCACTGGCAACACTATCAAATTGGATCAATGAAATAAGTGTGCACTTTGAAGATAATTCTCTTCCTTTCAAGGTTCTTTACAGAAAGGAGTGTCAAAATACTAACCTCAATGAGCTACAGGACACTGCTATTGTTTTAATGACCTATGAAGCAGCTAGCCCAACGATGTCAAAAAATCAAAGCCAAAAAAAGATACCAGTGACTCAAAATCTCTTTTGGTATAGAGTTGTTTTAGATGAAGCTCAGTTAGTGCCCATTTCTATATCTAAAACTTAAAACTTAATTTTCATAATCAATTTTTATAAATATTCTTTTAGTTACATAAAAAATCCTTACTTTCATAGGGCTCAAACAATATTTGACTTGGAATCCCAACATTGACTATGCTTGACTGGAACTCCACTTCATAACAGGCCCACTGACCTTCAAAGTCTCATATTTTTTCTTAGAATCAAAAAGTGGCAAAAAGACTGGTTATGGAAGAACTCCTTTTTCCAGGTTTGCAAAAAGGAAAGGCTAATTCTATTAAATCAATAAATCACTTAATGAAAGTCATAAGCCTATGTAGAACAAAGGATGCAATTTTGTCTCTTCCAAAAAAGATTAAAAGGGGGATATTGGTTCAATTAAAAGATTCATGGAGGTCTAAACTTGATGTGCTTCAAGAAGGATTCACTGAGAGATATGGGCCATCCAGAAGCACTGACCTTCTTTGGGACTCATCTGAGTTTCTTAGAGAGCTGATGATTTTTAGAAAATTCTGCAACAATCCAATCTACAAAAATATGGATGAAACTCCAACTTTTGATTTCACCTGGCAGCATTCCGCAAAGATTTGTCATCTTATAGGCCACTTGAAAAAATTTTTGTCTGGTGAAAGGGGTATAAATTTTCCAAAAGCTGATATATTCTCCAACTTTGCAGACTTTTTGCAGATGCAAGTGATTCTATAATGAATTGATTTAAAAAAATGTGTTGGCTTATTAAAAACAGTTTTCTAATATTTCAAAATAGAATAATAATGGATTTAGATGATCACAATATTAGGTATACCCAGCTTATGGGTGAGCTCAGCATGACAAAGCAAGACAAAAATATGCATGAATTCCATTTTAATAAAAATTTCCAAGTTTTTGTTGGAATGATTCAGGCTGCAGGAGTGGGTATAGATCCTAGGTGTGCTCAAAATGTATATATAATGGTGAGCTCAATGACTTATATTTCATATTAAGAACAAAAATATTAACTTTTTTATATGTTCAATGTTGAAATAGGAGTTGAATTGGAATCCAGAAGTTGAGCAGCAGGCTGTTGATTGGCTGTATAGAATGGGGCAGCAAAATGAAGTAAATGTTTTGACTTATTTTGTACATGGAAGTATAGAATTCAGCATGTATAATATTCAAAGGAAAAAATGGAGCTAACAATGTAAGCCTAATTTCAATTCTATAAATTTTAATGATAATAGTAATTGTTAAAATTATGTTTTTGTTTTCAAGGCTAAGTGTCCCAAACAGTGGAAATGAGGAGTATGAGTGTGCAAACCTATTATTAAGGGAGTTTTTCAATCACTAACATTAGAGAAGCAATAATTTCAAGGAGAGAAGGTAAATTTATGGGATTTTGAGGATTTAAAAGTCTGAGTTGTTGAGGATTTAGAGAGGCAAGATATAAGGGAGAATAACAGTCATTTGGCAAACCCCAGGGGACATGAGAAGGATTAAGGTTAGGTTATAATTTTGAAACCAAACTGATTCTTTTGTACAAGGCCAAGTCCTTTAGCACACTTCCAGAGTTGGTCAAAGTATCTTGAATATAAAAGTGTTTTTGGTCAAGATATTGTGAAACTTTAGAAAAATCTTCAGACCTCCAATGCATTAAGATATGTCATAAAGATCCATCAATATCCATTTTGGTGTCTGAACAACACTTGATGTTTGTGAAAAGGTTGTGATATGTTTCACAATGTGGAAGTTGTTTAAGAATTTTAGTTTGGTTAACTGAATTCTAAGAATCATTGTTATTTGAAATAAAGGTCATAAATAAAAATGGTTGAAAAAAAGGGAATTTTCATACTTTTTTTTTATTCTATATTTATGCTTTCTCACTTTGATTATTTCTTGAGAGCTATCAGAATCCTTCCCAAGTCTTAAATTATCAGCATGACCTAAAAATAAATGGTGAAGAACTCCCATTTGATTTGAGAAGCTAATTTGAGTTGAGTCAATTTGATATGCAATCAAATTATTGGTTTTAAAGGAATTGTCCCACTGATTAATGAGAATATTTGCCAAAACCTGGTTCCATTTGTCAAAACAATCTAGGTTCCAAGCAAAATTTGACCGTGGGAGACCACACATGCAAAGTTGGTCAATAAAAGATTCATGGAAAATTGGTGGAAACTTTTCTGAAACAGCTGAATTTGATTCTGGATGGGGTAGTTCAAAGGCAATGTTGCAAGAATTCATGTTGAATGTTGAAAATCTGTCTGATTTCTCTTCAGTAGGGTTTTATTTCCATCCATTTGATTCTGGTGACATATCCAAAAGTGAAAGACATAAATTGTGTATAGATCTACAAAAGTGAGAATTGAATGAAGGCAAAGTCTTATTAAAAATTCTATTAAGTGTTTATGTGTTTGTGGGAGGTTTCCATGAGGAAAGTAAGAGCTACTAGGGTTCATAAAAATTAGATTAAGAAAGTGTTCATATAAATTAAACAAAGAGGAAGGATAAATTCTGTAGCTCCAAAACTTAATGATCAAAGTTGATTTAAGGAGAAATATCACAAGAATTAAGAATAAGAAATATTTTAACTTTATGGCATTATAATATGCATAAATTATATTTTTATATGCAATTTGAACTTAAAAGAATGGTACAAAAAGAAAAGAATGATTATGTGATAAAAGCAGACTCATTTGAGAAAAGGACTTTTTTTTCTTTTCAAAAAATGTTTCAACAAAAATAATTTGATAAATTTGAGGCTATGTTCATTTTTTGATCACAAAAAAATTATTTTTGGTCTAAAATTATAGTAATACATACTCCATTGAGTAATTTTGGTTCAACCTGAATAAAAGACTAGAGTTTCACTTCATCACATTTATGTATGAAAATTTATACAAGGTTTCAGCTTATTTGTAATGCTTTAAGGTTTATACTTTTGTAGCATCAATTATTTGAGTATTTTTGATTATTTCTTTATTGAAAATTTTACCTAGTACAGACCAATTTTAAAAGTGAAAGAAATATGTTTGTGATTGTTTTTTACAAAATATTAACCTTATTTTTGGGTTTAATTTGATTATGGAGGTAATTTTTTAAATAATTATGTTAAAAATATGGATTAATTTTCTTATAGTCCATAACTAAGAATTTTTACTAAAATCTAATAATTACAGGGTAGCTAGATATAACTCAGAAGGCATTTGATAGAAAAATAATTAAGGTGCTTGTGTGCACAATAGAATTTTTTCTATGATAGAAAATATTCTAATAAACATGCATGCATTGTTTTACAAATGCAGAGAGTATACAGAATACAAATAAAGTAGACTTCATAACTTTTAATTAATATATAATTTATCAGATAAAAAATTAAAAATTTAAACTTAAATAATTTCAACACATATTCCATCATATTCTTTTGATAAATAAATGTAGCTTATATTAGCTAGTGCCTTGCAAAAAAAGGAATACCATCAATGGGTAACTTCCAAAAGCTAACTTATTCCTACATTTATCACAATTACAATGCCTCCATTTTTTCATGTATGTCAATTTCAAGAGCTTGGATGTGTCAATAGAAAGTATCAAACTTCTTTTGGGTCCTTTGAAGTTGGTATGGCTTTCAAAAGCTCTAATTCTTATGTAAAACATCAAGAGGAAAGAAATATGAAGGCCCAGATGGTTATTTCTTCCAACAATCCACTTCACATTAGAAGTTCCAGTTCCACAGAAACAGTAAGCTGTATATCTATGGTTCAAAGTGAAAATAAAAGTCTTTATTATGTTTCAATGATTTATTACATAGGGGAAGTCGCTATTAGGAGCAAAAGTATATTCAACAGTCTCTAGAAACTCAAATCTTGGGGAACGGTATAGCCAAATAATTATGTGGCAGGCAGAAAATCTTTCTCTTATTCAACATTTGATCAAAGAAGGTTGTACTCAATTTTTGGATGAAAAAATTAAGAAGCTCAAACTTCTAGGTGATAGTGGAAGACTGGATTCTGATAGCATTGTCCACCTAATCCCATGCTCGATAGATACAGTTTTTAGTCAATTAAAGCTCAATCAATCAATTTTCACTAAAACATGATGTCCTAAATGCTTTGCTCTTTATGAGTAAAACTCTGAATCTCAACCATTTATACTATGTTGAAATCAACCATTTTTTTCATCATCAAAGCACTATTTAAAAATGTTTGGAGCAGGACAAATTGTAGTTGGATGTGATGAAAGGCTGTATTTGATGGAGGAACATCAAGAACATGAAAAATACTTATCTCTTAAAAATTTCATCATCATTTTTTATCAAATGGCTTAAGGAAAAGATCATACTGTTCAAATTTGAGATTCTGATTGAGAAGAAACCCCTGTGGCAGATGATGTAGAGTGTGATTTGATGAAGGATGTTTGTGATGGTTCAATTTGGAAAAACTTTCCCATTACCACTCCAGCTCTGGGTGGCAAAGATGATGAATATACGATAACTTCAGGCAACTTAATGTTTACTTTATATATCAACTGGTTTAGGCCTGGTGGTAATAGGATTGGAGGTCATCAGAAGTCTGTAGACAATATTATGATGGTGTGTATGAACCTACCTCAAGAAAATAGATACAAAATGGAAAATCTTTTTTTGTATGCTATTATACATGGACCAACAGAACCCACAAGTGAGCAGCTTAATCACCTTCTAAAACCGCTGGTTAATGATCCACAAACTCTATGGGATGGTATATTGATTGAAAAGATGAATCTTTATCCATGAGGCCAGAAATTAAGAGTTGCATTGTTCTCTTTGATAGGTAGCATTCCTGCAATGCTAAAATTGGCTGGCTTTTGAAGTCGCTCTGTGAGAATGTTCTGATCTTTCTGTAATATCTCTAAAGATGAAATTAGTGAAAAGAATGTGAAAAATTCTTCATTAAGGAATCATGAGGATCATATGTTCTGGGCAACAAAGTGGAAAAATTCTAAGTCACATTGGGAGCATGTATCAATTATTCAGAATCATGGGGTATGATGGAGTGAGCTAAATAACCTTGAATATTGGCATCCAACTGAATATTGCTCAATTGATGTTATGCATTCACATATTCTTGGAAGCCTAAAAGATCACAGTCTAAGCTATTTTCAAATCCAAAATGCAGAAAAAGATCTAGAAAGAAAGCTGAAAAAGGATAAAAATTGGCATGTAAGAGAAGAAGATGATGATTTCTTTTCTGATACTTCACTGCACAAACATTCTAAAAAATGTAGAAGTAGCTTAAGCAACACAAATAATGATGATGATGATACAGGACACACAAGACAGCACAAGCGGCAAAGACTTATGAGTTCAAGACATTCATCAAGTAATCATGGACTAGAAAGTGAAGTATTGGGAACAAATCAATCAAGAAGCCAGAGTAGGTCATCCAGATCAAAATTTATTACTCAATATAGTGATTTGGCCTCATTACAGTCTCACAGAAGTGGCAGTAGGAACTCATTGTATAACTTAAGGCATAGGAGCATTAGCATATCACAGAGTGAAGGATCTCACTCATTAAATGAGACAGCTAGAGATGATGAAAATAAAAAGAAAGGTAAGGAGAAAGAAAATGAAGGTAGTAGTAATCCATGAATAAAAGCAGCAGAGATACAGGTTGTATGAAAGATGATTGATTAAGTAAGAAGACCTTCCTGGCTAACACTGTAGAAAATCCTATAGTACTAGCTATAGGCATTGACCAAGTTAGTTGCAGAAAAACCAGAGAGAAAATACCCTGTCCCTTTAGAAAAAAATAGAGTGAGATTTACTTGCTAAAGTAAGTTGGTTCCTGTTTGCTAAAGCCCCTTTTTCAACACACTTGACTGCTTGATGAGCCAAGAAAGTAGTCCCCAGACAGACTACCAGACCAAAGAACTGAAATGTAAACCAATGTCCACACCAGAGAAAGCAAAAATAATTGATGTGGGCTGCAAATCCACACCAGAGACAGAAATAATACTTGATATAGCTTGCAAGACTATACCAGAGAACCTGTTGCCAAAGTTGAGTTAAATAAAGAACTAACCTTGCAACAAACACAGCCAATTGTGGCCAAAAAACAGTGAAAACTGAGTGAGGAACAAGGATATCACCTTTGGATGGTTGTATGATAGTTAAAGTTGCCGCAAACTGTCTTATTCAGTACATACACACAGACCACTATCTAAGAGCCCATGCACACCAACAAATTTGGCACCTATACCAGCCAAACTGAATAAAAACCCTCCATAAGCGTTCCCCAACCTTCTAAAACAGAGGTGGGCGGGCCACCCAATGTCAGAGATGCCGCCTGAAGCGCCCCGCCCTCCTTGAAGCCAGAAAACCAATAAAAACATCTAATCTACTTGGAAAAATTCACTACAACTACTAAAACCCTTAAAACACAAAATTACGCTATAACAACATTGAGTCATGAAATATAAAGCTAAGTTAGCCCTATCTAATGGTACTAAGCACTTAACCCTAAGACTTAAGGTTAGCCCGTAAAACACGAAAAACAAAATTAAACAGCTATCTTTTGTAACTAAAAAATGAGGAAATGACCACTTAAAACTTAGAATATGAAAAATATTACCAAGACATGAAATATAGAGAAAATCGGGTGTGGTGATCCAAACCTGGGTAGGCCTTTGGAGTGCATATTTTGGGGTATTTGCTTATTGTCCTTCATTTTCTTTTCATTTTGGTATGTCTTATGTGTGTTTATTTTGTTTATTAGTGAAGTTATGGGTTTTTAGGGTTTTTAGGGTTTTTATGGGTTGTATGGGTGTTTTAGGGCCTATAAGCGGCCCGTCAACCCCTAAGGGGCCTTCATGCCCCTAAGTGGAGCCGCCTCCAAGCGGCCTGGCCGCCTGGGCACTGGGGAGGCGCTAAAATGCACTTTTATGCATGAAAAAGGCTGGGAAAGCTGGATTTTGGCTGGGGAATTGGTCAGGGTGGTCTGTGAACTGGCTGTATGATGCATGTGTGGGAAGATTTTTAGGGGAATCATCTTATCTCTTTACTCATCGCCTCTCTGTTCCTCACTGTCTCATTGGCTGGTTTTTTGTTGGAATATATTACTGTTCATTTCAACTCTTTCTGGCAGTCTGCCTGGGACTATTATCTTCACTTTTAAAGAGGTCAAGAGTGTTTAATTAGAGGGTCTAGCAAACAGATCTCCAATTTGCTGAAACAGGTAAATCTCACTTGTTTTTCTAAAGGGACAGGGGTTATTTTTTCTGGTTTTTCTCCAACTCCCTTGGTCAAGGCCTATAGCTAGTACTATAGGATTGTCTACATTTCTGGCGCCCAATGTGGGGTACGAATCTGTTGGCTTTTTGGAATCTCTGTTGATCTAGGCTTCTCTCTTTGGTGGATCTCCTTTGGTGGATTTTGTATTTGGTTCTATATCTCTTTGTGGTTGGTCTAGGGGTCTTCTTTTCTGTTGGATTTGGTCCCTCCTAGGTCTCTAAGGCTCTTGGGGGGGACTTTGGCTATCTTTGGTGGAGATTGGTGGCTGTAACTTGGAATTCCTAGGATGGTTAAGATTCAGTCTTGGGATGGTTCAAGGTTTTTGGGGGAGGATGAAAAGGGGTTTTTGGATAGGTTAGAGGTTGCTTCTGAGATTGATGGGGAATCACTTTTGGACATGGTTAGGCAAGTAATCTTTTTTATTGGTAATAGGGAGGTGGAGAAAGAAGTTTATTTGGCATGGCAGGATATAGGAGTCAGGACTGGGGAAAGTTGAAGATTGAAATTGTTAAAAGGTGGCCTACTACTTTCTCAATGTTGGATCTTTATGGAATTGATAGGAAGTGGGATTTGAAAGGTGGTGTAACTTCTCTTTCTCAGTATGGGGAATTTATGGAGGGGTTTGGGGAGGCTCTGGATTATCTGGTATATAATTATATATTACCACATGAAGATGGGGCCAAGTATGTATTTTGGAGTGCCATGGGTAGGAATGTAAAGGTGGAGGTTATGGAGATTCTTTTCAAGGCTGACTTGATGAAGACTCTTCCAAATGGGGAGAATAGGATTCCTGGTATGGATATTCTGAAGGAGGTTATTTTGGGATATTTGGATAGTTTGAAGGATAAGGATGTGGAATCTGGAGAGGAAATCCTGTTGGATGGAGAGGTTCAGGAGACTGTGGTGGAAAATTCAGTTTCTAGGGAGGTGTTGGAGCCATCAATTTTGGAAGATGGGGACTCTGATGATGTTTGTGAAACTAATTTTTTTTTCCAAAGGATGCCATGGGATCTCAGGAATGTGCTTCACTGGATGTTTTGGAAATTTACACACTGGAGGATCAGTGTATTTCCTCAAGTTTGGGTGAATTATGTGGGAAGGAGGACTTGTCTGGTCATGAAGAAGGATTTTGGGATATTGAGAAGGAATCTATGGTGGATGAATGGTTGTTGAGGGATGATTATTTTTCTTTCTCAAGTTCAGATAATGGCTTATTGGAAGAGGATGTATCAGTTGAATTTTTCGATGGACAGAAAGATTCTGTCTTGGAACTTTTTCTAATAGAGGAAAATTATTTTCAGGTGGTTCCCTCAAGATCAGAAAGTCTCTGCTTGGAGGAGGATTTTTATTTTGATGTTATGGATGTTATTATGGAGGATTTTGCAGATTATAAGCAAGATTCCTGTAGGAAAGGGGAAAATTGTGATGTTTTGGATGTCACTGGTATGGAGGTTTATTTTAAAGATGTGGTGGAGGTTCCAGATGTTTCACAGGGTGGAGAATTTATTGATTCTGGTAATGTGAAATATGGAAGACTCAGTGTATGGAGGATGATGGACAATTTTTTTGGAGGTCTGATGTTGGGATATCAGAATTGGAAAAGGAGCTTAGGGGGTTCAAGCCCTAGGGGCAAACTTATTGGTTTCAACCTTGGGATTTCAAGAATCTTATTCCTCCGAAATGAGAATAAACTACTTAATTTGTTTTGGTTTTGCCTAATTTGGCCTCTATGTATTTGGTCAGGATTTTTTTTGTTTTGTCCAATTCTTTTCAGTCTCTCAGGTTCAAGTCCCTATATAAAAAAGGGAGGCCGGGCGGCTTCAGGCTGCACCTCCGACGTCGGGCGGCCCGCCCATAATGAAAAAAAAAAAATCTTAGTATAATGAAGATGGAAGAAAAGAAAAATTCAAGTGAAGATGGGTATTTTATTTAAAAGAAAACGAAGATAAAAATGAAGATTATTGGTTTTATTTCATCTCCACCATGAGGTTAAACTGCAAAATTTTATTTCTAAATTTTATTTTTTTGGCTTTAAAGAATTTTAATGGTTTTTTAATGGTTTTAATTTTTTACAGGAGAAGATTTGTGTTGGAAAATCCTTTTTGTTAGAAAGTACCCAGGGGTAGGGCTTCTAGATTTTATTTTGGCAAGTGTGGGGGTGACTGATGGGCTGGATGCTCTATCAACAGTTACCCCAGATTTTCTGTTTCCAACCCCTTCTCTTAATTTTGTTGAATTCTAGTATTGGTTTTTTTTCTTTAACAGGTTTTTAGTCCACCATGACTTTAAACTGGAAATTCTTTTGGTCTTCAATTGCTGGAACCCTCATGTTTATTGGTTTTGTTTAATTTTGTTGGATGTTGTGTTTTTTTAGAAGGTACCCAGGGGGGGCTTCTAGATTTTACTTTGGAAAGTGTGGGGGTAACTGATGAGCTGGCTGCTCTGTAGAACAGTTGCCCCAGAATGTCTGTTTCAAGCCTTTGGTTTTTTTCTAGTTGAATTCTAGTGTTGTTTTTTTGTGATTCAGGTTTTTAGTCCTCTATGAATTTAAACTGGATTGCCTTGGATGTCTTTTGGTGCTTTTGGATTTGTGGTGGATCACTGGTGGTCTCCCATCATTTTTACTTATTGGAGGGAGCCCACCCAGTGATATCTTCTGTTGACCTGGAGCTGGCTTTGCTATGTGGTTCTAGGGTGTTGGCTGTGAAAGTGGTGGGTTCAAGATTTTTTTCTTTTTTTTTTCTCTTTTTTTTCTTTTAATTTTTAATGGAGGCTATGTTTGTTCAAAGGCTCAACATAGGGCTCTGGCAATGTTTTTGGTAGAAGAGAAGGAGTCAAAATAAAAATAAAAAAATTAAATTTTTTTAGGTGTGACCACATCAAGGTGCACTTGGATGTGGGTAAGGTATCAGGGGATCAGCTCATCAATTGGCTGGGGGATACCATTTTATTTTGTTTTATTTGTTAAAGGAGGTTTAATTTTTTGGCTTTGATGGTTCTTGGTTTGGGGATTTATGGGCTATAACTTCAATATATTTTTGGAAAGTCCTTCAAGAATTTAAACTGATCTTTTAATTACAGGCTCAAGATTTTTTGATGTCCATCAAGTTTTTAAACTGAAAATTCTGTTAGTCCTCCAAGACTTAAAACTGGCTGGTTGTTAAAGATTTATTCAAAAATTTAATTTTACTACTGTGGATCTAGTAGTCCTCCAAGACTTTAAACTGGCTTGTTTCAAGATTTTGTCAAGAAGTAGTCCCTCAAGACTTTAAACTGAACACTGTGTTAGTCCCCCAAGACTTTAAACTGAGGATTGTTGATGGTGAAGTCCTCCAAGACTATAAACTGAGGAATGGGAGGCAGTGTGATGTGGAAGTTTAAAGGCAGAAGGATCCAAGGGGGAACTTCTGAATTTTGTAAAGGCAACTTTGGGGGTGACTTATGGGCTGGAAGCTCTATATACAGTTACCCCAGAAAGTTAGTTACTTCTCTAAATCTTTTTCTGGTTGATCTCTGGTTCTGGGTTCTGTGATTCAGGTTTTTGAAGTCCCCCAAGACTATAAACTGAGTATTTTTTCAGTCCCCCAAGACTTTAAACTGAGGGCTTTTAGTCCCCCAAGACTTTAAACTGAGGGTTGTGAGTCCCCCAAGACTATAAAATGAGGAAATTTTTTATGCTGGTAGAAGGTTATAGTCGGGAAGACTTATCAACTGGATATCACTTTTCATTGTTGGAGGCTGGTACAGCCAGAGTTGGAATTCAGGAACAGAAGAAAGAGGTTCTTTTCAAAGAGATAGATTTAATTTAAAGGCATGGTGCAAGAGAAGTTTTAAATAAGAAGCTTGGATTGCTGGTTCAGAATTTCACTTAGGATAGAATAAGATCTGGTGGAAAAGGGAGCTGGGCTGTTTGTAAAGATTCTGAAGAGGTGTTTGAACATGTTTGTTGGCGAAGGAAGAATGGGGAAATTCTTGATTGGAGGGAGGATGTGGTGATCCAAACCTGGGTAGGCATTTGGAGTGCATATTTTGGGGTATTTGCTTATTGTACTTCATTTTCTTTTGATTTTGGTATGTCTTATGTGTGTTTATTTTGTTTATTATTGAATTTATGGGTTTTTAGGGTTTTTAGGGTTTTTATGGGTTGTATGGGTGTTTTAGGGCCTAGAAGCGGCCCGCCTGCCCCCAAGGGGCCTACCTGCCCCTAAGCGGAGCCGCCTGGGCACTGGGGAGGCCCTAAAATGCACTTTTATGCATGAAGAAGGCTGGGGAATTGGTCAGGGTGGTCTGTGCACTGGCTGTATGATGCGTGTGTGGGAAGATTTTTAGGGGAATCATCTTATCTCTTTACTCATCGCCTCTCTGTTCCTCACTGTCTCATTGGCTGGTTTTTTGTTGGAATATATTACTTTTCATTTCAACTCTTTCTGGCAGTCTGTCTGGGACTATTATCTTCACTTTTAAAGAGGTCAAGAGAGTTTAATTAGAGGGTTGAGCAAACAAATATCCAATTTGCTGCAACAGGTAAATTTCACTTGTTTTTCTAAAGGGTCAGGGGTTATTTTTTCTGGTTTTTCTCCAACTCCCTTGGTCAAGGCCTATAGCTAGTACTATAGGATTTTCTACACCTGGGCTATCCAATGATAGTACCCAAATACCCACAGTCCAAATATTCATAGAATAAAACCAGGAAAACACCCAATTCTTCAACAGATGTCAATTAAGACATGCACAAACAGCACCAAACAACACAACAAAGGCCCCTGCCAATGTCGAAGACCACATTCTCCTTCCAATTAAGAATGACCACATTTTTTCTTCATCAAACCTCCATGTTCAACCTTCTTCCCAAATCTGCCTCTGAAATGGGACCTTGCCAATAATGCATTGATAATAATCTAATCTGTACCATCACACCTCCTGTTCATCCATACAGAAAGTCCTGTGATGTCTGCCAATCCAGAAAGAAGACCTGCTACAGACCTGGTCCATTATCTTCTGCAACAGCTTCAATTCCACCTCAACCTGGTCCATCTTCTGTCAGCACCAAAAGATCTAGGCCATCCATCCTTATACCCAGATTAATCAAAAAGCTACACCCTTCCCAGAAGAGTGCCAAAACCACTAAAACAACAAGTTCCACCATCCCTGGTCCTTCTGATGGTAAAAACTTCCATTTCTTCCTTCCACTTTATAAAACTGATGACTTCTCAGTTCCTACATCTTCTGAAAGTGATGATAACAATTTAGGATCCCTTGAGCCACCAACACCAAACCACTTTCCCGCAATTAAGGCCAAGTTCCAACAATACACATCTCAACAGAAACACCTTCTGCTAAACTACTTCCAATCCACTCCTGCTAGAGATCCACAGGACATTGAGAACAGAAGACACCTCATTCACCAGTTCAAGGCTAATTATGAACACTTCATTTCATCTCTTGATTCCCTCTGTAATTCTACTATTACTTGGGCTTGATTCAGAAAAGAAAAATTGACCACACCCTCTATAGGATGTAGCCACAAATAACCCTCAGTTTTAAGTCTTGGAGGACCATACTCATTTTATAGTCTTGGGTGACTCAAAAACCCTCAGTTTAAAGTCTTGGGGGGATCAAAAACCTAAATTGTGAACCCAGAACCAGAGATCAACCACATTAAGACAAAGAGAAAAAACTAACATTCTGGGGCGATTGTGAATAGAGCTGCCAGCCCTTGAATTACCACCAAACTTGCCTTTGCTAAATTCAGAGGCTCCCCGTGTGGATACCCTCTGCCAATCTTTCTAACCCATTCCTCAGTTTATATTCTTTGGGGACTACACCATCAAAAAAACCTCAGTTTAAAGTCTTGGGGGACTAACACAGTGTTCAGTTTGAAGTCTTGATGGACTAACACAGTTTTCAGTTTAAAGTCTTGATGGACTACCAGAATTTTGCATAAAATAGACCCGGACAATTTCATGCAAATTACACCTACAGCCAACCTTCTGAACTTCCACCTTCACTTCATCATCTACCCATCACTGACAAAAATCTCCTTCTTATCTCTTTCCATCATCTTTTCTCGCCACAGATCTTGGCTGGATCCCCTGATTTTGACCCCTCCAATCTTCCTTGCTTCACTTCTCCCAAGGACTATGCCTGCAAACAGTGAATCCACATGTGAAGACCTTGCACATTCACTCTTCCAAATCCTGAAGCCAAATTCTACAACAGGGCCTGTGATTCTTGCTACTGCAAAAAGAAGAAATGTGACAGAGATTCCAACTACCCTATTCCTCCTCCTTCACCTTCTCATAAATACCTCCCCAGATCCCCTACCAGATCCCCAGAGCTTGGTCCAGCCTCTTCATCTTTATCCTCAGTACCATCCAGAAGATCCCAGAACTCAGTTTACAGAACTCTCCCGAAATCGCCTGCTTTAAATTCCTAAGAAACAGCTTTTATCTCTGCTAAATTAGCTCCTAGGCTGCTAGACCCCATCCAGGCGGCCTGGCCCACGTCGGGCGGCCAGCCCGCCTCACTGGACAGTGAAAATCAGGCTCAAAACCTCCAAAAACAACCATAAAACAGCCAAATTCCTCCAATCAACAAAAACAACTCCACGTAGCCACCTTCCATTTCTCCCAGAGCAATGCAGCCAACCTTTCCAAGGTCCAAAAAATCCAAAATTTCCCAAATTTCTAGGAGACCTACCAGAGGACCCCAGGAAGACACCAGAGCACCCAACACTTCACCAAAGCAACAACTTTTTCCCCAGTTAAGGCAACAAAACTACACCTCTCCTCTTTCAGTCAACCATTCTTCTGACAGTTCCATTCCTTCAAAAGCTCTATCCAGAAGAGATCAATCTGCTTCCAGATCACCCTCTCCTGCCGTATCTTATAACAACCCTGGTAATCCATCACCAGCACCTCATCCAACTGAATCAAGCAGAAATATTAACAACAGCAACAACAGACCTGCTGCTCAAACTAAGCCCCAGGAACATCACCCTCCTATTTCACCTTCTCAAAACCTTTCAGAGGAAGTCCAAGAGAATCCATATCTTTCCCTGATTGATCCACATACTATCACCATTCCAAAATCTTCAGAAGTCCAAATTCCAGCTGCTTACAAATTTGATGAGCTTCCAATCTGTAAGTACCACATTAATTCATCAAATTTCTTCAACAAAAAATAATTACTGATCCGATTCTTCTTGTCTATCTGGCACCCCTCCTCCTATATCTACTATTGGAGTTGGCCAACCTCTAGAAACTTCTTTGACCCTGGATTATGGAGACATGAAACAACACCTCAGCACCATGTGTTCAAACATGCTGAGAGCCTTTTCCCTCCATGGACCATTAAATGACTTTGAGAAAACCTTGAGGAAAAAACTATTGGACGACCACTGGAAGATGTCTAGGATCATTAAGCACACCTTTCAACAATCCATTCCTGCCTCTTCTTCTTCCTCTTCTGAACTTCCATCCAAACCCATTTATGCCCATTATAATCCATATAATCTCTCCAGCAGGATGCACTTCAAAGAACACAGTGCTTCCCACAACCCCAACAAAAAACAAAAACAACACCATAATCCGGAGCAGCCTCCAGAAACTTCATCATCCAGACATTGATCTCCTGCAAAAAGATAAAAAAACATAATAATAAATAAATAAATAAAAATACTAACTATAAATTCTAACAATTTTTTTTTAAAAAAAAATTCTACTAATATACTAAAATTAAAAATTGATAAATAAAATAAAAATAAATGAAATAAAATAAAAGATAAAAAAATAATACAAATGGTATCCCCCAGCCAATTGATGAGCTGATCCCCTGATACCTTGCCCACATCCAAGTGCACCTTGATGTGGATACACCTTAAATAATTTAAATGATTTGAAGTAAGAAACATAAATTAAGGGTAATAATGAGAATAAAAAAATGACATTAATGAAAATAAAAATAAAAATAAAATAAAATAAAATGATAAATTAGCATTGCCTGGCCGATTGATGAGCTTTTCCCCACCAATGCTTGCCCAAATCCAGGTGATCCTGATGTGGTAACATCCTATATTTTTGATTTAATAATTTTAACAACCCCCTTAAAAAAATTAAAAGAAAAAAAGAGAAAAAAAAGAAAATAATCTGAAACTACTATCTAGCAAAATTATAACTAAAAAATCAAAGAAATTCCAGCTCCATGGTTTGTCCAGATTAAGAGAAGTTCCAGTAAGAGAAAATCCAGTCCATAGAAATGATCACTGGGTGGGCTCCCTCCAATATGTAAAAATGATGGGAGACCACCAGTGATCCACCACCAAACCAAAAAAAACCAAAGATAAAGAAGCCAGTCTTAAACCAGTTTAAGGTCATAGTGGACTTGAAACCTGAATAATAAACAACAGAACTAGAATTCAACTATGAAAAGTAAAAGACTTGAGACAGACATTCTGGGGTAACTGTTCTACAGAGCAGCCAGCTCAACAGTTACCCCCACACTTGCCAAAATAAAATCTAGAAGCCCCCCCTGGGTAACTTCTAACAAAAACACAACATCCAACACAATAAACCAAAAACAATAAGAGTGAAGAGTCTAGCACTTGAAAACCAAAGAAAATTCCAGTTTAAAGTCATAGAGGACTAAAAACTGTGAAAATAAACCAGTACTAGGGCTCAACCAAATTAAGAGAAAGGGTTTGAAACAGACAATCTGGGGTAACTGTTCTACAGAGCAGCCAGCCCATCAGTAGCCCCTACACTTGCCAAGATAAAATCTAGAAGCCCCACCCATGGGTACCTTCTAAAAAAAAGTTTCCAACACAAAAGTTGCTCTGCAACACCAAAAATTCCAAAATTTAAAGAACATTCCATAGTTTATCCTCATTGCAGAGTCAATCTTCTTCATGTCTAGTGCCTCTGGGATAGAACATCTTCACCTGATCTGCAGCCACTCTCTTCTTTAAGACTGCACCATCCAACTCTTCCAAAGTATAAGAGCCTCCAGACACCTGATATCTAACTCTGTAAGGTCCATTCCATCTGTCAGCAAACATTTTTCCCCACTGACTCTCCAAACTTCTATTATAAACCAGACCAAACAACCAGGTTTCAAGGTATTCCTGAGTCTATGAGCTAACTTCTTGTCCCAGTATCTGACTGATTGATTCCTAATCTTCATCATTCTAGAGTATGCCTTCTCTTGACATTCCTCTCTAAATTCCAACTGTTGCATCCTGGCACAAAGCAATTCTTCTGTTGAGTGAACCTCATCCCAATCAATTCCAAGATACGAGACAGCTTCCAAGTCCACTGGTAGAACAGCTTTCTGACCAAACATTATTTCATAAGGAGAATAGCCAGTTTTCCTCTTCACAGTGACCCTATCAGCAAATAACACCAAGGGTAAATAATGCCTCCATTTTTCTGCACTATCCCCACACATCTTTACCAAAGAATTCTTGATAACTTGATGGCCTCTTTCAACCATGCCTTCATCTTCAGAATAATAAGGTGTAGCCACTCTAAATTTAGAACCAACACTAGACACAGCTTCTTTAAATCCGGCACCAAACTCTGGCCCGCCATCAACAGTCACCAACTTCATCAACCCATACCTATAAATCCACTCCTTCTTCAAAAACTCTGCCACATTCTTGGCAGTCAAATTAACCAGAGGCACTGCCTCAACCCAACCGGACAAATCATACCTGGCAACAATTAAATATTTGTACCTGCCCTCTTTAATATGGACAGCATCCAGACTTACTCTTCCAAAAACAGTTGTTTCACCAGTAGCACGGCCGACCTCTTTAGGTTTCAAGTGACTTCTTCTTTGACATTCTTCACAAGATTGAACCCAACCCTGCACAGCCAACTTCATACCTGGCCACCAAAATCTGTCAGCTACTCTTCTATATGTCTCCTCAAAGCCTCTTTGAACAAGGTCATCATGCAAAGACTTCAACACAACTTCTTGACCCTTCTTCTGAGTCACCACAACTTGAGGATTAGGATGTCTCCTCCTCATCAACCTTCTTCCTGACACATAAAATCCAGGACTCTTCTTCTTAATTGCAAACCAAGTATCATCATCACAACTTTCTGGCCTCTTCAAGGTCAACAGATATTCCACCATAATAAAATAAAACCCAGACTGACCCCAGGTCTCATCTTCCAAATCCAACAAAACAACATCCAAGGGTACGATTCTGTCATCAAAATCACCAGTGTGAACATGAGCCAATTGACCAGCCCAACCAGGATACCAATCCTTAAATTTTGGCACATCCTTCTCTTTCCACTGAATCTTGTGAGAATCCATTTCACTAACAATAACACCATTTTCCAAATTTGATTTGTCCCAAACAACAACTCCATCATCATTAACAAAAACATCCTGATCACCAGAATCAAGATCAGATCCAGCCAGTTTAGCCTCTTTGGGGAGGTCTGAAAAATCTTCAGCACCCTTTGTTCTGGCTCTAACCACTGGAACATCTTCATCAAACTATTCAGCCTCAAAATCTTTATCTGTGGGTGGCCTCCTTGATAATCCATCAGGCATTGTAAAAGTGTTTCCTGGTTTGTGCACCAGGTCAAAAGAAATCTGTTGAATAAATGCCACCCACCTAGTCATTGGAGCATTTGGAAGACTAGGTGTATTGATCATCTGAACTAAAGATTTTGCATCCACCTGCAGCTTAAAATGCTGCACCCACAAAAGAGTCTGTAGCTTCTTTAAAATTTTAGCTACGCCACACAATTCCAACTTAGGTTGAGAATACCTAGATTCCACCTCATTAAACACCACAGACTCATATCTTACTGGCCTGACCCTCCCAGTCTTATCCTCCTGAGACAAAACAGCACCAGCAGCAATATAACTTGAGTCCACTGCCAGATAAATTTTTCCAGCACCAACACCATAATCCAACATGTGAAGAACAATATCCTCACCAACAACCTTTTTCAACTTCTGAAAAGCCTCTTCACACTCTTCAGTCCATTCCCAATCTGAATCTTCTCTGGTCAACCTCCTTAAAGGTTAAGCCAAAAAAGACAAACCCTTAGTTAAAATCCAGACATATACACACACACCCGAAATTCCCTTGACTTCAGTAGTATTTTTAAGCCTTGACCATGACTGAATTTTATTAATCTTTTTATTTGCCATAATC
Source organism: Hemileia vastatrix (assembly GCA_030280995.1). Lineage (NCBI taxonomy): Eukaryota > Fungi > Basidiomycota > Pucciniomycetes > Pucciniales > Zaghouaniaceae > Hemileia > Hemileia vastatrix. The sequence goes on from JASXTE010000006.1 coordinate 200,381, forward strand.
CTTCCCTCTTTACATACCACATGACCCAAAATTTCCAAAGCAGGGACACAACAACTGAATTTTGACCCTGAAATGGTCAAACCAGCCTCTTCAATCCTAAACAACACTCTCTCTAGAGTTATTGCTTATTCCCAAACAAAATGTCAGTGTATCTAGTATTTAAGTATGATATAATAGTATTTATTTATGGATCTACTACTTATTGATAAATGATTTAAGGATTAAACCTCAGGGGAAGACTAACGAAATAGTTATACTCAAATAAAACTCACAATACTTGGATTTAAATGCGTGCTTGTGGTGGAAAATAGATGAATATAATATACTTATAGCTTATATAAAGATAATATCAATTTATAATGGCTTTATAATATATTTCTAAATTCTAATAATTGTATTTTAGTGTTTGTTTGAATTGTAGTAAGTGAATGATGTCTAATAACCGTCAAAATCCTCCCTTACTTATACCAAAATCCACTGGATTGCACAGACCTTCAATCCAGATGATGTCACTGATATCCCCAGCAATTACAGCACTGTGAGGGCCCACCACCTCCCCATGGCGTCCACTTCAAGCATATTCAACACTTAGACCTCCAGTAAGGACCCTACATCACAATTAATGATAACACAGACCTATACCATAAATAGAAAATCCAGATAAAAGTGGATACCATAAAGAAACAGGTTAAATAACTCATCCCAAGAGAATATAATGAAACCCAAAGTATGTAAAGGAAACAAATGAAATTTACAAGCCCCCAATAACATCTCCAAGCATCCATATTAACCCAGAAATGACCTCCCAACCCATAAATCCAAGAATATCCATCCAAGGAAGCAGATTAAGTTGTCCAGACTGAGTGTATGCGCCTGAAATATATGTTTATGCTTCTGTAGGCATTGTGAGTCCACTGGATACGTTCATATGACCTAAAATAAGCATAAAAACAAAGTTTATAGGCTATTGAGAGGCTAAAAACCACTTATATACCTAAATATACATAATATACTGAATATTTCACTGAATATGAGATTTATGTATACATATAAGCTTATGTATGTCAAAAATTACTTAGTATCACATAAGATAAGAATATTATGACTCCATTAAAACCATAATAAGAACTATTAGGCTATGGATAAGCTATTTAAACTACTATAATTTATATAATAGAGTAATAATTATATATATTATTATTTTAACCTTATTTTTAAGATATAAGCTTAATGTACTTAAGGTTATCTTATTTTAAGTATAAGAAATACTCAGTCCTAGGGATATCTAGGATGACACAAACCTCCTTATTCCAGGGTTCTCCATTAACACCTCATTATTACAATCAGTGGATGGTCGTTTAATTCCACCATCATCAATAAAAATACTAGCATGAGCAGGAACCTCATCCTGAAAAATCCAAGCCATCTGTGCTTGATATAATGCCACTGAATTAGCTGCTCCTTGAGGAAACCTTGTGAGCTAAAATCATCCCAAAGGAGTCTCAAAAGTTGTGAGAGGCTTGAATCCATATTAGGTTCCCTCTCATCATAACCATCCATAATATCACCCAAACCAAACACACCCTTCCAGCAAAGCTTCAACAAAATCCTCTGCACTTGGTTGCATACCAGCGTCCTTGATAGTGACTCTATTCAAGGCTCTAAGATCATGAGCCACCCTCAACTTTCCATTCTGCTTCTTTACACAGAAAACCAGACTTGAGTAACTGGATGTCAATTGTTCTTATAACCCAGTCCTGAATCTTTCCCTAACAATATACACAAAATCCTCTCAGATAGAAGCTGGAATTGGAATAGCTTTGATTTTCCAAGGCTCATGAAAAACCACAGGAATCAAGTAAGGTTCCCCATAAGTGTGCTTCAACACACCCCTTTCCTCCTCAACAAAAGCCACAGCTTTTTCCCTTAGCCCTAAAACATGCAACAATAACTTCTTTTCTTCTTCAGAAAACCACCCATCAGGACCAAAATTAACAATTTTCAACCTTTCCACAGTCACCCTAGCCGTCTCTACAAATTCTGGAGGATTCTTCACCAAAGGAGTACAGTACGGATCTCTTAATAAAGGAGGTCTCTTCAAGGGCAGATTCAAACCCACAGGCATAGACTCATTAACAGGCCTAATCTTCTGTGCTACCTTCTTATACTTTGCCGCTCCACATTCAGCTTGAGGGATCTTCAGGAAATCTTCACCACCAGACCTGGACCAAAAACCAAGGGTTTCCCCATTGCTCACATGTGTGGCCAAGGTAATGTTTTTGAAAGGTGTAGAAGAAACCCTAGCAGTGCACACTTGGGAGGACTTACTTTTAGACCCCAATCTCACCACTCCAAAACTTTTCGGCAATTACAAATCTTCATCTTCACTTCCGTCTTCAAAATTTTCAAATCTTGATTCATCTTCAGAATCAAATCTTTTGAAATTTTGCAGTTTATCCTCATGCTGGAGGCCCAAAAATTAATCTTGATGATCTTCTTTCTTCATAATTTTCTGCAGTTTAACCTCATGCTGGAGGCCCAAAAATTGATTTTGATGATCTTCTTTCTTCATTATCTTCAGATTTTTTTTTTTTGATTTTCTTGAATTATCTTGAAATTTTTATCTTCTTTTCTTGAGTTTTCTTCTGACCTACAAAAATAACCAGGGGTTTCCCCAATGCTCACAGGTGTGGCCCAGGTAATGTTTTTGAAAGGTGTAGAAGAAACCCTAGCGGTGCACAATTGGGAGGACTTACTTTTAGACCCCAATCTCACTGCCCCAAAACTTTTCCGCATATCTTTCAATAAAGATATATAACCAATCTTCTTCCTTGAACTTGAATTAAAAATAATTAAGAATCTTGAGAGAGAACAGAGACTTGATAAAAAACTTGATGAATACTTGCAGAGAAGAGAAACATTAAAAAGAGAAAGTTAACAATCCACTTGGTATATCTCCAAGGGAGCTGACCTACTACAACCTGGGATTTCCTCATCTTGGGGAGAGGTTGTAGCACTAGGGTGATCAGCCCTAATTTATCTAAAAAATACAGACTCTCACAAGAGCATGAACCACACTCCAAAAAACCAGAGGCAGCACCCTCTTCTCTTCTTCTCCTGCAACAATAGATGCACTGCACATTGAAGATAAACCAGGCATGGTCTCCCAACCATCCTCTCCAGGGGATGATAACCTCATGTGAAGTCTCCTTTCATCTTCACCATTCAACTCCAAACTGATTCCCAAATCAAATTGATAACCAATTCTTGCCTGAAAATCCATCAAAAATGGCCCATTCAAAACAGCTTTAACTGTTCCCTTAGCAATATAAAAATGAACCTTCCCTGAGGCTCCACCAACATCTAACTTCACAAACTCAGAAGTTCCAACCAATTTAGTGACATGGCCACCAATCCCTCTCAAATTCCAACCAATACCAGTTTTGATGGGGAGGCCCAATTGAATAGCCTCAAACAAAGAAATCAGGTTTATATGAGAACCTGAATCCACCAATGCCCTTTCCCCTCTGCCATTCAGAGTGACATTGACATAACCCAGAGGAGCAGAAAAATGAGTTTCCAACCCCTCACCAAACTTTTCAGCAGAATCACAAATGTATTCCACCTCCCCAGAAGAGACTCTTCTCCTGCTCAACAACTTTTTCTGTCTATCAGCCAACCCTGGACTGATAGCATACAATTCCCCATATGAAAGGGAAACCTGACCCTGATTCATCCTTTCAAGAACAGAGTCCATAAAATTAGATTGACCAGAAACCACTGGCCTCTCAAAGTGAGCCCTTGGCTTCACTACGTTGGTCCTAGAAGCTTCTTGAGGACCAGCACCATCAACAGGAACCAAACCAGATCCCTCACCAGAACCTCAAACTCCAGAAGGCTTTGGAAATGAAGCCAAAGGGACATCATCCTCAGAGTCAGAATCAACCTCCATTGGCATTGGCTCACCATTCATGTCCAATGCAGCAAAACTAGGGGGGACCATGTCAGCCATACCCTTCTGCATCTTGTACAGCTCCTCTTTGTTGTACCTCTTCCTAGCTGCACTCAGCTTAGGATCCACCTTTGAAGCCTTTGGCATTGGTTGGGCTTGAGAACTGCTCTTAGGCCTTCCCACCTTCCCTGCTTCCACATCATAAACACCAGCCAAGCATTCTACACTTGACTGTCCACCACAGGAATACAACTCCAAACCACCAAAGGAAGTAGAAAAAGAGACCTTATTGACCTCCTTCCCCTTTCCCTTGACATCATCATCTTTCTTACTAGAAGACTTCCCCTGATCAGGAATCTCCTCAAACCTTGGCCTCCTTTGATTGAGACCACCCCTTCTCCTGACCAAATCAACAGGAGCCTGCCCCTCACTGGGCTTCACAAATGAACAATCAGGGAACTTTAAAACCCTGCCATCAAATTCCACCTTTCCTTCAGATACATCCCTGTTCAATTTTGAACAATCATTGGACCTGTGCCCCTCCTGCTGCAATAAGAGCAGACCCAAGGATCACTCCTACCAGCCCTCCTATCAAAATCTCTAGGCTGAGAAGGTGCCTTATTGAACTTCTTAGCCTCCTGAACAAAAATATTCAGCTGCTTTGTGAGATCAGCCAACTGCTCCACCACTGAGTCCTTCTCCTGTTTGGGAACCTGCACCATATTCTTCTCCTTCTCCTTCTTCTTCACCCTAAATTCCTCTTCAGCCAAAGCCTCACTGACTTTGCTGACATATTTGGTACATCCCTCCTGATAGGTGTCCACAGCCAATAACTTCAAATGGGCCTCAACAGCCTCCTTCACCTTATCCAAGGCAGGAAACTTCTGGTCCCCATTAGAAAGAGTCTTCATCAATTCCTTTCTTAAAAACTCCTTCAACACATCCATCCTGACATCTCTAGCCAGGGCAGACCAAAAAACATCCTTGGAAGCATCTTCATGTGCTAGCTCCTCCACTTCCACCAAATATTCCACCACAGGATCAAACTGTAGAAGAAACTTTCTGTAACTATGCAAGTTACCAACACCACCATAAGATTGCCATTCAATGACAACCTTTTTCAGATCCACCATAGTTAACCTGACACCCCATCCATCTACCATCTCAATACACAATAACTTCCAATCCCTCTTCTTGTAGCCAGACATGGCCACAATCTCCTTCTCCACTGCCCTATCACCAATGAAGAAAATTATCTGCTTCACCATGTCCAGGTAAGAAGCACCATCCACACCAGCAGCAGTTTCATACTTCTCCAGAAGCCACTTGACATCCTCCCCATTAAACTTGGTACCATCCCAATTTTTAATCCTAACACACTCCCTGACCATCACAGCAGGAGGACCATCTCCTCCACTGACAGTCACCACAGGAATAGAGGAACCAGAAGCCATCCCTCCAGAACAAAACACCAAAAAGAGCCAACCAAAGAAAACAGAGATTCCAAAGAACTAGCAAGTTCTACCCCACGTTGTGCGCCAGAAATGTAGACAATCCTATAGTACTAGCTATAGGCCTTGACCAAGGCAGTTGGAGAAAAACCAGAGAGAAAATCCCCTGTCCCTTTAGAAAAATAGAGTGAGATTTACTTTCTAAATGAAATATAGAGCTAAGTTAGCCCTATCTAATGGTACTAAGCACTTAACCCTAAGACTTAAGTTTAGCCCGCAAAACACGAAAAAAAAATTAAACAGCTGTCATTTGTAACTAAAAAATGAGGAAATGACCCCTTAAAACTTAGAATATGAAAAATATTATCAAGACATGAAATATAGAGAAAACCAGGGCTATCCAATGATAGTATCCACATACACACAGTTCTAATATTCACGGAATAAAACCAGAAAAACACCCAATTCTTCAACAGATGTCAATCAAGACATGCACAAACAGCGCCAGACAACTCAACAAAGGCCCCTGCCAATGTTGGAAGACCACAACATAGGTTCCAAAATCAGTAGGATCTAAAAAGGCATTTGAATGGCACATGCTGTATACTGTCTACTTCCCTTTGTCACTTATACCCCTTTGGTTTGAAAAATTTAAAGAATCTGAATCTTCAGCTTCCTCAGCTGAAAAAACAAGAGAATATTTTCTTCTCAAGTCACTTGAAACATTATTCTCAATCACCAATTCTTTGACATTAAGAAATATACAGACTAATGAGCTTAAAGATCTAGATCAATATCTGTTAGAGTATTGTGAGTGCCTGGAAGAGGGTTGGAAGAATATTAACGCAAAACCAAATCCGCACATCACTCAACATTATCCTGAAATGATAAAGAATCTTGGTTCACCATCGGGTACAGCTACTTGGTCTGGAGAGCAGGTGAATCATTGATTATCTGAAATTCCAAACTATCACCATCCACGTATGTAATTTTTGTAAGCAATGATTTTAAATCCCAGCTGTGCTAATTTATTAATATTGACCACAAGAGAGATACCGCTAACAATGCTCAATCATTGGTATTGGAAGTCTAAGGTATTAGATCTTGGTGAAGCTGAAGATAATGATCAATGTAAGACTAAAAAAATCCATATTGATCTCTATAAACAAAACTAATGTATACATCTAAGTATGGCGTTATTTACTAAATGGGTAAGGGCACAAATGGGAAAAGAAACTTCAAGATGGGCTTTGACACCATTGGAGAAAAGTGGGGATTGGGTAGTTGAAAACATAGCAAGCATATTGATACATGGAAAGAGGTTTACTAGTTACCATCAACACATTTCTAATTCAACAATTGAATTCTACTATGGAAAAGATAGCCAGTTTGGGCAAATTGATTATCTTTTCAGGTCAAAGGAAGAGAATGATCAAATATATTTAATAGTAAGTCCTACAAGGAGCTCCATCCAGAAGAAAAATCAAAGGATCCCTATGAGCTTTTCCCACAAGTGCATTGCCAGTTAGTAAGAGTAGCCATAGCAACTCAAATTTTGATTAAGAAAGATGCAATAATTGGACATGAAGCTACTGTCAAGCACAAAAAAGGAAATTTAGGAATCAAAGAAGAGGTTGTCACTGCCATTGGACTGCAGACAGTAAGCTATATATTATTCAATTTTTTTTCCCCAAGAGAACGTACACGTTAACAAGACTGTAAATATAGTATCATTTTTTACTTTAACTTTAATAGGTATAAATTTTAACAACTGATTATTTTTATTTTATTTTATTTTATTACAGTTCATTATGGATGATACTTTTTAAGGGATGTCTGTTGACCCAACCAATTCTGATTGTTTTCCACCTCAACATACTAATACTGGAAATACTCCACCACCACCTGCTGCTGATTCACCTCCAGATGCATCTCAATCTGTACCACCTAATCCTAATCCAGGAAAAAAGTCTCATGCAGAACTGAGAAATTTTAATCCCAATAATCCTTCTGCTCCTGAAGGTGCTGATCAGCAAGCCAATCAGCTAGGAAGAGGTTGGGCAAGTGAAGTATTGAAGGAATTTTTTGGAGACAAATCATCATCTTCTCATCCTAAACAAGGAGCAAGCACAAGTGGAGCTGGTAAGTCAAATTTTTAGTGTATTCTTTTATTTAGAAATAACCAATTTAATTAGCTTATTTTAATTGTTTTTGAACCCCTCAATCATTATGGGTATCAGTGATTACCACAGACTCAATTCAGCAGAGTCTCATGAACATGAATGGGGGTTAAGGGCTGTAAGAGGCTGAGTTAGAAGGAATGATGTTCCCAGAAGATCTGAAAGTCTAAATAGAAATATTTACCACTTTCTGAAGTATTTTCTTGGGGGACCAACACAAATAGAAAAATATCCTGTGAGACTAACACCTTTGGAGATTGAAAATTGGAAATCTTGGAACCAATTCAAACTTTCCTAACCCAATTCCAATCTTCTAACCATTCCAATTCTGCAGCTGATTGACAATTTATGATAACCAATTCTATAGCCTTCTTGCAATCCAAAATTTGACTACCCAAATTTTTTCCATCACCTGAGCCTCAAGGACTAAAAGGAGGAGCACCAATCCCACTTTCTGTCAAAAGAAACTTAAAGCGTGAATTTCAAGAAAAAGGTTATCAGAAATTTGCCTTTTATTGGACTTGCCGTGATTTTTCGGAATCAACTTGGAATCAAGTCATGAAAAGGATAATATGCAACCACTGTACCATGTGGCTCACCACCTTGAATACAATTGATCAGTCGAAGCTTCAGTCCACTCAATGTGTTATTGAGAAATGGGTAGTTAATAAGGGAAAGAAGATGATAAGGTTGTTTGGGAAAGAAGAGGAAAGGGTGAAAAGAGAAAAGATGGAAAACAGGGCAAGGGCACAAGTAAAACATTATCGGACCAAGGTAAATTTTTTATTTTACTTTGCTTTTTGTTATTATGAAGCTGATTTAGTTGGAATTCAGATTGCTAGTTCAGGCTAAAAGTTAGAAGGAGATCTCTGCAGTGATGTGACAGGTTTTTTTGTGCTTTTTCATGATACTAGGTGCATCTCTGATATTGAGGAAGGCCCGCCACCAGCCTCAACTGCACCCATCTGAGTTATTCCTGGATGGTGAAATCCTGAAATCAATGATTTTTTTAAAAAAATGGATAAGATGATGCAGGACTTAGCCCATACACCAGCTCAAAAAAATCAGCATTAAAAACATATTCACAGTCATCAGAAAGGACAGTTGCACAAGATGGTATATTCAATGTTCCCAAATACCTCCCCAAGAATTTCTATTCAACAACATTTTTGGAAGGATTATCTGTGAATGAACATTAGTCACTTGGTGTTGGAGCTGATGTTGATCTGGTGAAGATTTAAGAACCAATTAATACAGCATCAACATCATCATAACTTAGGTATAACAGTGATCTTCTGTGTAATATAGCTATCTTATATTAAATTTTATGTATTCTGTTTTTTTTTTCAGAGCAACTTGGTAAATTTTATAAGGTGATATTGAGAGAGAGTCACATTTTATTTAAGAAAAATAAATAATGTATGAGATATAAAAATTTATTTTCAACAAATTGATGGTCCATACCTCTTTATGTCACATTTATGTATCAATATTAATTTCAATCAAATTTAATGTTGACCAATACATAGTGAATACACGCTATTCCACTTACACTTTCCAGGCATAGCTACTATTAAATATGCCAGTATCAAAATTAATTTTGATCAAAATCAATGAGCATGTTAATCATGAATTTCTGAAGTCAACTGCTTATTTTTATGCATGGTGCCTTTCCAACATTAATTTTGATTGAAATTAATTTTGATACTGGCATATTGCATGGTGGCTATTCCTGGAAAGTGTAAGTGGCATAGTGTGTATTCATTATGTATTGGTCAACATTAATTTCGATTGAATTTAATATTGATGTTTGCATATTGAATCCAAACCAGCAAACAACCCAAAAAATTCTTCATAAAACTGCTCATTAATTTTGATTGAAATTAGGTTTGATCATATACATATTGAATGGTAGTTATATCTGGTGTGTGTAAGTTGTAAAGCTTGTGTTAAATGTCTATTGGTAAAAATTGATTTTGATTGAAATTAATATTAATGTGTAAATGATATATACATGCTCAATTTGCATTGTAACATTTTTACTTAAGAATAGAGGGCCCTACTTTTCATCTTACAGAAAAATTCTTGGTGGAATGTCAAATGCAATTTTAATTAAAATTAATGTTGACATTTTACCATTCATAACAGTAAGAAACTGACTGCATAAATTGATGATGATCATGAACCCTAATTTTGATCAAAATTAATGTTGCCAAATGCAGATTGAATAAAAGCTATGCCACTTATACTAGCCAGTCATATTTACTATTTATTATGTATTTTTCAACATTAAGTTTTATGAAAATTGATATGGATATGTAAATATTATATTTACCCTCAACATTTATAGTAAATTTCAATACTTAAGAATACTTTCTATCCTTTAAATGTCATGCAAAAAAGTTTTATATCATTTCAACATTAATTTGGATCAAAATTAATGTTGGCATGCCATTATGCATTAAAACAACTAACTGACTGAAAAGGTTCATGATCAAAATGCTCATTAATTTTGATCAAAATTGTTCATGATCAAAATGCTCATTAATTTTGATCAAAATTAATGTTGACCAATACATATTGAATATAAGCTATCTCCACTTACTCAAACCAGAAATAACTACCATTCAATATGTATATGGTCAGCCTTAATTTCAATCAAAATTAATGAGCAGTTTTATGAAGAATCTTTTGGGTTGTTTGCTGGCTTGGGTTCAATATACAAATTTCAATATTAAATTCAATTGAAATTGATGTTGAATAATACATAATGAATACACACTATGCCACTTACACTTTCCAGGCATAGCTACATGCAATATTCCTGTATCAAAAGTAATTTTGATCGAAATTAATGTTGGCAAGGCACCATGCATAAAAATAAGCAGTTGACTCCAGAAATTCATGATTATCATTCTCATTAATTTTGATAAAAATTAATTTTTGATACTGGCATATTTAATGGTTGCTATTCCTGGAAAGTGTAAGTGTCATAGCATATATTCACTATGTATTGGTCAACATTAATTTAGATTGAAATTAATATGGACATGGACTATGCATGAAATTCCAATAAGTATAGGTAAGCTAAACAGTTGGATTAACTGGTTTGATCAAGTACACCATATAAAAATTTATATTTTAATTCCTCGGTTAATTTCGATCGAAATTAATTTTTAGCCATGCATTTTGAATTTTATCTATGTCTGTGTAGTCCATGTGACATGACTTGTATTCAATATGCAGGGGTCTACATTAATTTTGATCAAAATTATGAGGTTCATTGCCTCATAAATTTTGTGGCTTCTGTGAGGGTTCCATGCATGGTGCCATATGATACTTATTAATTCCTATTAAAATTAATTTTAACACCAATATATTGAATACAAATCATGGCACTTACCGTACTTGGTCATAGCTAAAATTCAATATATCAGTCTCAAAATTAATTTCGATAGAAATTAAGCAGGATCCATGAAGTTTATCAATAGTGTATGAGTTAAGTTTCAAGTCATATGTTTCATCATTTTCTTGCACCCATTTCTAGGTTATCTCAACAATTTTTTTCAAGTTTTATTATATAAATGAAAACTGTTATAAGTTGTGAAAAATTAGCTTATCCAAATCTCAAATTAAATATTAATGTTTTAATAATTTTTAATGTTGCTTAAGATATTTCATTGGGTGATTCATAATACTATTTTATCAACTTAGTAGTCCTATAAATTTTTAAAAGTAAAAATATTGGTTTAGTTAGGGACAACTATTCAATATCTTGCGCAGACTAAGATATATTGTAAAATAAAACTATTCAATTTTTTTCCCTTAGTTGTATCCAAGTTTATCAATGGTTTGGTAACTGGGCACACACTCTAGCCCAAAACTCCTTCTGTCACTTAAAAACAAATTCTTATCTTAAATTCAAATGTTACCAATTTTATATTTATAATTCATTTCTTGTTTGGTGAGGCATATCAGTATATTTGTTAATTTCTCATTGTCATCTGGAAGTAAATTTAACAAATATTTATAAAGCATTATCCTTTTTTTCATATAATATACTAATTAAGTGTATCTCCATTTTTTAGGAGTAAATTCTTATTTAAAAAATTTTGTATTTACCTGTGGAAATTTGAATATGGGATATACATTTGTTATTATTTATTTTTCACAATAAAAGTCCCCAAGGAATCTCTAGTATTTTCTGTTATCTAAATCAAATTTTGCTTCAATATAAACAGATTGTGATTTAGCAAGTTACTCAGTTTACCCCACTATGAATAATACATGTTAAAAAAAGATCAAATAATATATAATCCCCCTCTTTATGTTTTCTGATTCTTTCATCCTCACTTTAATTTTAATCTTATTCAATATTTTTTCTTATTAAATTATCAACTTCAATTTTCTAGAATAGAGTTTCTTATAATTATTCATAATATTACGTCATAATTTTTTGATATCCAATACTTTTTTTTAATATTCATTAATAAATATGTCTAGTATTCAAAATCCTACACCTCCACTTTGTATGTGTATCATGTTGCTCTCTCTTAATTTTTATATTTCACTTATTTTCTATATATTTTTTTTTCAAAAAATTGATTTTCCAGCGCCTGAATGTCTTCCATCCTACTCTCTGATTAATACTTGCTTTGAATCTTTTGAGCTTGCACAATGTCTGCCACATGGCATGGCACCTAACCATCCTGTACTTAGCAATGAAAGGCAGGAAATAAAAAGAGTTCAGAATCACAATTTACTTGAATTGGCTAGATATAAAACAGAAGAACTTGTCAAGATCCTTAACAATAATCCTTCTCCTTCATATTTATCTAACCCTTGTAACGACTTACTCCAATATGTGAAAAGCCTTAAAAAATTTATGTTCTTCACTTTTTTTGTCTCCTTTTAAATTAGTAGATAAGATTATTAATATTTTTTTCTTCATATAAATTTGTAGCTTACAAGGAGGGTATGATTCCTCCTGATGAAGTCATTTTCATTAGGGATAATGATGAGACAGATAAACCATAAGCTTCAACTCATGCTTCAACTTCTAAGGAAAATCTTGAAACACCTGTTATCTGCTCCAAGAAAAAGAAATTATCCCAAGACTCTTCTTTTTTTTGACATATTAAACCGGCTTCTGCTAATGAAGTTTCTGATGTATCAAATAATAAATCTCAAAAAAAAAGCAAAGGCTTTGATAATGAGTATATTCTTGTTTCCTTTTTTTATTGTTATTCTTTTATCTTTAAAATTCTATCATATATCTCTTTTATTGCTTACATATTGTACTTTTTATTTTTATTTTGATAATTTGTACCAGAAACACACCTACTGTAGATTGTTCCATCTATAAACGCCCTCTCCCTGATGAAGATGATGAAAAGAGCAATGAAAATAGCAATTATGAACTGTAAGAATATGAATCTATTCTTGTAAATCAAAACCAGAAAACTTTAAAATCTTCTTCAAGACATGACAATATTTTTGATAAAGATGATGATTCAAACAGCTCATCACTGAATTCCTTCATTTCTAAGAAGAAATACCCATCACCTCCTAAATTACCTACTTTGACCTCTTTAAAAGCTTCTCTACCAATGAAACCAACTACAATCAAGATATAAAACAAAACTCTAACTTATTCAACCTCAGTTCTAAAAGACTCTGATTTGCAGGAGGAATTCTGTAAAATTCATAAATTTTATAAAGGTAGAATCAGCATGGTGTGGTCTTCCAACATTGGCAGGGGCCTTTGTTGTGTGATTTGGCGCGGTTCTTGCATGTCTTAATTGACATCTGTTAAAGAATTGGGGTTTTTTCTGGTTTTATTCCGTGTATATTAGTCTGCGGGTATGTGGGTGCTATCATTGGATAGCCCTGGATTTTCTCTATATTTTATGTCTTGAAGACATTTTTCATATTCTGAGTTTTAAGGGGTCATTTCCTCATTTTTCATTTATAAAAGATTGCTGTTTAATTTTGTTTTTTGTATTTTATGGTCTAACCTTAAGTCTTAGGGTTTAGTGCTTAGTACCATTGGATAGAGCTAATTTTTCTCTATATTTCATGTCCCAATGTTGTTATAGTGAAATTCTGTGTTTTAAAGGTTTTAGTAGTTGTAGCTAATTTTTCTAAGTAGATTAGTGGTTTTTATTGGTTTTCTGGCTTCAGGGAGGCCAGGCCGCTTCAGGCGGCATCTCTGACGTCGGGCGGCCCGCCTGCCTCTGTTTTAGGAGGTTGGGGAGCGCTCCAGGAGGGTTTTTTATGCATTTGGCGGGTACAGGCGCCAGATTGGTGGGTGCGCATGGGCTCTTAGTTAGTGGTCTTTGTGTACATAGTGAATAAGACAGTTTGGGGCAACCTTAATCATCATAAAACCATCGGGAGGTGATATCATTGTTCCTCATTCAGTTTTCACTGTTTTCTGGCCACAATTTGCTGTGTTTGTTGCAAGTGAGTTCTTCATTTAACTTAACTTTGGCAACTGTTTTCTCTGTTATAGTCTTGCAAGCTATAGCAAGTATTATTGCTGTCTCTGGTGTGGATTTGCAGCCTACATCAAGTATCTTTGCTGTCTCTGGTGTGGACTTTGTTCTACATTTCAGTTATTTGGTCTGGTAGTCTATCTGGGGACTACTTTCTTGGCTCATCAAGCAGTCAAGTGTGTTAAACAGGAGCTTTAGCAAAACAGGAACAAGCTTACTTTAGCAAGTAAAACTCACTCAATTTTTCTAAAGGGACAGGGGATTTTCTCTCGGGTTTTTCTCCAACTCCCTTGGTCAAGGCCTATAGCTAGTACTGTAGGATTGTCTACATTTCTGGCACCCAACGTGGGGTGCAACTTGCTAGTTCTTTGGAATCTCTGTTTTCTTTGGTTGGCTCTTTTTGGTGTTTTGGTCAGGAGGAATGGCTTCTGGTTCTGCTATTCCTGTGGTGACTGTCAGTGGGGGGGGATGGTCCTCCTTCTGTGATGCTTAGGGAGTGTGTGAGGATTAAAACTTGGGATAGTACCAAGTTTAATGGGGAGGATTTCAAGTGGTTTCTAGAGAAGTATGAAACTGCTGCTGGAGTGGATGGTGCTTCCTACCTGAACATAGTGAAGCAGATTATCTTCTTTATTGGTGATAGGTCAGTGGAGAAGGAAATTGTGGCCATGTCTGGCTACAAGAAGAGGGATTGGAAATTGCTGTGTAGGGAGATGGTGGATAGATGGGGTGTCAGGTTCACTATGGTGGATCTGAACAAGGTTTTCAGTGAATGGCAATCTTATGGTGGTGTTGGTAACTTACATAGTTACAGGAAGTTTCTGCTAGAGTTTGATCCTGTGGTGGAATATTTGGTGGAAGTGGAGGAGCTAGCACATGAAGATGCTTCCAAGGATGTTTTTTGGTCTGCCCTGGCTAGAGATGTCAGGATGGATGTGTTGAAGGAGTTTTTAAGAAAGGAATTGATGAAGACTCTTTCTAATGGGGATCAGAAGTTGCCTGCCTTGGATAAGGTGAAGGAGGCTGTTGAGGCCCATTTAAAGTTATTGGCTGTGGACACCTATCAGTAGGGGTGTGCCAAATATGTCAGCAAAGTCAGTGAGGCTTTGGCTGAAGAGGAAGTTAGGGAGAAGAAGGAGGAGAAAAATTTGGTGCAGGTTCCCAAACAGGAGAGGGACCCAATGGTGGAGCAGTTGGCGGATATGACAAAACAGCTGCACATTTTTGTTCAGGAGGCTAAGAAGTTCAATAAGGCACCTTCTCAGCCAAGAGATTTTGAAAGGAGGGCTGGTAGGAGTGATCCTTGGGTTCGCTCTTATTGCAGTAGGAGGGGGAACAGGTCCAATGATTGTTGGGCATTGAACAGAGATGTGTCTGAAGGAAAAGTGGAGTTTGATAACATGGTTTTTAAGTTCCCTGACGGTTCTTTTGTGAAGCCCAGTGAGGGGAAGGCTCCTGTTGATTTTTTCAGGAGAAGGGGTGGTCTCAATCAAAGGAGGCCAAGGTTTGAGGAGATTCCTGATCAGGGGAAGTCTTCTGTTAAGGTAGATGAGGACATCAAGGGAAAGGGGAAGGAGGTCAATAAGGTCTTTTTTTTTACTTTCTTTGGTGGTTTGGAGTTGTATTCTTGTGGTGGACAGTCAAGTGGTGAATGCTTGGCTGGTGTTTATGATGTGGAAGCAGGAAAGGTGGGTAGGCCTAAGAGCAGTTCTCAGGCCCAACCAAAGCCAAATGCTTCAAAGGGGGATCCTAAGCTGAGTGCAGCTAGGAAGAGGTACAGCAAAGAGGAGCTGTACAAGATGCAGAAGGGTATGGCTGATATGGGCCCCCCAAGTTTTGGCGCATTGGATATGAATGGTGATCCAATGCCAATGGAGGTGGATTCTCACTCTGAGGAGGATGTCCCTTTGGCTTCATTGCCTAAGCCTGTTGGAGTCAGAGGTTCTGGTGAGGGATCTGGTTTGGTTCCTGTTAATGGTAAATCTGTTGGTGGTGCTGGTCCTCAAGAATCTTCTAGGACCAAGGTGGTGAAGCAAAGAGCTCACTTTTAGAGGCCAGTAGTGTCTGGTCAAGTTAATGTTATGGACTCTGTCCTGGAAAGGATGAATCAGGGTCATGTTTCCCTATCTGATGGGGAATTGTATGCTATCAGTCCAGGGTTGGCTGATAGGCAGAAAAAGTTTTTGACCAGGAGAAGGCTTTCTTCTGGTGAGGTAGTATACATTTGTGATTCTGCTGAAAAGTTTGGTGAGGGGTTGGAAACACATTTTTCTGCTCCTCTGGGATATGTCAATGTCACTCTGAATGGCAGGGAGGCAAGGGCATTGGTGGATTCAGGTTCTCAGATAAACCTGATTTCTTTGTTTGAGGCAACTCATATGGGCCTCCCCATCAAAACTGGTATTGGTGGGAATTTGAGAGGGATTGGTGGCCATGTCACTGAATTGGTTGGAACTTCAGAGTTTGTGAAGTTAGATGTTGGAGGAGCCTCAGGGAAGGTTCATTTTTACATTGCTAAAGGTAATGTAAAAGCAGTTTTGGGTGGGCCATTCTTGATAGATTTTCAGGAATGAATTGGTTATCAATTTGATTTGGGAATCAGTTTGGAGTTGACTGGTGAAGACATAAGGAGGCTTCACATGAGGTTATCATCCCCTGAAGAGGATGGTTGGGAGACTAGGCCTGGTTTATCTTCAATGTGCTAGTGCATGGACTGCTGCAGGAGAAGAAAGGAAGTGGGTGCTGCCTCTGGTTTTTTGGAGTGCGGCTCAGTCTCTATTGAGAGTCTGTCTTTTTTAGAGTAATGAGGGCTTATCGCCCTAGTGCTACAACCTCTCCCCAAGATGAGGAAATCCCAGGTTGTAGTAGGTCAGCTCCCTTGGAGATATACCAAGTGGATTTTCAACTTTCTCTTTTTAATGTTTCTCTTCTCTGCAAGTATTCATCAAGTTTTTTATCAAGTCTCTGTTCTCTCTCAAGATTTTTAATTTTTTTAAATTCAAGTTTAAAGAAGAAGATTGGTTATATATCTTTATTGGAAGATATGCGGAAAAGTTTTGGGGCGGTGAGATTGGGGTCTAAAAGTAAGTCCTTCCAATTGTGCACCGCTAGGGTTTCTTCTACACCTTTCAAAAACATTACCTGGGCCACACCTGTGAGCATTGGGGAAACCCCTGGTTATTTTTGTAGGTCAGAAGAAAACTCAAGAAAAGAAGATAAAAATTTCAAGATAATTCATGAAAATCAAGAAAAAAATCTGAAGATAATGAAGAAAGAAGATGAAAAATATTTTTGTGAAGATTGTCAAGATCTATTTTTGGGCCTCCAGCATGAGGTTAAACTTCAGAAAATTATGAAGAGAGAAGATCATCATAATCGATTTTTGGGCCTCCAGCATGAGGATAAACTGCAAAATTTTAGAAGATGTGATTCAGAAGATGAATCAATATTTGAAGATTTGGAAGTTGGAAGTGAGGATGAAGATGTGGAATTGCAGAAAAGATTTGGAGTGGTGAGATTGGGGTGTAAAAGTAAGTCCTCCCAATCGTGCACTGCTAGGGTTTCTTCTACACCTTTCAAAAACATTACCTTGGCCACACATGTGAGCAATGGGGAAACCCTTGGTTTTTGTTCCAGGTCTGGTGGTGAATAATTCCTGAAGATCCCTCAAGTTGAGGGTGGAGCGGCAAAGTATAAGAAGGTAGCGCAGAAGATTAGGCCTGTCAATGAGCCTATGCCTGTGGGCTTGAATCCGCCTTCGAAGAGACCTCCTTTCTCAAGAGATGCGTACTGTACTCCTTTGGTGAAGAATCCTCCAGAATTTGTAGAGACAGCTAGGGTGACCGTTGAAAGATTGAAAGTTGTTAATTTTGGTCCTGATGGGTGGTTGTCTGAGGAAGTTTGTTGCATGTTATTGTGCTAAGGGAAAAAGCTGTGGCGTTTGTTAAGGAGGAAAGGGGTGTATTGAAGCACTCTTATGGGGAACCTTACTTGATTCCTGTTGTTTTTCATGAACCTTGGCAAATCAAACCTATTCCGATTCCAGCCGCTATTTGAGAGGATTTTGTAGAGATTGTTAGGGAAAGAGTCAGGACTGGGTTATATGAACAATCAACATCCAGTTACTCAAGTCCATTGTTCTGTGTAAAGAAGCAGAATGGAAAGTTGAGGGTGGTTCATGATCTTAGAGCCTTGAATAGAGTCACTATCAAGGACGCTGGAATGCAACCAAGTGCAGAGGATTTTGTTGAAGCTTTTGCTGGAAGGGTGTGTTATGGTTTGGGTGATATTATGGGTGGTTATGATGAGAGGGAACTACATACGGATTCAAGGCCTCTCACAACTTTTGAGACTCCTTTGGGAAGATTTCAGCTCACTAGGTTGCCTCAAGGAGCAACTAATTCAGTGGCAGTTTATCAAGCACAGATGGCTTGGATTTTGCAGGATGAGGCTCCTACTCATGCTGGTATTTTTATTGATGATGGTGGAATTAAAGGACCATCCACTGATTATGGTAATGAGGTGTTAGCGGAGAACCCTGGCATAAGGAGGTTTGTGTGGGAATATGCAATAACTCAAGAGAGAGTGTTGTTCAGGATTGAAGAGGCTGGTTTGACCATTTCAGGGTCAAAATTCTGTTGTTGTGTTCCTGATTTGGAAATTCTGGGTCATGTGGTATGTAAAGAGGGAAGGATTATGGCGAAGAAGAAGATTAATAAAATTCAGTCATGGCCAAGGCCTAAAAATACTACTGAAGTCAGGGGATTTTTGGGTGTATGTGTATATGTCAGGATTTTTATTAAGGATTTTCCTTTGTTGGCTTCACCTTTAAAAAGGTTGACCAGAAAAGATACAGATTGGGAATGGACTGAAGAGTGTGAAGAGGCTTTTCAGAAGTTAAAAAAGGTTTTTGTTGAAGATATAATTCTTCACAAGTTGGATTATGGTGTTGGTGCTGGAAAAATTTATCTGGCAATGGACTCAAGTTATATTGCTGCTGGTGCTGTTTTGTCTCAGGAGTATAAGACTGGGAGGGTCAGGCCAGTAAGGTATGAGTATGTGGTGTTTAACGAGGTGGAATCTAGGTATTCTCAACCTAAGTTGGAATTGTGTGGCGTAGCTAAAATTTTAAAGAAGCTACAGACGGTTTTGTGGGGGCAGCATTTTGAGCTGCAGGTGGATGCAAAATCTTTGGTTCAGATGATCAATACTCCTAGTCTTCCAAATGCTCCAATGACTAGGTGGGTGGCATTTATTCAACATTTTTCTTTTGACCTGATACACAAACCAGGTAAAACTTTTACTATGCCTGATGGATTATCAAGGAGACCACCTACAGATGAGGATTCTGATTCTGAAGAGTTTGACAAAGATGTTCCAGTGGTTAGGGCCAGCACAAAGGGTGCTGAAGATTTTTCTCTCCTCCCCCATGAGGCTAAACTGGCTGGATCTGATCTTGATTCTGGTGATCAGGATGTTTTTGTTGATGAAGATGGAGTTGTTGTTTGGGACAGCTTAAATTTGGAAAAGGGTGTTTTTGTTAGTGAACAGGATTCTCACAAGGTTCAATGGAAAGAGAAGGACGTGCCAAAATTTAAGGATTGGTGTCCTGGTTGGGCTGCTCAATTGGCTCATGTTCACACTGGTGATTTTGATGACAGAGTTGTACCCTTGGATGTTGTTTTGTTGGATTTTGAAGATGAGACCTGGGGTCAGTCTGGGTTTTATTTTATTTTGGTGGAATATCTTTTGACCTTGGAGAGGCCAGATAGTTGGGATGATGATACTTGGTTGGCAATCAAGAAGAAGAGTCCTGGATTTTATGTGTCAGGAAGGCGGTTGATGAGAAGGAGACATCCTAATCCTCAAGTGGTGGTGACTCAGATGAAGGGTCAAGAATTGGTTTTGAAGTCTTTGCATGAAGAACTTGGTCATAGAGGCTTTTAGGAGACCTATAGAAGAGTAGCAGACAGATTTTGGTGGCCAGGTATGAAGTTGGCTGTGCAGGGTTGGGTTCAATCTTGTTAAGATTGTCAAAGAAGAAGTCACTTGAAACCTAAAGAGGTTGTCTGTGCTACTGGTGAAACAACTGTGTTTGGAAGAGTCAGTTTGGATGCTGTCCATATCAAAGAGTGCAGGTAAAAAAACTTTATTGTTTCCAGGGATGATTTTTCTGTTTGGGTTTAGGCGGTGCCTCTGGTAAATTTGACTGCCAAAAATGTGGCAGAATTTTTAAAGAAAGAATGGGTAATTAGGTATGGGTTGATGAAGTTGGTAACTGTTGATGGCGGGCCAGAGTTTGGTGCCGGATTTAAAGAAGCTGTGGCTAGTGTTGGTTCTAGGGTTGGAGTGGCTACACCGTATTATCCTGAAGCTGAAGGTATGGTTGAAAGAGGCCATCAAGTTATCAAGAATGCTTTGGTGAAGATGTGCGGAGATAGTGCCAAAAAGTGGAGGCATTATTTACCCTTGGTTTTATTTGCTGATAGGGTCACTGTGAAGAGAACAACTGGCTATTCTCCTTATTAGTTAATGTTTGGTCAGAAAGCTGTTCTACCAGTGGACTTGGAAGATGTCTCTTATCTTGCAATTGATTGGGATGACGTGCACTCAACAGAAGATTTGCTCTGTGCCAGGATGCAACAGTTGGAATGTAGAGAGAATTTCAAGAGAAGGCATACTCTAGAATGATGAAGTTTAGGAATCAATCAAGCAGGTACTAGGACAAGAAGTTGGCTCATAGACTCAGGAATCCCTTGAAACCTGGTTGTTTGGTTTTAGTGTATAATAGAAGTTTGGAGAGTCAGAGGGGAAAAATGTTTGCTGACAGATGGAATGGACCATACAGAGTAAGATCTCAGGTGTCTGGAGTTTCTTATGTTTTGGAAGAGTTGAATGGTGCAGTTATGAAGAAGAGGGTGGCTGCAGACCTAGTGAAGAGGTTTTATCCCAGAGGCACTAGGCATGAAGAAGATTGACTCCGCAATGAGGATAAACTACGGACCATTCTTTAATTTTGGTTTTTTTTGTGGTGATGCTATGCATCTGTTTGTTGGAAACTTTTGTTAGAGGGTACCCATGGGTGGGGCCTCTAGATTTTGTCTTGGCAAGTGTGGGGGTGACTGATGGGCTGGCTGCTCTATCAACGGTTACCCCAGATTGTCTGTTTCCAACCCTTTCTCTTAATTTGGTTGAACCCTAGTATTGGTTTCTTTTCACAGGTTTTAGTCCTCTATGACTTTAAAATGGAATTTCCTCTGGTTTTCATGTCCTGGCCTCTTCACTCTTATTGGTTTTGGTTTTTTTTGTGTTGGATGTTGTGTTTTTGTTAGAAGGTACCCAGGGGGGGCTTCTAGATTTTATTTTGGCAAGTGTGGGGG
The DNA here is from genome assembly GCA_030280995.1 of Hemileia vastatrix. Classification (NCBI taxonomy): domain Eukaryota; kingdom Fungi; phylum Basidiomycota; class Pucciniomycetes; order Pucciniales; family Zaghouaniaceae; genus Hemileia; species Hemileia vastatrix. Next base: position 221,840 of record JASXTE010000006.1, read on the forward strand.
TAACTGATGAGCTGGCTGCTCTGTAGAACAGTTACCCCACAATGTCTGTCTCAAGTGTTTTGTTTTTCCTAGTTGAATTCTAGTTCTGTTGTTTATTATTCAGGTTTCAAGTCCGCTATGAATTTAAACTAGTTTGGGACTGGCTTCTTTATCTTTGGTTCTTTCAGAGTGGTGGTGGATCACTGGTGGTCTCCCATCATTTTTACTTATTGGAGGGAGCCCACCCAGTGATCATTTCTATGGACTGGACTTTCTCTTATTGGGCCATCTATGGAGCGCGACTTTCTTTGATTTTGCATTTATGTTTTTGCTAGATAGCAGTTTTAGATTATTTTCTTTTTTCTCTTTTTTTCTTTTAATTTTTTTATTGGGGGTTGTTTAAAATTATAAAATCAAAAATATAGGGTGTTACCACATCAGGGTCACCTGGATGTGGGCAAGCATTGGTGGGGAAAGGCTCATCTATTGGCCAGGCAATGCTATTTTCTTATTTTTATTTATTATTTATTTCATGTGTTTCTGTGTTTCATTATTTTTTATTATTTTCTGAATTTCTAAATTTTTTGAATTTTGTTTTCTGTTAACCATTTAAAAGAATTAATTGTGTATCCACATCAAGGTGCACTTGGATGTGGGTAAGGTATCAGGGGATCAGCTCATCAATTGGCTGGGGGATACTATTTGTTTTATTTTTTATATTTTATTTTATTTCATTTATGTTATTTCATTTCATTTTAATTATTAATTTTTTATTTTAGTATATCAGTAGACCGTAAAAAAAAAAAAAAATTCTGAAATTATTTTTTTATTATTTGTTTTATATTATTTTTATGTTTCTAATCTTTTGCAGGAGCTCATTGTCTGGATGATGAAGCTTCTGGAGGCTGGTCCGGATTGTGATGACATTTTTGTTTTTTATTTGGATTGTGGGAAGCACTGTGTTCTTTGAAGTGCATCCTGCTGGAGAGATTATAGGGATTGTAATGGCCAGGAATTGGATTAGAGGGAAGTTCAGAGGAGGAAGAAGAAGAGGTAGGAATGGAGTGCTGGAGGGTGTGTTTAATGATCCTAGACATTTTCCAGTGGTTGTCCAGTAGGCACTTTCTCAGGGATTTTTCAAAGTCATTCAAAGGTCCATGGAGGGCAAAGGCTTTTAGCATGTTGGAACACATGGTGCTTAGGTGTTTCTTCATGTCTCCATAAACCAGGGTCAAAGAAGTTTCAAGAGTTTGGCCAACTCCAATAATAGATTCAGTAGGAGGGGTGCCAACTAGACAAGAAGAATTGGATCAGTAATTATTTTTGTTGAAGAAATGGGATGAATTAATTTGGTACTTACAGATTGGAAGCTCATCAAATCTGTAAGCAGCTGGGATTTGGATCTCTGACAATTTTGTAATTGTCATAGTGGGTGGATCAACTAGGGAAAGATATGGATTCTCATGGTCTTCTCTGAAGGATCCTGAGAAGGTGAACTGGGATGCTGATGTTCCTGGGGCCTAGTTGGAGCAGTGAGATTGTTGTTGTTGTGGTTGTTATTTCTGTTGGATTCAGCTGGAGGAGGTGCTGGTGATGGAGTACCAGGGTTGTTAAAGGATGGAGCTGGAGAGGGGGATTTGGAAGCAGACTGCTCTCTTCTGGATGGAGAATTTGAAGAGATGGAACTATCAGAAGATTAGTTGGCTGACAGAGGAGAGGTGTAGTTTCTTTGTCTTAGTTGGGGACGAAGTTGTTGTTGTGAAGCAGTGTGTGGTGTTTTGGTTTCTTCTTGGGGTTCTCTGGCAGTTCTCTTAGAAATCTGGTAAATTTTGGTGCTTTTGGACTTTGGAAGGGTGGATTGCATTGCTCTGGGAGCAGTAGAAGGTAGTTGGGTTGAGTTGTTGTTGTTTTCTGGATGAATTTGGCTATTTTCTGGCCGTTTTTGGAGGTTTTGGCCCTGATTTTCACTGTTTGGTGAGGCAGGAGGGCCACCCGACGTCGACCGGGCCGCCTGGACGCAGTCTAGAAGCCTGGGAGTTGATTTTGAAGCTTTTGGAGCTAATTTTGCGGAGATAAAAGCAGTTTCTTGTGTGGCTAAGGCTGGTCTTTTGGGAAGAGTGCGGGAAGCTGAGCTTCTGGTTCTTCTGGAAGGAGCAGAAGATAGAGAGGAAGAGGAAGGACTGTCACCGGACGACTACGCACAAGGTCGAGGATGTTTCTGTAAGTGAGATGAGAGATTTTAGAAACTTCTTCGAAGCACAGAGGAATGATTCAAGGAAATGATTCGAAGGTCACTCGAAGTAATAGCTATAGGTTCGAGGTTCGATCGAGATGAATTATAAACTAGTTCCAAGGTAATAATAATTCTTAAAATCTCACGAAGGGTTGGAAACTCAATAATCAAAGATTTAGGATTTAGAAATGAATATTGAGAAGGTAAAAGAAAGATACAATAACAATGATTTAACTTTTAAGGATTTACCACTATTAATGTAAATACGATATTATAATTTAATTCTAAGGAATATCAAACCAAATACCCAACTCCTTTTATATCCTTTTTTCCTCCTCTCATTGACCTCCCTTCCATCGCAGCATTCCCATTCCATTGACCATTACTAACATACACTTAGACCCTCTCCACTAAATATCCATCCATGCTCAATTTACCCCTTTTAATTAATTAACAAAAATTTAATGAAAAAACTACTACTATACTATTTCGTTGATCCTAGCGCTGTGCATCGCTTATTGAAAAGGACTAAGGTACCATATTGGGAGATTGACTAATTTAGATTTAGAGTTTAGGCTAGCGCAGTTAAATAGTAAGTACACAAAGGAAAATCGCAGTTGCTATAGAGAATTGCTTTCTGTGCTTCGAGTATAGATTTAGGACTCGATATTATTGATTTATTGAGTTAATTTCGCCTCGAGTGTCACGTGGCGCGTGACAAGGACCAAGCTCTGAGGATCTGGTAGGGGATCTGGAGATGTATTTGTGAGAAGGATATGGCGGAGGAATAGAGTAGTTGGTGTCTCTGTCACATCATTTCTTTTTGGAATAGCAAGAGTCACAAGCCCTGTTGTAGAATTTGGATTCAGGATTTGGAAGAGTGAATGTGCAAGGTCTGCACATGTGGATGCACTGTTTGCAGGCATAGTCCTTGGGAGCAGTGAAGCAAGGGAGAGTAGAAGGGTTAACATCAGGAGATCCAGCCATGATCTGTGGTGAGAAAAGATGATGAAAAGGGATAGGAGGAGATTTTTGTCAGTGATGGGTAGATGATGTAGTGAAGGTGGAAGTTCAGCAGGTTGGCTGTAGAGGTGTGCTGCATGAAATTGGCTGCGTCCATTTTATGCGAAATTCCGTCAGTCCATCAAGACTCTAAACTGAAAAAGCTATATTATCAAGGCAGTCGATCAAGACTCTAAACTGAAAAAGCTATATTATCAAGGAAGTCCATTAAGACTCTAAACTGAAAAAGCTATGGTATCAAGTCAGTCCATCAAGACTTTAAACTGAAATCTGGTTTCTGTTAGTCCTCCAAGAATTTAAAATGGCTGGTTTCAAGATTTTATCAAGGTGGTCCGTCAAGACTTTAAACTGAACACTGTGTTAGTCCCCCAAGACTTTAAACTGAGGGTTGTAAGTCCCCCAAGACTTTAAACTGAGGAAAAATTTGTTTTTGTGGAGTTGGTTTTGAAATATTGGTGCAGGGTATCCACAGGGGGAGCCTCCCAATTTAGCAAAGGCAAGTTTGGGGGTAATTGATGGGCTGGCAGCTCAATTCACAGTTACCCCAGAATGTTAGTTTTTTCTCTGTGTCTTAATGTGGTTGATCTCTGGTTCTGGGTTTATGATTTAGGTTTTTGAGTCCCCCAAGACTTTAAACTGAGGGTTTTTGAGTCGCCCAAGACTTAAAACTGAGGGTTGTTTGTGGTTACATCCTATAGAGGGTGTGGTCAATTTTTCTTTTCTGAATCAAACTCAAGTACTAGTTGAATTACAGAGGGAATCAAGAGATGAAATGAAGTGTTCAGAATTAGCCTTGAGCTGGTGAATGAGGTGCCTTCTGTTCTCAATGTCCTGTGGATCTCTAGCAGGAGGGAATTGGAAGTAGTGAAGCAGATGTTGTTTCTGTTGAGATGTGTGTTGTTGGAACTTGGCCTTGAAAGTGGGCAAGTGCGTTGGTGTTGGTGGTGCAATGGATCCTACATTGTTATCATCACTATCAGAAGAGGGAGAAACTGAGAAGTTATCAGTTTTAAAGTTCAAGGAAGAAATGAATGTTCTTTACCATCAGATGGACCAGGGATGGGGGAACTAGTTGTTTTATGGGTTGTGGCACTCTTCTGGGAAGGGTGGAGCTTTTTGATTAATCTGGGTATCAGGATGGATGGCCTAGATCTTTTGGTGCTGGCAGAAGAAGGACCAGATTGAGGTGAAGGTGAATCTGTTGTGGAAGAAAGTGGACCAGGTCTGTGGCAGGTCTTCTTTCTGGATTGGCAGACATCGCAGGATGTTCTGTATGTATGGACAGGTGGTGTCATGGCACAGATTAAATTATTGGTGATGCAGTATTGGCAGGGGCCCATTTCAGAGGCAGATTTGGGAAGAAGGTTAAACATGGTGGTTGGATGAAGAAAGAATGCGGAAATTCTCAATTGGAGGGAGGATGTGGTCTTCCAACATTGGCAGGGGCCTTTGTTGTGTGATTTGGCGCGGTTTGTGCATGTCTTAATTGACATCTGTTAAAGAATTGGGTATTTTTCTGGTTTTATTCCATGGATATTGGGTCTGCAGGTATGTGGATGCTATCATTGGATAGCCCTGGTTTTCTCTATATTTTATGTCCTGAAGAAATTTTTCATATTATGAGTTTTAAGGGGTCATTTCCTCATTTTACATTTATAAAAGATTGCTGTTTAATTTTGTTTTTCGTGTTTTACGGGCTAACCTTAAGTCTTAGGGTTAAGTGCTTAGTACCATTTGATAGAGCTTATTTTTCTCTATATTTCATGTCACAATGTTGTTATAGTGAAATTCCGTGTTTTAAAGGTTTTAGTAGTTGTAGCTAATTTTTTAAAGTAGATTAGTGGTTTTTATTGGTTTTCTGGCTTCAGGGAGGCCGGGCCGCTTCAGGCGGCATCTCCGACGTTGGGCGGCCCGCCCGCCTCTGTTTTAGGAGGTTGGGGAGCGCTCCAGGAGGGCTTTTTATGCAATTTGGCGGGTACAGGCGCCAGATTGGTGGGTGCGCATGGGCTCTTAGTTAGTAGTCTGTGTGTACATAGTGAATAAGACAGTTTGGGGCAACCTTAATCATCATACAACCATTGGGAGGTGATATCATTGTTCCTCACTCAGTTTTCATTGTTTTCTGGCCAGAATTGGCTGTGTTTGTTTCAAGTGAGTTCTTCATTTAACTTAACTTTGGAAACTGTTTTCACTGTTATAGTCTTGCAAGCTATAGCAAGTATTATTGCTGTCTCTGGTGTGGATTTGCAGCCTACATCTAGTATCTTTTCTGTCTCTGGTGTGGACTTTGTTCTACATTTCAGTTCTTTGGTCTGGTAGTCTATCTGGGGACTACTTTCTTGGCTCATCAAGCAGTCAAGTGTGTTAAACAGGAGCTTTAGCAAAACAGGAACCAACTTACTTTAGCAAGTAAATCTCACTCTATTTTTCTAAAGGGACACGGGATTTTCTCTCTGGTTTTTCTCCTACTCCCTTGGTCAAGGCCTATAGCTAGTACTATAGGATTGTCTACAACGGCAAAGGTCTTTAGGTCATGGCTGGAAATTGTTACTCTCCTCAATTACACTCTTCTACTTCTTCCAAAGAACCCATGTTAAATATTCTAATGTTTACTTTTAATTGGGAAAAATCTTGTGGAGAAGATTGGCTTTCAAAACTTACTGAGTTATGTAAGTTACCATAATTTTTAGTCTTAATATTTTTTTTTCTTTTTTTTTCCTTTTGTAGAAAATATTTTTTTAGATATTGATAGCTCACAGCTATGGATAATCAATAATATTGATTTCAAAAAAATGAAAGATTTATGTGATCCTGATTGTTTAAATACTGAAATTCTTTACTCAACAAAGAAAATGGATCACCCTGAATCCAATCTTATCCAAATGCTCACGAGATTAATGATCCCAAGTGACCACTGCTGTTCTTCATAGGTATCTCTTATATCATCTTCACTTTATCTGACTGCACATTAATTCAGCCATCTTCCATCACATCAAAACATTAACTCATATTTTCCAATTAAACGTGGTCTTCAGCTTCCAGCTCACCTTTTAAATCTGAAGAGTCCAATTCCTGATGGCTTAGAAGTTGGTCCCACTTCACTTCAAACCTGTGATATATCAATTTCAACTCTTCTTCAAATCAGTAATATTATCACTGATATAATTATGTCAATTATCATTCTTAAATCAAAATATTGTGCTGAAACAATATCAAATGGCAAGACTAGAAAAGTTCAACAATCTATTCAGAAAAAAAAAATACTTAACTGACTATAATGAGACAGAAACAAAAGGCTGCATCAAATAAAAAAAATTCTAAATACTCCCACCACTGATATCAATCTTTCACATTCTATATAATTGATGGTGCCCGTGGTTTATTTCTGAGCTCTCAAGATCATAGCTTGGCTTCAGCAGGTGGTTGCTTGGAGGTAATATCAGAAATTAAGTTTCTTAATTTACATGAAAAAAAATCATTTGATGGAAGAAATAATTTCAAAAAATTTTAATAACTATATTTTAACATTAATAAACCTTTTATAGGCAAGTGTGATTTATTTCCTTTAAAATTTGATACCCCCAGTCCTCCAGAAATCACTAGGGCTATTTCTGCAGATTTTCTTAATCACTGGAGCTTCATTCAGCCAGTATCACCTTTTTTTCTAAACATAGCCTTTCAATAAATTAATATTCCAACATGTAAATAGATAAAGTTCTGTGTATATGATTTATCGTTTATAATTCAAGTTATTTTCCTTCAAATACGTCAAACATGTGACCATCTTTGAAATTTATTAAGAAAACTTTGACATGATTTTCTAAATTAATTTTTAAAAAAAATTATTGTAAGTCCAGCAATAACAAAGATTTTACAATCTACTTATATGATTTCAAATACTTGTATTAAATTCTTAAATATTTTATTGTTTATATAAAAATATGATAACTTCTCTAGTTTTGTTACTTTACCTTTAATATTGAATAACCTATTAATTTTTACAAATTTTTTCATTGTTTGTAACATTTTTAATCAGAAGTAGAACAACTTAAATACTTAAATGAGTTTATTTTTGAAAAAATACAATTTAATCTATTATTGATACCAAATTCTTTCATAAAATCTTTATTATTAACTTTTTATTAATAAGCCTGTTTGACCTAAAATACTATACAGTAAATTTGGTAGCATTAAAAGAACATTTTTATGGAAAATATATTTCAACTTCTTTATTATAGTTTTTTTATTTTAGAACCTTTGCTACCAATTTAATAAAAATGACCTTTAAATATTTCATAAATTTTATATTTCCTTAAAAGTAAATCAAAATTTCTTATAATATTATGAAAAAAAAATTATTCTATTTTACAAATAAAAAAAATAGATAATAATATAATCATCACAACTGAAAATGTTACAGCTACTCCCAGTATTTATCATGTTTAATTTTGAATTAAGTTGTGTATATATGATATAAATTTAAAATATTTAAATATCTAAATTTTTTAGATTTTTCTTAACATTAGATAAATAATACCTTGCTGATTCATTTTCTTCCTCTATTAAGTCATCTCTTTTCAAAAAATCTCTCAAAGCACTAATAAAATATTCAAACATATATTTTTCTTTATTAATTTCTAAGTATTCTGAAATATCAATATCAAAAACATTAAGCTTTTCTATAGCATGAAAAAGTCTAGTGCCGATTTGAATAGAAGAACCTATCCTCGTGAAACCAGGAATTTTGTGACATCTTGAGGTAAAATGCCTCAGTTGATTGGAAGGCTGTAATGTCACTGTTATTCCATTAGTTGCTTCAAAGTTGATTTTACTTCAAATTTTTGGAAACATAATTTCTCCACCTGTTTGTCCTGGTTGGGTCTTATTGTACTTCATATGAATGGTATTGTTTTCTGTATCTTTAGGGAAAAATATTCCTAAAGTACACTCACTTGCATCCTTATCAAGATGAACCTCTTTGGAGAACCCATTACCATTCGCTCCAGATGTCCAAGTTAAATTACTAGCAAACGGTACACCCTCTTCTTCATTAGAAACTTTTGAAAATCTAGGAATACCAAGTTTTGCACAAAGATTAGTTGCCTCATTGTACTTAACATATGATATTTTTTTAAAAAAATATTCAAAGTACATTGCAATCCTTTTCATTCTTTTTTTATATCCATCCGTGTGTACAATATCATCAGTGTATTCATCTTCAAGGAAAAGCATTCAAAAATTAAGTATTTAAATTAAAAAAAGTGATACTTACAAATATATAAAGTTTCTTCCTATCTAAAATAAAGCCACCACCAAAAATTTTTCCAAAACCACCAGCTCTTTGATGATGACCATTTTTTTTAATTTTATGTTCGCAGTAAGAAAGATCCTTAATGCATTTCACTGTAGCTTCTAACATATCTAGTTCTTTGAGCTCACAAATTTCAAAAGTCTGCACAAGAGCATTAGGTATTCAGACAACTTTTGGTTTATAAATACTACAACCAGGAAAAAAAATGTAATAATTATTGCAATCTGTCATATTATTTGCATAAGATCGTGCATAGAAATGTGGCTTCTTCCTGTTTTAATCCATTCCAAGATCATTTAAAAGTTTCATTCCGGTGTGGTCTTCCAACATTGGCAGAGCCCTTTTTTGGTCTGTTTGGAATTGTTTTGATATGTCTTAAATGGAATTGTTTAATAATTGGGTGTATTTCTGGATCTATTTGAAAAATATTTGGACTGCAGGGATATGGGTATTACCATTGGATAGCCCCGGATTTTCTCTATATTTTATGTCTTTTGACATTTTTCATATTCTAAGTATTTGAGGGATTATTTCTCATTTTTCATTTTAAATTTAGCTGTTTAATTTTATTTTGTGCCTTTTAGGGGCTAACCTTAAGTCTTAGGGTTAAGTTCTTGGTACTATTGGAATGGGCAAATTTTTCTCTAAATTTCATGTCACAATGTTGTTGTAGCTTAATTATGTGTTTTAAAGGTTTTAGTAGTCGTAGTTTATTTTTCTAAGTATTTTGGGTGTTTTTGGAGGTTTTTGGTGGTTTTCTGGCTTTAGGGCAGGCCTTCCAACATTGGGCGGACCGCCCACCTCAGTGCTAGAAGGCTGGGAAGCGTTTCTAGAGGGGTTTTATGCAATTTTACGCCCAGAAACGCTAAATTTGTTGGTGTGCATGGGCTCTTAGATAGTGGTCTGTGTGTATATAGTGAAAAAGAAACTTTGGGGCAACCTTAATTATCATACAACCATCTGGAGGTGATATCCTTGTTCCTCACTCAGTTTTCATAGTTTTTTGGCCACAATCAGCTGTGTTTTTTGCAAGGTTAGTTCTTCATTTAACTCAACTTTGGAAACTGTTTTCTCTGGTGTAGTCTTGCAAGCTATATCAAGTATTATTGCTGTCTCTGGTGTAGATTTTCAACCTAAATCAAGTATCATTGCTTTCTCTGGTGTGGACTTTGATCTACATTTAAGTTCTTTGGTTTGGTAGTCTGTCTGAAGACTACTTTCTTGGTTGATCAGGTAGTCAAGTGTATTGGAAAAGTGGCTATTAACAACAGGAACCAATTTACTGTAGAAGGTAAATTTCACTTATATTTTTCTAAAGGGACAGGGGATTTTCTCTCAGGCTTTTCCCCAACTCCCTTGGTAAAGGCCTATAGCTAGTATTACAGGAATGTCTACATTTCTGGCGCCCAACGTGGGGTAGGACCTGCTAGTTCTTTGGAATCTCTTTTGTCTTTGGTTGTTCTTTTTTTGGTGATTTTGGTCTGGAAGGATGGCTTCTGGTTCATCTATTCCTCTGGTGACTGTCAGTGGGGAGGAAGGTCCTCCTGCAGTGATGTTTAGGTAGTGTGTGATGAATAAAACTTGGGATGGTACCAAGTTTAATGGGGAAGATGTGAAGTGGTTTCTGAAGAAATATGAAACTGCTGCTGGTGTGGATGGTGCTTCTTACCTGGACATGGTGAAGCAGATCATTTTCTTCATTGGTGATAGGGCAGTGGAGAAGGAGGTTGTGGCCATGTCTGGCTACAAGAAGAGGGATTGGAAGTTGCTGTGCAGGGAGATGGTGGATAGATAGGGTGCCAGGTTCACTATGGTGGATCTGAACACGGTTGTCAGTGAATGGCATTCTTATGGTGGTGATGGTAACTTACTCAGTTGCAGGAAGTTTCTGCAGAAATTTGATCCTGTGGTAGAATATTTATTGGAAGTGGAGGAGCTGGAACATGAAAATGCTGCCAAAGATTTTTTTTGGTATGCCCTGGCTAAAGATGTCAGGATGGATGTGTTGAAGGAGTTGTAAAGGAAGGACTTGATGAAAACTCTTTCTAATGGGGACCAGAAGTTGCCTTCCTTGGACAAGATGAAGTAGGCTGTGGAGGCCCATTTAAAGTTGTTGGCTGTGGACAACTATCAAGAGTGGTGTGCCAAGTATTTCAGCAAAGTCAGTGAGGCTTTGGCTTAAGAGGAAAGTAGGGTAAAGAAGGAAGAGAAGAATATGGTGGAGGTTCCCAAGCAGGAGAGGGACCCAGTGGTGGAGCAGTTGGCTGATCTGAAAAAACAGCTACATATTTTTGTACAGAAGGCTAAGAAGGTCATTAGAGCTCCTTCTCAGCCTTGAGATTTTGACAGGAAGGCTTATAGGAGTGATCCTTGGGTCTGCTCTTTGTTCAGCAGGATGGGGAACAAGTCTGATGATTGTTGGGATCTGAACAGAGATGTTTCAGAAGGAAAGGTGGAGTTTGACGGCAGGGTGTTCAAATTTCCTGATGGCTCATTTGTATAGCCCAGTGAGGGGCAGGCTTCTGTTGATTTGGTCAGGAGAAGAAATGGTCTCAATCAGAGGAGGACAAGGTTTGAGGAGATCCCTGATCAGGGGAAGTCTTCTGCTAAGGCAGATGAAGATGACAAGGGAAAAGGGAAGGAGGTTAGTAAAGTCTCTTTTTCTACTTCCTTTGGTGGGTTGGAGTTGTATTCTGGTGGAGGACAGTCAAGTTGTGAATGCTTGGCTGGTGTCTATGGTGTTGAAGCTGGAAAGGTGGGAAGGCCTAAGAGCTGTTCTCAGGCTTAGCCAGAGCCTAAGGCTTCAAGGGTGGATCCTAAGCTAAGTGCAGCCAGGAGAAAGTACAGCAAAGAGGAGCTGTAAAAGATGCAGAAGGGAATTTTTGATATGGGACCTCCCAGTTTTGGCGCATTGGAATTGAATGGTGAGCCAATGACAATGGATGTTGATTCTGACTCTAAGGAGGATGTTCCTTTAGCTTCATTGCCATAGCCTACTGGAGTTAGAGGTTCTGGTGAGGTATCTGGTTTGATTCCTGTTGATAGAAAATCTGTTGGTGGTTCTGGTCTTCAAGAAGCTTCTAGGACCAAGGTAGTGAAGCCAAGGGATCACTTTGAGAGGCCAGTAGTTTCTGGCCAATCTAATGGTATTTACTCAGTTCTTGAAATAATGAATCAGGGTCAGGTTTCCCTTTCTTATGGGGAATTGTATGCTATCAGTCCTGGGTTGGCTGATAGACAAAAAAAATTGTTGACCAGGAGAAGGGTTTCTTCTGGAGAGGTGGAATACATTTTTTATTCTGCAGAAAAGTTTGGTGATGGGTTGGAAGCTAATTTTCTGATCCTCTGGGTTATTTCAAGGTCACTCTGAATGGCAGGGAGGCAAGGGCATTGGTTGATTCAGGTTCTCAGATTAACCTGATTTCTTTGTTTGAGGCTACTCATCTGGGCCTCCCCATCAAGACAGGAATTTGTGACCATGTAACTGAGTTGATTGGGACAGCCAAATTTGTAAAGCTGAATGTTGGTGGAGCCTCCGGAAAGGTTCATTTTTACATTGCCAAAGGTAATGTGAAAGCTGTTTTGGTTGGACCATTCTTGATGGATCTCCAGGCAAGAATTTGTTATCAGTTTGACATGGGAATCATATTGGAGTTGACCTGTGAAGATAAAAGGAGGCTTCACATGAGGTTGTCATCTCCTGGAGATTATTGTTTGGGATACCAGGCCTGGCTTGTCTTCAATGTGTCAGTGCATGGATTGTTGCAGGAGAAGAAAAGAAGTCGGTGTCGCCTCTGGTTTTTTGAAGTGTGGCTCAGGCTCTAGTAGGAGTCTCTCTGTTCTAGAGTGATGATGGCTGATTACCCTAGTGCTACAACCTCTCCCCAAGATGAGGAATTCCCAGGTTGTAGTAGGTCAGCTCCCTTGAAGATATACCAAGTGGATTTTCAACTTTCTCTTTTTAATTTTTCTCTTCTCTGCAAGTATTCTTCATGTTTTTTATCAAGTATCTGTTCTCTCTCAAGATTTTCAATTATTTTTAATTCAAGTTCAAGAATGAATATTGATTATATATCTTTATTTAAACATATGCGGAAAAGTTTTGGAGCGGTGAGATTGGGGTCTAAAAGTAAGTCCTCCAAATTGTGCACCGCTAGGCTTTCTTTTACGCCTTTCAAAAGCATTACCTTGGCCACATCTGTGAGCATTGGGGAAACCACTGGTTATTTTTGTAGTATGAAAGAAAACTCAAGAAAAGAAGATAAAAATTGTAAGATAACTGAGGAAAATCAAGAAAAAAATCTGAAGATAATTAAAAAAAGTAGAAAAGAAATATTTTTGTAAAAATCATCAAGATCAATTTTTGGGCCTCCAGCATGAGGTTAAACTGCACAAATTTTTGAAGAAAGAAGATTGTCAAGATCAATTTTTTTGGCCTCTGGCATGAGGATAAACCACATAATTTTAAAAGATGTGATTCAGAAGATGAATCAAGATTTGAAGATTTGCAAGATGGAAGTGACAAAGAAGATGTGGAATAGCGGAAAAGTTGTGGAGTGGTGAGATTGGGGTCTAAAAGTAAGTCCTCCCAATTGTGCACTGCTAGGGTTTCTTCTACACCTTTCAAAAACATTAACTGGGCCACACATGTGAGCAATGGGGAAACCCTTGGTTTTTTTTCCAGGTCTGGTGGTGAAGACGTCCTGAAGATCCCTCAAGTTGATGGTGGAGCTGCAAAATATAAGAAGGTATTGCAGAAGATTAGGCCTGTCAATGAGCCTATGCCTGTGGGTTTGAATCCTCCTTTGAAGAGGACTTTGTTATCAAGAGATCCGTACTGTACTCTGCTGGTGAAGAATCCTACTGATTTTGTGGAAACTGTTTGGGTGACTGTTGAAAGGTTGAAAGTTGTTAATTTTTGTCCTGATGGGTGGTTGTCTGATAAGGAAAAGAAGTTGTTGTTGCATGTTATTGTGCTCAGGGAGAAAGTGGTGGCATTTGTTGAGGAGGAAAGGGGTGTATTGAAACACTTTATGGGGAACCTTACTTGACTCCTGTGGTTTGTCATGAGCCTTGGCAAATCAAACCTATTCCAATCCCAGCTGCTATTAGAGATGATTTTTAAGAGACTGTTAGGGAAAGAGTAAGGATAGTATTGTATGAACAATCAACTTTTAGTTACTCAAGTGTAGTTTTCTGTGTTAAGAAACAGAATGGGTAGTTGAGGGTGGTGCATGATCTTAGGGCCTTTAATAGAGTCACTATCAAGGATGCGGGGATGCCGCCAAGTGTTGAGGATTTTGTGAAAGCTTTTGCTGGAATGGTATTTTATGGTTTGGGAGATATTATGGGCGGTTATGATGAAAGGGAACTTCACACTGATTCAGGGCCACTCACAACTTTGAGATTCCTCTGGGAAGATTTCAGCTCACTAGGTTGCCTCAAGGAGCAACTAATTCAGTAGCAGTATATAAAGATCAAATGGCTTGGAATTTACTGGATGAAGTTACGACTCATGCTGGTATTTTATTGATGACGGTGGAATTAAAGGACCCTCCACTGATTATGGAAATGAAGTGCTGAAGGAGAATCCAGGAATAAGGAGATTTGTTTGGGAATATGCAATTACTCTAGAGAGAGTAATGTTTAGAATTGAAGAGGCTGGTTTGACCATTTCTGGGTCAAATTTTTTTTGTTGTGTTACTTCTCTGAAAATTCTGGGTCATGTTGTATGTAGGGAGAGAAGTATTATGGCAAAGAAGAAACTTAATAAAATTAAGTCATGGCCAAGGCCCAAAAATACTACTGAAGTTAGGGAATTTTTCGGAGTTTGTGTGTACATCAGGATTTTTATTAAATATTTTTCTTTATTGGCTTCACCCTTGAGAAGGTTCACCAGGAATGATGCAGAGTGGGTATGGACTGAAGAGTGTAAAGAGGCTTTTCAGAAACTGAAGAAGGTGGTAGGTGAAGATATTATTCTTCACAAGTTGGATTATGGAAGTGAAGCTGGAAAAATTTATCTGGCGGTGGACTCAAGTTATATTGCTTCTGGTGTGTTTTGTCTCAAGAAGATCAAGCTGGGAAGGTCAGGCCAGTAGGGTATGAGTATGTAGTTTTTAATGAGGTGGAAACTAGGTATTCTAAGCCAAAGTTGGAATTGTGTGGGGTAGCAAAAATTTAAAGAAGCTAAAAACCATTTTGTGGGGGCAGCGTTTTGAGCTTCAGGTGGATGCTAAATCTCTGGTTTAAATGATTAACACACCTAGTCTTCCAAATGCTCCAATTACTAGGTGGGTGGCATTTATTCAACATTTTTCTTTTGACCTGGTGCAAAAGCCAGGTTAGACTTTTAAAATGCCAGATAGATTGTTGAGAAGACCACCCACAGATGATGATTCTGATTCTGAAGAATTTTATGAAGATTTTCCAGTAGTTAGGGCCAGAACAAAGGGTGCTGAAGATTTTTCTCTCCTCCCCCAAGAGGCTAAACTGGATGATTGTTCTTGCCTCCCCCAAGAGGTTAAACTGGATGGTTCTGATCTTGATTCTGGTGATAAGGATGTTTTTTTAATGAAAATGGGGCAGTTTTTTGGGATAACTCAAAATTGGAGAATGGTGTTTTTGTTGGTGAACTGGATTCTCTTAAGATTCAGTGTAAGAAAAAAGAGGTGCAAAAGTTTAGGGATTGGTGTCCCGGATGGGCCAGTCGTGTTGCTCATGTGTACACTGGAGATTTTGATGACAGGGTTCTACCCTTGGATATTGTTTTGTTGGATTTTGAAGATGATACTTGGGGTCAGATTTGGTTTTATTTTATTATGGTTGAATATCAGTTAGCTATAGAAAGGCCAGATACTTGTGATGATGATACTTGGGTGGCAATCAAGAAGAAGAGTCCTGGCTTTTATGTGTCAGGAAGGAGGTTTATGAGGAGGAGACATCCAAGTCCTTAAGTGGTGGTGACTCAGAAGAAGGGTTAAGAATTGGTTTTGAAGTTTTTGCATGAAGACCTTGGTCATACAGGCTTTGGGGAGACTTATAGAAGGTTAGCAATAGATTTTGGTGGCAAGGTATGAAGTTGGCTGTGCAGGGTTGGGTTCAATCTTGTGAAGATTGTCAAAGAAGAAGTCACTTGAAACCTAAAGAGGTTGTCTGTGCTACTGGTGAAACAACTGTGTTTGGAAAAGTCAGTTTGGATGCTGTCCATATCAAAGAGTGCAGGTAAAAAAACTTTATTGTTTCCAGGGATGATTTTTCTGGTTGGGTTGAGGCGGTGCCTCTGGTAAATTTGACTGCCAAAAATGTGGCAGAATTTTTAAAGAAAGAATGGGTAATTAGGTATGGGTTGATGAAGTTGGTGACTGTTGATGGCGGGCCAGAGTTTGGTGCCGGATTTAAAGAAGCTGTGGCTAGTGTTGGTTCTAGGGTTAGAGTGGCTACACCATATTATCCTGAAGCTGAAGGCATGGTTGAAAGAGGCCATCAAGTTATCAAGAATGCTTTGGTGAAGATGTGCGGAGATAGTTCCAAAAAGTGGAGGCATTATTTACCCTTGGTTTTATTTGCTGATAGGGTCACTGTGAAGAGAACAACTGGCTATTCTCCTTATTAGTTAATGTTTGTTCAGAAAGCTGTTCTACCACTTGACTTGAGAGCTGTCTCTTATCTTGGAATTGATTGGGATGACGTGCACTCAACAGAAGATTTGCTCTGTGCCAGGATGCAACAGTTGGAATGTAGAGAGGATTTCAAGAGAAGGCATACTCAAGAATGATGAAGATTAGGAATTAATCAGTCAGGTACTAGGACAAGAAGTTGGCTCATAGACTCAGGAATCCCTTGAAACCTGGTTGTTTGGTTTTGGTGTATAATAAAAGTTTGGAGAGTCAGTGGGGGAAAATGTTTGCTGACAGATGGAATGGACCTTAAAGAGTCAGATCTCAGGCGTCTGGAGTTTCTTTTGTTTTGGAGGTGTTAGATGGCTCAGTCTTAAAGAAGAGAGTGGCTTCAGATCAAGTGAAGATATTTTATCCTAGAGGCACAAAAAGTGAAGAAGATTGACTACGCTATGAGGATAAACTACGGACCATTCTTTAATTTTGAATTTTGGTGATGCTGTGCATCTGTTTTGTTGGAAACTTTTTGTTACAAAGTACCCATGGGTGTGGCTTCTAGATTTCATTTTGGAAAGTGTGGGGGCAACTGATGGACTGACTGCTCTATGAACTGTTACTTCACATTGTCTTTTTCCAACCCCTTCTTTTAATTTTGTTGAACCCTAGAATTGGTTTTTCTTCTCAGGTTTTAGTCCTCTATGACTTTAAACTGGAAATTCTTTTGGGCTTCAAGTGCCAGACTCTTCACGCTTATTGGTTCTGGTTTAATGTGTTGGATTTTGTGTTTTGTTAGAAGGTACTCAGGGGGGGCTTCTAGATTTTATTTTGGCAAGTGTGGGGGTAACTGATGAGCTGGCTCCTCTGTAGAACAGTTACCCCATAATTTCTGTTTCAAGTATTTTTTTTGTCCTAGTTGAATCCTAGTTCTGGTTTTTGTTATTCAGGTTTCAAGTCCACTATGACTTTAAACTGGCTTACTGACTTGGGACAGGCTTCTTTTTGTTTATTTGGTTTGGTGGGGGATCACTGGTGGTCTCTCATCATTTTTACTTATTTGAGGGTGCACACCCAGTGATCATTTTCTTGGACTTGACTATATATGGAGCTGGATTTTTTTTTCTTTTCTTTAATTTTTGTGTCTATAGTTAGATAGTAGTTTTAGATCATTTTTATTTTTCTCTTTTTTCTTTTGATTTTTTATGGGAGTTATTAGGATATAAAGAGGGAAAAATCACAAAATCATATCATATAGTTTTACCACATTAGGGTCACCTGGATGTGGGAATGAATTTGTTGGGGAAGGCTCATCAATTGGCCGGGAAATTCTATTTTTTTTCTTTCTTTTTCTTATTATTCTCTCAATATATATTTATCTCATCTTTATTTTTATTTTAATTCATTTATAAATTATTGAAAAGTGTATCCACATCAAGGTGCCCTTGGATGTGGGTAAGGTATCAGGTGATCAGCTCATCAATTGGCTGGGGGATACCATTAGTAACTATTATTTGTCTCATGTTATTATTATTAATCATTTCATTTTAATTTTTCAACTCTCATATTTTTGATTAATTTGGTTATTTATTTTCATGTTTTTTTTAGTATGTTAGTAGTTTAAAATAAAAAAATAAAATAAAACAAAATAAAAAATAGAATTAATTAAATAAATAAATAAAATAAAAATAAAAATAAAACAATATATATATATATATATATATATATATATCTGTTAATTATTATTTTTCTCTCTATTTAGTGACTTATTAATTTCTTTCTTGTTTTTTTAATGATGTGATGAAGAAGGCTCTGGCAGTTGGTCCAGATGGTTTTGGCATTTTTGTTTCTTGTTTGGATTAGAGGAAGAACTGTATTCTTTGTGATATAGGGGGCTGGAGAAAGTATAGGGGTTATAATGGTCTGGAACTGGGTTAGAAGGTTAACTTTGGAAAGAAGAAGAAGAATCAGGAATGTAGTGCTGGAAAGTGTGTTTGATAATTTGAGACATCTTCCAGTGGTTATCGAGGAGTTGTTTTCTTAGATTCTTCTTAAAATAATTCAATAGAAAATGAAGAGAAAAGGCTTTAAGCATGTTTGAACACATCATGCTAAGGTGTTGCTTCATATCAGCGTAATCCAGCATCAAAGTAGTTTCTAGAGGTTGGCCAGTTCCAAATTCAGTTGCAGGAGGTGGGGTTCCAACAAATATCAGAAGAATTTGTTCAATATTTATTGTCTGTTGAAGAAATTGAATCTCGTTATTTAATTTTGGTACTTACAGATTGGGAGATCTTTAAATTTGTTTGCAGCTGGAATCTGGACAGCTGAAGAGTGTTGGATGGGTATTGTAGGAGGGTCCACCAGATGGAGTTATTGATTTTCTGGGAAATACTCTGAGTGGTGTTGAGAATATGAAGGAAAAGAGAGGTTCCTGGGCTCTGGTTTCAGAAGCATGGTTGTTGTTGATGTCATTGTTTATATTATTTCTTGGTGCAGGTTTATTAGATGCTGGCAGAGGAGTTCCAGGTTGATTGGGGGAAGGACCAGGAGAGGGTGATCTGGTGGCTGATTGGGATATGATGGATGAAGATTCAGAAGAAAAAGAGGTATCAGAAGAATAATTAGCAGCCAGAGGAGAGGTGAAGTTGTTTTCTCCTGAAGCAACAGGAGTTTGTGTCTGGAAGCAGTGCTGGCTGTTCTGGTGTTAATAAAAGAAGAAGTGGCAGAGGTACGCATTGCTCTGGGAGCTTTACGAGGCTCTGATGATGAGTTATTGGTGTTGGAGGGGAGAAATTGGTTGTTTTTTGGCTGAATTTGGATGTTCTGAGCCTGATTTTTGTTTTCTGATGAGACAGGCAGGCCACCTGATGACGAGATAGCCGCCTGGATGCAGTCTAGAAGCCTAGGAGCTGACTTTGGCGCCATTTTTGATGAGGTTTCTGAGAGGAAAGCAGATTCTTGGGATGATAAAGCTGGTTTTTTAGGCTTGGTCTTGGGAGTAGAGCGGTGTGATCTTCTGGAAGGAGCAGAAGAAAAAGAGGAAGAAGCAGGTCCATACTCTGGTGACCTGGTAGGTGATCTGGATATATATTTATGTGAAGGTGAAGGCAGAGGTATTGTGTAGTTGGGATCTCTTTCACACCTTTTCTTTTTGGAATTGCAAGAATCACAGGCTCAGTTATAGAATTTGTCTTGAGGAGTAGGAAGAGTAAAGGTACAAGGCCTGCACATGTGGATGCATTGTTTACAAGCAAAGTCCTTTGGAGCAGTGAAACAGGGAATTTCCAATGTGTCAAAGTCTGGAGATTCAGCCATGATCTGTGAAGGAAAAATAACGAAGAGAAAAGAGATGAATGAAAATTTTGTCAGTGATGTGTAGATAATAAAGAAAGAGTGGAATTCCAGCAGGTTGGGTGTGGAGCACTGTGCATGGAGTTGGGTCTGCCCTTATATGCAAAATGTGGATAGTCCTTCAAGACTTTAAACTGAACACTGGCAGTCCATCAAGAATTTAAACTGAGAAATGGTACAGTCCCCAAGACTATAAACTGAGGATGGTTGTTGGATGATTCCTTCAGGACTATAAACTGATAATGTGGATTTTGTGTGATTCTGGAAGAGGGCATCCAAGGGGGAGTCTCTAAATTTTGTTAAGGCAAGTGTGTGGGTAACTGATGAGCTGGCTGCTCTGTAGAACAGTTTCCCCAGAATGTTAGTTTGTTTCTTTGGTCTTTAATGTTTTGATCTCTGGTTCTGTCTTTTTGATTCAGGTTTTGAGTCCCCCAAGACTATAAACTGAGGTATTTTGAGTCCCACAAGACTATAAAATGAGGGCTGTTAGTCCCGCATGACTTAAAACTGAGGATTAGTCCCCCAAGACTTTTAAATGAGGAGTTTTTTTATTTATTTTTATTTCTAAATCAAGATTTTCAGGCATGAAGTAATTACAGAAAAGAATTAAGAGATGTAACAAAATGTTCAGCATTGGCTTTGAGCTGGTCGATGAGGTTCTTCCTTTTCTCAAGGTCCTGTGGGTTCCTGGCAGGAGTGGATTGGAAGTAATCTTGAATAAGATGTTTCTTTTGAGAAGAATTTTGTTGGTAAATGTTTTTGATGGTTGGAAATGGATTAGGTGGGGGTTCTTCAAGATTTCCCACATTGTCATCATCACTGTCTGGCTTAGAATGAACTGGAAATTGGTCAGATTAAATTTCAGTATGAAGAATTATTGAGCTTACCATTAAAAAGAGCAGGGATGGAAGAGCTAGTGCTTGTAGTGGGGTTAGCACTCTTTTTTGAAGGGTGTAATTTGTTGACCAGTCTGGGGATCAGGATGGATGGTCTGGATGTTTTGGTGCTGGTGGAAGGAGGATCAGGTTGTGGAGGAGAAGAAGATGTTGAAGAGGAAAATGGACCAGGTCTGAAACAAGTCTTCTTCCTAGAGTTCAGGCATCACAGGAGGTTCTGTAGGGTTGAGCTGTAGGTGTAATGGTACAGATGAGATTGTTGTCAATGCAGTATCGGCAAGGACCCATGTCAGTAGCAGATTTGGAGAGGAAGCTGAACATGGTGGCTGTGACAAAGGAGAATGTGAAAATTCTCTATTGGAGGGAGGATGTGGTCTTCCAAAATTGATGGAGCCCTTTGTTGGTCTGTTTGGCATTGTTTTGATATGTCTTAAATGGAATTGTTTAATAATTGGGTGTATTTCTGGATCTATTTGACAAATATTTGGACTGCAGGGATATGGGTAATACCATTGGATAGCCCCTGATTTTCTCTATATTTTATGTCTTGTTGACATTTTTCATATTCTAAGTATTTGAGGGATTATTTCTCATTTTTCATTTTAAAAGATAGCTGTTTAATTTTGTTTTTTTGCATTTGAGCTGCTAACCTTAAGTGTTAGTGTTAAGTGCTTAGTAACATTGGAATGGGCTAACTTTTCTCTACATTTCATGTCACAATGTTGTTGTAGCTTAATTATGTGTTTTGAAGGTTTTAGTAGTCGTAGTTTATTTTTCTAAGTATTTTGGCTGTTTTTGGTGGTTTTTGGTGGTTTTCTGGCTTCAGGGCGGTCCTGCTGCCTCAGGTGGGCCTCCTAATGTAGGGCGAACCGCCCACCTCAGTGCTAGAAGGCTGGGATGCCTTTCTAGAGGGGTATTATGCAATTTGGCGCTCAGAAACGCCAAATTTGTTGGTGTGAATGGGCTCTTAGATAGTGGTCTGTGTGTATATAGTGAAAAAGACAGTTTGGGGCAACCTTAATTATCATACAACCATCCAGAAGTGATATCCTTGTTCCTCACTCAGTTTTTACTGGTTTTTGGCCACAATTAGCTGTGTTTTTTGCAAGTTTAGTTCTTCATTTAACTCAACTTTGGCAACTTTTTTCTCTGGTGTAGTCTTGCAAGCTATATCAAGTATTATTTCTGTCTCTGGTGTGGATTTGCAACATACATCAAGTATCATTGCTTTCTCTGGTGTGGACTTTGGTCTACATTTCATTTCTTTGGTTTGGTAGTCTGTCTGGAGACTACTTTCTTGGCTGATCAGGAAGTCAAGTGTATTGGAAAAGGGGCTATTAACAACAGGAACCAATTTACTGTAGCAGGAAATTCTCACTTATATGGTCAAGGCCTATAGTACTAACTATAGGCCTTGACCAAGGGAGTTGGAGAAAACCCAGAGAGAAAATCCCCTGTCTCTTTAGAAAAATATAAGTGAGAATTTCCTGCTACAGTAAGTTGGTTCCTGTTTTTCTAAACCCCTTTTTTAACACACTTGACTGCTTGATGAGCCAAGAAAGTAGTCACCAGACAGACTACCAGACCAAAGAACTGAAATGTAGACCAAATTCCACACCAGAGAAAGCAATGATACTTGATGTATGTTGAAAATCCACACCAGAGACAGAAATAATACTTGATATAGCTTGCAAGACTATAACAGAGAAAACAGTTTCCAAAGTTAAGTGAAATGAAGAACTCACTTTCAACAAACACAGCCAAATTGTGGCCAGAAAACAGTGAAAACTGAGTGAGGAACAATGATATCACCTCCGGATGGTTTTATGATAATTAAAGTTGCCACAAACTGACTTATTCACTATGTACACACAGACCGCTATCTAAGAGCCCATGCACACCAATGAATTTGGCGCCTGTACCAGCCAAATTGAATAAAAACACTCCTGAAGTGCTCCCCAACCTTCTAAAACAGAGGCGGGCGGGCTTCCCGAAGTCGGAGATGCTGCCTGAAGTGGCCCAGCCTCCCTTAAGCCAGAAAACCAATAAAAACAACTAATCTACTTGGGAAAATTAGCTAAAACTACTAAAACCTTTAAAACACGGAATTTCACTATAACAACATTGAGACATGAAATATAGAGAAAAATTAGCCCTATCCAATGGTACTAAGCACTTAACCCTAAGACTTAAGGTTAGCCTGTAAAACACAAAAAAAAATTAAACAGCTATCTTTTATAAATGAAAAATGAGGAAATGACCCCTTAAAACTTAGAATATGAAAAATGTCTACAAGACATTAAATATAGAGAAAACCGGGGCTATCCAATGATAGTACCCACATACCGGCAGACCCAATATCCACAGAATAAAACCAGAAAAATACCCAATTCCTTAACAGATGTCAATTAAGACATGCACAAACAGCGCCAAATCACCAACAAAGGCCCCTTCAAATTTTGGAAGACCACATCTTCCCTCCAATTAAGAATGTCCACATTATTTCTTCATCAAACCACCATGTTCAACCTTCTTCCCAAACATGCCTCTGAAATGGGTCCTTGCCAATACTGCATTGACAATAATCTAATCTGTGCCATGACACCACCTATCCATCCATACAGAATGTCCTGAAATGTCTTCCAATCTAGAAAGAAGCCTTTCTACAGACCTGGTCCATTATCTTCTGCAACCAATTCACCTCCACCTCAACCTGGTCCATCTTCTACCAGCACCAAAAGATCTAGGCCATCCATCCTGATACCCAGATTAATCAAAAAGCTTCACCCTTCCCAGAAGAGTGCCACAACCCATAAAACAACAAGTTCCACCATCCCTGGTCCATCTGATGTTAAAGAACTTTAATTTCTTCCTTCAACTTTAAAACTGATGACTTCTCAGTTACTCCATCTTCTGATAGTGATGATAACAATGTAGGATCCATTGCACCATCAACACCAGACCACTTGCCCACTATCAAGGCCAAGTTCCAACAACACACATCTCAACAGAAACAACTTCTGCTTCACTACTTCCAATCCACTCCTGCTAGAGATCCACAGGACATTTAGAACAGAAGACACCTCATTCACCAGTTCAAGGCTAATTCTGAACACTTCATTTCTTCTCTTGATTCCCTCTGTAATTCTGCTAGTACTTGAGTTTGATTCAGAAAAGAAAAATTGGCCACACCCTCTATAGGGTGTAACCACAAAACATCCCTCAGTTTTAAGTCTTGGGGGACCATCCTCATTTTATAGTCTTGGGGGACTCAAAAAAACTCTCAGTTTAAAGTCTTGGGGGACTCAAAACCTAAATCATAAACCCAGAACCAGAGATCAACCACATTAAGAAGCAGAGAAAAAACTACTATTCTGGGGTAATTGTGAATAGAGTGTCCAGCCCATTAATTATCCCCAAACTTGCCTTTGCTAAATTCGGAGGCTCCACCTGTGGATACCCTCCACCAATCTTTCAAAACCAACTCCAACAACAAAACCCATTCCTCAGTTTATAGTCTTGGGGGACTGAACCAACAACAATCCTCAGTTTAAATTCTTGAGGGACTAACACAGTGTTAAGTTTAAAGTCTTGATGGACTAATCTTGATAAAGTCTTGAAACCAGCCAGTTTAAAGTCTTAGAGGACTACCAGAAACCCGATTTCAGTTTAAAGTTTTGATGGACTGCCAAATTTTGCATAAAATAGATGCAGCCAATTTCATACAGAATACCTCTTCAGCCAACCTGCTGAACTTCCACCTTCACTTCATCATCTACCCATCACTGACAAAAATCTTCTTTCTATCTCTTTCCATCATCTTTTCTCACCACAGATCATGGCTGGATCCCCTGATGTTGACCCCTCTACTCTTCCTTGTTTCACTGCTCCCAAGGAATATGCCTTCAAACAGTGCATCCACATGTGCAGACCTTGCAAATTCACTCTTCCAACTCCTGAAGCCAAATTCTACAACAGGGCTTGTGACTCTTGCTATTCCAAAAAGAAAAGATGTGACAGAGACACCAACTACTCTATTCCTCCGCCTTCTCCTTCTCACAAATACATCTCCAGATCCCCTACCAGATCCTCAGAGCTTGGTCCTTCCTCTTCCTCTTTATCTTCAGCACCTTCCAGAAGATCCAAAAGCTCAGCTTCCAGAACTCTTCACAAAATACCAGCCTTAGCTTCCCAAGAAACTGCTTTAATCTCTGCTAAATTATATCCAAAAGCTTTAAAATCAGCTCCTAGGCTTCTAGACCGCTTTTGGGTGGCCCGCCTGCCTCACTAGACAGTGAAAATCAGGCTCAAAACCTCCAAAAACACCCAGTAAACAGCCAAATTCAACCAATCAACAAAAACAACTCCACGCAATTACCTCACACTGCTTCCTGAGCAATGCAGCCAATCCTTCCAAGGTCAAAAACTCCTAATTTTCCCAAACTTCTAGGAGACCTGCCAGAGGACCCCAGGAAGAAACCAGAGCACCCAACACTGCCCCAAAGTAACAACTTTGTCCCCAGTTAAGACAACAAAACTACACCTCTCCTCTGTCAGCCAAGTATTATTCTGAAAGCTCCATTACCCCAAAGCTCCATCCAGAAGAGATCAATCTGCTTCCAGATCACCTTCTCCTGCTCCTTCTTTTAACAACCCTGGTACTTCATCACCAGCACCTCCTCCAGCTGAATCCAACAGAAATATCAACCACAACAACAACAAAAATCCCGCTGCTCCAACTAGGCCCCAGGAACATTAGCCTCCTAGTTCACCTTCTCAAAATCTTTCAGAGGAAGACTGAGAGAATCCATATCTTTCCCTGATTGATCCACCTACTATGACCATTCCAAAATCATCAGAAGTCCAAATTCTGGCTGCTTACAAATTTGATGAGCTTCCAATCTGTAAGTACCAAATTAATTCATCCCATTTCTTCAATAAAAATACTTACTTATCCAATTCTTCTTTTCTAGTTGGCACCCCTCCTCCTGAAACTACTATTGGAGTTGGCCAATCTCTAGAAACTTTATTGACCCTGGATAATGGAGACATGAAGAAACACCTAAGCACCATGTGTTCCAACATGCTAAAAGCCTTTGCCCTCCATGGACCTTTGAATGATTTTGAAAAATCCCTGAGAAAGGGCCTGTTGGACGACCACTGGAAAATGTCTAGGATCATTAAGCACACCCTCCAGAACTCCATTCCTGTCTCTTCTTCTTCCTCCTCTGAACTTCCCTCTAATCCAATTCCTGACCATTACAATCCCTATCATCTCTCCAGCAGGATGCACTTCAAAGAACACAGTGCTTCCCACAACCCCAACAAAAAACAAAAACAACATCATAATCCGTGCCAGCCTCCAGAAGCTTCATCATCCATACAATGAGCTCCTGCAAAAATATTAGAAACATAATAATAAATAAAAAATAAAAAACAATTAATAACTATAAATTCTAATATATATTATTATTATTATTTTTAATCTACTAATATACTAAAATTAAAAATTGATAAAGAAAATAAAATAAAAATAAATAAAATAAAATAAAATAAAATATAAAAAATAATACAAATGGTATTCCCCAGCCAATTGATGAGCTGATCCCCTGATACCTTGCACACATCCAAGTGCACCTTGATGTGGATACACCTTAAAAAGTTTAAAAAATTAGAAATAAGAAACATAAATTATGGGTAATAATGAGAGTAAAAAAAATAAAAAAATAAAAAAATGAAATTAAAGAAAATAAAATAAAATAAACTAAAATGATATAGTAGCATTGTCCGGCCAATTGATGAGCCTTTCCCCACCAACGCTTGCCCACATCTAGGTAACCCTGATGTGGTAACATCCTTTTTTTTTAATTTTATAATTTTAATAACCCCCATAAAAAAATTTAAAATAAAAAAATAGAAAAAAGAAAATAATCTGAAACTACTATCTAGAAAAAACATAACTACAAAATCAAAGACAGTCCAGCTCCATAGATGGTCCAATAAGAGAAAGTCCGGTCCATAGAAATGATCACTGGGTGGGCTCCCTCCAATAAGTAAAAATGATGGGAGACCACCAGTGATCCACCGCTAATCCAATAGAACCAAAGATAAAGAAGCCAGTCCCAAACCAGTTTAAAGTCATAGTTGAATTGAAACCTGAATAATAAACAACAGAACTAGAATTCAACTAGGAAAAACAAAATACTTGAGACAGACATTCTGGGGTGACTTTTCTACAGAGCAGCCAGCTCATCAGTTACCCCCACACTTGTCAAAATAAACCTAGATGCCCCCCCTGGGTACCTTCTAACAAAAACACAACATCCAACACAATAAACCAAAACCAAAAAGAGTGAAGAGTCCAGCACTTGAAAACCAAAGGAAATTCCAGTTTAAAGTCATAGAGGACTAAAACCTGTGAAAAAAAACCAATACTAGGGTTCAACCAAATTAAGAGAAAGGGTTGGAAACAGACAATCTGGGGTAACTGTTCTACAGAGCAGCCAGCCCATCAGTTACCCCTACACTTGCCAAGATCAAATATAGAAGCCCCACCCATGGGTACCTTCTAACAAAAAGTTTCCAAAACAAAAGTTTCTCTGCAACACCAAAAAATTTCAAAATTTAAAATCAATAGTTTATCCTCATTGCGGAGTCAATCTTCTTCATGTCTAGTGCCTCTGGGTTAAACCTCTTCACCTGGTCTGCAGCCACCCTCTTCTTCATAACTGCACCATTCAACTCTTCCAAAAAATAAGAAACTCCAGACACCTGAGATCTTACTCTGTATGGTCCATTCCATCTGTCAGAAAACATTTTTCCCCTCTGACTCTCCAAACTTCTATTATACACTAAAACCAAACCATCAGGTTTTAAGGGATTCCTGATTCTATGAGCCAACTTCTTGTCCCAGTATCTGACTGAATGATTTCTAATCTTCATCATTCTAGAATATGCCTTCTCTTGTCATTCCTCTCTAATTGCAACTGTTGCATCCTGGCATAGAGAAATTCTTCTTTTGAGTGCACCTCATCCAAATCAATTCTAAGATAAGAGACAGCTTCCAAGTCTACTGGTAGAACAGCCTTCTGACCAAATATTAACTCATAAGGAGAATAGCCAGTTGTCCTCTTCACAGTGACCCTATCAGCAAATAACACCAAGGGTATCAACCCATACCTATAAATCTACTCCTTCTTTAAAAAACTCTTCCACATTCTTGGAAGTCAAATTAACCAGATGCACTGCCTCAACCCAACCAGACAAATCATCCCTGGCAACAATTAAGTATTTATACCTTCCCTCTTTAATATGGACAGCATCCAGACTGACTCTTCCAAAAACAGTTATTTCACCAGTAGCACTGCCTATCTCTTTAGGTTTCAAGTGACTTCTTCTTTGACATTCTTCACAAGATTGAACCCAACCCTGCACTGCCAACTTCATACCTGGCAACCAAAATCTGTCAGCTACTCTTCTATATGTGTCAGCCTGTATATCTCCAGGACTGAGTAAAAAGTAATTATAAGTTATGTTAAACACATGAACTATACATGGGAATAATAAATAAGAGTACACAAATAGTATACATAAGTAAAATTATGATAATACACAAAAAATGCCATTATAACACCTTATATACACGCATATATCCACCTTTTATAGGTCTTATTTACTTAATATTAAGTTGGAATATGTTGGGGTAATCTTAAGAACCTTAAGTATAAGGCTACATAATTTTTAAGTACACTTAAAGCTGTTATATTCATTGTTTTATGCAAAAAACAAGAAATGCGCTTTATTTCACTTAAAAGTTGACTATATGCGCTATAAAATTGAGAATATCAAAATTGCGCTTTGACAGATCAATTGGGCTCATTTAGAACTATTGATTTGGCTATTTAAATGCATAAAAATAACACTTTTCAAATTTGGTGTTTTTTATGCCAGAAATGGCTTCTGTGTACTGGCCACATACTGCCTGCTTTTTTCCCGTGTGAATAGCTTCATTTTTAGCAAAGTTAGCTTTTTCACACTATAATTACCCCACATTCTACGCCCACTGTGGGGAAACACACTAAAATAGGCGACAGGCGCTTATTTAGTGTCCTAGCTTAATTAATAATGCATTGACCTTGTTTATATGCACTAATTTCATTAATAACCTCACTCTTGGCACTTTATTTCATCACCAAGCTTAAATTTGCCTAATTTTAGTCAAGGATTTACCTGTGCAAGAGCCTGCCAAGAACTGCATGTAGTTACCCCACATCTCACGCTCTTTTTTAAGTTTTTGGGTGGTTTCTCAGTCAATTTTGGTTATTTTTGAATGGGAATTTCACGTAGTATAATGTCAGGATTAGCCCCATTATTTCTACAGTCAATCCCCCTTATTATTAAGCTATTATTAACCTTAAAAAGTCTCCTTTAGTCTTTAATATTATTGTTTTATACGCATATACTCTCTTTTTGTCTTTTTCTTTAATTTTGATGGATTTCCCTTATTATTACAGGATTTTGGCGGGTGTTACTCTTCTAATTATGTCATGGGTTACTGGGAATCTTGATGGGCATGTCTATTAGTTGTTTAGAGGCGTCATTAACTGTGTATTGGGTGGTACATCAAGGGAATCATTGGGGAACTCAGTGTGTATAAAAGGAGGAGGGTTTTGGGTTGTATTTCTTCATTCTTTATCATTACAATTTAACCAATATAACCAAACCAATTACAATACATATCAATTAGTACTTTTATAAGACTGTTGAATAGTATCTGAATTTATATAATCTATTTTTCTACCAACTATAAAGATCGTAAGCCATATATAAGAATAGTGAGAATTATATTACTGAGACCTTTATATTTGATTATATTTTACAACTTAGTGGATTAGAACTACAGTATTCATATAGGACCATTAAAATCTTCTAGACAACTGACTATTCAAGCTAGTTCACGTCCTTGTACTTGACCTTAGCCTGACAATATGTCTCCCCAAAGCCTCTATGACCAAGGTCTTTATGCAAAGACTTCAACACAACTTCTTGAGCCTTCTTCAGAGTCACCACAACTTGAGGATTAGGATGTCTCCTCCTCATCAACCTCCTTCCTGAAACATAATATCCAGGACTCTTCTTCTTAATTGCCAACCAAGTATCATCATCACAACTTTGTGGCCTCTCCAAGGTCAACAGATATTTCACCAAAATAAAATAAAACCCAGACTGACCCCAGGTCTCATCTTCAAAATCCAACAAAACAACATCCAAGGATGCAATTCTGTCATCAAAATCACCAGTGTGAACATGAGCCAATTGAGCAGCCCAACCAGGACACCAATCCTTAAATTTTGGCACGTGCTTCTCTTTCCACTTAACCTTGTGAGATTCCAATTCACTAAAAAAAATACCCATTTTCAAAATTTAGCTGTCCCAAACAACAACTCCATCTTCATCAACAAAAACATCCTGATCACCAGAATCAAGATAATATCCAACCAGTTTAGCCTCTTGGGGGAGGTCAGAAAAATCTTCAGCACCCTTAGTGCTGGCCCTAACCACTGGAACATCTTCATCAAACTATTCAGCCTCAAAATCTTCATCTGTAGTTGGCCTCCTTGATAATCCATCAGGCATAGTAAAATTTTTGCCTGGTTTGTGAACCAGCTCAAAAGAAAAATGTTGAATAAATGCCACCCACATAGTCATTGGAGCATTTGGAAGACTAGGAATATTGATGATCTGAACCAAAGATTTTTAATCAACCTGCAGCTCAATATGCTGCCCCCACAAAACTGTCTGTAGCTTCTTTAAAATTTTTGCTACACCACACAATTCCAACTTAGGTTGAGAATACCTAGATTCCACCTCATTAAACACCACAGACTCATATGGTACTGGCCTGACCCTCCCAGTTTTATCCTCCTGAGACAAAACAGCACCAGCAGCAATATAGCTTGAGTCCACTGCCAGATAAATTTTTCCAGCACCAACACCATAATTCAACTTGTGAAGAACAATATCTTCCCCAAAAACCTTTTTCAACTTCTGAAAAGCCTCTTCACACTCTTCAGTCCATTCCCAATCTGAATCTTTCCTGGTCAACCTCCTTAAAGGTGAAGCTGTCACTGGACGACCTACGCACAAGGTCGAGCATGTTCCTGAAAGTGAGATGAGGGATTTAGAAACTTCTTCGAAGCACAGAGGAATTATTTGAGGAAGTGATTCGAAGGTCACTCGAAGTAAGAGCTACAGGTTTGAGGTATTTTCGAGTAGAATTATAAGATAGTTTCAAAGGTAATAGGAATTCTTAAGATCTCACGAAGGGTTGGAAACTCAATAATCAAAGGTTTAGGATTTAGAAATGATTATTGAGAAAATAAAAGAAAGATACAATAACAATGATTTAACTTAAAGATTTACCCACTATTAAATGTAAATAATTTTTATAATTTAATTCTAAGGAATATCAAACCAAATACCCAACCCTTTTATATCCTTTATTCCTCCTTGCATTGACCTCCCTCTCATTGCACCATTCCCATACCATTGACCATTACTAACATACACTTAATCCCTCTTTGCTAATATCCGTCCATGCTCAATTTCCCCCTTTTTAATTAATTAACAAACTTTCAATGAAAACTACTACTGTACTATTACGTTGATCCTAGAGCTGTGCGTTGCTTATTGAAAATGAGACTATGGCACCCTATTGAGAGATTGACTAATTTAGATTTAGAGTTTAGGTTAGTGCAGTTGAATAGTAAGTACACAAAGGGGAATCACAGTTGTTATGGAGAATTGCTTTCAGCGCTTCGAGTATAGATTTAGAACTCGATATTATTGATTTAATGAGCTGCTTTTGCCTTGAGTCTCATGTGGCGCGTGACAGATGCCCGGGTATAAGAATTGCGAGCTCCGTTGAGCTTGAGCCATCTTCTCACACTAGTTTCCCTTTCCTCTATAATTTATCTTATTTATTAATTTCCCTATTATAATGAATTGTCCTACTCCAACACCTATGCCTCCACACCCTAAAGCGGATGGGGGAATGGTTACGCGGCAGTTTTCCCAGGCTTGCACGGCTTGTTAAGCTTTGGAATACTTCTGTGTCGAAAGTACGGCCACTCGAGGCCCTCGCCAGAAATGCGAGTTTTGCCGTTGGCGACGAGTGGCGTGCAGTGCGTTGACGAAGAACGCAGAGATTGAAAAACGATTCACTATGACCAAGTTTTGGGTGATCCCTAAAACAAAAGAGGTGGTAGAAGACATTTGGGATGTCTCTGTTGGAGACGATCAATCGGTGGGGGAGAATGATAAGGAGCTGAACAACGAGATCACAACCTGGGTAATCCAGGCCACGAGTTCGAAACGGGGTGTCGAAGAAGAAGTCGACGAATTGGTGAGGAAGATGAAGATGAAGTCCCTGTTCCAGGGCGGACACCCAAGAAACGACGGGTGGTCATTGAAGATGACGAGGAGGAAAGAGAAGCAGAGGTAGAGGTGGCTCCAAGGTTGTTCTTAGAACCTGACCCCATCTTTGAAGTAAGTTTTAGTTGTTGTTTTTTTTTTTTTTTTTTTTTTAAATGAGGTTACTGATGAGTTTTTTGTTTAGACATCGAATACCATTGAAGACCCAATTGGGGAACCTGCGTCGCTTTTACCAACTGAGGCAAACCCTCCGGTCACGGGTGGAATCGAAGAACCTGAGGACACGCTGGACCAGGTGTGGTCAAAGAAACCTTGTCAGGGTCGACGAGTAAGGTTTGCAGAAGAGTTGTGTGGGGAGGTCAATACAATTATTGACGCTGCTTCCTTCGACGTGGCAGAGGAACTCTTGGAGATTGGAGAGGTGGTTCCGGTAGGAGAGGAGGAGGTATTTGAGAAATGCAGGAAGTAGATAACAGTAATTTTGGAGAAGATGAAAAGATTGGTTCGAGAAAAATTAAAAGAGAAAAATTTGAAATGAAGAGGAGAGATGTAAAGAAGTAGAAAAGTAGAATTGTTTTTTAGTTTTATTTTTTTTTATTTTATTTTATTTTTATTATTGTAGGTGAATATTATTATTTTTTATAAAATTTGGGAGAGAGAGAAAAAAAGTTTTAAATAAAATTTTGCTTTAGAATTTGAAAGAAGAAATTTAAATAAGAAAGAAAGAAGTTATTTAATTGAAGGAAGTTTTAAGTTTTAAAAGAAAAATTTATGTAAGATAAGAGAGAAAGAAAAAAAAATGGTTGGTGATTGAGATGAGTTCGTTGAAATGAGAATTTAATGAAAGAAGAATTTGTTATTTGCGAAAAGTTGTTTATTGATTTTTTTTAGGAAATTTTAGTTGAAAAGAGAGGAAGAAGAAAAAAAAAACAGAATTTAGAATTTAAAGAGAATTTGAAAAAGAAGAATCATTTGTTCAAAGAATTTTATAGGGAGATTTAGAGGTTGAAGTTTAAGTTTGAGGAAATGGTGGTGTCGTACAAGATTTTGATGATTCGATGGAAAGAAAGTTTTAAAGAGAGAATAAATTTTAGAAAAGAAATTTTTTTAAAGAGAATTTTAAATTTAAGAAAAAAATGTATTTAGAGAATTGAAAAAGAAAAGAGAAAGAAAATATTTAGAGAGATTTAAGAGTTTTTTATTTTATTTTATTATTTATGTTTATTCTATTTATTTTATTTTATTTTATTTTTTATTTTTTATTTTTTTTTATTTTTTTTTAATTTTAATTTTGATTTTACTTTTAGTTGGTTTTGGAGAAAATTTTATAGAAGGAGAAGAAAGAAAAAGAAGAGAGAAATAAAGAAAACAAGGCTAAGAAATTTAAGAGGTGTTTTAGATTTTTTAAGAGAAAAAGAAAAAAAGAAAAAGAAAAAGAAAATTTAAAATAAAAGAAAGTTTAAGGTTTTGGTTTTAAATCAAATGAAAAGATTTTAGGAGTTCAGGGGCGTTAGAAACATTGATGGCTGGTTCCTAGGATGTTTTGTCTGAGTCATTGAGGAAGCCTTCCCATTCCACGAGGTATTGAAGTTTCCCCTTGCGCATTCTTGAATCAAGGATACGACTTACTTCCCACTCTAGATGATCTTCTACTTCGACCGGTTCCGGAGGGGGTTGGTTCTTGCCCGGGTATATTTCTTGAGCCAGTTCCAGGAGAGATACATGGAAAACAGGGTGAATTGCCTGCCATTTAGGAGGTAACTTGAGTCGAAATGCAGTTTTACAGACTTCAGAGTCGATTTTGAATGGTCCCAAGTGCTTTTCAGCCAGTTTCTTTGATGGTCGTGTTGTTCGAATGTTTCGTGCGTTGAGCCATACTTTGTTGCCTGGTTTAAAGGAAGGAGCAGATTGTCAATGTTTGTCGGCCTGTTCCTTGTATCTTCGAATCCCTGATTCCAAATTTATTTTAAGTTCTTCTTGGAGTCATGATATAGTTCAAAGATAATGTTCCGCAGGATGATTAGTTCCTACATGGATTGAGTTGAATCGAGGATGTCGTCCATAAATGGTTTCGAAGGGAGATTGTTGTGTCGAAGAATGAGTCGAGTTATTATAAGTGAATTCGGCCAATGGTAACCATGTGGTCCAATCGTCTTGTTGGTAACTGACATACATTCTAAGATATTGTTCAAGGATTTGGTTAACTCTTTCTGTTTGACCATCGGTTTCAGGGTGATAGGCCGTGGAGAGGTTCCTCGTGATATTGAGTTGTCGACACAGTTGGGTCCAGAATGTGGATACAAACAATGAGCCTCTTTCTGAAATAATATCATTTGGTAAGCCGTGTTTGGAAAATTCATATTCTAGAAACAATTTTGACAAATCTTCTGCTGTAGCAGTAGTAGTGGTTTTAATAAAAATAGACATTTTTGAAAATCTATCTAGTATTACTAATATAGCATCAAAATCATTAGAAAAAGGAAGTTGAGAAATGAAATCCATTGATAAAGATTCCCAAGGTTTAGAGGGAATAGGAAGTGGTTGAAGCAACCCATGCTTCCGGTGACAGGGAGCCTTATTCCTATTACATTTGTAGCAAGCTTTTATATAGGCCTTGATTTCCCTGGTCATACCTGGCCAGAAGAAATCCCTCGCTATTAACTGGTAGGTTTTATCAACCCCAAAATGACCAGCTAATGGAGAATCATGTTGACTGTTGAAAATCCATAATTTTATCTCATTGTTGTCGGGTATGACTACTCTACCTTCGAAGACTAATAGACCTGATACAATACTAAATCTTTTGGCCCCTTGCTTTGAGAGTATTTTGTCTTTTAACCCTAAACAATAATCATCCTTCGACTGAGCTTCGAGGATGTTGGATAGTGGATTTCGAAAGATTGAATTGTCATCGAATTAAGTTGATGAGTCGTTAACATTGATTCATTGAAAATTGATTCCAATTTGCTGGGTTCTTGTCAGCAAATGCGTCCCCCCGCTGTGGGTAAACGTCGTCCCGACGTGACAAGATATCTGGGACAATGAAGTTTTTACCTGGGCGATAGGAAGTAGAGAAGGAAAATTCAGACAAAAATTCAGCCCACCTGGCTTGACACCTGGTTAACACTTTGGAAGACATGAAGTATTTTAAAGCATTATGATCTGTTAAAATTTGAAAAGGACTATCTAGGCTGAGAAGAAAAGAACGCCATTTTTTAAGACAATGGATAATAGCTAAAAGCTCTTTGTCATGAATTTCATAATTTAATTCTGCGGCTATGAGTTTGCGTGACTCAAAAGCAACAGGATGAATCAAATTTGTTTCAGGATTTAATTGGGAGATGACCCCTGCAATAGCATAATCGCTTGCATCTGTCTCAACTATTGTCGAAGCAGAAGGATCAAAATGTCAAAGAATTGGGGCTGTGGTGAACGACGTTTTTAGTGCTTCGAATTCCTTTTGTGCTGTAGGAGTAAAAACAAAAGGAATTTCTTTTCTAAGAAAAGAAGTAAGATTGGAAATAGTTTTAGAGTAACCTTTAATAAATCTTCTATAGAAGTTTGCAAAACCCAAAAATCCTTGGAGCAATTTAATTTTTTTGGGCTCAGGCCATTCCAGGATTTTCTGGACTTTTTTGTCATCCATGACTAAACCGTCAGTGGACAACGTAAAACCCAAAAAATCAATTGATTTGAGGTGGAATTTGCATTTATTATGCTTGGCGTAGAGACCATGATCTTGAAGATGATTTAGGACCTGTCAAACATGATGAATATGTTCATCTAGTGTTTTCGAGAATATTAAAATATCATCTAAATAGACAACTAAAAATTGTTCAACAAAATCTTGAAAGATGTCATTAACAAAAGTTTGAAAAGTTGAAGGTGCATTACATAATCCAAAAGGCATAACTAAATATTCAAAACTACCAAATCTAGTGCGCATTGCAGTCAGTGGTTCATGACCTTCTGCAATGCAAATCAGATTGTAAGCGCCTCTAAGATCAATTTTATAAAAAAAATTAGCACCATTGAAAAGGGTAAGAAGTAATGACATAGGAGGAACAGGATATGCATTCTTCTTAGTGACTGTGTTGAGCTTTCTATAGTCAACACACAACCTAAGACTACCGTCCTTCTTTTTTACAAAGAGGACAGGGGAGCCGGTTGGAGATTTACTGGCTCTTATGAAACCTTTGGCTACATTCTCTGCAATGTAGTCTCGAAGAACTTGGGATTTGTCCTTCGATAAAGAATAGACAGGACCTGCCGGAGGTACTGGGCCTATTAACTCTATTTGATGGTCGTAGGGTCGATGAGGTGGTAACTTATTGGCCTTGCGGATTGATAAAACATTGAGGAAATTGTGGTAGATTTCTGGTAGAGTTGATTTAATGGCTTCAACGTTGATTTGGTCGTCCTCTTCATCTTCGAGAGAATCTGTCGAGGGGATACCTGTATTGAGAGAGCAGAATTCGATTACTTTGAGGCAATTTAAATCCTCTTCGAGTGAAGTCATTGAGCTAGAAGGGTTAGCCAATTGCTCATTTAGAGAAAGATCAGATGCTTGCAAGTCATCTGGCAGAGATTTTTCCTCTAGCAGGACGTTGTCAGGCAGGTTGTTTAACTCCCTATTGACCTGCATTGAAGAATCAGAAATATACTTAGAGTGTGGGGTGATCAATCCCTTAGTCCAATCAATTTCAGGATTCCAATCCATTAAAAAGTCATGGCCAAGAATGGTATTGTCCATCCTTGGGGCATCCAAGACTGATAATTCCCACTCAAAGGGGGGAAGTTCGGAAAGTTGAAAACCCATAAAACTTTCTTACTTACCCAATATTTGGGTTCCTCTGATTCGACCAAATAGATTGGAGTTCAATCGACATCTGTAAATGTTAGTTGAAGCTTCTTGGCAAAAGATAAACTAACAAAAGAAATTGAAGCTCCAGAGTCTATAAGACAACTGAAGGGGATATCCTCCTTAAAAAGAATGAATCTCAAGCGGTTTAAGGCAACTCCAGTCCTTAAGACATGGAGGTTCTGTGCACTGGGAGAGATAAGATAGTTTGCTTTGCACACAAGTAAACTATCTACTAGTTTTTTGACTTTGAACTAGTACCTTCTCTTTCCTTCAACTTTACACAGTCTTCCAACTTGTGCTTACCCCCACAATACATACATAACCCATTATCTGCTCGTCTCTTCCTCTCAGCTTCTTTAAGTTCCCCTTTAGGATCCAGTACTTTTCTGATATTGCCTGGGGTCAAGCCTTTTGGGCGAGGTTTATCCTTTACCTTATTGGGTTTGGATTGAGTCGAGGAGGATTGATTTGGTCGTGGGTGTGAAGAAGATCCCGATTTAAATTTTAGGCCATGAGATTTGTTGGCATATCAACGATGTTGAAGTCGTCCTTGATAAACGCTTTCAAGGTCGAGGGTTCGATCCATTAAATCCGTTAAAGTAGTCATCTTCTGACTGTGAAGATTTAATTGATCCAGAATCCTCGAAGGAAGTCCTTTCTTGAAATGATACTTAAGGGCAGCATCATTCCAACCTACTCGAGTTTGAAGTGCTCTGAAGTTCGAGATATATTCAGAGGCTTTACCATTATCACTCATGCGAAGAAAATCAAGTTCAATTTCTACGTTGTCAGTTTCATTAGGGTCCCCAAACAATGTAAAAAGTTGGTCTTCGAACTTTTTCCAATTATTGATAAGTAAGTGGGTTTCTGTCGAAGAAAGCATGAGCAGATAAGGTTCGAACCATCTTGCTGCTTTCCTGGCTAGGAATGAAGAAGCATAAACAACCTTTGATTGGTCGCTATTAAAGGTTTGAGGGTCATTATGGAACAGTAGCTTGCAGGTTTGCAAGAAGGGTCGCAATCTGTTGGGGCGATCTCCGTCAAATTTGACAGGAGATTTCATAGAAGGAGTTTTGAACTTAGATCCCTCTGAAGATGTTGGATTTGAAAGGGTTTTCATGAAAAGTCTCATGAAATCTTCCAGAGAGTTAGATGGTCCAGGTTCTGAGGATTGACCAGAAGGGTGATTGGCTGGGGCGGATGGTGCCTCGTGCATTGTATCCTCTCCTTCTTCTTCATCACTAGAATCCTCAAAATCTTGTGGGATGTCTTCTACAGATTGAACTGAATGTTGCCCTTCCCTAAGGTCGAGTGGTTCCAAAGAGTGAGTGCGGGAATCAGACCTTGTGGCTGTAGGCCTGTCCCTAGCGCGAGCTCTAGTAGTAGCGCCCGTAGGAGGAGTGCATTGAACAGGTGCCATTTTAAAATTTTTAAAAAACACCTAAAAGGACTTAGTAGTGCAAAGAATGAGAACTACGGAGAATTAAATTATACTGTCACCGGACGACCTAAGCACAAGGTCGAGGATGTTCCTGAAAGTGAGATGACGGATTTAGAAACTTCTTCGAAGCACAGAGGAATTATTTGAGGAAGTGATTCGAAGGTCACTCGAAGTAAGAGCTACAGGTTTGAGGTATGTTCGAGAAGAATTATAAGATAGTTTCAAAGGTAATAGGAATTCTTAAGATCTCACGAAGGGTTGGAAACTCAATAATCAAAGTTTTAGGATTTAGAAATGATTATTGAGAAAATAAAAGAAAGATACAATAACAATGATTTAACTTAAAGATTTTACCACTATTAAATGTAAATACTTTTTATAATTTAATTCTAAGGAATATCAAACCAAATACCCAACCCTTTTATATCCTTTATTCCTCCTCGCATTGACCTCCCTCTCATCGCACCATTCCCATACCATTGACCATTACTAACATACACTTAATCCCTCTTCGCTAATATCCGTCCATGCTCAATTTACCCCTTTTTAATTAATTAACAAACTTTCAATGAAAACTACTACTGTACTATTACGTTGATCCTAGCGCTGTGCGTCGCTTATTGAAAATGAGAGTAAGGCACCCTATTGAGAGATTGACTAATTTAGATTTAGAGTTTAGGCTAGCGCAGTTGAATAGTAAGTACACAAAGGGGAATCGCAGTTGTTATGGAGAATTGCTTTCTGCGCTTTGAGTATAGATTTAGAACTCGATATTATTGATTTAATGAGCTGCTTTTGCCTCGAGTCTCACCTGGCGCATGACAGAAGCCAACGAAGAAAAATTCTTAATAAAAATCCTGACATATACACACACACCTAAAAATCCACTGACTTCAGTAGTATTTTTAGGCCTTGGCCATGACGGAATTTTATTAATCTTTTTCTTTGCCATAATCCTTCCCTCTTTAAATACCACATGACCCAGAATTTCCAAAGCAGGGAAAAAACAAAATAATTTTCACCCTAAAATGGTCAAACCAGCCTCTTCAATCCCAAACAAGACTCTCTCTAGAGTTATTGCATATTCCCAAACAAACCTCCTTATGCCAGGGTTCTCCACTAACACCTCCTTATCATAATCAGTGGATGGTCCTTTAATTCCACCATTATCAATAAAAATAACAGCATGAGTAGGAACCTCATCCTGCAAAATCCAAGCCATCTGTGCTTGATATACCCCCACTGAATTAATTGCTCCTTGAGGCAACCTAGTTAGTTGAAATCTTCCCAAAGGAGTCTCAAAAGTTGTGAGAGGCCTTGAATCTGTATGAAGTTCCCTCTCATCATAACCACCCATTATATAACCCAAACCATAACACACCCTTCCAGCAAAAACTTGAACAAAAACTTCTGCACTTGGTGGCATACCAGCCTCCTTAGTAGTGACTCTATTCAAGGCTCTAAGATCATGAACCACCCTCAACTTTCCATTCTGCTTCTTTACACAGAAAACGGGACTTGAGTAGCTGGATGTCGATTGTTTGTATGACCCAGTCCTGACTCTTTCCCTAACAATCTCCACAAAAGCCTCTCTAATAGCAGCTGGAATTGGAATAGGTTTGATTTTCCAAGGTTCATGACAAACCACAGGAATCAAGTAAGGTTCCCCATAAGAGTGCTTCAACACACCCCTTTTCTACTCAACAAAAGCCACAGCCTTTTCCCTTAGCACAATAACGTGCAACAACAACTTCTTTTCTTCTTCAGACAACCACCCATCAGGACCAAAATTTACAACCTTCAGTCTTTCTGCAGTCACCCTAGCCGTCTCTACAAATTCTGGAGGATTCTTTACCAAAGGAGTACAGTACGGATCTCTTGACAAAGGAGGTCTCTTCAAGGGCGGATTCAAACCCACAGGCCTAATCTTCTGTGCTACCTTCTTATACTTTGCCGCTCCACCTTCAACTTAAGGGATCTTCAGGAAATCCTCACCAACAGACCTGGAACAGAATCCAAGGGTTTCCCCATTGCTCACATGTGTGGCCAAGGTAATGTTTTTGAAAGGTGTAGAAGAAAACCTAGCAGTGCACAATTGGGAGGACTTACTTTTAGACCCCAATCTCACCACTCCAAAACTTTTCCGCAATACCAAATCTTCATCTTCACTTTTGTCTTCCAAATCTTCAAATCTTGATTCATATTCAGAATCAACTCTTTTAAAATTGTGCAGTTTATCCTTATTCTGGAGGCCCAAAATTGATCTTGATGATCTTCTTTCTTCATAATTTTCTGCAGTTTAACCTCATGCTGGAGGCCCAAAAATTGATCTTGACGATCTTCTTTCTTCAAAATTTTCTGCAGTTTAACAATGAAGACCATTGTCCACACCAGAGACAGAAAAGATACTTGATGTAGGCTGCAATTCCACACCAGAGACGGCAATAATACTTGCTATAGCTTGCAAGACTATAACAGAGAAAACAGTTGCCAAAGTTAAGTTAAATGAAGAACTCACTTGCAACAAACACAGCCAAATTGTTGCCAGAAAACAGTGAAAACTGAGTGAGGAACAAGGATATCACCTCCAGATGGTTGTATGATAATTAAAGTTGCCCCAAACTGTCTTATTCACTATTTACACACATACCACTATCTAAGAGCCCATGCACACCAGCAAATTTGGCGCCTGTACCAGCCAAAATGAATAAAAACCCTCCAGAAGCGCTCCCCAACCTTCTAAAACAGAAGCGGGCAGGCTGCCTGACGTTGGAGGAGCTTCATGAAGTGGCCCGGCCTCCCTGAAGCCAGAAAACCAATAAAAACAACTAATCTACTTAGAAAAATTAGCTACAACTACTAAAACCTTTAAAACACAGAATTTCACTATAACAACATTGTGACATGAAATATAGAGAAAAATTAGCCCTATCCAACGGTACTAAGCACTTAACCCTAAGACTTAAGGTTAGCCCGTAAAACACGAAAAACAAAATTAAACAGCTATCTTTTATAAATGAAAAATGAGGAAATGACCCCTTAAAACTTAGAATATGAAAAAATGTCTACAATACATAAAATATAGAGAAAAACCGGGGCTATCCAATGATAGTACCCACATACCTGCAGACCCAATATCCACAGAATAAAACCAGAAAAATACTTAATTCCTTAACAGATGTCAATTAAGACATGCACAAACAGCGCCAAATCACCAACAAAGGCCCCTGCCAATGTTGGAAGACCACACCGGTAGCAATGTCTTTTGCCCACCTATTGTTAGAGTTCTTCCCTGGCCGTTTTTTTTTCAAATTGTTACTCATTGATGGTGTGATCCTAAGAGAATTCAATTTTTATTTAAAATAGAAAAAAATTAAAAATTAGAAAATAGTAACAGAATTTCAATTATCAGTCAATGATACCTTGAACTTTATCATATCTTCAATATTAGAAATATAAAATTAGAATATCTACATATTAGTTAATTTATATACTTTTTCTTTATTTTAAATATTAAGAAAGTGTTTCAAAGGTATACTTTGTTAACCTATACATATAAAGAGTATTGGTTTATCCTGTATGCGTTCAGCAAGTATGAGATTTTGCTCTACACTTAATATCAATAATATAATGAAATTATAACTCCAATACACTAGTAATATTAAAAAATTTACAGAATTATCATATCCACATATATAAAATGAAAAATCATTCTCTGACCAATATATTGACTTAGAAAGGTATACTTCAATAAATTATTAATTTTTAAATTGTAGCATTGTCTTGTATGCTTTCAGCAAGTACAAGACTTTGAAACAACTTAAAAATCAATAAATTAAAGGTAAAGTACAAAAAATCTAATTATTATTATGAAAAGCAAAACATTATTGTGTATGCTTTTAGCAACTAGGAGATGATGTTTTACCCTTAATATCAATAACATAATGGTTGAGATAGTATTAAAGAAATATAGAAAAATGATAAGCAAAACATGAACTTACGTGTCTATAAAATCTTCTTTCATTTGTAGCTGATTGATCAAAATTAATTATAAAGTTTACTTTATAATAACTGTTTCAAAAAATAAATAGTTTGATAAATAAATTGAACATTTCTGATAAGGAATAAAGAAAAGTAAATTGACAGACAAATAAAAAAACTTTAAGTTAACTGAAAAAGAATTTTTTGATATTGATTTGAAAGGGTACAGTAAAAGATAACTTAAAAATAAATTCAGAATTAGAATCATTAGATTAACTTTTCAAAAGTGTAAAAAAGAGTAACAAACCAAAATGATATGAAATGCAATAGCAAGAAAAATTTTCATACTGGTAATCAGATAAGGTCAAGAAAATGGTACCAATAATTCAAAATGATAAAGCAAAAATATGATCAATAGTTTTTGAAAAAGGTAAGTGAGACAAAAAAAGGAACAATAAATTTGGTGGCAAACAGATGTGGATATCATAAATTTTCACTGATCTCTTTTTCAAAAAAATGCAGCTCTCCCAGTCATATGATAAACTTCATCTAAATTCCAAGAATAATGTTTCCCAGGCACTGTACACAGCATGATCATTTTTTCCTATGCATATACTAATTCCCACTAGAACTTACTTGGCTGCATGTTGTACAGATGAAGTTTTGTGGAAAGCTGAATTTCACATCTAAAAAAAATTGATGCCACATAATTCTAGCTACCATGTTTCATGTAGCTAAAAAAATACACTCATCACATTTAAATTTACATTGCCTCAAAATTATTTCATTTTCGAATTTTTTTAAAGGGAACTATAATGTGAACCACCTATTTCTAAAATATGAACCTCCCCACCATATTAAATTGGTAGATTTTTAATTGTGAAATTTTTTTGCCTTGACCTTTTTCCTGATCTTACTTGGCTCGAAATATCAAAACATGGCCAATGTTTCTGAAAGCAAAATTTCATTTTGTTTCTATATGTAACAATGGAAGGCCGCTGTGGCATTCCACATCTGGGTATGCCATATAGGTTTATTTTTGAAGATTATTAGCAATTTTCTGGTATATAAGGCTGGATATTTTGAATTTTGGAAGTGTTTTACTTGATTTAAGGACTTATAGTATTATTGGTGGATATGGTGTTCTGATGGAATGGCCACTGAGCTCTAGTGCTCCAGTACGCTCCGGTTTGCTCTGCTTTGCTCTGGTGATTTTATGGTGCAAAAGCAAAGTGTACTGGAAAAATTCTGTCATGGTGGAAAAATTATCTCACTGTGGAAAATTTAGCTCACTCTGGCAAAATTAGCTCATTATGGCAAAAAGAGCTCATTGTGGCAAAATTTGCTCACAATGGGAAATTCTGGTCACTGGGTTAAAGTTTGGTCACTGTGCCAAAGTTTGTTCACTGTACCAAAGTTTGTACACTATCTTAAAGCTGGGTGACTGTGAAAAAATTAGGCTAGTGTGGCAAAATTTAGTTAGAATTGCCTATTAGATCAATAGTTTATTGTAGATCTTATGCATGTAGAATATTGTTGGAAAGGTCTGGAGTAGGAGAATCAGATAGAAAGGGGGGAATCTTAGTCTTCTACATATTTTTGTCTCTTTAGTTTCAATTAGAAGGGTCTTTTTGGATAATTAACAACCACCTTCATATTTTTCATGTCTCAACAAAATTAAATAAAATTATAATACCCTTATTTTATTTATATTTTTTCATGACAATTTTAAAATACAACACAACAATTATATTTTCATCACATATAGGGTATCATTGGAAAGGTCTTCATCTCAGGGACTTGTTTTTATTGTCATTTCTTTAAAAATAAAATCTTATAAAAACATATAAGTCTATTTTTTCAGATCTTTCACTGTCACACATTAATTGTTGTCATCAGTATTTATTTTTCAACAGCTGCTATTTCTAAATCTCAATAAGCGTTTATAAATCAGAGTTTCATATATTTCAATCAATTCAAGTAGACTAGAGAGATAAGTTTTTTGAACAACCCTTATTTTACTTAGAAGGACAGGGTTTTCTTTTGTTTATCCAACATCTTTAGATTCTGCTTACAGCAAGGCAACTAAAAGAGTCTACCTACACTGTTTCTAACTGGCTGCAGGGATTTGTGTATCTTATTTGAACACATTTTTATTTATTTATGTATTTTAATTAGAAATTTTACTTTTTATTGCAGCTGTCTGGAAGTGTTGCTTTCAGGTAACCAAAGTTGCTAAAAGCAACTTTGGTTGCTTGCTTTTACATTTGCCACCCTCCAAGCCAATTTACTAGGCTGGAAGGTGGCCAAATCTATATGAAACGTGAATTGCTTGCAGCAGCAACGCTTGTTGCACACTTGCTTCCATATTTCATGCAGCTGACTTGAAATCAGCTGCATGAGATATGGGCAGCAAATGCAGCAGCAATGCGCCCTGCATGTGATGCATGCAGTGCATTGCACTGCCAGTTTTTTTCTGGCTGTGCAATGCACACAGAGAAACCAAAGTCTCTGAAAAGGACTTTGGTTTCTAAAATGAAAATGATTTTCCCCACCAGGTGCAATCTGGTGGGGAAGTGAGAGACAAGTTAGACCAAAGTTTTTTGAAAGCAACTTTGGTCGTAAAAACATTAAAAATAATTAAAAAAATGAGAAAGGTAGAAAAAAAAACAAAAATAAAATAAAACCTGAGTATAAGAGAAAAAA
Organism: Hemileia vastatrix; assembly: GCA_030280995.1. Classification (NCBI taxonomy): domain Eukaryota; kingdom Fungi; phylum Basidiomycota; class Pucciniomycetes; order Pucciniales; family Zaghouaniaceae; genus Hemileia; species Hemileia vastatrix. The sequence continues at coordinate 266,674 of JASXTE010000006.1, forward strand.
TAAGTGCTAGTGATACCAAAAACCCAAGCCAATTTCACTTGGCTTGGTTATTTAATAATAATTTTTTAATACATTAAATTTAAAATTCAAACACCATAAAATATATGATATTTTTTATATGAATATCATAAATTTAATTTACACCTTTCTCATAATTATATTTATAATTTTGTATTTTAATTTTTGACTTTTAAGTTAATTTTTTGGAAATCCAAAATTAAATTTTCAACTAAATTTTTTAGTAAGGTAAAATAAATTTTAAATTTGACATTTTGTAATTAAATAATGAAAAAAATTTAAATTTATTTAAAAAAAATTTTTTTTAGAGGAATACCAATATTTTAAGGCTAGAAATACTGTGCAAATTGTAAGTAAAAAAAATTATATTTTTTTTGTGAGGGGTTATTACTATTTTTGTAAATATTTTTCAAAAACATTCATTAAATACTGAATTAAATTACTTTTTAACTCAATTTTTTTGTAAAATAATTAAAATTGAAATAATAATATTGTTATATTTGATATAAAATTTGTATCGGTAATATTAATTTCTCTTTAAGTAAATTTGAAAATCATTAAAAAAGACCATGTTGATAAGTACTTCATTTTTGATATTCAATGGTTATATTTAAATCTTATATATATTTCTTGAGTGTTATTTTTATATACACTCAAAAAAATTTGTAATATACAATTCCATTTAATCATTAATTATTGGTCAACTTAGTTATAACAACTTCATATTTAATACAAGCCACTAGTATTTAGTTTTTATTTTAAAACTCCAATATAATATGAGAGTATCCTTATTTTTTCTGGATGTAATTAACAACAATAAAAGACCATAAATGAGTGGGTAATTTATTAAAATAAAAAGTTGAAGAATAAAATATAAGAAATGATAAGTTTATCAAAAAGAGTAAATTAAAAAAATATACTTTTGAATTTTATTTGATATAATTTGGGTAGTTAAATGAAAATTTAAATTATGAGACTTCAAAATGGATAAAATCTAAAACTGGTGTTTATATAATAAGCTTCATATAAAAAAAAGGATAAAAAATCTACTATGTAACTAAATTATTAAATATTAAGGTATTATTAATATTATTGAAAAACTTCTTTTACAATTATAATGAAATCTAAATGTGAAATTAATGGTGGGATAATAGTAAGAATATGTTGAAACACTTTCATTTATACATACTTTCAGCTATGTTCAGATAAAAAAATTGGTAAAATTTTATAATAACATCTAGTTTATAGTGATGCAATTGAATTTAGATCAAGAATAAATTTTTCTGAGGAAAAACAAATGAAATTGAGATATGGCCATCTCTTTTCAAGAGATAGAATAATAATAAAAATTTAAAAAAATTATAATAGGTATTCTTAATCACCATTTTTGAAAAGTCTCTAGAAAAATTCATTATAATATATCATTCATTTATTACATCTTATGGAGCTTCAACTTGAAGTAGTGATGGGAAGCTTTGAACCTATGTTCTGAAAAACAAAAAAGTTATAAAATATATAGTTATACTAATGAAAAAGCCAAAAATAAAAATACTATTACAAATTAATAAAATAAAACTACATGATTTTTATTCTGCTCTCATGATGCAAGGGTACTATGTATGAATTTCCACATGTTAAATATAAACCTGCTTTAAGGCTAGTTTACAGGTAGAGCTATAAAGTTTCCCTAAATTCTAAAAATAACTTATGAATTTTACTATTTATTTTTTTCTTGTTTTTTTTCCAAAGCTTTTAGAGTTGCTTAATTAATACTGCTATCTTGATTGTAAGATATATATATTTTTTGGAATACATGATTTATTGTTTCAAAAATTATATTATAAAGTTAAATAATTTGTTTCATTTTCTAAAGCTTCATTGTCAAAGACACTACTCCATTTTCTATTACTTAACAAATATATAAAAAGTAATAGAAAAATTTTTAGAATTTTCTTTTTGAGAGGGTCAAACTATATTGTGAAGATTTTTATCTAGAAATTCTTGTACTCTAAAACCAAATAGTTTTCTCCCTTAAGTAAGCCTTTTCAAAAATATTAAAATATAAACAAGAATATTAACTTATCTTATTTTTATTTTCTGTACTGAAATTTTTAGTTCAATCCCTTTTTGTATATGACATTAGTATAAAACCATCGTTAAATGCTACTATATAATTAATTTTTATTATATACATATATATATATTTATGAATTATTTAGAATGTCATCCTTTTTCATTTACTTGAATAAATGGCTCAATTATAATTCCCAACACTTATTAATGTTTCCCAAACTCAATAACAAATTTCTCATATGAAATATTAGCTTCTAATATAAGCAGTATATCTATAGCTGATATTTAAAATGAGATTTTCTTTTTAGATTCAGCTAAAATTAAACAAAAGGAACAATCATGCATATGTGTATAAATGGTAACCATATGTTACTTAGAGGATTGTGAAATTCACTCATCAGAATGGTTTAAGTATTAAAATAAATTGAGGTCATTGTTTTCTTGTATTTGAAACTAATTAGGAAATTATTCTAAAAATATATTTTAATGTGTATCATGTTTAAAAAGTTGGAAATATGATTTTTGAAAATTGTGAGTCTCATATATGAGATACCAAGCTTTAGTTTACATTATTTTAAGTAGAATAGAATTTTAGTATTAGAAATTGAAAGCAATGTACCATTATCTGATTATAATTGTTTTCTACTTATAGAATGATTACATAACATTAAACATTATTTAAAGCAAAAAGGTTTAAAAGATATTTAGAATTTTACAAAATTTCAACATTTATTAATCTTTGATTTGAAAACCAACTATGATGTACACTCACTAGAAATAAGCAATCCCAATTTTAACATAATTTATCAATCCAAAAATAATGAGTCAATTAACATAAATATATATATTATTTCAAAACCAAATCTCTAGATTTAAAATATGATGTTTTAATGAAAAATTGATACAAAACTTTAATGCAATGAACACTCTTAAAAAATTCAAAAATAGAATATCAAAACAAGTGATTTCTGCAAAAAAAAACTACTAACTATTGTAGATAAAGTATAAAAATAAGTCATATTTTTTAAAAAAATAATCTAAAAATATTTATTTTTGTTAAAAAAATCAAAAACATTGTTAAGCTTGTTTGTTATAATAATGTTAAAATCCACTAAACATTATCTAAAGGTGGAGAAATATGTCAAAAATATGTTGAATTTTGTGAGCCAAAAATCAACAATTTTGTATCATTTCCTGTTGTGCTATGACTTTATTCCACCCTTTTTATCTGATTGTTCCAGTATTAATTTGCTATGATTACTAGTTTTGAAGTTAAAATTTACAAATGTTCATTATATTTGATAATATGAAAAATAACTCCAACTTTTATTACTACAAAATATGATTTTGAAAATCCTTCTTTCAATAAATGATTTAAGAAATTTTAAGTTTATTTGAGTGATGATTTTAAGAATAACAAAAAATTTGAAATTCACAAGGACTTATTTCCAGGGACTATAATTGTTTACTTGTGTAATGCATGAGCTACTTATCAATGATGTAAAACATCAGAAAAGTAAGTTATAGTTAAAAATCTACAGATTATACTGTGTCTGTTATATATATCTTAAATAAATCTTTTAAACTTATCTTAACCTACATACCACACAATAGAAAATCAATATATTAAAAAAGGAAAAAATTCTATGATAATATCATAAAGAATAATAACCATGGATTGATATTCCATAAAAATGGCTAAAAAAATTTAAGAGAACCTAAATCAGTATTCTTTCATCAAAATATATTCTTTTTGTCTTTGTAATTTATTCCAAACAAGTTTTTTGAAAGTTGAATTTCTATATCTATTTCCAAAACCACTATTAAGTTCCCTCTTAGAATTTTTAAGCAATTATATATATATATATATATATATTATTTATCAAAAATTGAGATAAGAAATAGAAAAAAAAAATTACTTTAATTATTTAAAGATAGAGTATTTTCAGAATGCATTGTGGTTAGTTGTGAAGGTTAGAAGATTTGAAGTTGGATTTATGAGTTTTTAGAAGGGCAAATATTGTAAAATTCTTTCATAAATATTTGTTTCATAGTTTCAAATGTTGAAATCTACAAACTAATGGGATTTAAAATTATATTGAGATTTAAAATCTGTTTTCTACTCAAGTAAAATAAAATAAAATGATGATATCAAAATTGAAATTAAGTTTAAACTTTTGATATGCTCTATCTTCAATTTTATTGATAGTGCATCAAAAATATAATAATATTTTTTTCCTACATCATTTTTTACATAAAATATAGTTTTATCATTTTATGCATTAAAGATTGCTTATACAAAATTAAAATCTATGTCAACTTTTTATGACTATTAATCTATATAATAAATTTTTTTAGAAGAAAAAATAACATCAGTATTTACTGACTTTGAAATTATTTAATTTAAAATAATTTACAGGTTGATAATGAAGGGTGATTTCATTTTTGAATATGATTTATAGAATTCTTATTTTGCCAATTTAAATTCTTTTTGAGCTCAAATGTATCCACTACAACTTATGTAAGAATAATAAGTATTTTTATTAAAATTTACATGAGAAATTATGCCTATTATTCAAAATCAAACTTTCTCTAATGTTGTTTTTCAATCATTATTTCTATTCATATCAGTAAAAAACATTTCAATTTGCTGATGTTTTAGTTTTTGACATCCCCAAGGTTTATATCTCAGGTGTACTATTCACAAAATTATTAAAAATATAATTTTTGAAATACATGATAAACTTGAAAGTGAGAAGGCATTAAATTTTTAAAAATAAACTCTAAATTCAGGATGGATAGTATTTTTTCCATTTTCACAAATGAACAATTTTTTGTTTCAATAAATCCAGAAAAAAAATTTTGTTGTAAGCATATTATATTAGATTTATTTTGATTTTACATTCTATATTTTCGAGATTTGTGTTTAATATTTCCAGTGAAAGTTAATGTTAATGTGAATTTTAAGTAAGCTTGAATAAATTTAATCAATAGGCATATTGGATATGTAAAATAATATTTTGCTCCAATCTTGAATCAACCCGGGCTAAAAAATATCTTGAATAAGGTTTTTGTGGGTCAATCTGGATTTAAGTAGGATTAATTGAAGCTTAATAAAGGACAGATAAAAGGCTAACTTCATTACTAGTTATTTTTATCTCAAAATAGTTATAAAATATGTATCATTCTGGAATCAACCTTCAATAAAGTTGACTTCAAACAGAGATAATATCTAGCAGCACAACACCATATTTACAAAGGTGTACAATACCTCAAATATTTCTCATAATATATCAAGGCAAGGAATCTACAAAATTCACATTTGAAACGAGGATTTATATTTTGAATTTGAAATAGAGAAATGGAATATTATTTTCCAATTTAAATATCTATTAATTATTTTACCAAAATCTTTCAGTAATCAGCTGAATTATGATGGTATTTTATTGTAGATTAATCATTTTGAGAAGCCATTTACTCAGAATTACTGGTTTTGGTTCTGATATTCCATGTGAAGTTCATTACGAATCTTTATGGAAGTGAATAGTTGAAATATTGGATATGAAAAAGATTATGTTAGATCAAAGTGAGCTCAAATGGAGTTCAGCTCATGATCAAATTAAAATTTTGCAAGATCAAATGGTGATAAATGTAGGTTGATCTTCAGCTCAATTTGTGACAAATCTCTGAATAAATGTAAGACCAAACAATTTCTTCCATGGTGATGATGTGTGCATAATTCAGACATAGATTTGTGACTCAACGGAGTTTAAGCAAGGGGTATTGCCAGCAATACCACCCCAATTTTTCTGTGGTGAGAGTACATAGGAAGAATGAAAATCACTCACAGAGAAGGAAAATTTCATTCTAATGTGGATTTATTATCCAGAAGCCTATTGCTAAATGATACTGACAATCCAGCTTATGTGCCTGAAAATGAGGTAATACATATATTTGGGATTTATATGGTGGAAATAGAGGAAGAATTTATGCAAAAAACATTAGAAAATTATGCATCTGATAAAGATTTGTCTAAATTATCAACTACCCTAAATGATCCAACAAATGCCTCAATGAGTGCATCAATTTAAACTTTGCCTCCAAAGTATAAAAATGCATTGGAAAAAGTTTAAATGTCAATTGAAGATGTGTACATATATTACAGGAAAAATCTGAGTAATGTAATAGTTATACCTCTATCTATGAAAGAGTTAATGTTAAGTACTTGCCATGATGAAATCTTAGCTTTTCATTTTGATTTTAACAAAAAATTAACTAGAGTTAAAAAAACAGCCTGGTGGATAAACATGAAAGAAGATGTACAAAAATACATTCACACATTGTGGTCTTCCAACATTGGCAGGGGCCTTTGTTGTGTGATTTGGCGCTGTTTGTGCATGTCTTAATTGACATCTGTTAAGGAATTGGGTATTTTTCTGGTTTTATTCCGTGGATATTGGGTCTGCCGGTATGTGGGTACTATCATTGGATAGCCCTGGTTTTTCTCTATATTTTATGTCCTGAAGACATTTTTCATATTGTGAGTTTTAAGGGGTCATTTCCTCATTTTTCATTTATAAAAGATTGCTGTTTAATTTTGTTTTTCGTGTTTTACGGGCTAACCTTAAGTCTTAGGGTTAAGTGCTTAGTACCATTGGATAGAGCTAATTTTTCTCTATATTTCATGTCTCAATGTTGTTATAGTGAAATTCCGTGTTTTAAAGGTTTTAGTAGTTGTAGCTAATTTTTCTAAGTAGATTAGTGGTTTTTGTGGGTTTTCTGGCTTCAGGGAGGCCGGGCCGCTTCAGGCAGCATCTCCGACGTCGGGCGGCCCACCCGCCTCTGTTTTAGGAGGTTGGGGAGTGCTTCAGGAGGGTTTTTTATGCAATTTGGCAGGTACAGGCGCCAGATTGGTGGGTGCGCATGGGCTCTTAGTTAGTGGTCTGTGTGTACATAGTGAATAAGACAGTTTGGGGCAACCTTAATCATCACTACGCAATATAGGGGGTGGACTTGCTAGCAAGTCCTCAACCTGAACTCAGATGGAACTCAGATGGAACTCAGACTGAACTCAGACTGAACCCATACTGAACTCTACTTGAACACCCACCTAAAACTGTTCTGCTGAGTGGTGTTCATCCCTGATTGTATGGTTCCTTTATCAATAGCTCAATGTGTGTTCAATCTATGGTGAGTTTGGGTCCAAGGTTGCGGACTTGCTAGCAAGTCCGCCCCCCATATTGTGTGGTGCATCATACAACCATCCGGAGGTGATATCATTGTTCCTCACTCAGTTTTCACTGTTTTCTGGCCACAATTGGCTGTGTTTGTTGCAAGTGAGTTCTTCATTTAACTTAACTTTGGCAACTGTTTTCTCTGTTATAGTCTTGCAAGCTATAGCAAGTATTATTGCTGTCTCTAGTGTGGATTAGCAGCCTACATCAAGTATCTTTGCTGTCTCTGGTGTGGACATTGTTCTACATTTCAGTTCTTTGGTCTGGTAGTCTATCTGGGGACTACTTTCTTGGCTCATCAAGCAGTCAAGTGTGTTGAAAAGGAGCTTTAGAAAAACAGGAACCAACTTACTTTAGCAATTAAATCTCACTCTATTTTTCTAAAGGGACAGGGGTTATTCTTTCTGGTTTTACTCCAACTCCCTTTGTCAAGGCCTATAGCTAGTACTATAGGATTGTCTACAACATGTGACTCTTGCCAAAAATCTAAATATTAACTGGGAAGAGAGCTGGGTTTTTGCAACAAATAGAGAAGCCAAAGGCTCCATGGGAAATTTTAAACATGGACTTTTAACTGGCTTGCCATTAGCAGGAAATGAAGGCTTCAATTCTTTCTGGGTAATTTTGGATAGGCCAACAAAAATGTGTAAGTTTATTCCTACCCATAAAGAGGTATCTGCAAAATACTTGGCATTAATATGGCCAAATCAAATGATGAATATTTCTGGGTTTCCCAAAGCTATAATCTCTGAAAGAGACCCTAATTTTACTTCAGAGTTCTGGACATCTTTGATGGAAGTATCAGGTTTTCAATTGAAATTTTCTACCAAAAACCATCCACAAACTGATGGACTGGCTGAGAGAATGACACAAACTCTGGAACATATGATCAGAAGATATTTTTCCTTTGGATTAGAATACAAAGACAATTAGAAATTCACACATCACATGGTGACATTCATTCCTGGCCTTCAATTTTCTTATTATAGCACAACTCATTCTGTAACAGAGAAAAAACCATTTGAAGTCTGGCTGGGATATGTACCAAATACCCCAGTAAATCATTTAAAAAAATTACAAAGGTTAGATATATACCCTGGTACAAAATATTTTCTTCATATGCAAAACATGTGTAGATAGCATGCAGAAGAATTCATTCAAAAAAAATTTGAATATGAAAAGAAAAGGTGGGATGAATGTCATAATGAATTTGAATTCTAAAAAGGAGATGAAGTCCTTATTTCAAACCTACATTTTAACTTATAAGGTAATGTTAAATTAAAGGATCCTTTTGTGTGACGTTTTGAAAGGAATAAAATGGTTGTTAATAATGCTTTGGAAGTAATATTATATTTCCCATATGATAGGAAACATCCAGTCAGCTCTAATTCATTATTAAAACCTTATCATACAAATGATCCTGACTTGTTTCCAAAAAGAAGAGGAAGGCCTAAAAAGAAACCTGAAGAACTTGTGGAAAAAGCAGAGAATGAAAAAAAACTCAATAAAATAATCCTTACTAAAGAGAAAGGAATTGATTATATATTAAGATATAAGGGAAAATCAAATGAATTTGATAAGCGGTTATCTGAAAAACAAATTTCAAATCTATCCTCCCTTCTTAAAAAATTTAAATAGAAAAAAAATTCTGTTCAAACAACTGAGGGGTTAGAAACTATTTCTCATAATAGTCTATTATGTTTTATTTCTTTAAATAATTAATCTTTAATGCTTCAGATTTTCTGAATACCTGAAAAATAATAAAAAAAAGTATAACTTTTCATTTTTTTATTGTTTTTTTGGGAGGCTAAGTGTCAGCCTGAAGACTCCAAGGACTTATTTAAAATTACTTATTAATTATGTTAAACATATGGACTATAGATGGGAACAATAAATAAAGGTACAGAAGTTGTATACATAAGTGATGTAAATGATAAAATCAAAATATGCTATTATAATACCTTATGTACATGCATATATCCACCTTTTATAGGTCTTATTTACTTATTATTAAATTGGAATATATCAGGGTAATCTTAAGAACCTTAAATATAAGGCCACATAATTTTTAAGTAGACTTAAAGCTGTTATTTTCATTATTTTATGTAAAAAACAAGAAATGTGCTTTAAATCACTTAAAAGTTGAATATATGCACTATAAATTAAATATTATTCCAAAATTGCTTTGAAATATAAATTTTTCTTAATTAGAACTATATATTTGGTTATTCAAATGCATAAAAAACATTTTTCAAATTTGATGTTTTTCATGCCAGAAACAGCTTCTGTGTACTGGCCACATATTTTTCCTGTGTGAATAGCTTCATTTTTAGAAATTTTGGCTTTTCACACTATATTTACCCCTTATTATATGCCCATTATGGGGAAACACACTAAAATAAGTGAAAGGCGCTTATTTAGTGTCCTAATTTGATTATAAGTGCATCGACCTCATTATATGCACTAATTTCATTACTAACCTCAAGCTTGGAGCCTCAAATTCACTACCAAACTTGAATTCACCTAAATCAGTCAAGGATTTACCCATGCAAGCTCCTGAGAAGGACTGAACTCAGTTACCCCACATCTCATGTCCTTTTTTGAGTTTCTCAGTGGTTTCTCAGTTAATATTGGTCATTTTTAGACAGTGATTTTATGTAGTATATTGTAATAATTAGACCCATAATTTCTTCTGTTTAACCCCCTTAATATTGCATAATATTTATTGTTTATCTTTCTTTTCTTAGTCTTTCATTTTAAGGTATTACATGCTTTTCTTCTTACTCTTTTATTTTGCTGGATTGTACCTATTACTCCAGGGTTTTTGAAGGTGATATCATTCAAATTGTGTTATTTGTTATTCCTCATGCTTATGGCCAATTTTATTAGCTAGAATGAGGTGTAATTGGCCATTTATAGGACTTCTATATCAAGGGTATACATTGGAGAATTATTGGGTATAAAAGAAGGGGTTTTTTGGTCTTATTTTCTACATTCTTTATCATTACAATTAAAACATATAACCATTACAATTACAATAAATTTCATTAGTACTTTTAAAGTCTTTGAATATTTTTTGAATTATACTCTATATTCTTCTACCAACTGTAAGATTGTAAACCATTTATAATTATTGAGATTAAAACTACTGGAACCCTTATATTGAGTGATATTATGATACTTATTTTATTTTTACTACAGTATTCATATAGGACCATCAAAATTTTCTAGAAAACTGAACTTAAAAGCTATTCACATCCTTTTACTTTAACCCAGACTGACAGGTAGAGGGGAGTCTGAAGGGACTTAAACCTTGCTATCAGTAGTGGAAGAATCACAAGGCAAATATGGTTTATTTCAAGTTTATATCAATAAATTCAGACAGAAAACTAGAATCATCTAGACATCATGTTTAAAAGCACTAAAATAATTTTAAAGAAAAGAAGGACAATCAAAATAAATAATCTCTTTGAAATCTTTCTACATCAGCATCAAAACTTTGTGTTAGTAATCTTCCCTTCATAATGTCTTTATTATTATTAGCTGGAGTCTCCTGAAAATAAGTTAAAAAAATTTTCTTCATATCATCACAAAAATTTGAAAAGAGATATCTATTAAATTTAGGATAATTATTTATATAGTCAATATGTACCTGGAAAACATCATCAGTATTGGTGACTTCAATCTCTTAAAAGTAAAAGGGATAGAGTAGTTAGTATGATGGCTTATAAAAATTGAATTATGGACAAAATATTGGAGCCAGGAAATAAAGTTTCAGAAAAAATGAAAGGAGAAACTGGAATAATAGGATTGGAATCTTGAGATTGATGAGGAAGCTTAGGATTTGGATTAGGAATTTTAGAAGAGGAAGCTGTTTTGGAACTAATATTTCTAAAGAAAGTTAAAATTTTTGATAATATCCTTTTAAGTATGGTAGGAGGAGGTTAAGCTTCTGGGCATGTGTAGATGTTGTTTCTGGAATAAATTATTGGACAAATAAATTAAACTTTTTTTAGACTGCAGAGATCACAGGCAGCTCCTGCAGGAAGGCCAGGATTAGATATTAAGAAAGGAACCTGGTATCTGGCACATAATTGGCATGGGATAGTTAAATCCTTTGAAGAAATTTTATGATGATGATGATGAAGATGAATCCAAGTATGTGGATTGGAGGTAATGGTTGAAGAGAATGAAGAGGGGATGAATATATGATCAATCAAATATTAAAATTTAAGAATGGGGACATTCTCAGTGGAGGGAAGATGTGGAAGTCTAAAGTTTAGTATGGAAATTAGGAAATATTTTTAAGTGAATTGGGGATGATTATTTTGGAGATTTGAAAGACCAATATAATTTAGTATTTTTTCAACAAAAATAATGTATGATTTATTGCATAAATGGGTTAAATTAATCAAGTCAAGATAAAAAATTACTTAACAGTCAAGAGATGCAAATATAGGTTTAAAGGTGAATGAAAATGAAATTCGGGAGTCTCAAGAACATTTAGAAGTTTTTGGGGAATTTTTACTTTTTTTTTGATATTTTTAATTATTTTAAAATTTACTTTTGATTAAAATCTATTTCTAATAGTTTAATTAACTTCAAAAAATTTTAGCTCAGTGAATAGGGTTGCGCTGGCTACCAAATTTTAATGGGAGATTCTCCAGATGTAACCCTATTATCTGTAACTTTTTTAGATTTTTATCAAGGTTTTAATGTTCTAGTTGAGTTCTAAGTCTATACAAGTTCTGGTATACTCTATATAAACCCTTATGGGAAAAATGGGGCACATGACTTAGCTATGCATATAAGGGCAGTAAACTTAAAATAACACAGCAAGAAAAAATTAGTTATCCTGCTCACATACAGGTTCTGACATACTGGTTACATTTTTTCCATATGCATAAAATTGTATTCAACTTTGATTAATTTAATCAGTTGTGTCAGAATATGGACTTATTGAAATGTATTAAGTAGCCAAATAACCTGATTTACAGTGTTAAACTGTGATGAAACTCAAAATTGAATAAAATTTTATGTATAGGAAAAAAATGCAACTGGTATGTCAGAACCAGTATTTCTGCAGGAAAACTCCTTTTTTTTGCAATTTTAGTAGGGATCTAACTTAAAATCAGATATCTAACAATGCATATATAAACTACCATCATTATTTTACATAAAATTTAGTAGTTTTCAACACCCTTATAAATATAACATTTTTTATATAACACTTCATAAATTTTACTCAACAACTTATAATATATATTTATAGAGTATCACTCTAAATTTTTCAACTTCAGGGAATTTTTTATAAAATATTTTCACAATAATAAAAGCTTTTTAAAAAAATATAAATTCAATTATTTAAATAACTTCTCTCAGTCAACTTTACTGTTGTATTTCTTATCCCCAACAATAAGGACACCAATTATTCATCTCAAAAATGTCTAAACCAAATATTCAACTGGTCTCTTTATCAATTAGACATTTAAGCTTAGTTAATTGTGATCTCTTATTTTTCTTAAAGGGACAGGGATTTCTTCTGTTTATCGAACTCCCTTGGATTCTGCTTACAGCAAAGAAACTGTAATAATCTTTCTACACAGACTTCTGTACTTACTCTGAAAGAATGCACTTTCCATTTGAGTATTCACTAATTTTAAAACCTTCAGTAATTAGTATGAGCTATCCCCTAGTTAGAGTCTTAATTTTGCTTTCTTATCTTTGAGAACTGCATATTTTTCTTGTTTGTTAATTCACTTTATTCTCCTAGAACCATGTTTTACCATCCTTGTCAGTTTGTGCTAGTATCTAAGTATGATTTAATAGTAAATATTAATGGTCCTACTACTTATTTTTAAATTATTTAGTGATTAAACCTCAGGGAAAGACTAATAAAATAGTTATTCTCAATATAAACTCACAATACTTGGATTTTATACGTGCTAGTGGTGGAAAATAGAATAAAAAAATATAGTTATAGCTTACATAAAGATAATATCAATTAATAAATGCTTTATAATATATTTATATATGATATTAATTGTGTTGTAGTGTTTTTTTAATGTGTATTAAGTAAGTGATGTCTATAACCCATCTATATTCTCCCTCACTTATACCAAAATCCACTGGAGTGAAAAGACCTTCAATCCAGATGATGTCACTGCTATCCCCAGCAATTACAGCACTGTGAGGGCCCATCACCTCCCCATTTCACACACTTCAAAAAGGTTCAACACCCAGACCTCCAGTAAGGATTCTCCATCACAATTAATGATACCACAGACCCATACCATAAATGGAATAAACAGATAAAAGCAGATACCATACACCACACAATATGGGGGGCTGACTTGCTAGCGAGTCTGCAACCTTGGACCCAAACTCACCACAGATTGAACACACAATGAGCTATTGATAAAGGAACCATACAATCAAGGATGAACACCACTCAGCAAAAAAGTTTTAGGTGGGTGTTTAAGTAAAGTTCAGTATGGGTTCAGTATGAGTTCAGTCTGAGTTCCATCTGAGTTCAGGTTGAGGACTTGCTAGCAAGTCCACCCCTTATGTTGCATAGTGATAGAGAAACAGGTAAAATAACTCATCCAAACAGTATATAATGAAACCCAAAGCATAAAAAGGAACCAAAGACCTTCAATCCTGATGATTTCACTGCTATCCCCGGAAATTACAGCACTGTGAGGGCCCATCACCTCCCCATGGCTTCCACTTTAAGCAGTTTAAAAACCCAGACCTCCAGTAAGGACCCTCCATCACAATTAACAATACCACAGACCCATACCATAAATAGAATAAAAAGATAAAAGCCTATACCATAAAGAGACAGATAAAATAACTCATCCAAAGAGTATATAATTAAACCCAAAGCATGTAAAGACACCAAATTGACTTTCAAAGCCCCAAATAACATCTACAAGCATCCATATTAACCCATTAATCATATCCCAACCCCTAAATCCATGAAAATCCATCCAAGGAAGCAGATTAAGTTTTCCAAACTGGATATATGCACCTGAAATAGGTGTATATGCTTGTGCAGGCTTTGTGAGTCCATTTAATACGTCCATATGACCTAAAATAAGCATAAAAATAAAGTTTATAGGCTATTAAGAGGTTAAAACCCACTTATAGACCAAAATATACATAATATAACCTCATATTTTACTGAATATGATGTTTATGTATAAATATATAAGCTTATGTATGTCTATAATTACTTAATATCACTTAAGATAAGTATATTATGACTCCATTAAAACCTTAATAAGTATTATTAGGCTATGGATAAGCTATTTAAACTACTATAAGTCATATAATAGTGTAATAATAATATATATATGTATTATAACCATATATATAAGTATGTTAACCTTATTTTTAAGTAATAAGCTTAATTTTATTAAGGTTATCTTGTTTTAAAAATAAGAATTACTCAGTCCTGGAGATACCTAGGCTGACACTCACCCAAAAAAAACAAAAAAAATGTTAAGACTTTTTAATTAATAAGTAAGGAGTGAATATAAAAATAATTTTAAAATTTCTATGTTATATATACTGAATAAAACAGTATTATTTGAATTTAAATATTTTCAAGAGATTTTTAAGATCAGAGATTTTTTTTCTGGAATCCACTGGTCATATTCACTTGATTAATTTTTAAACCTTAATAGATACTCAACTCCCTTTTCTTTAGTAAGGTGTCTCTTTTTAAGTATCTTTTCAATTTCTGCCTTTTCAACTATTTCTTCAGGTTGCTGTTTATGCCTTCCTGATCTTCTAGGAAATAAATCAGTATCATTAGAATGGTATGGTTTTATAAGAGAAATAAGAAATACTGGATGTTTTCTATAATATGGTGCACATAGAATAACTTCAACAGCATTGTTACCAACCATCTTTTTTACTACAAATATTCCAATGAATGGATCCTTCAATTTAAAATTACCATTTAAAATGAAATGTAGTGTAGAAATAAGGACTTCATCACCCTCTTTGAACATTTGTTCTTTATGGGCTCTATCCAATCTTTTCTTCTCATACTCAAATGCCTTATTTAGACATTCTTGAGCAAGCTTTCTGCATAATCCTTGCATCTGAAGAAATTATTTTGTACCTGGATGTATATCCAATCTAGATAATTTATTAAGAGTTTTAGCAGGGGTATTAGGTACATAACCCAACCATAACTCTAATGGCTTTTTGCCAGTGACAGAATGTACTGTACTATTGTATGCAGATTCTAAACCTGGGATAAGGGCTACCCAATCATGCATGAATTTTTCATTGTCTCTAAAGTCAAGACCAAAAGCACAATATCTTCTTATCATATCTTCTAAAGTTTGTATCATTCTTTCTTCTAGCCCATCAGTTTGTGGATTGTGTGCTGTAAAAAGTTTTAATTGACACCCTGAAACATCCATATGTGATGTCCAGAGCTCAGAAGTAAATTTAGGATCTTTGTCTGAGACTATTACTTTGGGGAAACCTGCTATATTTAATATTTGTGTCCACCATAATAAAGCTAAGTCGTTTTCAGAAACCACTTTTGGGTAGTAATTAATTTACACATTTTTGTAAATCTATCTACAATTACCCAGCAGGAGTTATAACTCTTATGCCCTGATATTGGAAAACCTTTTACAAAGTCCATGTTAACTATTTCCCATGGAGCTTTTGGTTTCTCAATTTTTTGTAGTAAACCAGCTCTTTTTCCTGTTAATCTTTTAGATGTTTGACAAGAATCACTTGTCTCAACATATTTTTAAAATCATCAGGCATTTTAATCCACCAAGCTGTATTTTTTACTCTGGTTAATGTTTTATGGAAGTCAAAATGACCTGCTAATATATCATCATGACACATGCTTAACATTAACTCCTTCATTGAAGGGGGAATTACTATTACATTGCTTAATTTCCTCCTGTAATATATAAAACCATCCTCAATGGAAAATTTTCCTTTTTCTAATGCTTCTTTATACTTTTTTGGTAATGTTTTTATTAAAAAATTCATTGAAGCATTAGATGGATCATTTAATATTGTAGTATGTTTACTCAAGTCAGGATCTGAAGCATAATTATTAAGAATTTATTGCATGAATAAATCCTCAAGATCTACAATATAAATTCAATAAATGTAAATAATCTCTGTTTCAGGAACATAGGCAGTATTATCATCATTATTGGGTAGAGGTACTCTAGATAACAGATCTAAATTAGAGTGTAAGGTTCCTGCTCTATGTGTAATAGTCATCCGTCCTATGTATTCTTGTACAGCTAATTGCCATCTAAACATATGTCTATTGGGAGTTCTCATGTTTCAGAGTGACTTTACTGCACTACAGTCAGCTATTAACTCAAATTTTTGGTTTTCCAGGTAATAATGTAGCTTCTCAAGAGCCCATACTACTGCCAAACATTCAAGTTGAGTTGCATCATATTTCAATTCACTACTTCATAGAGTACGTGAAATATAGAAAATTACTACTTCTGAAATTTTTCCTTTAATAAGTTGTTTTTGATGCAAAGCAGCACCCAGACTAATAAAACTTGCATCTGTATACAATACAAAAGGCAATTGGAAATTTGGTAATCCCAAGATAGGGGCTGTCATCAAACATTCTTTTAACTTATCAAAAGCCTGTTGTCTATCATTATTCCAAATTAAAGCTTCAGATTTCTTTATCAGTGTGCTCAATGGTGCAGCAATTAATTGGTAGTTCTTTATATATTGTCTATAATAACCACACATACCAAGAAAAGATTGAACATCCTTTACATTTTGAGGAATTCCAATATTCTTGATTTTAGCCACCTTATTTTGGTCTACACATATTTGTAAGCAATATACAATATGACCAAGCACTTTTAAAGACTCGAACCCAAATTTACATTTTTTCAATGCAAGGGTTATTTTTATTTCATCTATTTGTTGAAAGACTTCTTTTAAATGGACTAAGTGTTCATCATATGTCTTAGAGAACACTATACTGTCATCAATGTGTACCATTAACCACCCCTCAATCATTTCATTATGGAATGTTATATCCATTAATTTCTGAAATACTGACAGAGAATATTTTGGTCCAAATGGCATCCTGAAATATTTATATTTTCCCATATGTTTTTTTATCAACAAAAATTTCTGTGAATTCTTTTCTACAGGAATCTGATGGTACCCTTTATTTCCATCTAGGCAACTTATATACTTAGCACCTGTAAGGGTAGCATGTATAGAGGCAATCCTTGTCAAGGGATAAATATCATCCACTGTGAATGTATTTAATGCTCTATAATCACAGCACAGTCTTGCTTTATCTTGTTCATAAGAAATTAGCACTGGTGATATTACACAATATTTTGGTGTAGTTTCAACCTTTTCAAGAATTTTCATTTTTAATAACATCTTAGTATTATCTTCTATTTCTTTCCTCTTCATTGTTGAAGCAGGGTATGGTTTCTTTTAAAGACTAGCAGGAATATTATCCATATCACAGGTTAAACTAATTTTAATCCCATGATCTTTTACAAGGCTAAGTTCATTAATTCCATGTTAAAAATCCATTAGAAATGCCTTAATTATGTCCAAAATATTTGTTTTTTCAGCTTTTCTTATCTGAGTGCCAAATGATGCTTTTGAAATTTCTGTTTCCAGAATTTCCATATCATTGGATTCTCTTCTTTTGCAAGGAATATTTATTACTGACTCAATGTGCAAGACCATGTTAATAGAATTTATTTTAAATTTCCTTTTACCATTCACTCCAATTGTAAAATTATTATTAGCACGGTCTAGTTTCACACCAAACTTAGTCAGAATGTCATTTCCAATGATAAAACAGCTACTACAATTAGTATTTTCCATTACTACAAAGTCAAAAGTTGCTTTAACATAAACATGTTGATGTTTAAAAAAACAGCAGCTTTGTATCTACCAATGGGGTGTAGTACTGATCCAAAATGTCTCCAATTTTTACTTTGAAGGCGTTCAAGCTTTAAATTATACTCACTATCAATTTTCTGTAATGTATTTGTTGAAACAACATAACCAGCAGCTCCTGTGTCAAATACTATATTTACATTTTCTCCAGAAATGATAGCTGGAACAGTGATAGGTGTCATTTTCAAGTTATCAGCTTGTATTTCCTTAATGATTTCAGAATCTTCAAGATTCATTAAAGATTCATTTAAGTCCATACTTAATATTGGATTTTTAAAGATGGAAAAATCATCTCCCAACATACAGACTTCATTTTCATCACTATATGAGATATTACTGTCATAATCATTTGAATCTTTATTTATTTCTGTTTCATTTTCAGATTCATGCTGATTGTCAACAATATTTATATTCTTCTCACATTTGTGACCTTTAACCCAAGGTTTGTTACACTTATAACAAGTATTAGTTTCATACTTTTTAGGTACAACAGGTGCAGTAGGTTTTTTCTGCTTCTCCTGAAGTGTTTTTAAATTCTGATTTTTCACAGGTTCATTATTTTGTTTATAAGTGGTGTACCTTGCTTCATACTTATTTTTTAATAATATTTCATTGCATATATTAATAAATTCAGAATATTCATTAACCATTATTGTTCTAGCTACAACAATGCCTCTTACAGATATAGGTAATTTAAATCTTATCTTATCTTTCCATAAGTTAAAATCCATGTTTGGCTCAATGGCTTTTAATATTTTATTTAAATTCATTAAAAATACATTAGGTTTGTCATCATTCAACAGATTATACCTAGTTTTCTCATATAGTCTCTGCTGAGTGTGCCTGAATTTAGAACCTCAGAATTGTTTTTAAATTATTTGTTTCCATTCAGCCCAAGAGTAATATTTACCTTCACTCAAAACAGCTTCAAACAATAATAAAGCAACATCCTTAAATAAATAGATAAATTTTGATGTTATTTCTTCATCTGGTAACCTATATTATAATTTCAATTTGTAAATTCTTATGATAAAATTTTGCCAATCAGAGCTGGCTTCCCCATTATAAGTTGGGTACTGATCAATCTTTGGCCAGTTTTTCTGATTAGATATTGTTTCACTAATCCTAGGTAAATTCAATAACTCATTTATTCTGGATAAATGGTCTTTTATTTCCTCTTGCACAGATTTGTGACTTACATTTGTATTTTCAGACTTGACACTACCACCAGATGGTTTTACTTGTGGTGGTATGGGAAATGATTGAGATTAATTTTGCCAATGAAAGGATTTTTATTATACTGAGTATACATATGATTATCCTGATTCATTAGTAGATTAGCAGTTTCAATCTCAACTTTAGTTAATCTTTGTAACAGATCAGAGAAACTGTGATTTTTCTGGGCAAAAGATAACTTTGTTCTTGATTCAGTTTTCAATAAATGTGCTTCATACCACTTTTCTAACTTACAGAATTTGTTTGAAAGTTCACTATATTTATTACTCAAAGAATCATACTTAAGAGTTAGAGCCGAGTGTTAATTCTCTTATTCTTTATTTCTTGTAGCCAGTTGAGAGATTTTCAATGTCAAGGAAAAAAAAATTGTTTCACTTGTGAGATTAATTGTCTGTTTCTTACACTCAGTCATTCTATTCCATAATTCTGAAACAATTTTATGTACAGTTGGGTTATTATTAAAATACTCCATGTATTCCTTCTCAATTTCTTCACTGTTTTGTGAACTTCTCATCTCACTAGTAAGTAATGGCAACTGAGGGTTAACTGTATTATTATTATAAATAGTACTGTTGTTATTGACAAAAGATAAGTCAGGTGTATCTAAATCAGAACCTAATTTTCTCAAGTCCTCCTCAATTCTTTGTACATATTTTACATCAATAATATTACCTATATTGTAATCATCAGTATTGTGTTCAATCTGAGAGGGTAATCTACTTACCACGAGATTTGTGAAAGCCCTGATTTTTGGCGCTTTTGCTTTCCTTTGTAGGGGTGAGCCGAGGAATTCTGATGAATGGGATGATCCCTGTTGCAATTGTGACTGGACCATTGCTGGTGTAACCAATCCCACTTCCGTTTCTCTATCAGGATTTTTTCCTGGGAATGATGTGACCCTCCTTGGGTAGGGGTTTTTGGCTTGGCTTCCCTAGCTTTAACTCCTCCAAGGTTTGATTCATTTGTTGGACACCCACCTTTCAGTTGTTTTGCAACTGCTCTACCTCCTTTAGCATGAAAGACTTTGATTCCTCCAGTTTCAGAACCTGCTTTTCCGGATGGGACAATTGATCCTGCAGAGGAGGTGAAGTCTTTTTTATTTTTATCTTTTTTAAGAGGGAGTCTTTTTCCTCTATGCTCATTGACTCTGGTTGTGGTTAGGATTGTCCCTCCATGGTGATGTCCTGGGGCAATGATTTTAGCTTTAGACCTGGTGTTATAAGCAGGTTTTTCACTTACATTGTCCTGTTTAGCACTCATTGTGTCTAAAATAAAAATTCTTTTCGTCTACAAAAGGGAAAAATTATGTGTTAATTAGTAGACAAAAAATATTAGCAATACAATTACTAGTAAAAGCACTGGAGCTTACCCTGAATTTATATCTTTATTTATTTAAATAAAATATAAGAAAAAATCGAAAAAATCTGTCAAAAATAATATAATAAGTTAAACTAGACCTTTATAAGGATGAGTAGTTATCTTACCAATCTTTAACCAAATTCCAATTTAATTGGGTGTTATATTGGTGACGAAATACCAAGAGAAATTGGATTTATATTGGTTACAGTTACTACTGTAAATACCTAAATTTTATTATAAAAAATTAGTAAAATTATTATAAGGGTTTTTTTCGGCAATCACTGAGTTATGATGACCAACTAATGTGCTGCAGACCCAAATATTTGGTTTTTTTGAGATATACTAGAGTAAAAATAATGTCCTAAGGCTTATACTAAATAATAGGTAATAACTAAGGAAAGACCCCCAAGTGTCAGTTTGTGCTTGTATCTAAGCATGATTTAATAGTAAATATTAATGTTCCTACTACTTATTGTCAAATTATTAAGTGATTAAACCTTAGGGAAAGACTAATAAAATAGTTATTCTCAATATAAACTCACAATACTTGGATTTTATGCGTGCTAATGGTGGAAAATAGAATAAAAAAATATAGTTATAGCTTATATAAAGATAATATCAATTTATAAATGCTTTATAATATATTTATATAAGATAGTAATTGTGTTGTAGTGTTTTTTTAATTTGTAGTAAGTAAGTGATGTCTATAACCTGTCAAGATCCTCCCTTACTTATACCAAAATCCACTGGAGTGCACAGACCTTCAATCCTGATGATTTCACTTCTATCCCCGGAAATTACAGCACTGTGAGGGCCCATCACCTCCCCATGGCTTCCACTTTAAGCAGTTTAAACACCCAGACCTCCAGTAAGGACCCTCCATCACAATTAACAATACCACAGACCCATACCATAAATAGAATAAAAAGATAAAAGCCTATACCATAAAGAGACAGATAAAATAACTCATCCAAAGAGTATATAATTAAACCCAAAGCATATAAAGAAACCAAATTGACTTTCAAAGCCCCAAATAACATCTCCAAGCATCCATATTAACCCAGTAATCATATCCCAACCCATAAATCCATGAAAATCCATGCAAGGAAGCAGATTAAGTTGTCCAAACTGGATATATGTGCCTGAAATAGGTGTATATTCTTCTTTAGGTGTTGTGAGCCCACTTAATACGTCCATATGACCTTAAATAAGCATAAAAATTAATTTCATAGGCTATTTAGATGTTAAAACCCACTTATAGACCTAAATATACATAATATAACTACATATTTCACTGAATATGAGGTTTATGTATACATAAAAGCTTATGTATGTCTATAATTACTTAATATCACTTAAGATAAGTATATTATGACTCCATTAAAACCTTAATAAGTATTATTAGGCTATGGATAAGCTATTTAAACTACTATAAGTCATATAATCGTGTAATAATAATATATATATGTATTATAACCATATATATAAGTATGTTAAACTTATTTTTAAGTAATAAGCTTAAGGTTATTAAGGTTATCTTGTTTTAAACATAAGAAATACTCAGTCCTGGAAATAACTATGCTGACAAACCTTGAACGTTTTAAACAGTGATGGATACCTGTAGACTCATATTTATGTTCCATTGTGCTTATCTAAGGGTGAAACCTGTACCATCACTTGAAACTACTTCTTAAACTTATACTATGTCTTTAGTGCTAGTTGTGATTTTTCCTTAAGTACAAACTTTGCTGTGGCTCTATAGTATAGTATTCATTTGTCTCTAACTTTGAACTGCCCCAGCATTATTATCCATATCACACTAAAAACTGTGTGTGGTGAGTCTACTTTTTCTGTGATTTTAAAGAAACCCTTTCTTGTGCTTCATTCACCATCATTCCTAACAATTCCTTTGTTGCGCTTTCTGAAAACTGAATAAAATGCTGCGTTTCTGAAAGATAGGTACCACAACTGGGTGGGCAAGGAAGCAATGATATGTGAAACATGTGGTTGTATAAAAAAATCAAGAATAAATTGCTGATTTGAGGTCATAAATGACAACCATATTTGAAATAAGTGACTTTTTGCAAAATTTGAGTGCTGATTTTGTTTGAAATCTGCACTTAAGTTAAGTGCAGATTTTCCAGAAATGACAACCCTTATTAATCAAGTTAATATTTTCAAAATACTGGGAAATTTGGTTCACAGATGTTTACCATGAGTACTTATATTAAAATAAATAGAATAATATTATATATGTAGAGTAAGAGCTTATGAACACTTTAAATTTTTATTGGGATCACAAGATCAAGTTGAAAAACTATATATATATATAAATTATGATATTATTGTTTAAATTGTTGTAAATAAAAAAAAGAGCTTTTTCCTTAAAACCATTTTATATCACATTTTTCCATTTCAATCCTTAAATTACTTGATTACATGATTTTGACCACTAATTTTATACTTATTTACCATATTGGAAAAAAAAATATAAATTTTCATTATAGACCACCAAATAAATTTTTTATGCCACATGTAATAAAGGTTGTGTGAAAATGGTGCAAAAAATGCATAAATTTTTTTCCACATGGCTAAGGGACATAAGGGGTGTTATGTATTGGCTATGCAACCATTACATGACTTTTACACATTAATTATGCCTTGTGGCATAAAAAATTGTGTTGGTAGTTATAATTGCCAGCATAATTCCATTTATTCAATTTTTAATTTAGACTTTACATAAAATTTTTATGCGTACAATTGCATGCATAAAAGCCCCATATAATGGTTTATCCAATTAAAAAAAACTGATTTTACACTATCAATGTGTTTTTAAAGAATGAAATTTTATTTTAAATTTTTTTCTCATCAAATATTTGAGTAATATTATATTTCAATGATGGATGAAGTTTATTATCAAATTTTTGAATACATGTCCCTGTGACAGCTAATTTAGTAAGCATTATATATCCAAGATTGAATATTATTTTTTTGGTTAAGTTTTGAATATTGGTGAAATATATCTTTTTTCTTAACTATTGAGTTATCATTTTTAGTCATTTAGACAGTTCCAAAAAAAAAGATGCATATGAATCATATCAATCATTATATTGAAAATACTATTCAACTATATGTAATTGAAAAAAATAAATAAAAATGATATATATAATTTAACAAGTTCATGATTTAAACACTTTGAATGTATCACTGATACATTCTTTTAAAATTTTATCTTTGAGCAGCATTATTATTTTCATTTGTTACAGGTGCTCTCAACAAGTTATTTACAAGGTTAAGACAACCCTGTGAAACTAATTAGACAAGGAATACTATCATTCTTCGCTTTATTTCTTAAGCAATATGACTTCAACTATCTTTCAAATGATGTTCACCAGAACTTCAATTTATTTTCATATTGCTATCAAGTTGATTTTAGTTAAAATTAACCCTTTTTAATGATTGTTTAATCAATGCCTCAATGTGTGCTCAATTAGATATGAGTTAGGGTTCAAGGTTGGGGAATTTCTAGTAATTATGCCCCCCATTTTGCATGGTGTTAGACATGGAAATTTTGATCTTCCAGTCCCATTCATGGAAGTTAGATAAATCAGCAATTAGGTTTATAACATCAATAGTAGCTTTTGGTATTATCAAACTCATCAAGAAATAGGAGTGGGAGGATATGAATAAGAAGCCATCAGAGATATTTCAGAAGGGTAGAAAAGGAAGTAGGTATTTAAACAAAAATATTGATGGATAAAATTTATAGAGGTCAAATTGGTGTAATTACCAGGGGAAACAATCAATAAAGGCCAAATTGGTGTATTGGAAAGAAAGAGGGAAAATATGGCGAGTCAGTGTATTGTCCCAAAAATGGTTTAATGTGTCAAAGTTAATGTGACACTTACTTTGATCTAGATAAAATTGATCAAATCTAGAATTTTCCATACTTCATTATTGTTAATTAATTTTTGAACATTTTAATTTTTAGCTTGCTTCCAGGCTTTGCTTGGACTGTCCTTAATTAGTGCTATTCTTCATTTATAGAATTTCAGCTCATTTGTTTATTTTTATCTGGTTCCATCTTAATTTAATTATTTTAAAATTTTTACTTTTATTAGATCATATTTAATTCATTTATTATTTTGAATCTGAGCACTAATTTTATTTGGCTATATAATTCTTTGTTTTTTTCACCTTCCCTCCTTAGAATTGTCACACGCCACGTGACACTCGAGGCGAAATTAACTCAATAAATCAATAATATCGAGTCCTAAATCTATACTCGAAGCGCAGAAAGCAATTCTCCATAGCAACTGCTATTTTCCTTTGTGTACTTACTATTTAACTGCGCTAGCCTAAACTCTAAATCTAAATTAGTCAATCTCCCAATAGGATACCTTAGTCCTTTTCAATAAGCAACGCACAGCGCTAGGATCAACAAAATAGTATAGTAGTAGTTTTTTCATTAAAGTTTTGTTAATTAATTAAAAGGGGTAAATTGAGCATGGACAGATATTTAGTGGAGAGGCTCTAAGTGTATGTTAGTAATGGTCAATGGAATGGGAATGCTGCGATGGAAGGGAGGTCAATGCGAGGAGGAACAAAGGATATAAAAGGAGTTGGGTATTTGGTTCAATATTCCTTAGAATTAATTTATAATATCGTATTTACATTAATAGTGGTAAATCCTTAAAAGTTAAATCATTGTTATTGTATCTTTCTTTTACCTTCTCAATATTCATTTCTAAATCCTAAATCTTTGATTATTGAGTTTCCAACCCTTCGTGATATTTTAAGAATTATTATTACCTTGGAACTAGTTTATAATTCTTCTCGAACAAACCTCGAACCTATAGCTATTACTTCGAGTGACCTTTGAATCATTTCCTCGAATCATTCCTCTGTGCTTCAAAGAAGTTTCTAAAATCCCTCATCTCACTTACAGGAACATCCTCGACCTTGTGCGTAGGTCGTCCGGTGACAGTATAATTTAATTCTCCGTAGTTCTCATTCTTTGCACTACTACGTCCTTTTAGGTGTTTCTAAAATTTTAAATGGCACCTGTTCAATGCACTCCTCCTACGGGCACTACTACTAGAGCTCGAGCTAGAGGTAGGCCAACAGCCACAAGGTCTGTTTCTCGCACTCACTCTTTGGAACCACTCAACCTTAGGGAACGGCAACATTCAGTTCAATCTGTAGAAGACATTCCACAAGATTTTGAGGATTCTAGTGATGAAGAAGAAGGAGAGGATACAATGCATGAGGCACCATCTGCCCCTGCCAATCACCCTTCTGGCCAATCATCAGAACCGGGACCATCTAACTCTCTGGAAGATTTCATGAGACTTTTTATGAAAACCCTTTCAAATCCAATGTCTTCAGAGGGATCTAAGTTCAAAACTCCTTCTATGAAATCTCCTGACAAATTCGACGGAGATCACCCCGACAGATTGCGACCCTTCTTGCAAACCTGCAAGCTACTGTTCCATAATGATCCTCGAACCTTTAACAGCGACCGATCAAAGGTTGTTTACGCTTCTTCATTCCTAGCCCGAAAAGCAGCAAGATGGTTTGAACCTTATCTACTCATGCTTTCTTTGACAGAAACCCACTTACTTATCAATAATTGGAAAAATTCGAGGAACAACTGTTTACGTTGTTTGGGGACCCTAATGAAATGGACAACGCGGAAATTGAACTTGATTTTCTTCGCATGACTGATAATGGTAAAGCTTCTGAATATATCTCGAACTTCAGAGCACTTCAAACTCGAGTAGGTTGGAATGATGCTGCCCTTAAGTATCATTTCAAGAAAGGACTTCCTTCGAGGATTCTAGATCAATTAAATCTTCACAGTCAGAAGATGACTACTTTAACGGACTTAATGGATCGAACCCTCAAACTTGACGGCGTTTATCAAGGATGACTTCAACATTGTCGATATTCCAACAAATCTCAAGGCCTAAATTTTAAATCGGGACCTTCTTCACACCCACGACCAAATCAATCCTCCTCGACTCAATCCAAACCCAATATGGGAAAGGATAAACCTCGACCAAAAGGCTCGACCCCAGGCAATATCAGCAAAGTACTGGATCCTAAAGGGGAACTTAAAGAAGCTGAGAGGAAGAGACGAGCCGATAATGGGTTATGTATGTATTGTGGGGGTAAGCACAAGTTGGAAGACTGTGTAAAGTTGAAGGAAAGAGAAGGTACTAGTTCAAAGTCAAAAAACTAGTAGATAGTTTACTTGTGTGCAAAGCAAACTATCTTATCTCTCCCAGTGCACAGAACCTCCATGTCTTAAGGACTGGAGTTGCCTTAAACCGCTTGAGATTCATTCTTTTTAAGGAGGATATCCCCTTCAGTTGTCTTATAGACTCTGGAGCTTCAATTTCTTTTGTTAGTTTATCTTTTGCCGAGAAGCTTCAACTAACATTTACAAATATCGATCGAACTCCCATCTATTTGGTCGAATCAGAGGAACCCAAATATTGGGTAAGTAAGAAAGTTTTATGGGTTTTCAACTTTCCGAATTTTCCCCCCTTCGAGTGGGAATTATCAGTCTTGGACGCCCCAAGGATGGAAGATACCATTCTTGGCCATGACTTTTTAACGCATTGGAATCCCGAAATTGATTGGACTAGGGGATTGATCACCCCACGCTCTAAGTATATTGCTGATTCTTCAATGCAGGTCAATAGGGAGTTAAACAACCCGCCTGAAAACGTCCTGCTAGAGGACAAGTCTCTGCCAGATGACTTGCAAGCATCTGTACCTTCTTTAAATGAGCAATTGGCTAACCCTTCTAGCTTGATGACTTCACTCGAAGAGGATTTAAATTGCCTTGAAGTAATCGAATTATGCTCTCTCAATACAGGTATCCCCTCAACATATTCTCTCGAAGATGAAGAGGATGACCAAATAAACGTTGAAGCCATCAAATCAACTCTACCGGAAATCTACCACGATTTCCTCGATGTTTTCTCAATCCGCAAGGCCGATAAGTTACCACCTCATCAACCCTACGACCATCAAATAGAGTTAATAGGCCCAGTACCTCCGGCAGGTCCTGTCTATTCTTTATCGAAGGACGAATCTCAAGTTCTTCGAGACTACATTGCAGAGAATGTAGCCAAAGGTTTCATCAGAGCCAGTAAATCTCCAACTGGCTCTCCTGTCCTCTTTGTAAAAAAGAAGGACGGTAGTCTTAGGTTGTGTGTTGACTATAGAAAGCTCAACACAGTCACGAAGAAGAATGCATATCCTGTTCCTCCTATTTCATTACTTCTTACCCTTTTCAATGGTGCTAATTTCTTTTCTAAAATTGATCTTAGAGGCGCTTACAATCTGATTCGCATTGCAGAAGGTCATGAACCACTGACTGCAATGCGCACTAGATTTGGTAGTTTTGAATATTTAGTTATGCCTTTTGGATTATGTAACGCACCTTCAACTTTTCAAACTTTTGTTAATGATATCTTTCAGGATGTTGTTGAGCAATTTGTAGTCGTCTATTTAGATGATATTTTAATATTCTCGAAAACACTGGATGAACATATTCATCATGTTTGACAGGTCCTAAATCGTCTTCGAGATCATGGTCTCTACGCCAAGCATAATAAATGCAAATTCCACCTCAAATCAATTGATTTTTTGGGTTTTACGTTGTCCACTGATGGTTTAGTCATGGATGATAAAAAAATCCAGAAAATCCTGGAATGGCCTGAGCCCAAAAACATTAAATCACTCCAAGGATTTTTGGGTTTTGCAAACTTCTATAGAAGATTTATTAAAGATTACTCTAAAACTATTTCCAATCTTACTTCTCTTCTTAGAAAAGATATTCCTTTTGTTTTTACTTCTACAGCACGAAAGGAATTCGAAGCACTAAAAATGGCTTTCACCACAGCCCCAATTCTTCGGCATTTTGATCCTTCTGCCTCAACAATAGTTGAGACAGATGCGAGCGATTATGCTATTGCAGGGGTCATCTCCCAATTAAATCCTGAAACAAATTTGTTTCATCCTGTTGCTTTTGAGTCACCGAAACTCATAGCCGTGGAATTAAATTATGAAATTCATGACAAAGAGCTTTTAGCTATTATCCATTGTCTTAAAAAATGGCATTCTTTTCTTCTCAGCCTAGATAGTCCTTTTCAAATTTTAACAGATCATAATGCTTTGAAATACTTCATGTCTTCTAAAGTTTTAACCAGGCGTCAAGCCAGGTGGGCTGAATTTTTGTCTGAATTTTTTTTCTCTATTTCCTATCGCCCAGGAAAAAACTGCATTGTCCCAGATATCTTGTCACGTTGGGACAACGTTTACCCACAGCAGGGGGACGCATTTGCTGACAAGAACCCAGCAATTGTGCAATCAATCTTCAACAAATCAATGTTAACAACTCATCAACTTAATTCGATGACAATTCAATCTTTTCGAAATCAACTATCCAACATCCTCAAAGCTCAGTCGAAGGACGATTATTGTTTAGGGTTAAAAGACAAAATACTCTCGAAGCAAGGGGCCAAAAGATTTAGTATTGAATCAGGTCTATTAGTCTTCGAAGGTAGAGTAGTCATACCGGACAACAATGAGATAAAATTATGGATTTTCAACAGTGGACATGATTCTCCGTTAGCTGGTCATTTTGGGGTTGATAAAACCTACCAGTTAATAGCGAGGGATTTCTTCCGGCCAGGTATGACCAAGGAAATCAAGGCCTATATAAAAGCTTGTTACGAATGTAATAGGAATAAGGCTCCCCGTCACCGGAAGCATGGGTTGCTTCAACCACTTCCTATTCCCTCTAAACCTTGGGAATCTTTATCGATGGATTTCATTTCTCAACTTCCTATTTCTAATGATTTTGATGCTATATTAGTAATAGTCACCGCGCAATACGGGGGGCGGACTTGTTAGCAAGTCCGCAACCTTGGACTCAAATTCACCACAGATTGAACACACATTGAGCTATTGACAAAGGAACCATACAATCAGGGATGAACACCACTCAGCATAACAGTTTTTGTGGGTCTTCAAGTAGAGTTCAGTAT
Source organism: Hemileia vastatrix (assembly GCA_030280995.1). Taxonomy (NCBI): domain Eukaryota; kingdom Fungi; phylum Basidiomycota; class Pucciniomycetes; order Pucciniales; family Zaghouaniaceae; genus Hemileia; species Hemileia vastatrix. The sequence continues at coordinate 296,618 of JASXTE010000006.1, forward strand.
GAGTTCAGTATGAGTTCAGTCTGAGTTCCATCTGAGTTCAGTCTGAGTTCAGGTTGGGGACTTGCTAGCAAGTCCACCCCCTATATTGCGTAGTGAGTAGATAGATTTTCAAAGAAGTCTATTTTTATTAAAACCACTACTACTGCTACAGCAGAAGATTTGTCAAAATTGTTTCTAGAATATGTATTTTCTAAACACGGCTTACCAAATGATATTATTTCAGATAGAGGCTCATTGTTTGTATCCACATTCTGGACCCAACTGTGTCGACAACTCAATATCACAAGGAATCTCTCCATGGCCTATCACCCTGAAACCGATGGTCAAACAGAAAGAGTTAACCAAATCCTCGAACAATATCTTCGAATTTATGTCAGTTACCAACAAGAAGATTGGACCACATGGCTACCATTGGCCGAATTTGCTTATAATAACTCGACTCATTCTTTGACACGACAATCTCCCTTCGAAACCATTTATGGACGACATCCTCGATTCAACTCAATTCACGTAGGAACTAATCATCCTGCGGAACATTATCTTTGAACTATATCACGACTCCAAGAAGAACTTAAAAAAAATTTGGAATCAGCGATTCGAAGATACAAGGAACAGGCCGACAAACATTGACAATCTGCTCCTTCCTTTAAACCAGGCGACAAAGTATGGCTCGATGCACGAAACATCGGAACAACAAGACCATCAAAGAAACTGGCTGAAAAGCGCTTGGGACCATTCGAAATTGACTCTGAAGTCTGTAAAACTGCATTTCGACTCAAGTTACCTCCTAAATGGCAGGCGATTCACCCTGTTTTCCATGTATCTCTCCTGGAACTGGCTCGAGAAATATACCCGGGCAAGAACCAACCCCCTCTGGAACCGGTCGAAGTAGAAGATCATCTAGAGTGGGAAGTAAGTCGTATCCTTGATTCAAGAATACGCAAGGGGAAACTTCAATACCTCGTGGAATGGGAAGGCTTCCTCAATGACTCAGACAAAACATCCTGGGAACCAGCCATCAATGTTTCCAACGCTCCTGAACTCCTAAAATCTTTTCATTCGAAATATCCTTTAAAACCAAAACCTTAAAATTTCTTTATTTAAAATTTTCTTTTCTTTTTTCTTTCTTTCTTTAAAATCTAAAACACCTCTTAAATTTTTTTAGCCTTGTTTTCTTCTTTCTCTCTTCTTTTCTTTCTATAAAATTTCCTCAAAAACCAACTAAAATTAAAATCAAAATTAAAATTAAATACAATAAAAAAAAATTAAAATTAAAATTAAATAAAATAAAATAAATAGAATAAAACATAAATAATAAAATAAAAAATAAATCTCTCTAAATATTTTCTTTCTTTTCTTTTTCAATTCTTTAAATACATTCTTTTCTTAAATTTAAAATTCTCTTCAAAAAAAAACTTCTCTTCCAAAAAAATTTTTATTCTCTCTTTTAAAAACTTTCTTTCCTTCGAATCATCAAATCTTGTACGACACGACCATTTCCTTGAACTTAACTTCAACCCCTGAATCTCCCTATAATAATTCTTTGAAACAAATAAATCTTCTTTTCAAACTCTCTTAAATTCTAAATTCTGTTTTTTTTTTTTTTTCTTCTTCCTCTCTATCAACTAAAATTTCTTAAAAAAAAAAAAAAAAAAAAAAAAAAAATTTCAAAATCCTCAATTTAACAAATTCATCTCAATCACAAAACCATTTTTTTTTCTCTCTCTTTTCCTATATAAAAATTTTTCTTTTTTAAAAAAAAAACACTAAAACTTCCTTCAATTAAAACAACCTTTTTTCCTTTCTTTAAAATTCCTCTTTCAAATTCTAAAAATTTTTTATTTAAAACTTCTTTTTCTTTTTTTTTTCTTTTTCTCTCTCTCTCAAATCTTATAAAATTAATAACATTCACTTACAATGGAAAAAAAATAATACTAATAATAAAATAAAATAAAAATTAAATTAAATTAAAATACAATTTTTTTTCACTACTTCTTTACATCTCCTTTTCTTTTCAAATCTTTTCTTTTAACTTCTCTCAAACCAATCTTTTCATTTTCTCCAAAACTACCCTTATTTCCTTCCTGCATTTCTCAAATACCTCCTCCTCTCCTACCGGAACCACCTCTCCCATCTCCAATAGCTCCTCTGCCACGTCGAAGGAAGCAGCGTCAATAATAGCGTCGACCTCCCCACATAGTTCTTCCGTGAACCTTACTCGTCGACCTTGACAAGGTTTCTTCGACCACACCTGGTCCAGGGTGTCTTCGGGCTCTTCAACTACTTCCGTGGCTGGAGGGTTTGCCTCAGTTGGTATAACCGGCGCAGGTTCCGCAATCGGCTCTTCAAGGTTATTCGAAGTCTAAAACAAAAAATCATCAGTAACTTCATCCTTAAAATAAACAAATAAAACTTACCTCGAAGATGGGGTCAGGCTCTAGAAATAACCTTGGCGTCACTTCGACCTCTACCTCTCTCTCTTCCTCATCGTCCTTGATGACCACCCGTCGTTTCTTGGGTGCCCGCCCTGGAACAGGGACTTCATCTTCATCCTCCTCCACCAACTCGTCAACCTCTTCCTCAACACCTCGCTTTGAACTCGTGGCCTGGGTTACCCAGGTTGAGATCTCGTTGTTTAACTCCTTATCATTTTCCCCCACCGATTGTTCATCTTCTATCGAGACATCCCAAATGTCTTCGACCACCTCTTTGGTCTTCGGAACTACCCAAAATTTAGTTTTTGTAAATCGTTTTTCGATTTCCGCGTTCTTTGTCAACGCATCGCACGCCACTAGCCGCCAACGGCAAAACTCGCATTTCTGGCGAGGGCCTCTAGTCGCCGTACTTTCAACACAGAAATATTCCATGCTTTCACAAGCCGTGCAAGTCTGTGAAAACTGTCATGTGATTATTCCCCCATCCGCTTTAGGGTGTGGAGGCGTGGGTGTGGGAGTAGGGCAGTTCATTATAAAATAAGTAATTAAGAGGTGAGGAAAAAAGTATTAGACAAGGGAAATTAGTGTGGGAAGATGGCTCAAGCTCAACGGAGTTCGCATTTTTTATACCCGGGCATCTGTCACGCGCCACGTGACACTCAAGGCGAAATTAACTCAATAAATCAATAATATCGAGTCCTAAATCTATACTCGAAGCGCAGAAAGCAATTCTCCATAGCAACTGCTATTTTCCTTTGTGTACTTACTATTTAACTGCGCTAGCCTAAACTATAAATCTAAATTAGTCAATCTCCCAATAGGGTATCTTAGTCCTTTTCAATAAGCAACACACAGCGCTAGGATCAACGAAATAGTATAGTAGTAGTTTTTTCATTAAAGTTTTGTTAATTAATTAAAAGGGGTAAATTGAGCATGGACGGATATTTAGTGGAGAGGGTCTAAGTGTATGTTAGTAATGGTCAATGGAATGGGAATGCAGCGATGGAAGGGAGGTCAATGCGAGGAGGAACAAAGGATATAAAAGGAGTTGGGTATTTGGTTCAATATTCCTTAGAATTAAATTATAATATCGTATTTACATTAATAGTGGTAAATCCTTAAAAGTTAAATCATTGTTATTGTATCTTTCTTTTACCTTCTCAATATTCATTTCTAAATCCTAAATCTTTGATTATTGAGTTTCCAACCCTTCGTGAGATTTTAAGAATTATTATTACCTTGGAACTAGTTTATAATTCTTCTCAAACAAACCTCGAACCTATAGCTATTACTTTGAGTGACCTTCGAATCATTTCCTCGAATCATTCCTCTGTGCTTCGAAGAAGTTTCTAAAATCTCTCATCTCACTTACAGGAACATCCTCGACCTTGTGCGTAGGTCGTCCGGTGACAAGAATTGAATTATAAGTTGTGTCAATAAATTCATTTAAATATTTCTTCTTAGTATTCTTTTATATCATAAGAAATTATATTTAAATCTATTTAATATTCTCCTTCTATATTTGAGAAATACCCTTCTAAGGTGTATCAATCTTTGAGAGATCCCTCAATTTCAACCAGTGACTTGTTATTAATATTAGGGGGTATCAATGTTAGAAATTTGTAATTATTTTCAAGGTATTTCACAACTCAAAAAGAAAGCCACAAACTTGACATTAATTCTCCTTAAAGAGATGTTTTTGGGGCACAATATGGCATATTTTTAAAAATAATCATGTTTGATTTCATGGAAAAAAGAAGTATTCTGAAATGTAATATTTCTAACTTTGATACCCCCTATTGAACTTATGTTACATCTTATTTATATCTTTTGAAGCCATCTTAAACCTTATTTATTATATTTAAAATAACTTTATAACTTATTTATCATATTTGAGGACTCACCAAACCTTATTGTCGGTCAGTCGTCTAGAAGAAGGTAAGGAAAAGAGGAGAAAAGGAGGAGAAAAGGAGGAGGACAAGGGAAAAAATAAAAGAAATAAACTTTAATAGAGTATTTAATTTATTTAAAAGGAAAACAACGGCGAGTAACTTGAGAGATGACAAAAACTTAGGCTTTATTAATAATAATATTATTTAAGGTAAGGTTTCTGCGCGGCAAACACTTTTAATTACTATCAGACTTAAAGCAACCTTTAAATTGCTATATAGAATTTTAATTAGAATTGTATTACTAATAAAAAAAATATGAACATAATAAAATTGTATTTAATTTGTGGAGTGTATAATAGGGGGTTTCAGTTCTGGCAAATCCGCACTTACAAATCCGCACTTAAATTTGACCAAATCCGCACTTAAATAAGTGCGGATTTCCAAAACACACTAGCCCCAATACTGGTGGATTTCAAAATGAAATAAGTCACTTATTTCACTCAAATCCGCACTTTCTCAACCAAAAGTGCTGATTTCACCATCAAGTCCCATTTCACTGATTTGTCAGCATCATCCCATTCATACGCAGCACTCCGCAGAATAACACTTCATAACTCAAAACATCGTACATCACTTACATCTTCATATCATATCATATAAGAGTCATGCCTTCCTCACTTTCAAATCGTGATAAATTACATAAAGCAATGACTTTCATGGCGCTTGAACTGCTCTTGGACTCTGATTCCGATTCTGATCTAGAAGAAGATTTTGTCGTTTTATCAAAAATGGCCAGGAAATGTTACCTTCTTCCCAGAAAGCCTCAAGTACTTCATACCCCCAAGTACACCATCCAAACACTTCTTAACCTATCTACACCCAGTTTTAGACAGCTGTTCAGGACTTCTCAGGAATTTTTCCTTAAATTGCTTGAGCTTATTCAGGATCATCCCATATTTCACAATAATTCTCAAAAAGAACAACAACATCCTTCAATTCAATTGGCCATCACACTATGCCGTTTGGGTTCAAATGGTAATGGAGCCGCTTTGAAACGTTTAGAAAATGTCTTTGATTTAGGGTATGGTTCAGTTAACACTTATACCAAACGATGTATCACTGCCATCAACTCCTTGGAATCATCCCTTTTCCCCCCTTTGGCTGCCTCATTCACCCCTCCTTGGCTCACTCTAACCTCCCTTTTCTCTCTCTTTGGTCTCATCTCTCCCTTTCTCCCCCTTCTTGGTCTCCTCATATCTTCCCCTCATTCCACTCCACCCCCCACCAAATCCCCCAAATCCTCCCTCCAAATCCCCACCAAACCCGCCTCTAACCCCCCCTCCAAACCCCCCCTCCAAACCCCCCCTCCAAACCCCCCCTCCAAACCCCCCTCCTATCCCCCTCAAAACTCCCCCAAATCCTCCCTCATATCCCTCCTACCCCCCCTTAGCCTTCACTTAACGATTCGTTAACGAATCGTTAAGTTATTGAACGATTGCAGCTAATCGTTCATTAACACCATGCAATATGGGGTGCGGACTTGCTAGCAAGTCCGCCGAGAGGTTGAGAGGGGTGAAATGGGGATCAAAAGAGGATGGCATACAATGGGGCTGGGAGGATAGCGAAAGGCATGGGGAGGGAAGACAAGCATGTGTTGATAGAATTGAAAGGGATGGAGATTGGTGCAAACAGAGTGTGAAAATAGGAGGATGAACTCTGTTCTTCGGGCGAAGAACAGAGTTCACTTCCATTCACTTATATTTCTTTTTTCTCAACTCATCTCTCCAGGTAAGTCATTTTATTCTTTTTAAACAGAGTGTGAAAATAGGAGGATGAACTCTGTTCTTCGGGCGAAGAACAGAGTTCACTTCCATTCACTTATATTTCTTTTTTCTAAACTCATCTCTCCAGGTAAGTCATTTTATTCTTTTTAAACAGAGTGTGAAAATAGGAGGATGAACTCTGTTCTTCGGGCGAAGAACAGAGTTCACTTCTATAAAATATTAGCTGAAACATAGTTTTCAATTCTGTAAAAACAGTTGTAAGTAATAGAAAAAGTCACTGATTTTTTTTATATGTAATCTGAAATTTTTTAATAAAATTATTGTATTTAAGAATTGAAATATTGTCAATCAATCTTTATTGATCAACTTAATTTAATAAAGTATTATTTAAATAATTTGCTTCAAAAAATACTTTGCATTGAACCTAGTTTCTAGACTTGATCTGCATTTTGGCTTAAGGAATTGTCATTACTTTAAAAGTAGTATACTTGACATATCTTATTTATATATTAATTAATTTATGTAATTATATTGTATTTTGATGACTTTCACCCTTTACTTCAATAAAATGCAGGGGAGGGTATTGCCAATTTTTTAAATCTGACATGTGAAATTGATGACTTAGAAAAATTTGGTGGTACCCACCCCTTGTTTCAATAAAATGCAGGGGAGGGCATTGCCAATTTTTTAAATCTGACATGTGAAATGGATGACTTAGAAAAATTTAGATAAGCAAACTTATTGACTAGAAAGTAAAGATAGAAAATTTTTATTATACATTCAAATTTTTGTCAAAAATAACGTACTATATTCTTTTCCTTTTATAAGTCAGCATATAAGAAAATATTACCAAAATTAAATTAACTAGAAAAACAATTTATCAATTGAAAAGGTCAAGTAATTTTTTAATGTCCTCATAAGATTGGCCATTTTTAACACATTCCATAATGAAATCTTTTTTTTTAAAACTCTCTTGTTTTTCCAATTCACAAGTAGCCATTTCTCTTTGAAATTGACGGTCATTTACTCTTTCCATCTGCTCTACCTCAAATTTTTTTTCTTCCAAATCTAAGGCTTGCTGATCTTTCCTTAGCATATGATCAAACTTCATCTTCTCAAAGTCAAGGGCATTATTTGCAATAGTTGATTTCGCTGAGAAAATTAAATTGAAATAAATAAATAAATGAGTTAATGATTAAGATATATAGTAAACAAAACTTACTTATATCTTTTTTTTCAAAATAATCCTCAAGGGAGCCAAATGAGCTTGTTGAAGTATTACCACGTTTTAATAGATGGTTCAAGTTCATTGAAGTTGAGGCTCGACGCTTTAGTTTGGAGTTTGAACAAGAGGCTTCAGGAAGTTCTTCTAAAGCAGCTTCTAAAGAGGTATTCACATTTCCAGAATCGAGATTATTTAATGGAGATTGAGTTTGAGTAGGAGGAGACTAGAAAGAAAGAGAAATTCAGAGAAGAATTGAAGAAAAAACAAAAAGTAAACATACATTTAAATTTTGGGCCTCTGAGGATTCAGATCTTCTGCGATATAATTGTTCTGCTTGATAGTTGGGATCATCTTCAGCTGAACTATGGTTAGAAGGTGGAGGGGATTGATCTTCTTCAAGTAAAGGTGTGTTGGGAGGATTATAGGAAGGTTTGGATCCAGAGGGTATATGCTTAGTAGTATCGTGTAGAAACCAAGGGTTTACATCAACTCGGGTGCCAAAAAGATTATCCATTTCCTCATAGAAAGGACACATGACATTGAGCTTTTCGGAAACAGTAGTAATTCCAATCTCCAAATCATCATCGTCAATACCAAAGCCAGTTTCATTTACAGCATGATGAGTCTTTTTATATTTTGAATGGTAACTCTTAAATCTCTCCTTCATTTGTTTAGGATTGATATCGATTCTCCCCCTTGTTTTCTTCCTTACTTCATTGGCCATCAACAAGTAGCCATTAACCTTTGAAGAAGGTGGACGTCCAATACGAGTGGACTTTTCACATCCAAAACATGCTTCAAAATTTGATTTTATTTTAAGGAAGTTGATTATGATGAGATAATCATCCTTTTTAAGCTGACCTGAACCTGCCTTTGATTTTTCAGGTGTAGGGCTTGCTTTACGAGGAGACTTTTGTGACGAAGCAGATTTTTGAGTTACCTTTTGAGATTTGGAATGTCTGGGAGGCATTATGAAACTGGCACATAACAAGAAAAAAGATTAAAAAGTAGAAGAAATAAGTAAAAAAGAATGTAAACATGCCTGGTCAAAATATTGAAAATGTCAGGAAGGGGTGTGTGCCGAGGATTGATGGGTAGGTAGCGAGGAAGGTCAGTGTGTCACATGTGACAGGGATGGGGTAAGAAAGAAAGGGATGTTTTGTGGCCAAAATGTGGTTGTGAAAAAAAACGGGAAAAAAGTGCTGATTTGAGGTCATAACTGACACCCTTTTTTGAAATAAGTGACTTTTTTGCAAAATTTAAGTGCTGATTTGGTTTGAAATCCGCACTTAATTTAAGTGCGGATTTGCCAGAACTGACACCCCCTAATAAGTGATGAGGCTACAGGGGATTATCCAAGGCCCTTTTATAGGCAATGGGTCCTCTGAAGCGCCACTATATTTGTAAATACAATAATTAGAATAGAATAAAACAAGTATATCAAAGAGTAAGTGAAACATAACAATTTAGAGAAAAATATGAAACAAATAATTAAAACCCCAATTAAGAATCCAATTTTCCCGCCATTAATTCCCAAATCAGTAAGTAAAAATAGTGAATAACTAAACAAGATTGGAACATAGGAACTATGAGAAAAATAATTCCAAACAGATGGTACAGTCTGATTTAAGGATATTTTAAGTGAAACAAAAATTACTTTGACACAACAAAACATGTAATTAATCTCAATTTAGTATAAATTAATTAATTGGTTTTTTCTGACACCATTAAGGGTCAAAAGAAGCGTCATTAATTATTTTTTAGTATTATGTGAAAGGTGTTATTTAATATATAAATTTAAATAATTAATTTAAATATATTATAAGTCAATTTTACACTTATAATTATAATATATGTTTTTCAATTAATTAAATATAAATTTATAATTATTAAATACATAAAAATGCGCCATTATTTGTAGAATATATTATATTATGTTCAATTTAAATGTATATAAAAATTTATATAACCAATAAAATAAATATAACACTTGTATATAAAAAAATACTTATATAATTTTATTATGCAATAAAATATTAATTTATATTCATTAAATACAATTCTTACCCACTCTTTCAGGTTTTATAAGTTACATATCATTTACTGGACTCCTGGAATAGCCTGGCTGACACTTATCTTTCATCTTTGAGGATCCCTAAAAAACTCTTTCCATCATCTTTGAAGGTTCCTGTAGCCTTATTTTACAATGTCAAAGATACCTAGAGTGTTATTTAACTATGTAAAAGATACTTTGAGCCTTATTTAACTATGTCAAAAATACTTAGAGCCTTATTTAACTCTCTCAAAGCTTCCTAATATATTTACTATTTAATTCCACTCAAAATTTATGCAAATATAACTTTCTTCTTTTAGGTTCTCCCCTTTTTCTTGAAGCAGACAACCAAACTCTAAATCTATTCTCTAACTTCCCTTGAGCTCCTGTCACCAAAAAATGTATGCACTAATATATTGAGTGAGCTTAAGGGAAATGAGATAGTACATTTAGAGTTTAGATATCTGCCTCAATACAAAGAGGAGAACCTTGAAGAAGAATGTCAGAATTTCATCAAGTTTGAGTGTGAGTACATATTGAAACTCTTAATATGCTTTTAGAGAGCTGAATATGCTTTTACAAAGCTAATTAATGCTCAGTATATCTCTGACATAGTTAAATAAGGTTTGAGGTATCTTCAAAGATGATGAAAGGGGTTTATTATGTATCCTCAAACAAGATAATAAGGTTTGAAGAATCCTCAAAGAAGATAAATAAGGTTTGATAAATCCTTAAAGATGCAAAATTAGGTTTAATTTTATGTCAAAGGTAATAAATTTGGTTTAGAATATCCTGTAAGAAAATAAATAAGGTTTAAGATAACTTCAAAATTAAGTACAAGCTATCTGATGCAAGTGAGGAATCTCTCAAAGATTAATACAACATAGTATGGTATTTCTCAGATATAAAAGGAGAGTATGAAATAGCTTTAAATATAGTTTCAAATAATTTAAGAGAATACCAAGAGGAAATATTTAAAAGGATATTTTGAGACAGCTTAATAATTCAATTCTAAGGAATGATGGAGAATACAACATGGCATTATGTAGCCAAATAAAAGTAGTTCTCTGACTCAAAATTGAAAAGGAAAAAAATATTATTTAATTGAAGCAAAAATGTTAAAATGATCAAATCAAGATGAGCCAGTTATATTTAATGAATGAACCAAAATTTATTGAATGAAAAAAAGCTTTAATTAAGGAAGTCCAAGTACAATCTTGAAGCAAAGTAAACATTAAATGTCTTAACTTAATTTGGAATAAGGAAGACAGGGAAATTTTTGTTTAGACCATTGTTCTCTAGATCAAAGTAAGTGTCACATGAAGTGTGACAGCTCACTCAATGTATTAGTGTATACATTGCCCGATGACATAATGTCTGAAAAGATTAGATTTGAATCTCACAAGTGCAGAGATTACTCCTTTAATGAAAAGTGCACAAGGGTCCCATAACCTGTAGTTTTGAGCCAGTTGAAAACTCTGAGAAAAATCCATTATGACTACTTTACCTGGAGTTTAGCATCAGTGGGAAACTCTAACACCTATTTTTTTGTATTTTTCAACTGCATAATTTTTTTGCCAGTTTTTTGAAATATGAATGACTAGCCTTCCTTCTATCTTTCTATGGTTGTTTTAAAGCTCTAGTAATTTTTATTCATTCTCAAATTCTTGCTCAAATATAAAAAATTAACATAAAAGAAGCTAAGATGGTTTTTTTGTTTTTAATGTTAGATCATGAATCTCTGAGGCTTTTTAAGAGGGAGTAAATTTTTATTTGTTGCTTAATCAAATATTCTCAAGTTATTTTCATGAGATTAAAAAGTGGCGTATACGAATTTCTACGCTCTGTACATACGAAAACCAACAAGAAAAGAAGGTCACAGGTGGTAAATATGAAAACATCAATTTGGCTATGGCAATTTACAAGATTCTTTTCTTTCACTGAAAACAAAATAACTCGGGATAGAATTTTGTTCGTTTTCTTGTTTTTTGCTGCTAACCTTCTTTTTTTTTTTTTTAATTCACACGAATAAAAAGTAATGAGTAAAATTTAATCAAATATTTGAAATTGAACATAACCATCTCAAGCTAATAAGTAATATCAGTATCAACCCAATATGGAATCTGCCGTCCAAAAACTAAAAACTGTGCAACAGTTTTTTATATATAAAGGTTGTTCATATATATAACAAATTGTATGATCCCTTATACTTGTGACGGACGAAGTCATGCTCAAAGTATATGTTTTATTGGTGAAAATGACTGCGTTGTTTTAATTAAAATTACCAGAATTCGATGATAATGAGCAGCTTAACAAATCTTCACTCTCGACAAAAGTAATCAATGGTGATGAGCAACCAGAAGAAGATTCGACGGATGTGTTTCTTGAAGGACGCGCAACAGATCTTGGAACAGTCGAGGGAGAGGAGGTTCTGCAAGACTTGAGTAGTACTGGTCTGGAAGATCTTGACCGGCAAAAAGGGGGTCTCACCAAACATTTTCCTTTCGATTGAATGGCATCGAGATTAATGTTCAATGATAAACGTGACGTTTCCCAATCCTTAAAAGCTTTTTGTCTCAAGTTTTCAGCAATTTTCCAACCGGAAGAGACGCTGGACATGCGGTAGTCATTAGTAAACTCCGACATTGAATTATGCGTTGAAGATTTACTTGAGTTTGATGTGACTGAGGAATCAGGAGACCATTGAGGCTCAGAAGATTTCAACATCAAAGGACTTCGTATTGGACGTATATTAAGATTGGGCTTAGATGGGGATTGATTAGTGGCTGATGAAATCCGGCTAGAAGGTGTTGCCGTCAAAGGCGGATGATACAAATAAGCATTCCCAAAGTAATCGCAGGGAATTTTAGAGATAGAAAAGTCACAAGATGATGAGTTGTGGCTATTAACAGTTTGAGGCTCATATTTTTTGCAGGAAGGGTGTAAAAAGGAAGATTCAGGAATGCTGCCAGACCCAGTAGTTGAAAATTCCATGCTCCGCTGGGGATATTATATAGGGGATTTTTTTTTTTGAATTAGATCTGTCTTTGAAACAAAATTTTGGCGATATGAAAGCAAAAGGATTATTTATCCGACTCTCGTAGAAAAAAACCAATAAGTGATAAATAACACGTTTTTGATTAAAATGAAAAATCAAGTCAACCAAAGTGTTCGATAGAAGTGACAGAAGAGAGTGTAAATGGCCTCAAGAATGTTTAGATATACAATTTGGAACCGCCCGTGGCTCTGACAAAATACATATGTGTGACGTAATTTCATTTAGATGGGAATTCCTCGGTGATGAGATTCTCACACTACACACCAAGTAAGATATCCCTGATGGTGATATCCAAGTTTTAAGTTCGAAATATTGCAGGGCGGGACATAAGGTCAGAATAATAAGTGTGAGGAAATTCAGTGTACGAAAAATATTTTGCGACCATTAGAATTTTTTTTCTCATAAAAAAAATTTGTAAAAAATCAAAAGAATAAAAAAAATAAAAAGGAAAAAGGAAAAAATTAAAATAAAAAAAAATTTTATAAAGAGAAAAAATGAAAAATGATCAAAATAAAAATTCTAAAGTTTCTAAAAATTCAATAAACTGAAAAAAAATGATAAAATTGCAAAAATTAAAAAAAAAAAACCTAAAAAATTGAAAAAATTGAAAAAAATGGAAAATAATGAAAAAGATGAAAAAATTGAAAAAAGAGGAAAAAATTGATAAAGATGATAAACTTGAAAATTTTGAAAAAATTTAAAAAAACTAAAAAAAAATTAATAAATTCATAAAATTGAAAAAATAAGAAAATAGAAAAAAATAATAAAGATGACAAATTTTAGAAATTTCAAAAATTTCAAAAAAATTTGAAAAAAAAAATAAAAGAATGAAAATTTTGAAAAAATTCAAAAACTTCAAAAATTGAAAAAAAATAAAAACAATGAAAAAATTGAAAAAAAAAATGAAAAACATTTAAAAATTTAAAAAACATATGAAAAAATAAAAAAATAGAAATAAATTAAATTAAATTAAATTAAGTTGAAAAATAAAACAAAAAAAAATAAAAATAAAAATAAAAATAAAAATAAAAATAAAAATAAAAATAAAAATAAAAATAAAAATAAAAATAAAAATAAAAATAAAAATAAAAATAAAAATAAAAATAAAAATAAAAATAAAAATAAAAATAAAAATAAAAATAAAAATAAAAATAAAAATAAAAATAAAAATAAAAATAAAAATAAAAATAAAAATAAAAATAAAAATAAAAATAAAAATAAAAATAAAAATAAAAATAAAAATAAAAATAAAAATAAAAATAAAAATAAAAATAAAAATAAAAATAAAAATAAAAATAAAAATAAAAATAAAAATAAAAATAAAAATAAAAATAAAAATAAAAATAAAAATAAAAATAAAAATAAAAATAAAAGGAAATGAAATAAAGAAAATAAATATAATATAAATAAATAAAAATGATATAAAATGAAGAATGAAAAAATCATTTTTTAAAAATAAATAGATAATATAGCAAAAATTCACATGGTTTATAATATTTTAATTACACTTATTTATCTCACACTTTTTGTCACAATTATTTTTCTTAGATTTATTTTTCTTATATTTATTTTCCTATCATTACGTCACTTCCTAAAGTTTTACACATACCTTCTTAGACATATTTTTCTCTCACATATTTTTCTGACACTTATTTTTCTGTCCTTATGTCCCTCCCTGCAGCATCCTCAACTCACGCATGAATATTCCCATTGGTGATATCTTACTTGGCACGTAGTGTGTGGAGTCAATGTAAAAGGGGAAGATTTTCTTAAAAAACATACAGCTACTTGAGAAAACCTTGCAGATTTCTGTGATTTTTTTTTGGCCTCTAACTCTGTCAAGGTACGCTTTTAGTCTAGAAGTTTTGGTACGAAGTTCTACGAGGATTTAAAAGGTTTAAATGGATTCTCAACAAATTTGTACGTATTTCTTAATTCAAAGATGATTGTTTTACTCAATAAAAAGAGGTAGGATTAAAATATTAATATAATTTATAAATTAGAATTACGCTATTGTAAATACTAATGATATAGAATATAAGAATAAGTTTTTATTGGTTATTGTTGTAATAAAATGGTTTGGTAATATAGAATGATCAAAAGACAACAAAAAGAGAGGCCTTTTATAGGCAAAGGAGAGACAAAGCACGGAAATCAAATTCTAAAAACAGTAGGAAAAGAGAGAGAAAAAGAACATTCCAGAAAGAGTATTTCAAATAATAAAGTTATTCCAAAAAGAAGGCGTCAAAAAGATGTATTTACAGAGTATGTCAGAAATACATCAATATTTTTAATATTTACTGTAAATGTCAATCCCAAATAAGAAATTTGATTTTTTTGTATATATTTAATATTATTTGAATATTTAAATCTTATTTTATCTTTGTATTTTATTTTTTTAAATATAAAGTTTTTATTTTTCCCAACCTGTCAATTGAGCACGGTGTTAGAGAAAAATATAAGGGACAAAATTATAATTTTAATTTTACTTATTTATTTAATTAATTAATTTAATTTTAACATTCTGTAACTAGTTAATTTATAACTAATTTTAATGTAACTAAATGATAATTAAATAATAATTAAAGATGATAAGGTGCGGCTTCATCCAGTAAATAATTACTTATTTCACTGGGTAAGTCTAGTAGCCTGGCTGACACTCCCTCACTCTAAAAAAATAATAAAAAAAATGCTATGATTTTTTCTTCTTATACTTTTTTAGTAGAGTAGGAAGATTAGATATCTCCTTCCCAGGTATCCAAGAATCATATTCAGATGATTTATTCTTGAATCTCAATAAGTATTCTGTACCTTTCTCAGCAGTGACTATTCTGTCATTTAATATTTTTTCAATTTCTGCTGTCTCAGTGATTTCATTTGGGGTTTTCTTTGGTCTACCCCTCCTTCTTGGAAATAAATCACTATTGGATGTGTAAGGTTTCAAAAGAGATATTGGAAAAACAGGATGTTTTCTGTCATATGGGGAATACAGAATAACTTCAACTGCATTATCTCCAATCATTCTTCTGACAACAAAAGGACCAACAAATGGATCTTTTAATTTGTTATTACCTTGTAAGTTGAAGTGGACTGTAGAAATCAACACTTCATCACCCTTTTTAAAAGTGTATTCTTTATGGGATTTGTCCCATCTTTTCTTCTCATATTCAAATGATTTTTCAATACATTTTTGAGCATGATTTCTGCATAGTTGTTGCATTTGAAGAAAAGATTTTACACCAGGATGTATATCCAATTTAGGTATTTTGTTATTGAGAATTTGGGCAGGAGTATTAGGAACATATCCAAGCCAGAGCTCAAAAGGCTTTCTTTGAGTAACAGAATGAACAGTGCTATTATAAGCAAATTCTAACCCAGGAAGTAAGGTAACCCAATCATGAGTGAATCTGTCATTATCTTTATACTCAAGGCCAAAGGCACAATATCTTCTTATCATGTCCTCTAAAGTCTGAATCATTCTTTCAGCTAAACCATCAGTCTGAGGGTGATGGGCAGTAGAAAGTTTCAGATCACAACCACAAACATCCATCAGAGACATCCAAAATTCAGAAGTAAATTTAGGGTCTCTGTCAGAGATTATGGCTTTAGGAAAACCAGCAGTATTAAACATATGAGACCACCATAAGAAAGCTAATTCTTTAGTGGAAACATCCTTGTGGGTAGGGATAAATTTACACATTTTTGTGAATCTGTCCACAATAACCCAACAAGATTTATAACTGTCTTTACCAGCAATAGGTAATCCTGTTACAAAATCCATGTTTATTATTTGCCATGGAGCATCAGGAGGTTCAATATGTCGCATTAATCCTGCTCTTTTACCAGTTAATCTTTTTGATTTTTGGCATGAATCACAGGATTCAACATATAATTTTGTGTCCTCAGACATATTAGCCCACCAAGCAGTGTTCTTAATTCTGATCATTGTTTTGTCAAGATCAAAATGTCCAGCTAATATGTCATCATGACAAATTTTCAAGATGATTTCTTTCATAGAAGGAGGAATAACAATAACATTACTCAACTTTTTTCTATAATATAGATATCCTTCATCAATTGAAAATTTTCCTTTTTCCAAACCTTTTTGGTACTTTGGTGGAAGGGTTTTAATTAATGCTTGTATTGAAGCATTCTTTGGATCATTTAATATGGTGCATAACTTTTTCAAGTCAGTGTCCTTATCATATGATTCCAGAATAAGCTGTAATAGCTCTTCCTCCATATCAACCACATATATCCCATGGATATGGATAATTTCATCCTCAGTATCATATGCAGGATTTGAGTCATCATTTGGTAAGGGTAACCTTGATAACATATCCACATTTGAGTGACCAATACCAGCTCTGTGAATAATTGTCATTCTCCCCCTGTACTCTTGAACAGCCAGCTGCCATCTAAACATATGTCTATTAGGTGTTTTCAAGTTTAAAAGGGATTTAACTGCACTGCAGTCAGTGACAAGTTCAAATTTCTGGTCATCTAGGTAATAATGAAGCTTTTCTAGAGCCCATACTACAGCTAAACACTCTAATTGAGTAGCACCATATTTCAATTCACTATTTCTCAAGGTTCTTGAAATATAACAAATTACTACATCTGAAACTTTATCATTTATCACTTGTTTTTGATGGAGGGCAGCACCAAGACCAATGAAACTGGCATCAGTGTACAAAACAAATGGTTGATCAAAGTCAGGTAAAGCAAGAATTGGTGCTGACATCAAACAGTGTTTCATAGTGTCAAAGGCTTTTTGTCTTTCACTATTCCAGACAAAAGCAACATTCTTTCTAGTTAATTGGGTAAGGGGTAAAGCTATGACTTGGTAATTTTTAATATACTGTCTATAGTATCCACACATTCCCAAAAAACTTTGGAGCTCTCTTACTGTTGTAGGAGCTTTCACCTGTTGTATGGCTGCCACTTTGTTCTGGTCAACACATATCTGTAAGCCTGAAACAACATGACCAAGAACTTTTAAAGAATGGAAACCAAATTTACATTTCTTCAAAGCAAGTGTCATATTTATTTCATCCATTTTCTGGAATACTTTACACAGGTGTTTAAGATGGTCCTCAAATGTTTTTGAGAATATAATGATATCATCAATATAAACCATCAGCCAACCTTCAATTATCTCTTGATGGAATGTGTTATCCATTACTTTTTGGAAAACAGAAGGGGCATTTTTAGGGCCAAATGGCATCCTAATATACTTATAAATACCCATATGAGTGGCAATCATCAGAAAGTTCTGAGAATTTTTCTCAGCAGGTACCTGGCGATATCCCTTATTACCATCCAAACAGCTGATATATTTAGCACCCTGTAAAGTAGCATGTATAGAGCTGATTCTAGGTAAAGGATAGATATCATCAACAGTATAAGTATTTAGTGCTCTATAATCACCACATAACCTGGCTTTATCTTTCTCATAAGAAATTAGGACAGGTGAGATAACACAATATTTAGGTGTTTCAACTACCTTTTCAATAATATTCATTTTTAAAAGGGTAGAGATATTATCTTCAATATCTTTTCTCTTTGTGGGAGAAGCAGGATAAGGCTTCTTCTTTAAACTAGGTGGTATATCAGTTAATGGGCAAGACAATGAAAGTTTCATTTCCTCTTTAACTAATCCCAGTTCATGTGACCCATGAGCAAAGGCCATAGGAAAAGATTTTATCAATTTAATGATGGAATCTTTATCCTCACCAGAAAGTTGTTCTCCAAAAGAGGCATTGTCAATTTCAGACATAAGGGCATGCATTTCCTTTGTAGATCTTCCTTTATATTGAACCACAGAATTACATGTGTTCAATTCTGGTTTTAATAATTTTTTAGGGGAGGAAATTTTAAATTTTCTCTTCCCATTCAACCCCATTGTGAAACATTGGTTTGAAGGATCCAATTTTATGCCATACTTGGTTAAAATATCATTCCCTACAATAAACCAATTGCTCAAGTTATCATTTTTCATGACAACAAAATCACAAATAGCTCTTACAAAACCATGGTTATATTTAAAAAACATTGTGGCTTTGTATTTACCAATGGGGGACAAAACAGAGCCATACCCTCTCCAATTTTCAGAAATGATAGGCAACAGTTTAGATTTATAGTCTTGATCTACTGAAGCAAGTGCTCTTTCAGATACTACACTTCCTCCAGCTCCAGAATCCAGAACAACTTCAATGCTGGTTCCATTGATCAAGACTGGTGCCTTAAGAGGGGCAATAATAATTGAGCTATCCTCAATGTTCTTTATGATCTCAGCATCTTCAACTGTAGATAAATCATTATTATCAATGTCAATAGTATTTAAATAATGGATATCCTCTTCCAGCATCAAGATTTCTTGTTGAGATTCATATGAAATATTGCTGGCACAATCACTTGATGTATCATCCAGTGCCACTGTGTCATCAGCATGCTCCTCTTTTTGTTCTACAAGATTTATCTTCCTGTCACAAACATGGCCTTTCTGCCAAGGCTAGTTGCACTTGAAGCAAGTGTTTGTTGCATACTTCTTTGGTGCAACAGGGGCAGAAGGTTTACCAACCTTTTCCAGAGGTTTTTGTTGGTAAGTGGAGGGTTTCTCCAAAGGGGTCCTAGGAATGAATCTTCTTGCATCATACTTATTGTTTAGAAGTATCTCATTGCAAGTATTAATGAAAGAAGAGGGTTCTTTGGAGAACTTAGTCCTAGCCACAATCAATTCTCTCAGAGACATTGGTAATTTATAGAGGATCCTGTCCTTCAATAAATCAAACTCCATATTTGGGTTCATTGCCCTTAAGATTTTTACAAGTTTCATTAAAAACTCAATAGGTTTATCAGTAGAAGAGCTATATCTAGTTTCCTCATACTGCCTTTGTTGAGCCATTCTGAACTTGGAGCCACCAAATTGTGCTTTAATTAATTTCTTCCAATCCTCCCATGAGTAGTCATTCCCATCCAGGAGAACAGATTCATACCACATCAGGGCAACATTAGTGAACAAAGAAATTAATTTGGACACAATTTCCTCATCTGGGAGTTTGTAAGAATTTTTTAAATTATCAATTCTGCAAATAAATTGTTGCCAATCAGAGGAAGAATCACCATCAAATGTTGGGTACTGGTCAAGTTTTGGCCAATTCTTTTGATTTGAAGGAGTCTCCTTAGTACTAGCTTGTTTCTGAGTAAGAAGCAGCTGTAATTTCTCTAATTGTGCTGAAATCTCATTGTTTAATTCTGTTGCAGATCCCGGTGCATCATCAGTTTTTGATGGAAACTCAGTGTTATCAACAGGTATTTCTGGATCAATTTTTATTTTAGATGAACTAGCCACAGGTACTGGTTGAGCATCCTGCACTATATGTTCCTTCACAGAAATGTCAGAATATTTTTGGTCATTTAACAATGAGTTCAATGTTTCTTCAATGGTTGTTAGTCTTGTTTTCATTCTTGGAAGACTAGATAAACTTTCATTGATAGTTGCAAAAGATAATTGATTTTTATGTTGAAAAGATGACCAATGGTCACTCAATCTTTTCAGATTTATCTTATCTATCTCTACCTCCTGGCAACAGGAAGATACAGTATCTTTTAGTTTAGATAAATCATTTTTTATATTTTGCCATAAAGAAATTTACTTTTCATGGGTTGCTTTGTAATGAGACAATTCATCAGAGACTCTCTGTGCTTCACTTTTTAATGCTTGATAACCCTGATCAGTTAACAAACTATTATATCTCTGAGTCAATTGCATATTGTTCATTATATGATTTTGCTTGGCAATAATATCTCTCAAGTGCTCATCATTAATTCTTGCTACATCTGGAGTGTTTCTCAATAAGGAAACTGAGTAACTTTCCAGACTCTCATAGAACTCAGGGTCAAGAGTTTCATCAATCACAGCCATATCAGGATTAATCATTGAGGTAGCAATTAAAAGTAATGGATTAGATACATGAGATAACTGTCTACTATTTCCAGCTTCTATAGGTCTCAAGGTTTCATCCTGCCTTCCAGATTTACCTGAAGGAACAGAGTCAGCCACAAGAAAAGGCACTTGAGAATCAATAGAGGGACTTACCAGGGTTTGCTGGGTATCACCATATTGGGCTTCCTTCTTCTTTTGCCTCCTTGATAAGGGTGGGGAGGAGTGGGGTTTGCCTGGGTGGGCCTTGATGGACCTACCTGAGGTAATTGATGCTGATTTTGAGCTAAGTAGTCCCACTGTGTGTTGAGCCAGTCCCACTGCCACTTGGACACTTCTACCATCTCTTGGGATTGGGGAGCCAATTGTTGTTGATCCCTGGGAGGAAGAGGTTTCCTTTTCTCTTGGAGAGAAGTATTTGTTCTTTTCTCCCATTCTTCCAAGGCATCTACCCTTACCTTTAGTTTTAAGCTGTCTGTCTTTAACTCCTTTATGTGGGTTGACAGATTCTTTATCTGCTGGGACAACGGCATCTTTTTTATCTTGAAGCCTCTTGGAAGCTCTTCTGGTGGGTTTGTCCTGGGTTTCTGATCCTGAGTATTGTCCACTAGGATTTCTACTTCTTCCATTTACACATCCTGTTTGGGGCAAGGATTTATTAGTTTGAGAAATTCTTCTTGTTAAAGGAGAACTTACAGAAGTAGGCTCATCATAATCAATTAAGTCTAGTTCTTCTTCACGTGCAGCAAAGCCACTTTGATCAGTCATCTTAAGATTCTACTGAAATGAAGGAAAAGAGACAAAAAATTAATTAGTCTTTATTTTTAATTTTTTTATTTAACAGAAATAAAACAAAAATAATAATAAAAAAATCTTTTTTAGGATGAAAATCAACTTTAAATAAAATTAATAAAAAAAAATTTAAAACCAGGATAATGCAATCAACTGTAGAAATAAATTAGAATTTCTATTAATTTTTATTTTCAGGATTTAAATCAACTAATTTATTACCAGGATTTATTGTCAACTGAAATAATCAAATATGAATCTTTAAAAATTATTTTAACTGATTAATTAACTACCAGGACTTAATGTCAACTGAAGTAATTTAAATATGAATTTTATTACTTAAAAAGATTTATTGGATTACCAGGACTCAAAGTCAACTGAAGTAATGAAATGTTAATTATTTATTAAAAAAAAAATATAATTGTCAGGACAATTTGTCAACTGGAACAATTAATTAATCAGGACAAATGTCAACTGAAAAATTATAATAATTATTTTATTTAATAAAAAATATTATTGTCAGGACAGTTTGTCAACTGGAACAATTAAAATTCAAATTAATCAGGACAATTGTCAACTGAAAAATGATAATAATTAATATTAATATATAATTATTTTATTACCTCTGGGACTAAGAACAGTTACTGCTCTATTATGGTCAACCAGGAAAAATAAAAAAAAATATAATAATAAAAATAAATTCCAATTACCAGACACCTCCCCCTGCAAAATGAGCAAATTAATGCCACTTACAGAGTGCTGAGTAAAAGGAAATACATAGCAAATGAAGAGTGAAGAGTAACCCACAAATAGTAATCACAATAATTACCACGATATATACGATCTTTAGTCAGTATATGAACTTAAGTTTTGGAGCGCGGTTCGATTCCTGTTCGCAGCAAAAACTTTTATCACGTGACGTATGACGTTCGTCGTTTTCTTGCCTCCACTCGTCCTTTACAGTTGCTTGTACGCCGATGGTCCCCTCGATTACGCCTCAAGTAACGTTGCGCCGTCGATATTTCGGAAAGGCTCCCAATTGTCAAGGTACGCTTTTAGTCTAGAAGTTTTGGTACGAAGTTCTACGAGGATTTAAAAGGTTTAAATGGATTCTCAACAAATTTGTACGTATTTCTTAATTCAAAGATGATTGTTTTACTCAATAAAAAGAGGTAGGATTAAAATATTAATATAATTTATAAATTAGAATTACGCTATTGTAAATACTAATGATATAGAATATAAGAATAAGTTTTTATTGGTTATTGTTGTAATAAAATGGTTTGGTAATATAGAATGATCAAAAGACAACAAAAAGAGAGGCCTTTTATAGGCAAAGGAGAGACAAAGCACGGAAATCAAATTCTAAAAACAGTAGGAAAAGAGAGAGAAAAAGAACATTCCAGAAAGAGTATTTCAAATAATAAAGTTATTCCAAAAAGAAGGCGTCAAAAAGATGTATTTACAGAGTATGTCAGAAATACATCAATATTTTTAATATTTACTGTAAATGTCAATCCCAAACACTACGCAATATAGGGGGTGGACTTGCTAGCAAGTCCTCAACCTGAACTCAGATGGAACTCAGATGGAACTCAGACTGAACTCAGACTGAACCCATACTGAACTCTACTTGAACACCCACCTAAAACTGTTCTGCTGAGTGGTGTTCATCCCTGATTGTATGGTTCCTTTATCAATAGCTCAATGTGTGTTCAATCTATGGTGAGTTTGGGTCCAAGGTTGCGGACTTGCTAGCAAGTCCGCCCCCCATATTGTGTGGTGAAATAAGAAATTTGATTTTTTTGTATATATTTAATATTATTTGAATATTTAAATCTTATTTTATCTTTGTATTTTATTTTTTTAAATATAAAGTTTTTATTTTTCCCAACCTGTCAATTGAGCACGGTGTTAGAGAAAAATATAAGGGACAAAATTATAATTTTAATTTTACTTATTTATTTAATTAATTAATTTAATTTTAACATTCTGTAACTAGTTAATTTATAACTAATTTTAATGTAACTAAATGATAATTAAATAATAATTAAAGATGATAAGGTGCGGCTTCATCCAGTAAATAATTACTTATTTCACTGGGTAAGTCTAGTAGCCTGGCTGACAAACTCTGTCAGAATGAGAGTTTTAGCTAACACCACTACGCACCAACTATGATATTCTTGATGGGGATTTTCATGCGTGAGTTAGGGATATTATAGGGAGGGACATAAGGAAAGAAAAATAACTGTGAAATAAAAAGTGTGAGAAAAATAAGTTCAATAAAAATATTTAGCAACTATGGAAATCTCTTTTTATCACCACGCAATATGGGGGGCGGACTTGCTAGCGAGTCCGCAACCTTGGACCCAAACTCACCACAGATTGAGCACACATTGAGCTATTGATAAAGGAACCATACAATCAGGGATGAACACCACTCAGCAGAACAGTTTTAGGTGGGTGTCCAAGTAGAGTTCAGCATGAGTTCAGTATGAGTTCAGTCTGAGTTCCATCTGAGTTCAGGTTGAGGACTTGCTAGCAAGTCCACCCCCTATATTGCGTAGTGTATTAACTATTTTTCTTAAAAACTTATTGTTTCTTTTTTTTCTTTTTTTCTTGACTTTTTACTATTTTTATGGGAAAAAAAATTCTCATAGTTTCAAAATATTTTTGTCACACTTATTTTGCTGGCAATCATTTTACTTGCACTTACTTTTCTTCAAAGTCTATCTGTCCCTCCCTGATTAAACCACACTACAATAAATTCACTATCATTATTAATTTAATGGCTGATTGGAGTACTTTGATACCCCCTATTTTTCCGACCCCATGTCCCTCCCTACAATATCTCATACTCGCGCATGGATATCCCCGGCGGGGATATTTTATTGGTACGTGGTGCTGGGGCATCTTGTCTGTCGAATAGTCCCAACCCTAATTCGTCAAGGTTGGCTGCTCGAAGCGAAGGAGGTCAAGAATTTTTTTTAAAAAAGCCGCACGCTTTTCTCAAATATTTGTAACATATCAGTTACACAGTGTGCGAAAATCTGTGGATTACCAAAATTCTACTTTAAGTAGTTTGAACTGAGTAGTAATGAACTACAGTTAAAACACAATTCCCAATTGAAGAACAACAGATGACAAATTCATAACCACAACACCCTTATTACACTCCACATTTCGAACATGAGATTTTCCACATGTGGACTGAGAATTTGCATGTGAGCTTGATCTGAGGATCAAAATGGAAAACACAGATCCCACTATACAACGTGGATTGTTGGTAAACAACACGTTTTACATGCTGTGCTAAGTTCCTGCGAAATATCTACTAGGAGCAATTAAATGTAAATAACTATTTGAAATTGGTTGGTAAAACATTTCAATGAAACAGTAACTGCTGGTTTTCCTGGAGCTTACTGCCTTGCACACTTTCACAATCTAAAGAGTAAATTCAATACTCATGTTTTAACTGGATGATTATTCAGTTCCTTCATGTTGACCAAAGTACAGCCAAGTCACAAGCGCTTGTGGAAAATTTAACAAAAAAAAACCTAGTTTCTCTCACAAAACAATGATTTGCCTATTAAACAGACAGTACCCCCGACCTATCTCCAAGTCTTTTGACTAGACAAATCATTTTTGTGTGAGAGAAAATTTAATTTTTTCGTCATAAATTCTAGAATATTTTGCAACCTGACTTTGAGGTTCATGCCCTTATTATAGCCGATGCGAATCGTAGATATCAACGGATAATATTATAAACTTCAATATGAATTGCACAATCCCTTTATATACATATATATTCTTACAATCTCACCCAACGTGGGGCATGAAGGAATGGACATAAATATGTAAAGTAGGTACAAAAATGAGGCAACAAATCAAAGGGAAAAAAACCGGGCATTTAACAGGCTCTAAATGGTATGGCTACTGAGTGAGTGTAATATTTTTAGGAGATCTATTAGTTTTAAATAATATGGAAGCAACATGCTGTGTGATTGGAGAAGAAGATAGCAGCACAGAGGTGGTGAATGGGAGTTTATGTTTCTTGGCTATGCCGAAGAGATGTTTCTTCTCTGAGGTACAGCCAAGTCTCAAAAGCTTTCAGAATTTTGGACGAAAAAACTAAAGCTTCACTCACAAAAAAATGATTTTCCAATTCAAAAAATGGTACCCCCGACCTATCCCCAACCCTTTTGAATAGGCAAATTATTTTTTGGTGAGAACAACTTTGATTTTTTCGCCAAAAATTCCGCAAGCTTTTGTGACTTGGTTGTATGAGCCGGGCAAAATAAGAGTAAGTGATCAGGGGTGTCATGTGCATTGAGATGGTGCACAACCACTTGTATCACCGAAAATATCTGGGAAGGAATATAGACAAGTACAGGAGTACATATGTTTGTAAGCCTGTATAGATTTTATGTTCGGTTACACATCTACTAATGAAGCTAGTCCTAATAGTCTTTACCCAGATAAATCTATATTAAATGATTGTCCTTAACACTTATCAGAGATCTATTAACGAGGTTTTTTTAGGTTTGACAATGTACAGTGCCTGGAAATGGGTACTCGCGATCATTATTTAGATTTTAACAACCACAAAACTGCTTTTATTTCATTTCACTCATAGATAGATTAGTCAACCTCACACCAAAGAATTCAAATAACACAAAAGATTAACCAAAAAATGAGCCGTTTTTTTATCATTTCAACTTTTGTAAATATTCATGATACCAACTTTTTAACCTGTCATCTCTCAGCATTAAGAGTAGCATAGATCAATTCCTACAGCTAAATACTAACTGTAATAACAAACATAAAAAAAAGTATTAAAAAATTGATAATTTTCCAAATTTTCTTAAGCTCACGAGTGGGTGAAACCTCCTGATGCCTCAATAATAGCTGTGATTCTTCTCGGCATTGCCTCAACAAGGTTAAGAAGAATTGAATTGGGGAAATAAGCCAAAAGAGTTTCCAAACTTGCCATCATTTCTGCTTGAGCTGTTCTGTGAAAGACTTCGGGAATGAAATGTTTGAGAATTCACCACAAGTTTTCAATGGGATTAAGGTTGAGAGACTGCGTAGGCCAGTCATCAGTGTTGTGAATATTTGCTTGTTCTCAGTACTTTTGAGAAGCAAGGGAGGTGTGAATAAGTAAATTGTCTTCAAGGAGCACAAATTTTATATTTCGGTTGTTTTCCTCAAGATAAGGGAAAAGCTGACTCTTGATGAAAGAGTCCAAAGAAATCCACTTCTTGAAAGGAAAAAAAAACAAGAGGAATCATATTTCCACCATAAAACTCACCCCAAACCATTATACTTGATTGGTCACTTTTGAAAGCCAGTTGGAGACAGTCAGTGTAGAAAGACTCTTACAGTTGCCTAGTTGTAAGCAGAACCCAAGGGAATAGGTTAAACAAAAGAAAACCAAGTCCCTTTAAGTAAAATAAGAGTTCTCCATAATATAAGCTATAATGTCTACTTGATAAGAAAATATTTTTTGACCAATTTTATTTGGCACTTTTGAGATGTTTAGAATTAATGTTCTTTAGAAATTATAGTGAAATACAACAAAAAGTTGTACCAGTGAAAAATTATGTAAATGATTATATTTATGTGCTTT
This sequence comes from Hemileia vastatrix, assembly GCA_030280995.1. Taxonomy (NCBI): domain Eukaryota; kingdom Fungi; phylum Basidiomycota; class Pucciniomycetes; order Pucciniales; family Zaghouaniaceae; genus Hemileia; species Hemileia vastatrix. The sequence continues at coordinate 323,428 of JASXTE010000006.1, forward strand.
TATAAGGTTTTTATTTTATGAAATCCATGTTAAATTTGAGATCTTTAGGTTGAGACTTTTTTATTTTACCTTACAAGTATACTTTTATGAAGTGTTATGCAAAAGAATTCACCACACACTATGGGGGGCGGACTTGCTAGCAAGTCCGCAACCTTGAACTGAAATTAATATTAAATTGAGTGAAAATTGAGGTAGTGATGAAAGACTCATGAAGAAATAGTGAATTTACATTTAAATTATCTTGAAAATAACTAGAAGATTCATGAAGCACAAGTAATCAATAGTGAAAATAATAGGGGGTATCAATGTTCAGGGATCAGCAATTATATTAATTGCGGATAGAAATCCTTATACCCCAATTATCTTCCACAATTATTTTTGCTAATAATTGGGTTATTAGACACTTTACTTGTCAATGTTCACCTCTTATCCAACATTTTTATCCTCAATATTTCATAACCACATCTTGGACAACTTTCTGGATATCCCAGCCTTCCCACCTTGCTGCGCACTCCTACCCTCATCCCATCCTGTCATCTACCCTGAAAAATTCTTCATTGAAATGTCCAATCCTCTTTACCATAGAAAATCTCTCTCACCAACACCTTGAATTCTGGGCCAGAACCTCCCCTATGTGGTAAGAAAGAAAATATTTTGGATCTATGAATCAAAACATTTAGCATTGTATGATTTCATAGCATATTTTGAACAGAAATGGTATGATCTTTCTCAACCTCCAGACTTGAGAGGTAGTGTTAGACCTATCTTATGGGAAGTAGATGGTAAATAGATTTTCTATTTTATCTGACAAGCTACTGCTTCTAACCAGGATACTGCTGTATTATTTTTATTTTTTCCTCCTCTAAAAGAGACTCCACCTCACTGCTTCACCTCTACTTGATTCCCCACCCTGCAAATCCACCTTGCTAGCCTCACATTTACCTCCAATAGAAAGCCCAATCCTCAAACTTACCTCACTCTCCATCTCTTTGTCTCCACTAGACACCCCAGAACACCCTTTCAACTTTAATTGATGCCACACGCCTTTAATCCATGTTGCTTTACTCCGATTTGCCTCCAATAGAAACCCCACTCCTCAAACTTACCTCGCTCTCCATCCCTTCATCTCCACTAGACACCCCAGCACACCCTTTCAACCTTAATTGATGCCCCACCCCTTAAATCCACCTCGCTTTACTCCCATTTGACTTTAATAGACACCCCAATCTCTATCCATTCATCTCCACTAGACACCCCAACACACCCTTTCAATTTTTATTGATGCCTGGCCCCTCAAATCCACCTTGCTTGCCTCCCATTCACCACCAATAGAAACCCCGAAACACCTTTTTAACCAAACTTGATGCCCCAAGCATCAAATCCATCTTGCTCCCTTCCTCATCATGCAAAAATTAACTCGCCACCCTCTCCATAGCCTCCAACCAAAAACCCTCCACCTTTACATTCAATATTCTCTTCTTCACTTCATCTCCACAAAAAATGATAATCTTAAAGTATGTAATATTAAATTTATAGAGATGAATAAAGAAAAGTAATACAAATATATTAAAATAAGTTTATGATACAGACAACTGTTTTTCAATAACTGAAATAGTCTATGGGACAAGATATATGATTTAATAGCCCAATATAATAAAAATGAACATTATTTGAAGAAAATAGCTAATAAATAAATAAATTATGAACCAATGAATAAAAAAATTATTATATTTCACACCATTAAGAATCTCCAAAAAGTAACTAAAAGTCTGAAAAACAGTCACTTTAATTTGTACAATTATATATTCAGCAAAAACATAAATGCTTGGCCTTTTTGCCAAAAATTATTTAATACTTTTTTTGCCTGTATCAGCACTTTTCTGGCCCTAATTAGGGGTTTTAGGCTTTTTTGGGTGATGCATCCAACATAAAAGATGCCACACCAGTATAAAACATCCACAAAAAAATGTCAAAAGGGCCAAGAGTTATCATTCATGCCATAAATAAGTAAAAAAGTAAATTTGTTCCCAAAAAATATTAGAAAATTATTGACCTGAATCTTTTGTAAGTTTCCTGAATACAAAAATTACAGTCCAGTTACATTCCAAATTTTTGAAATATATATTTTTTCTCTATAATGATGTCTATAAGTAAAGGTTAATGTAATAGTTTTTATTAATATTAACTTTTTTTATAAATCTTGATTAATGTGGACAAATTAAATATATGTTCAAGGTAATAAAGAAGAACATAAGAGGGTGGCGAGCTAATTTTTAGGTGATGAGGTTTCAATTGGAGGTGAAGAGGAAGGGAGAGAGGTGGATTTGATGCTTGGTGCATCAAGTTTGGTTAAAAAGGTGTGTTGGGGTTTCTATTGGTTGAAAATGGGAGGCAAGCAAGGTGGATTTGAGAGGCCAGGCATCAATAAAAATTGAAAGGGTGTGTTGGGGTGTATAGTGGAGATGAATGGATGGAGAGTGTGGTAAGATTTAGGAGTGGGGTGTCTATTGGAGAAAAATGGGAGTAAAGTGAGGTAGATTTAAGGGGTGGGGCATCAATTTAAGTTGAAAGGGTGTGCTGGGGTGTCTAGTGGAGATGAAGGGATGGAGAGCGAGGTAAGTTTGAGGAGTGGGGTTTCTATTGGAGGCAAATTGGAGTAAAGCAGCATGGACTAAAGGGGTGGAGCATCAATTAAAGTTGAAAGGGTGTTCTGGGGTGTCTAGTGAAGATGAAGAGATGGAGAGCAAGGTAAGTTTGAAGAGTGGGGTTTCTAGTGAAGGTGGAAGGGAAGTGAGAAAGGAAGATTTGAGGTGTAGTGGAATTGCTGGGAACACGAGGGAAGGATAGGATCAGAAACTTATGTTAATTTACAAAGGAAATACTTACAAAAAAGGAATAAACCATGAATGTAAAAAAGATATGAGCGTGTGTAGATAGAAAAAAAGGTTAAGTGTTTGCCCTCAAAATTAAGCAGCATAGAGTGGGGAAAGACTTAAGGATGGCATCAGGAATTATAAGTCATGTGACTTTCTTGCAAATCCATCATGGATGAGATGAGTTTGGGATCAGGAATTAGGAATGGAAATTGGGGTATAAGAGGCGGGATAATGTATTATTGTGCATTCCTTATACACTAGCCCTGGGGCTAGAGGATAATAATCTTCCGCAATTAATAATGTTGGATCCAGGCAAAAAAAATTCCTGATCCCTAATTGCAGATCCCTGAACATTGATACCCCCTAATATTTAGGCTTGAATTAGAGAATTTTTTGAAGCAATATAAAATTAAGTGAGCCCTACTAACAAGCCAGTCTTACAGATACATACAATTTTTAAAAATTATGCAGTTTTTTCATTTTTTGAAAGAAATTAAATTCTAAAATACTTTGAATTCTAATAATTTCCACCATAATTTTATTTGATATTTTACCTATGAATATATAGAGAAATAATCCAATATTCTGTGAAACTATTTGTGAAAAAATATTTATTGAATTTCTATTGTTCATTAAATTTTCATCAGTAAAAAATTGAGAAATAAACTAAATTTCTCATTTTATCAATTGATATTATAAAATATTTATCCATCTTCAAAATATTTTTGGAACATTAATTAATCTTGAAAATCAATTAAAAAGAAATTTAGTCTATAGTGAAACTTGTAAGATTGATATATATCCCATATTTATATAAGTGAAAAGAGTATGTGGGTTAGATTCTATTAAAAGAACTAAGTTACCATGATCATCCTTATATCAATTTTTTTATGATTTTAATGAGAATAAATTATATAAGTAATAAAAATTACAAAATTTATTTGAATTATTTTGGGGGTGTTTTGTGCTATTATAATTTAAGAGTCTAATAACATACTATATCATTTTTTTGCTTACATTTTTACTAAATTCTTCTTCCAAGTACTTTTCTACTTTCAGTTTTGCATCCCATTCTCCTCCCATCTTACATTTTCTTCCTCTTTTACATCCTAAACAAGTCTACCTAGTACTCTCTGATCCTAAACCCTCTTCCCCCTTTATCAACACCTCCTCATTTATTTTTCTTCCCTTCCCTCTCTTTTCACTCCCATCTCATCCACTCGAAACCCCACCTTGCTCAATATCACTCCTTTTTCTCTCCTTCTAACCCCTTTTACTCCATAGGGAAAAAAGGGGGTGAGATGAAAGGTGAATGGGTGGATTTGGGTGGGGGAGGGAATGGTTGTGGTGAGGAGTAAAAAACCTAGGGTTGAAAGCAAAAGGCTTGTGATTAGTTATAAAAGGGGAGGGGTAGTTTGGAAGGTAAAATAGATAAGGTGAGGCTGAAATGAGTGAGGTAGGTTAGGGAGAGACAAAAAAAAGTGAAGAGAATCAAGGAGGGTAGAAAAAGGGGTAGAGTTGGGCTAAAAATGAAAAGGGAGTCACCACAGGAAATCTAGGGGTGAATTGCTAGCGATCCCCTCTCCTAAACTTTAGAGTGTCCCTTCATTACGCCAGGTTTATGAATAATTTATAAACAGAAGTAAATTAGAGTTAGATTTACATTTATTCTCATATAGGACCAAATATGAATCTCAATTGATCTCAAGTTATGAATAAGTTGATCAACTATAACCATGATTTTATCCTTAATTGAGCACACATTGAGCAAATATTGATCCAAAATAAGCTTTTGAATATTTAATATTATTGTCAGTTTAGAGGATGAAAATTATTACTTAACATAGCTAAGCATTACTTTGCATCCAAAAGATAAACCATAAAATTATGAAAGTAAATTTAATTTACAATAATGATATCTTTTACTACATAATTGCAACAATAGATAAATTTAACAAATTTTTTGATCACAAATATTAAAAACTATAGGGATTGAAATTACTAATGCCATTCATATTATCAAATTTTAGAAAGAATATAGTCACTTCTCAATTCAAATCTATTAAGTCTTTGTAAAACTAAATTTTGTATAATTTTTGATATTTTACCGAAAATATAAGACCTACAAGCTTTTGAAAATGAAATCTTCAGTTACTCAATTAAAAGAAAAATTTATATTTAAATAAAAATAAAAATACTCCTTAAAGTGTATAACTTGAAAGGTTGTTATTGAAATTAATAAAGTGAGGTGTTTCTCATAAAAGTGTCCAGCACAAGTGCGGCCAAACTTGTGCTGGGAACTATTACCATATTTTTTTTCTGATGCCATCAATTATCTTCATTATATGGGCTCTTTTTTTGGGTTTTACTTGAAATTTTTAGTCACTGGTCTTGTCCAAAGTGTCCAGCACTAGTTCAGCCAAACTTGTGCTGGACACTTTTAAGAGGAATACCTCACTTCTCTTAAATAAAAATGCACCTTACCAACTTCATATTAGAAAAGTGTCCAGCACAAGTTTGGCCAAACTTGTGCTGAACACTTTAATCAAAAGACCAGTGACTAAAAATTTCAAGGAAGACCAAAAAAAATAGCTTATATAATGAAGATAATTGATGGCATCAATTTTTTTTTTTGGTAAGGTGAATATTTATTTAAGAGAATTGATGTGTTCCTCCATAAAAGTGTCCAGCACAAGTTTGAGAAAACATGTGATGGACACTTTTACCAAAAAACAATTTGATGAAATCAAATATGTTCATGTTCTAGCCTATTTTTTTTTAATTTCCTTGAAGTAATAAGTTATTGTCCAAGACCAAAGTGTCCAGCACAAGTTTGGCCAAACTTGTGCTGGACACTTTTACTATAAGAAGTTGTTTAGGTGCATATTTTTTTAAGAGAAGTGAGGTGTTCCTCATAAAAGTGTCTAGCAAAAGTTCAGGAAAACTTGTGCTGGAAACTTCTACCAAGAAACAATTTTATGACATCAAATATCTTCATTTTGGAAGAAGATAGATTTGAGATCCAGATCTGATTTCTCCAAGTAGTTTTCCAATTTAGCACCTCTGTTTGTTAGAAAGATCACCAATAGGTGTTGCTTCTCCTTCTTTTGAATAATCCAAAAACATGAACTAGAGATCTTCCTCATTTCATAATAACTGGAGTGAATACTTCATCAAATTCTGATATTTCTCTTGGAAAAATAGGTTTAAAATTTAAAGAGAATTTTCCGATGAATCTTTTATTTGACACTTTAATTAAATTAATTCTACAATGATGGGGGTAGTTTAAATAAAGGGAGGATGAGAGCAAAGTTTTGAAAGAGAATAAAGTAGGGAATATATATAAAATTAGATGAATAATCACAATTGAATTTTTCATGTATGTTAATAATTAATGTCAAATCAAATTTTAATAATAACTAAATACAGATAGATAACTGAAATAAGTGCATTATTTTAGAGCCTAATTTTTGTACCAATCTATTAAAATTAGTTTCTTTAATAGTGTAAATGTAAAAAAAATACATTAATATTTTTTCCCCTTATATATATATATATATATTTTCTCCTACATTTAATTTTTTGAACATTTTCTTAAATTTTTTTATTCCAAGGAACAATGAAAAAATTTTATTGATAAGGGCTCAATATCAACTTTTGTCTAGAAAATTTAAAATTATGTGCAAGTATTTTTACAGAGTTATATTTTTATTAATAAAATTTTTAAAAAGGACTTAAATAGTATGCTTTTTTATATACACCACGAAATATGGGGGGCGGACTTGCAAGCAAGTCAGCAACCTTGAACCCTAATTCATATCTTTTTGATCCCACATTGAAATAGTGATGAGACCACCAAGAAAAAATATTGACATTCTGGTGAACTCAATATGAATACAACTTGAACATTTTATGAAGCATAGGTAATAATACTTTGAGAAAATCTTGAGATATGAAGAATGAGATTTTTTTATAGAAATTTTAATACAGTGAAGAAAACACTCAAATTAATCTGAAAAATACATATTTTAAACTATTTAAGAAGTTTCTTTTCAATTTTAAAAAAAAGAACACCAATGTATAGATCCGGCAAGTTACCATCTGACATTATTATATAAATTTCTTTGGCCAGAAATACATGGAGAAACTTCAATTTGAAATATGTCAATTTGTTCAAGAAAGGTTATTTTGTGCATTTATATTATTTATTGTATTATTTTCAAGAATTAAAAAAATTATATACTTATTTTATGACTGGATAATATTGAATATTATAAATCATTAAATTATTTAAAGAAGGTGCAAAAATCTTAAAAATAATGTTACAAAGACTTTACTTAGACATATAATTTTCAAATTCAATTGACATACTATATTTGTCAGCCAGGCTATTCCAGGAGTCCAGTAAATGATATATAAATTATAAAACCTTAAAGAGTGGGTAAGAATTGTATTTAATGAATATAACTTAATATTTTATTGCATAATGAAATTATATAAGTATTTTATTATATACAAGTGTTACATTAAATTTATTGGTTATATATATTTTTATATACAGTTAAATTGAACATAATATAATATATTCTACAAATAATGGCGCATTTTTATGTATTTAATAATTATAAATTTATATTTAATTAATTGAAAAACATATATTATAATTATAAGTGTAAAATTGATTTATAATATATTTAAATTAATTACTTAAATTTATATATTAAATAATACCTCTCATATGATACTAAACAATAATTAATGACGCTTCTTTTGACCCTTAATTGTGTTAGAAAAAACAAATAAATTAATTTGGACTAAATTGAGATTAATTGCATGTTTTGTTGCGTCAAATTATTTTTTGTTTCACTTAAAATGTCCTTTAATCAGACTGTACCATCTGTTTGGAATTATTTTTCTCATAGTTCCTATGTTCCAATCTTGTTTAGTTATTCACTATTTTTCACTTACTGATTTGGGAATTAATGACGGGAAAATTGGATTCTTAATTGGGGTTTTAATTAATTGTTTCATGTTTTTCTCTATATTGTTATGTTTCATTTACTCTTTTGATATATTTGTTTTACTTCATTCTAATCATTGTATTTACAAAGATAGTAGCGCTTCAGAGGACCCATTGCCTATAAAAGGGCCTTGATAATCCCCTGTAGCCTCATCACTTATTACACACTCAACAAATTAAATAACCAATTTATTACGTTTATATTTTTTTTATTAGTAATACAAATCTAATTTAAATTCTATACAACAAATCAAAGGTTGCTTTAAGTCTGATAGTAATTAAAATTTTTTGCCGCGCAGAACCCTTACATTTAATAATATTATTTTTAATAAAATCTAAGTTTTTGTCACCTCTCAAAGTTGCTCACCGTTGTTTCCCTCTCAAATAAATTAAATATATATTTTTGGTTTATTTCTTTATTTTCCCTTGTCCTCCTCCTTCTCTCCTCCTTTTTCTCCTATTTTTCTTACCTCTTCTAGAAGACTGACCGACAACTGGGGGCCTTTCCAAAACGAGGACGACGATCGAGCCTGGCGACGAACGACAAAACGCACGGACCACCTAGCAAAACGAAACTTTTGCCGCGACTGTGTTTCAAACTTGGGTTCGACATCTTAGGTTTATATAATATTAATTTTTATATTATTTTGAAGTGATTTTTTGATCACTATAGTAAGTTCACCTTTGCGCCTCTCACTCATATTACTATATTTTTATTGCAATAACAGTGATTGTGGCTTAATTGCTGATTCACTGAGTGTAAGTGTTCAATTTTTAAAATTTTTTTTTTCTAGTTGACCATTATAGAGTGTTAAATCCTCTTAGTCCTAGAAGAATTGACATTATTATTAATACAAATTGAATTATTAATTTAATTTTTTTTATATTATTAATTATTGTTAATTTTGGTTGACTTAAAAGTACATTGTGCTTAGTCCCAAATATATTGCCATATTTAATATTGGTAATTAATTGGTTTAATTAACTTACTTGTTATTCCCAATTTAACCTTGCAATCCATTTTTCTTAAAAATTAATTTTTTAATTATTACTTTATATTGAAAATTATTTTTTCTATAATTTAATTTATTAAATATTTTTTTTTTATTATTTGGAGCAATTATTGACTAACTTTTATTATTTTTTTTATAAAGTAAAAAGTACATTATAAATCTTCCCACTAGTATGTCCAACAATTTGGCAGAAAAAATGGATAACATGCAAGTGGATGAGATAGAAATTGACTATGATTCTGACACTGTAAGTTCTTCTAAAGTTGGTCATAAAAAATCTTATGCTAACACAAAGAATTCACATACTGCAGGATGTGGAAATGACAGGAAATGCAAACAAACCAAACCCCCTTCCCCCAGTACCACAGAAGGAAGTAAAGCCTCTAGTGCCTCAAGAAGGTCTTCCAAAAGGCTTCAAAATAAAAAAGCTTCCTCTGCCACAACAAATCAGCAACCTATCCAGTCATATAAAAGAGTTGAAGACAGAAAATATGACGTACAAAGCAAAGGTAGACACATTGTGGGATCAGGTCCAAGAACTCAGGAACCAGATTCAGGCCCAGGCCCCTCCTCAGTTGCCTCCCAATCAGCCTCAGTTTCAGGCTCAACCTTCACAGACACCCAGCTCAACCATCCAAAATCCAAATACTATGGAAGTAGAGCAATGGAAATGGGATTATCTAATGAGTCACTACCAACAGAATGTGCAACACCCTCCTCATCATCAGCCTGGCCCATCCAGAACACCCAATTTCCATCCACCTCCTCATCCCTACCAACAAGGCAGGAGAAAGAAGGCCCAAGCACAATCCCAAACCCAGTCCCAGGGGAATTTTCCTCCTCTGCCATGGTAAGTAATTTGGTTGATAGTCACTTGGGTATGTTTTCTAATAAATCTTCTTCTGCAGGTAATATTATTGAACATGGTGAAAGAACAGTTAAACCTGTTAAAAGACAGCTTCCTGTAACTAGTAGCCCTATTGATGTAATTAGCAAATTGTCATTTGATGAACCTTTACATTTAACTTCTACATCTTTAATTAATCCTTCTCTTGCAATTAAAAATGATTCTGTTCCCCCTGAAATCTATACCTTAATTGAAAAAACTTCTGAGGAAATATTGAAAGATACCCTTGATTTTAATATTGTGAAAGACAAACATGTGAGAGATGTGTTAATCCATGAAAATGATAGATTAAATAATTTACACTTGCAATATAAAGTGAGTTCTTCTGTACAAGATACAGCTTATTTAAAAATCAAAGAAAACTTGAATATTGTTCTTAGTCAACAAAAACAAATAAGAAGTGACCATAGAGCTATCCCAGATAGAAATATTGGTCTACATAAGACCTTGAGTGAATTGAAACCCCTTATTGAGGAAAATTATTCATTCAAGAATGAAATAAAATCTCTGCAAAATGAATTTAAGAAGCTAAAAAATGATTTGCATGCACTAAGTACCAAACACTCAGTTTCTGAGGACAGAAATGTTCTATCTCTTGCAAAAGTAAATGACCAGATGTCTGAAATTCCAAGAATAAGAAACTATGTGTCAGACCTACAGGAAAAGTTCTCAACCTTAACCACCAATAATGAATTAAATGAGATTTCTGCAAATAAGCTGCATAAAAATAAAGGGAAAAAACCTGAACAAAGTTCATCCTTTCTTCCTCATATTTCAACCATTAAACAAACTGACAGTGAGTCTGTAAAATCTTTTGCTACTAGCAAAAAATCTTGTGATGGTCATGCACCAGCTGTTTCTGTAAATAATAAAATTTCTGAACACCTGGCTAAACTTCAGGAATTATTAATAATGAATAATTCAAACCAAAAAGTGGACCATCCCAGTAGTCAGAAAAATTGGCCTAAGTTAGACCAATATCCTACCTTTGATGGTGATTCTTCCTCTGATTGGCAACACTTTATCCAGAGAATTGATAATTTAAAGAGATCTTATAAACTACCTGATGAGGAAATTGTTTCTAAGCTAATTTCTTTATTTTCCAATGTAGCCTTGATGTGGTATGAATCTGTCCTTTTAGATAACAATCATTATACATGGAATGATTGGAAATCCTTGATTGAGAATCAGTTTGGTGGTTCAAAATTCAGGTTAGCTCAGCAGAGACTGTATGAGAATACTAGATATGTATCCTCCTCTGTTGAAAAGCCCATTGTTTTTCTGATGAAAATAACTAAAATCCTTAGAGCAATTGATCCAAAGATGGATTATGATATTTGGAGAGATAAAATCTTGTATAAATTACCAAATTCTCTTAGGGATTTGATTGTTGCTAGAACTGAGCATGTAAGGGAAAATTCTTCTTTCATTAATATCTGTAATGAAGTACTACTCAACCATAGATATGAACCAAAGAATTACCTTAGTAAATCTTATAATGATCAGAATAAACCTTCTATAAATCTCCCAGAAAAATCTGGTAAACCCTCTGCCCCAGTTGCACCTAAAAAATATGCAACAAATACTTGTTATAAATGTAACAAACCGTGGCAGAAGGGTCATGTTTGTGACAAGAAAATTCATCTTGTTGAACAAAATGAAGACACTGATGAAGTTGAACTTGATGTCAATAATTCTTCCAGTGACTGTGAAAGTAATATCTCCTATGACAATGACTCTGTTAAAGATGTTTTAATGTTGGAACATGATGTCCATTATTTAAATAATATATCTGAAGATTGTATATTGAATTTATCTTCAGTAGAAAATGCTGAGATAATTAAAGATATTACTAACAATTCTATTCCTATATCCCCTTTAAAGGCACCTGTTATCATTAATGGTAAAAATGTTGATGTAGTTCTTGATTCTGGTGCTGGAGGAAGTGTAGTATCTGAAAAAGCTTTGGCTTCAGCGGATAAGGAATACTTGAGTAAATTATTACCTATAACTTCTGAAAAATGGAGAGGGTATGGTTCTACCTTATTTCCTATTGGCAAATACAAAACCTCTGTATTCTTCAAATATAGTTGTGGTTTTGTCAGAGCTATTTGTGAGTTTGTTGTCATGAAAAATGATAATTTGAGCAATTGGTTTATTATGGGAAATGATATTTTAACCATGTTTGGTGTGAAACTGGACCCAGAAAATAATTGCTTTACCTTGGGAATGAATGGGAAAAGAAAATTCAAAATTTCTTCTCCTAAAAACTCCGGGCATTTGTTGAAATCTTTTAACTCACTGATCCAATGTAAAGGTAGAACAACAACTGAAATGGATGATTTATTACATGAAATAAATACCGCTTCTTTTGGTGATCAGTTGACTAGTGAACAAAAGGATTCTATTGTTGCCTCTATTACCTCCTTCCCTATGGCTTTTGCTCATGGTTCTCATGTCTTGGGAATTGTTCAGGAAGAGATGAAAATTACCTTATCCTGTAATTTGAGTGATATTCCTCCTTCCCTTAAGAAAAAACCATATCCTGCTTCTCCATCAAAAAGAAAAGATATTGAAGATAATATTGAAACATTATTGAAAATGAATATCATTGAGAAAGTGGATGTCACCCCCAAATATTGTGTCATCTCCCCAGTCTTGATTTCATATGAAAAAGATAAAGCTAGATTATGTGGAGATTACAGAGCTTTAAATACTTATACTGTTGATGATATTTATCCTTTACCCAGAATTAATTCAATACATGCTACCTTGCAAGGTGCAAAATTTATTAGTTGTCTGGATGGTAATAAAGGTTATCATCAAGTTCCAGTTGAGAAAAATTCTCAAAATTTTTTGCTTATTGCTACTCATATGGGAATATATAAGTATGTTAGGATGCCATTTGGCCCTAAAAATGCTCCTTCAGTTTTCCAGAAAGTCATGGATAACACTTTCCATCAAGAAATTATTGAAGGTTGGCTCATGGTTTATATTGATGATATTATTGTTTTTTCTAAAACTTTTGATGAACATATGATTCACTTGAATAGAGTTTTCCAAAAAATGGATGAAATCAATATGACCTTATCTTTAAAAAAGTGTAAATATGGTTTTCAATCTTTGAAAGTCCTTGGCCATGTTGTGTCAGGCTTACAAATTTGTGTAGACCATAATAAAGTTGCTGCCATTCAAAATGTGAAAGCACCAACTTCTGTAAGAGAAATCCAAAGTTTTTTGGGTATGTGTGGCTATTATAGACAATATATTAAAAATTATCAGGTCATAGCCTTGCCTCTAACAAAACTAACCAGAAAAGATGTTGCTTTTCTCTGGAATAATGACTGTCAGAAAGCTTTTAATACATTGAAAAGTTGCTTAATGACAGCCCCTATATTGGCTCTTCCAGATTTTAACAAGCCATTTGTACTTTATACAGATGCTAGCTTTATTGGTCTGGGTGCTGCCCTTCACCAAAAGCAAATTATTAATGATAAATCCTCAGAGGTTGTAATTTGTTATATTTCAAGAACCTTAAGAAATAGTGAATTGAAATATGGTGCCACTCAATTGGAGTTCTTAGCAGTTGTTTGGGCCCTTGAGAAACTTCATTACTACTTGGATGACCAAAAATTTGAGTTGGTAACTGACTGTAGTGCTGTGAAATCTCTCTTAAACCTCAAAACACCTAACAGACATATGTTCAGGTGGCAACTTGCTGTTCAACAATACAGAGGAAGGATGACTATTATCCATAGAGCTGGAAATGTTCACTCTAATGTTGATATGCTCTCCAGATTGCCTCTGCCAAATAATGACTCCAATCCTGCTTATGTACCTGAAGATGATACTGTTCATATACATGGTATATTTATAGTTGATATGGAAGAAGAGTTATTACAGTTAATACTGGATTCATATGATAAAGATTCTGATTTAAATAAATTAGTTACTATTTTGAATGATCCTAAGAATGCTTCAATTCAGGCATTAATAAAAACTCTTCCTGCAAAGTACCAAAATGCTTTAAATAAAGGAAAATTTTCTATTGAAGATGGTTATATATATTATAGAAGGAAGCTTACCAATGTAATTTTTATTCCTCCTTCAATGAAAGAAACTATCCTCAAACTTTGTCATGATGACATATTAGCTGGTCATTTTGATCTTGAAAAAACATTGATTAGAATCAAAAACACTGCATGGTGGGCTAATATGTCTGAAGACACAAAATTATATGTTGAATCTTGTGATTCCTGCCAAAAATATAAAAGGTTAACAGGTAAGAGAGCAGGGTTATTACAACATATTAAAGCACCTAGTGCTCCCTGGCAAATCATTAATATGGATTTTGTCACTGGACTTCCTGTTGCAGGTAAAGACAGCTTTAACTCTTGTTGGGTAATAGTTGATAGATTCACAAAAATGTGCAAATTTATTCTAACCCACAAAGATGTATCCACCAAAGAATTAGCTTTCTTATGGTGGTCTTACATGTTTAATATTATTTGTTTTCCAAAAGCCATTATCTCTGATAGGGATCCAAAATTCACTTCTGAGTTTTGGACCTCTTTGATGGATATTTGTGGCTGTGAGTTAAAATTGTCTACAGCTCACCATCCTCAGACTGATGGTCTAGCTGAAAGAATGATTCAAACTCTGGAAGATATGATTAGAAGGTATTGTGCCTTTGGTTTAGAATATAAAGACAATCACAGATTTACTCATGATTGGGTCACTCTTTTGCCTGGTCTTGAATTTGCATATAATAGCACTGTTCATTCTGTCACTGAGAAAAAGCCTTTTGAGCTTTGGTTTGGTTATGTCCCAAACACTCCTGCTCAGATTCTCAATAATAAATTACCTAAGTTGGAACTACACCCTGGTGTAAAATCTTTTATGCAAATGCAACAGCTATGCAGAAAACATGCTCAGAGTTGTATTGATAAAGCATTTGAATATGAAAAAAAAAGATGGGATAAATCCCATAAAGAATACACATTTAACAAGGGTGATGAAGTGTTGATCTCTACTGTTCATTTCAATTTACAAGGTAACCACAAATTAAAAGATCCTTTTGTAGGACCATTTGTTGTTAAAAGAATGGTTGGTGATAATGCAGTAGAAGTTGTATTGTATTCTCCATATGATAGGAAACATCCTGTCTTTCCCATTTCTTTGCTTAAAACTTATACTTCCAACAGTGACTTATTTCCAAAAAGAAGAGGAAGACCTAAGAAGAACCCTCAGGAAGTCACAGAAACAGCAGAAATTGATAAAATTCTCAATGATAGAATTATCACTTCTGAAAGAGGTACTGAATATTTATTGAGATATAAGAACAAATCATCTGAACATGATGCACGGATACCTGGCAAGGAAATTTCAAATCTGCCTGCTCTGTTGAAAAAATACAAAAAGAAAAAATCTTAGCATTTTTTTTATTGTTTTTTTTAGAGTGAGGGAGTGTCAGCCAGGCTATTCGAAGAGTCCAGTAAATGATATATAAATTATAAAACCTTAAAGAGTGGGTAAGAATTGTATTTAATGAATATAACTTAATATTTTATTGCATAATGAAATTATATAAGTATTTTATTATATACAAGTGTTACATTAAATTTATTGGTTATATATATTTTTATATACAGTTAAATTGAACATAATATAATATATTCTACAAATAATGGCGCATTTTTATGTATTTAATAATTATAAATTTATATTTAATTAATTGAAAAACATATATTATAATTATAAGTGTAAAATTGATTTATAATATATTTAAATTAATTACTTAAATTTATATATTAAATAATACCTCTCATATGATACTAAACAATAATTAATGACGCTTCTTTTGACCCTTAATTGTGTTAGAAAAAACAAATAAATTAATTTGGACTAAATTGAGATTAATTGCATGTTTTGTTGCGTCAAATTATTTTTTGTTTCACTTAAAATGTCCTTTAATCAGACTGTACCATCTGTTTGGAATTATTTTTCTCATAGTTCCTATGTTCCAATCTTGTTTAGTTATTCACTATTTTTCACTTACTGATTTGGGAATTAATGACGGGAAAATTGGATTCTTAATTGGGGTTTTAATTAATTGTTTCATGTTTTTCTCTATATTGTTATGTTTCATTTACTCTTTTGATATATTTGTTTTACTTCATTCTAATCATTGTATTTACAAAGATAGTAGCGCTTCAGAGGACCCATTGCCTATAAAAGGGCCTTGATAATCCCCTGTAGCCTCATCACTTATTACACACTCAACAAATTAAATAACCAATTTATTACGTTTATATTTTTTTTTATTAGTAATACAAATCTAATTTAAATTCTATACAACAAATCAAAGGTTGCTTTAAGTCTGATAGTAATTAAAATTTTTTGCCACGCAGAATCCTTACATTTAATAATATTATTTTTAATAAAATCTAAGTTTTTGTCACCTCTCAAAGTTGCTCACTGTTGTTTCCCTCTCAAATAAATTAAATATATATTTTTGGTTTATTTCTTTATTTTCCCTTGTCCTCCTCCTTCTCTCCTCCTTTTTCTCCTATTTTTCTTACCTCTTATAGACGACTGACCGACAATATTTTACTATTAAATAAAAAAAAATTCATACTAATATTTATTAAAATTTATTTCCCCTCTTCTTCAAATTTTTCAAAATATTAAAATGTAGATTTTTATTTGATTTAAGTAAACAAAGAAAATAACAGTATAGGAGTTGTGTATTTTTAGGATTCAAGGAATTTCTGTGCCCACTCTTTGTAACATATTTTATATATTTTATATTTTTTGTATATTTATTTTGTATTACTATCTTCTTTTATTGTCTTTTTTTACTCCCTCTCAAGAATACCCCACTCTTTTCCCTTTGAAATATTTCTTTATCCTCACCTCATCTTTTTCCCCAACCTTTTCACTCCCTTAATCATCATTTTCAACCCCTATCTACATTTTCCTCTCCCTCTCCATGCCTATCTACCCCTCTCCACTCCTCTCCTTCCAGTTTTCATACCTCCCCATTTTTCCCTAACACTTTATTTTTATATACAGAAATAGGGACTGAGTTGAAAAGGGAGGAAATTGGGGTTCAAGGATTGTGGAGCAAGATAAAGGGGAGGAATGGGGCTACAAGGGTTGGGGAGGGTGAAGAGAGGGGTGAGGAAGGGTATATGGAGTAGCGAAAAGGTTGGGAAAGAGTTGGAAGGAAAGATTAAGGGTTCCAAGGTGTTTTGAATGAAGAAAAGGGTTGGGGTGAGGTTGAGAGGGGTGAAATGGCGATCAAAAGAGGATGGCATACAATGGGGCTGGGAGGATAGCGAAAGGGGTGGGGAGGGAAGACAATAATGTGTTGATAGAATCGAAAGGAATGGGGATTGGTGCAAACAGAGTGTGAAAATAGGAGGATGAACTCTGTTCTTTGGGCAAAGAACAGAGTTCACTTCCATAAAATATTATCTGAAACATAGTTTTCAATTCTGTAAAAACAGTTGTAGGTAATTGAAAAAGTCACTAATTTTTTTTATATGTGATTTGAAAGTTTTTAATAAAATTATTGCATTTAAGAATTGTGATATTGTCAATTGATTTTTATTGATCAACTTAATTTAATAAAGTATTATTTAAATAAGTTGCTTTACAAAATACTGTGCATTGAGTAGACTCATGGAATTATTTTTTCTGGCTTCCATTCAGTTATCCTCACACTTTCACTATGTTTTCAATATAGATCTATTATTATTTGTGTGATAATTAAAGTTAAAGTTCAGTATTACTTCAGCCTGAGTTCTATCTGATTTCCATCTGACTCCATTTTGCGGACTTGCTAGCAAGTCCGCCCCCCATATTGTGTGGTGATATTTGCAGAAATAAAAATGAAAATTTAAATAATATTCCAGACCTAAAATACTATGTATTATTTAAGATATTTCTACTAATATCAAAACTGACCTCACAACATTCAATGGATCTCAATATAAAATTTAATATTTTGGTATGTTAAGTGTTGTGGCTCAACCATTGCTCAAATTTGGACCAACTGATGCTCAACTTGAATCCAAAGCCCTTCTCAAGAAGGAATAAATTGAGGCTCAATATATGGCCAATTACTTTATAAAATTTTTTCATCTAATTTAAAAACAGTTTCCTAACACTTTCACAACATTTCCCCAATTTTCTCCCAACCTCTTCCTGAAAGTTTCAAAGAGAGGGAACTGCTAAAATTTCACCCCCTGATTTCCCGTGGTGAGTGTTAGGGAGTGGTGAGGATGGCTTATAAATTGACTTGCAATCTCAAAGGGTGTAGCAAAAGTCTCAGGAGGGAAAACAAAAAGTGGGGGGGGGGTAATAGAGCTAACAGAAATGAAAATTCAGAAAAATCTGTAGGGAAAGATGTAAAGGGTGTGAATTGAGGTAGTAAAAAATAGAGTGAACTATATTTTTTGGCCAAAGAACAGAGTCTACCCCCTCAATCTAGAACTCTTCTTTTCCAATATGAAAAATGATTGATAATGATGTTCAATGGTGTGGTCTTCCAAAATTGGCAGAGGCCTTTGTTGGTCTGCTTGGCACTGTTTGTATATGTCTTAATTGACATTGGTTAAAGAATTAGGTGTTTTTTTTTAGTTTTATACAGTTAATTTTAAGACTATGGGTATGTGAGTACTACCATTTGATAGCCCTGGACTTTTTCTACATTTGGTGTCTTGATGATATTTTTCATATTCCAAGCTTTAAGGGGTCATTTCCACATTTTTCATTATAAAAGATAGCTGTTTTATTTTGTTTTGTGTTTTACAGGCTAACCTTAAGTCTTAGGGTTAGGTGCTTAGTACAATTAAGTAGAGTTAATTTGGCTCTATATTTTATGTATAAATGTTGTCATAGCTGAATTTTGTGTTTTAAGGGTTTTAGTAGTTGTGGTGGATTTTTCTAAGTATTTTGGGCTTTATTAGGTGTTTTTTGGTGGTTTTTTAGCTTCAGCGAGGTCCTCCTGCCTTGGTTATATAAGGCTGGGTAGCGTTTCTAGAAGGTTTTTATTCAATTTGGCTGTCAAAGGCACCAAATTAGTTGCTGTGCATGGATCTTAGATAGTTGGTCTGTGTGTACATACTGAATAAGACATTTTGGGGCAACTTTAATTATCATACAACCATCTGGTAGTTATATCATTGTTTCTCACTCAGTTTTCATAGTTTTCTGGCCACAATTGTCTGTGTTTGTTTTTAGGTTAGTTCTTCATTTAACTTATCTTAAGCAACTGATTTCTCTGTTGTAACTTTGCAACCTAAATCAAGTATTTTTGCTGTGTTTTTGCAACAAGTGCACTGTCTCCTTGGTTTCTGGTGTGTATTTCTCTGCATTTCAGGTTTTCTGATTCTTTGGTTCTCAGTGGTCTGCTATTGGCTACTGTATTGACTTGTAATTCAGTCAAAAAGTTTCTTGAAATGTGGAATTGTAACAGTCTCTAATTTTCTGTATTAAATTAATCTCACCTGGGTTTTTTCAAAGGAACAGGGGTTTTTCTCTCCAGTTTTACTCCTACTCCCTTGGTCAAGGCTTATAGCTAGTACTATAGGATAGTCTACATTTCTGGTGCCCAATGTAGGGTTCAGGATTTGATAGCTTTTTGGACTTTCTGTTACTTTTTTAGTCTCTTCTGTGGTTAGAGATTGGTTTTCTGGAATCTATTGGACCATGGATTCTGGACCCTGTTTCTCTAGTGGTGGTAGTGGCACTAATGGAACTGCTGAGGATGGCAATCCTCCTGTTTCTGTTAGGCCTTCTTTCAGGATCAAGTCCTGAAAGGGCCTTTGTCTATAAGGGAGGATGTGAAGTTGTTTATGGAGCTATTTGAGGCTGCTTTGAAAATGGATGGTGCTTCTCACCTGGACATGGTAAAGCAAGTCATCTTCTATATTGGTGACAAGGCTCTGGTAAAGGAAGTGGCTTCTATGGAGGTCTATAGGAGGAAAGATTGGAAAAAGTTGTGTCTGCTGATGACAGAAAGGTTGGGATCCAGATACTCAATGGTGGATCTCAATATGATTACAAGTGAATGGCAATATTATGTAGGGGTGGACAACCTCCATACTTATAGGAAGTTTCTGCCTCAGTTGGAGCCAGTGGTGGTTTATTTGGTGGATATGCAGGAGATTGAGAGTAATGACTCTGAAAGAGATTTTTTCTAGTCTGCTCTTGCCAGGAATGTCAGAATTGATGTGCTGAAGGAGTTGACAAGGAAGGATAAAATGAAGATTCTTCCTAACAGGAATCAGAAATTTCCTGCTCTACCTGTGGTGAAGGAGTTTGTGGAGAGTCATCTAAAGCTTTTGGAAAAGGATTCTTTCCAAGAAGCTAGCACCAAGTATGTTAGCAAGGTCAGTGAAGCTTTTGTTGAAGATGTGGAGGAATCTAGGAAGAATGAAAGTGTGAACAAGAAAAAGGCTCCTGAGAAGCCTAAAAAAATGATCCTGTGATGGAGAAGTTGGCTGATCTGACAAAACAGCTAGATATTTCTGTTCAGGAGGCTCAGAATGTCAATAAGGCACCTTCTAAGCCCAGAGATTTCGATAGGAGGACTGGTAGGAGTAATCCGTGGGTCTGCTCTTATTGCAGCAGGAAGGGCCACAAGTCTAATGATTGTTGTGCACTGAATAGGGATGTGTCTGAAGGGAAGGTGGAATTTTATGTGAAAGTGTTCAAGTTCCCAGATGGTTCTTTTGTGTAGCCTAATGATGGTCAGGCTCCAGTGGACTTGGTGAGGAGGAGAAGAAATAATGTCAACACAAGGAAGCCAAGGTTTAAAGAATTGCCAAATGAGGCTTCATCTTCTGGTAAAGGTGAAGATGATGGGAAGGGAACAAGAAAGAGGCTAATAGAGTCTCATTTACATCTTTCTTTGGTGGTTTGGAGTTGTATTCTTGTGGTGGAAAGTGAAGTGGGGAATTCTTGGCTGGTGTTTATGATGTGGAAGCAGGGAAGGTGGGAAAGCCCAAGAGCAGTGCTCAGGCCCAACCAAAGCCTAAGGCATCAAAGGTGGATCCTAAGATGAGTGAAACTAAGAAGAAGTAAAACAAGGACAAGCTGTATATAATGAAGAAGGGTATGGCTGATATGTGTCCCCCTAGTTTTGGAGCATTTGACATGAATGGTAATACAATACCTTTGGATGTTGATTCTGACTCTGAGGAGGATTATTCTTTGGCTTCATTGCCAAAGCCTGCTGGTGTTAGAGGGCTTGGTGAAGGATCTGGTTTGGTTCCTGTTGATTGTTCTGGTCCTCAATAATTTTCTAGGACCAAGATAGTGAAGCAAAGGGCTCATTTTGAGAGGCCAGTGGTTTCTGGGCAAGTTAATATTATGGACTCTGTCCTCGAAAGGATGAATCAGGGTCAGATTTCCCTTACTTATTGGGAGTTGTATGCTTTCAGTTCTGGGTTGGCTGATTGGCAGAAAAAGTTGTTGACTAGGAGAAGGGTTTCTTCTGGGGAGGTAGAATACATTTGTAATTCTGCTGAAAAATTTGGTGAGGGGTTGGAAACTCATTTTTCTACACCTCTGAGTTATGTTAATTTTACTCTTAATGGCAGGGATTCTAGGGAATTTGTTGTAAAAATACTAGATAGTTTAGTAATCCGTAGCCATTATTCATATAAAAGGGCTAATCCCTATTATGAACAATACCTATGCACTGTACTTTTCATTATCCTATGTTTTGTTCCCGTTTTCCTTTTCTCACTCATTGACCTATATTTTGTGTATATAAGTAAATGGCTCTACTCACTATTGTCTCCATCAAATCTACCATTTACTTATCCTATTCTACAGTTTCTCCTTCATTTTCTAATCTGCTCCACTCGCTCCATACTCCTCTCTGCTCGCTCCTCTATTTGTTCATTATCACTAATCTATTATTACATTAATCAGGTACTGTATGTATGTATGCTCTCAGACTGCCTAGTAATCAAATCTACCATTTACTTATCCTATTTGATCATCTTTCCTTTTCTCCAGTTTCTCCTTCATTTTGTACTCTGCTCCACTCGCTCCTCTATTTGTTCATTATCACTAATATATTATTACATTAATCAGGTACTGTATTTTCTCCTTCATTTTCTACTCTGCTCCACTTGCTCTATACTCCTCTCCGCCTGCTCCTCTATTTTTTCATTATCACTAATCTATTATTATATTAATCAGGCATCTCATTATTCAAGTGGTTATGGGCCCAGCGCTCCACTAAACTTTATTACTCATCAACAATCTGGCTTCCCCTATAGAATCACTCTACGAAGAAGCCTATTCTTCCAGTTCTTCCTCAGACACCTCTACTTTCCTTCCCACCTCTCTTCGAACCAACTTCCTCGAAAAAATGGATGACACTCCTCATGTTACTGAAATCAAGGGAATCGAAAAACTCTCTGAAAATAATTATTCTACCTGGAAGAACAATGTGTATCATGCCTTAGGAATTTGAAATCTCGAAAAATTCCTTAAACCAGGTTTAGTAAAACCTACCGACCCTAGAGAAGCAGAAAAATTCAATGTCAAACAAAAACAAGCTGAATTTATCATTTTTATGCACTTAGACTAAAAGAATCTCACTCGCTTTGTCGAAAAACCTGAAGAAATCGACCCTCTTGCTTTATGGATCAAGATCAACAAACATTACACATTGACATCTTCAGAAAACTGCGCTACAATAATCACCAAAATATTCTCACTAAAATTCGATGAGAATGACTGAAATGGAGCCATAAATATCTTTCAATCAACTATCAACTTTTTGGAGGAGGTTTCACCTAAACTTTTTGCAGAAAATGTTCAATAGAATGTACTAGCCTGCTACTTACTAAAGGCCTTACCTGAGTCTTTCCAAAAAATCTCTCGAATCATTCTACACAGTACCAAAGTCACTAAAGAAATGCCTACCTTAGAAGAAGTCTTAGAGGAAATAGAGCTTGAGCTTCAAAGAAGGAAGACGGAGCCATCCACTTCAAGCCATGCCCTCAAACTCACCAGCAGGAGACCATACTTTACTAATGGACGTCACAACCCTGCATCAAATCACCCTGAAAATATCTGCTTTCAACTACATCCCGAGAAAAAGGAGGAGTTTCTCAGGAAGAAAAGAGAAAGAGAAAACAGAGCCTACTCGGTAATTAATGCCATCACTAATAACTTTTCTGTGTTCGACAGTGGAGCGTCAAACAAAATCTTCAACAGTAGGAGATTTTTCACGCACATTGATCCCTGCGTCAAAACATTATCTATGGCCGATGGAAAAACCATCACCGCTGGAGAAATGGGAATGGCTTGCTTTATTACCAATAACAATGTGTTGGTCAAAATACCAAATTCCCTTTATATTCCTCAAGTTCAAGTAAATCTAATTTCTGCCTGTCATTTCCTCAACGACAAACATTCTATTATCAACAAATCTGAAACTACCCTGCGGAACTCTGAAAACAAAGTCATCTGCTACTTCTTATTATGCAAAAAAAATCTGAAAACAGAAATCAAACCTTTTAATCAGTCCGTTTATAAAATATCAAACTCAATCCAAACCATTCATCAATCTCTAGGTCACCCAAACAACAAAATAGCTAAACAAATGCGACCAGACATTGATTTTAATAATTTCGACTGTGAAACTTGTGAGTTATCCAAATCTCACCGCTTACCTTTTTCCAGAGTCATTCCCACTCCCAAAGAAGTACTTAATGTCATTCATATCGACATCTGTTGACCAATTGATCCTCCTTCTATTGGAGGAAGCCATTACTTCCTACAAATTATAGATGGTCACTCCAAGTTTCAAAAGTTGTACTTCCAAAGCACTAAAAGCCAGTCCACCATGAATCTAAAAGATTTTGTGCTGTTTGCTGAAAACCAAACAGGTAAGCATGTGAATACTATTGTTTCAGACAATGGAGGCGAGTTCATTAATCATGCCTTCAAACAATTCTTCTCTTCAAAAGGAATCAAACATCTAACTACAGCCCCATATACTCCTCAACAAAATCCTTTGGCCAAAAGAGGGAACAGAAATTTGGTCAAAAAATCAAGAGTGCTGCTACTAACCTGTGGTTTGGACGCTACCTGGTGGGCCGAAGCGGTTAACATGGCCAGTTTCTTACTAAACATCACAACTAACGATTCTAGTCAAGGTATCACTCCAACCTCTATTTGGAAGAATGACAGATCAGTCAAGATTGAAAACCTTGTTCCCTTTGGATGTGATGTAATTGTCAACATTCCCAAAATTAGGATAAAAGGGAAGTTTGGTGCCGTAGGTGAACGGGGTATCTTCATGGGATACTGTGTTGGGCACAAAAACTACAAAATTTACTCTCTGAAAACCAACAGCTTCATCATAACTCATGATATAAAATTCAAAGCTGATTCCTTCAAGTTCGCAAGGCACTTGTCACATAACAAACAACATCTCTTAATTTTTCCTGACATCTATCTACACGACACTATTATTGATAATCATGACACAAACTCATCAAGTATCCCTGATTCCTTGACAACAAACACTCTACCTGCCTCTTCCATCACTGAGATAATAGAAGAAGAAGAACCAATCATTAATGAATCAACTTTGACTTCTCTTCCCCTCAAAGAGACTCTTCCCAAACTTAAAAATTATGAATGGGTCGTTGACACCGAACCAAAAAACAAAATTACCAGCAATATTGATCCTGAAAACATTATTTCCACTACTGAACGTTCATTGCACTCACAACAAATTAACCTCACAGTTTCCTTAGATGATACTCCCAAAAGATATAATGACGCCATCAATAGTGATGATTCAACTGCGTGGTCAGAAGCCATAAATGATGAATATAACAGTATTCTATCACATGATGTATGGGAGGAAGTTCTGGTACCTAACAAACAACTCCTAAGAACAACCTGGACCTTTAAAAAGAAAACTGACTCCAAAGGTAATCTTTCAAGATACAAAGCTCGATTATGTGTTCAAGGTTATGCTCAAATTGAAGGAATTGACTACAATGGCACCTTTGCTCCGACTGGACGAATCTCATCATTACGCTTCATTCTCAGCCTTAGTGCTACCTTAGATTGGGAGATTCATCAAATGGATGTCAAAACCGCTTTTCTATATGGTATTCCTGAAGAAGAAATCTTCCTTCACTACCCCAACGGATACCCAAACCCAAAGAAGCCTAATAATTGTTTAAAGCTAAAGAAAGCCTTGTAGGGCCTCAAGCAAAGTCCTTGCTGTTGGTACCACAAAATTAAAGAATTCTTCTTGAGTATCAACTTCAAACCCTCTGGAGCAGACCCTTGTCTATTCTTCAATAATTGCAAAACTAATCCTTGTTTTGTATACATTCACATGGACGACATCATTGTGTGTGGTCCTTCTGTCTACCACTTTAAAAATAAAATCAAAACTGTCTTTACTATGGATGATAAGGGTGAAGCCAAATGGGTCTTGGGAATGAAAATTACTCGTAATAGATTGAATAAAGAAATTTTCCTTTCTCAACCCCTCTATATCAAAAACTTACTCAATGAATTCAATATGGCTGACTGCAGACCTGTTTCAACTCCCCTTGTTCCTAATCTCAAATTTGATTTAACTTCCAAATCCAGTTTACCAAACGACCCCATCTTCAACTACCGTTGTGCTGTCGGTCTCTTAAACTATCTGTCTACAAACACGAGGCCCGACTAATCCTTTGCAGTCAGCTCACTCTCCCAATTTTTAAACACTTTCAATCAAGAACACATAAATCACTTCTACCACATCCTTCGCTATCTAAAGAACACTCAAACCTTTGTTCTGAAGCTTGGAGGACCCAACATTCCAACTAAATTAATTGGTTATGCTGATGCTGACTATGGGAATTCTCCCAATTTCAAATCCACCTTGGGATGTGCAGTATTCTTCAATGGATTAGTAGGTTGGCGCTCATCCAAACAGACTGTCACAGATCTATCTACCTCTGAAGCTGAATACAGAGCCATTGGTGATGTAGGCCAAGATATTATGTGGTTTCAGCAACTTGCACTAAGCTTAAATGTCCATCTCAAAACCCCCATTTTAAGAAACGATAATCAAGGAGCCTTATCTCTTCTCAAAAATACCCTTTATCAACATCGAACTCGACATATTGAAATCAAAGTTCATTGGTTAAGAGAAAAAATTGAGAATAACGAATTCACTTTGGAATACATTCCTACTAAAGATATGATAGCCGACATATTTACTAAATCTCTAAGCAGAATTAAACATAATTTCTTTTCAAATCTTTTAAATATTATTGACTTGGAAGCATCGAGCATGGGGGGATGTTAGAATACTAGATATTTTAGTAATACGTAGCCATTATTCATATAAAAGGGCTAATCCCTATTATGAACAATACCTATGCACTGTACTTTTCATTATCCTATGTTTTGTTCCCGTTTTCCTTTTCTCACTCATTGACCTAAATTTTGTGTATATAAGTAAATGGCTCTACTCACTATTTTCTCCATCAAATCTACTATTTACTTATCCTATTTGATCATCTTTCTTATTCTCCAGTTTCTCCTTCATTTTCTAATCTGCTCCACTCGCTCCATACTCCTCTCCGCTCGCTCCTCTATTTGTTCATTATCACTAATCTATTATTACATTAATCAGGTACTGTATGTATGTATGCTCTCAGACTGCCTAGTAATCAAATCTACCATTTACTTATCCTATTTGATCATCTTTCCTTTTCTCCAGTTTCTCCTTCATTTTGTACTCTGCTCCACTCGCTCCATACTCCTCTCTGCTCGCTCCTCTATTTGTTCATTATCACTAATATATTATTACATTAATCAGGTACTGTATTTTCTCCTTCATTTTCTACTCTGCTCCACTCGCTCTATACTCCTCTCCGCCTGCTCCTCTATTTTTTCATTATCACTAATCTATTATTACATTAATCAGGCATCTCATTATTCAAGTTTTGTGGATTCAGGTTCTCAGATAAACCTGATTTCCTTGTTTGAGGCTACTCATCTGGGCCTCCCCATCAAAACAGGTATTGGTAGAAATTAAAGAGTGATTGGTGGTCATGTCACTGAATTGGCCAGAACATCTGAGTTTGTCAAGTTAGATTTTGGTGGAGCCTCAGGGAAGTCTCATTTTTATATTTCCAAAGGAACAGTAAAAGCTGTTTTGGGTGGGCCATTCTTGATGGATTTTCAAGCAAGAATAGGCCATCGATTTGATTTGGAAATCAGTTTGGAGTTGACTGGTGAAGATGAAAGTTGAGTTCACATGAGTTTATCATTCCCTGGAGAGGATGGCTGGTAGATCAGGCCATGCTTGTCTTTAATGTGCCAGTTCATTAACTTTTTTAGGAGAAGAAGAGAAGTGGGTTCTGCCTGTGGTTTTTTTGAGTGTGGCTCAGGCTCTAGTAGGAGTCTGTATGTTCTAGAGTGATGATGGCTGATCAACCTAGTGCTACAACCTCTCCCCAAGATGGGGAAATCCCAGGTTGTAGTAGGCCAGCTCCCTTGGAGATATACCAAGTGGATTTTCAATTTTTTCTTTTTAATGTTTCTCTTCTCTGATAATATTTTTCAAGATTTTTATCAAGTATCTGTTTCTCTCAAGATTTTGAATTTTTTTTAATTCAAGTTCATATAAGAAGTTTGGTTATGTATCTTTATTAAAAGATATACAGAAAAGCTGTGGAGTAGTAAGATTGGGGTCTAAAGTAAGTCATTTCAATTGGGCACCGCTAGGGTTTCTTCTACACCTTTCAAAAACATTGACTTGGACATAACTGTGACCATCAGGGAAGCCCCTGGTTATTTTTAAGTTTAGAATAAAACTCAAGAAAAGAATATAAAAATTTCACATAACTGAAGAAAATCAAGAAAAAAATCTAAAGCTACTTAAAAAAGAAGACAAAAAACATTTATGAGAAGATCATCAAGATCAATTTTTGGGCCTCCAGCATGAGGTTAAACTGCACAAATTTTTGTAGAAAGAAGATTAGCAAGATCAATTTTTGGGCCTCCAGCATGAAGATAAACTGCACCATTTTGGAAGATGTGATTCAGCAGATGAATCAAGATTTGAAGGATTAATACATGGAAGTGAAGATGAAAATGTGGAATTGAGGAAATATTTTGGAGTGGTGAGATTGGGGATTAAAAGTAAGTCCTCCCAATTTTGCACCTCTAGGGTTGCTTCTAAACCTTTCAAAAACATTACCTTGGACACACATGTGAGCAAAGAAAAAACCCTTGGTTTTTGTTCCAGGTCTGGTGGTTAAGATGTCCTGAAGATCCCTTAAGTGGAAGGTTGAGCTGAAAAGTATAAGAAGGTAGTGCAGAAGATTAGGCCTGTCAATGAGCCTATGCCTGTAGAGTTGAATCCTCCTTTGAAGAGGAATACTTTGTTAAGAGATCCATACTGTACTCATCTGATGAAGAAACCTCCTGATTTTGTTGAGAAAGCTAGGGTGACTGTGATAAGGTTGAATTTTTTTAATCTTGGTCCTAGTGGGTGGTTGTCTAATGAGGAAAATAAGTTGTCTGTGCATGTTATTGTGCTGAGGGAGAAGGCAGTGGAATTTGTTGAGGAGGAAAGGGGTGTGTTAAAACACTCTTATGCAGAACCTTACTTGATTCCTGTGGTTTTTCATGAAACTTGGCAAATCAAAAAAATTTCAATTCCAGCTGCTATCAGGGACAATTTTGTAGAGATTATTACGGAAAGAGTCAGTACTGGTTTATACAAACAGTCAAAATACAGCTACTCAAGTCCAGCTTTCTGTGTAAAAAAACAGAATGGGAAGCTGATGGTGGTTTATGATCTTAGAGCCTTGAATAGAGTCACTATCAAGGATTATGTGATGCCTCCAAGTGCAGAGGACTTTGTTGAAGCTTTCTCTGTAAGGGTGTGTTATAGTTTTGGGGATATTATGGGTGGCTATGATGAGAAAGAACTTCTTACGGATTCAAGGCCACTTACAAATTTTGAGACTATCTTGGGAAGATTTCAGCTCACTAGGTTGCCTCTAGAAGCAACTAACTCACTAGCCGTATATCAAGCACAAATGGCTTAGATTTTGCAGGATGAGGCTCCTACTCATGCTGGTATTTTAATTGATTATGGTAGAATAAAATGACCATCCACTGATCGTGGGAATGAGGTGCTGAAGGAGAACCCAGCTATGAGGAGGTTTATTTTGGAATATACAATTACTCTAGAGAGAGTTTTTTTTAGGATTGAATAGGCTGGTTTGACCTAATCTGGGTCAAAATTTTGGTTTTGTCTTTCTGATTTGGAAATTTTGGGTCATGTGGCATGTAAAGAGGGAAAGATTATGGCAAAGAAAAAGATTAATTAAATTCAGTCTTTTCCAAGGCCTAAAAATACTTTCAAAGTCAGGGGATTTTTGGGGGTTTGTGTGTATTTCAGGATTTTTTTTAAAGATTTTTCTTTGTTGGCTTCACCTTTAAGAAGGCTGACCAGGAAAGATGTAGAGTGAGAATGTTCTGAAGAGTGTGAAGAGGCTTTTCAGAAGTTAAAGAAAGTGGTAGGTGAAGATATTATTCTTCACAAGTTGTATTATGATGTTGGCAATGGAAACATTTATCTGGAAGTGGACTCAAGTTATATTTCTGCTGGTGCTCTTTAATCTCAGGAAGATAAAACTGGGAGGGTCAGGCCAGTAAGGTATCAGTCTGTGGTATTTCATGAGGTTGGATCTAGATATTCTCAACCTAAGTTGGAATTGTGTGGTGTAGAAATTTTTTTGAAGAAGCTGCATATTGTTTTGTGGGGAAAGCATTTGAGTTTCACTTGGATGCGAAATCTCTGGTTCAAATGATCATCACACCCAGTCTTCCAAATGCTCTGATAACTAGGTGGGTAGCATTTATTCAGAATTTTTCTTTTTACCTGGTACATAAACCTGGAAAAACTTTTACAATGCCTGATGGATTATCAAGGAGACCACTCTAGGATGAAGATTCTGATTCTGAAGAATTTTATGAAGATGTCCTGGTGGTAAGGTCCAGCACAAAGGGTGCTGAAGATTTTTCTCTCCCCCCCAAGAGGTTAAAATGGCTGGATCTGATCTTGATTCTTGTGATCAGGATGTCTTTGTTGATGAAGATGGAGATGTTTTTTTAAATATCTCAAAAATTTAAAATAGTTTTCTTGATAGTGAACTGGATTCTCTTAAGATTCAGTGGAAGGAAATGGATGTATGAATATTTTGGGATTGGTGTCCTTGTTGGGATGGTTGAGTGGCTCAGGTGCACACTGAAGATTTTGATGAAAGGGTTGTACCCTTGGATGTTGTTTTGTTGGATTTTGAAGATGAGACCTGGGGTCAGTCTGGTTTTTATTTTACTATGGTTGAATATCTGATAATCTTGGAGAAGCCAGATAGTTTGATGATGATACTTGGGTGGCAATCAAGAAGAAGAGTCCTGCCATCTATGTGTCGGGAACGAGGTTGATGAGGAGGAGACATCCAAATCCTCAAGTAGCAATGACACAGAAGAAGGGTCAGGAGTTGGTGTTGAAGTCTTTTCATGAAAAACTTGGTCATAGAGGCGTTGGGGAAAATTATAGAAGAGTATCAGACAGATTTTATTTGAAAGTTATGAATTTGGATGTTTGGGGTTGGGTTCAATCTTGTGAAGAATGTAAAAGAAGAAGTCACTTGAAACCTAAAGAGGTTGGCTGTTGTAGAATAGACTATTACAGTTGCTTTTCTGTAAGAAGAATCTGAAGGAGTAAGATAATCCTGAGAAAACCCTGTCCCTCTAAGTAAACGTAAGATTCAATTAACTAAGCTTGAAGATCTGCTTGAAGAGTTGGATGAGTTGAAATTCTGAGAGTTAGACTTTAAATGCGTTGGAAACCTATAATAAAGACAAATCTAAGTGAAACCAGTGGTTACACCAGCCAAAAAAATACCTAGTACCAGATTATACTGATACCATTCACAGAATATACTTAGAAAAAGCTGAAAAACTTACCCCAGAGACTGAAAAGTACAATAGAGTACTTCAGAAACTACCCTTGGAATGAGGTGTTGAAAGTTGCCTTATGAAAGGACTTTCCCAGGTTTATCCAGTTTCCCACCAAAATTAAAGAGTGTACTTTATTATATTTTTCTTTTGTGAATTTTATAAGAAAAGAAAGAAATTTGAGTCACCTAGGATGAGAGCTATCCAATGGTACCCTATATGTTGATAAATTGTTATTATAATTTTCTTTTATGTTAAATATTGTTAATTATAAAAAAGACCCCTATCATCGAAACTAAAGAGACAAAACCTTGTAGAAGACTAAGATTCCTGTCATCCAGGCTATATCAGGAGCTCAGTAAATGATATTTTGATTTATTGGACCTAAAAGAGGGCATAAGAATTGCATTTGATGTATATAAATTAATATTTTATTGCATAATAAAACTATATAAGTATCTTATTAAATATAAGTGTTATATTAATTCTATTGTTATATAAATTTTTTATACATTTAAATTAAGCATAATATATTTTATATTCTACAAATAATGGCGCATTTTTAAGTATTTAATAATTATAAATTAATAATTAATTAATTACAAACATATATTATAATTATATGTGTAAAATTGACTTATAATGTAATTAAATTAATTAATTAATTTTATATATTAAATATAAATTTTCATATATTACTAAACAATAATTTTGGGCGCTTTTTTGACCATTAAATGTGTCAGAAAAAATTATTTAATAAATTATAACACTTATTTAAGAACGTAGTATTAAAATCCTCACTTTAAATTACAAATATCATTAAATTAATTATATGTTTCAATTAAACTATTTATTGAATTAATTACATAGTTAAAACAATTAATCAAAATTTCATTAAACTGGATTGAATTGATTACATGAATTTTTGGCGTGAAAATAATTCTATTTGTTTTACTTAAACCCTTAACATGTCACTATAATGTCTGTTTTGGATTATTTTACTCACTTTTCACATTTTTCAAACTTACTTGGTTACTAATTATTTTATTTAAGTGTTTTTGGGAAATTATGGTGGGAAAATTAGTTAATTACTCACGGGTTTAGTTAATTGTTTCATGTTTTTCTCTCAATATCTATGTTTACTTCTATTCTTTAATCTTCTTGTTTCATTTTATTACTCTTTTGTAAGTACTCATTTGTGATGCTGTGGTCTTCCAACATTGGCAGGGGCCTTTGTTGTGTGATTTGGCACTGTTTGTGCATGTCTTAGTTAACATCTGTTAAGGAATTGGGTATTTTTCTGGTTTTATTCCGTGGATATTGGGTCTGCGGGTATGTGGGTACTATCATTGGATAGCCCCAGTTTTTCTCTATATTTTATGTCTTCTAGACATTTTTCATATTCTAAGTTTTAAGGGGTCATTTCCTCATTTTTCATTTATAAAAGATAGCTGTTTAATTTTGTTTTTTGTGTTTTATGGGATAACCTTAAGTCTTAGGGTTAAGTGCTTAGTACCATTGGATAGAGCTAATTTTTCTCTATATTTCATGTTTCAATGTTGTTATAGTGAAATTCCGTGTTTTAAAGGTTTTAGTAGTTGTAGCTAATTTTTCTAAGTAGATTAGTTGTTTTTATTAGTTTTCTGGCTTCAGGGAGGCCGGGCCGCTTCAGGCGGCACCTCCGACGTTGGGCGGCCCACCCGCCTCTGTCTTAGAAGGTTGAGGAGCGCTTCAGGAGGGTTTTTTATTCAATTTGGTGGGTACAGGCGCCAGATTGGTGGGTGCACATGGGCTCTTAGATAGTGGTCTGTGTGTACATAGTGAATAAGACAGTTTGAGGCAACCTTAATTATCATACAACCATCCGGAGGTGATATCATTGTTCCTCACTCAGTTTTCACTGTTTTCTGGCCACAATTTGGCTGTGTTTGTTGCAAGTGAGTTCTTCATTTAACTTAACTTTGGCAACTGTTTTCTCTGTTATAGTCTTGCAAGCTATAGCAAGTATTATTGCTGTCTCTGGTGTGGACATTGTTCTACATTTCAGTTCTTTGGTCTGGTAGTCTGTCTGGTGACTACTTTCTTGGCTCATCAAGCAGTCAAGTGTGTTAAAGAGGGGCTTTAGAAAAACAGGAACCAACTTACTTTAGCAAGTAAATCTCACTCTATTTTTCTAAAGGGACAGGGGATTTTTTCTCAGGTTTTTCTCCAACTCCCTTGGTCAGGGCCTATAGCTAGTACTATAGGATTGTCTACATTTCTGGCGCCCAACGTGGGGTAGAACTTGCTAGTTCTTTGGAATCTCTGTTTTCTTTGGTTGGCTCTTTTTGGTGTTTTGGTCTGGAGGAATGGCTTCTAGTTCCTCTATTCCTGTGGTTACTGTCAGTGGGGGGGATGGTCCTCCTTCTGTGATGGTTAGGGAGTGTGTAAAGATTAAAACTTGGGATGGTACCAAGTTTAATGGGGAGGATGTCAAGTGGTTTCTAGAGAAGTATGAAACTGCTGCTGGAGTGGATGGTGCTTCCTACCTGGACATGTTAAAGCAGATTATCTTCTTCATTGGTGATAGGGCAGTGGAGATGGAGATTGTGGCCATGTCTGGCTACAAGAAGAGGGATTAGAAATTGTTGTGTTGGGAGATGGTAGATAATTGGGGTGTCAGGTTCACTATGGTGGATCTGAACAATGTTGACAGTGAATGGCAATCATATGGTGGTGTTGGTAACTTGCATAGTTACAGGAAGTTTCTGCTACAGTGTGATCCTGTGGTGGAATATTTGGTGGAAGTGGAGGAGCTGGCACATGAAAATGCTGCCAAGGATGTTTTTTGGTCTGCCCTGGCTAGAGATGTCAGGATGGATGTGTTGAAGGGGTTTTCAAGAAAGGAATTGATGAAGACTCTTTCTAATGGGGACCAGAAGCTGCCTGCCTTGGATAAGGTGAAGGAGGCTGTTGAGGCCCATTTGAAGTTATTGGCTGTGGACACCTATCAGGAGGGGTGTGCCAAGTATGTCAGCAAAGTCAGTGAGGCTTTGTCTGAAGAGGAAGTTAGGGAGAAGAAGGAGGCGAAGAATTTGGTGCAGGTTCCCAAACAGGAGAGGGACCCAATGGTGGAGCAGTTGACTGATCTTACAAAGCAGCTGCATATTTTTGTTCAGGAGGCTAAGAAGGTCAATAAGGCACCTTCTCAGCCTAGAGATTTTAATAGGAGGGCTGGTAGGAGTAATCCTTGGGTCTGCTCTTATTGCAGCAGGAGGGGGAACAGGTCCAAAGATTGTTGCGCATTGAACAGGGATGTGTCTGAACGAAAGGTGGAATTTGATGGCAGGGGTTTCAAGTTCCCTGATAGTTCTTTTGTTAAGCCCAGTGAGGGGTAGGCTCCTGTTGATTTGGTCAGGAGAAGGGGAGGTCTCAATCAAAGGAGGCCAAGGTTTGAGGAGATTCCTGATCAAGGGAGGTCTTCAGGTAAGGAAGATGAGGATAGCTAGGGAAAGGGGAAGGAGGTCAATAAGGTCTCTTTTTCTACTTCCTTTGGTGGTTTGGAGTTGTATTCTTGTGGTGGACAGTCAAGTGGTGAATGCTTGGCTGGTGTTCATGATGTGGAAGCAGGGAAGGTGGGAAGTCCTAAGAGCAGTTCTCAGGCCCAACCAAAGCCAAATGCTTCAAAGGTGGATCCTAAGCTGAGTGCAGCTAGGAAGAGGTACAGCAAAGAGGAGCTGTACAAGATGCAGAAGGGTATGGCTGACATGGGCCCCCCTAGTTTTGGCGCATTGGACATGAATGGTGAGCTAATGCCAATGGAGGTGGATTCTGACTCTGAGGAGTATGTCCCTTTGGCTTCATTTCCAAAGCCTGATGGAGTTAGAGGTTCTGGTGAGGGATCAGGTTTGGTTCCTGTTAAAGGTAAATCTGTTGGTGGTTCTGGTCCTCAAGAGGCTTCTAGGACCAAGGTGGTGAAGCCAAAGGCTCACTTTGAGAGGCCAGTAGTTTCTGGTCAAGTTAATGTTTTGGACTCTGTCCTGGAAAGGATGAATCACAGTCAATTTTCCCTATCTTATGGGGAATTGTATGCTATCAGTCCAGGGTTGGCTGATAGGCAAAAAAAGTTGTTGACCAGGAGAAGAGTTTCTTCTGGGGAGGTAGAATACATTTGGGATTCTGCTGAAATGTTTGGTGAGGGGTTGGAAACTCATTTTTCTGCTCCTCTTGGATATGTCAATGTCACTCTGAATGGCAGGGAGGCAATGGAATTGGTGGATTCAGATTCTCAGATAAACCTGATTTCTTTGTTTGAGGCAACTCATATGGGCCTCCCCATCAAAACTGGTATTGGTGGGAATTTGAGAGGGATTGGTGGTCATGTCACTGAATTGGTTGGAAATACAGAGTTTGTGAAGTTAGATGTTGGCGGAGCCTCAGGGAAGGTTCATTTTTACATTGCTAAAGGTAATGTAAAAGCAGTTTTAGGTGGGCCGTTCTTGATGGATTTTCAGGCATAAATCGGTTATAAATTTGATTTGGGAATCAGTTTGGAGTTGACTGGTGAAGATGAAAGGAGACTTCACATGAGGTTATCATCCCCTGGAGAGGATGGTTGGGTGACCAGGCCTTGTTTATCTTCAATGTGCCAGTGCATGGACTGCTGCAGGAGGAGGAAGGAGGTGGGTGCTGCCTCTGGTTTTTTGTAGTGTGGCTCAGGCTCTATTGAGATTCTGTCATTTTTAGAGTAATGAGGGATGATCACCCTAGTGCTACAACCTCTCCCCAAGATGAGGAAATCCCAGGTTGTAGTAGGTCAGCTCCCTTGGAGATATACCAAGTGGATTTTTAACTTTCTCTTTTTAATGTTTCTCTTCTCTGCAAGTATTCATCAAGTTTTTTATCAAGTCTCTGTTCTCTCTCAAGATTCTTAATTATTTTTAATTCAAGTTTAAGGAAGAAGATTGGTTATATATCTTTATTGAAAGATATGCGGAAAAGTTTTGGGGCAGTGAGATTGGGGTCTAAAAGTAAGTCCTCCCAATTGTGCACCGCTAGGGTTTCTTCTACACCTTTCAAAAACATTACCTGGGCCACACCTGTGAGCATTGGGGAAACCCCTGGTTATTTTTGTAGGTCAGAAGAAAACTCAAGAAAAGAAGATAAAAATTTCAAGATAATTCAAGAAAATCAAGAAAAAAATCTGAAGATAATGAAGAAAGAAGATTCAAAATATTTTTGTGAAGATCGTAAAGATTGATTTTTGGGCCTCCAGCATGAGGTTAAACTGCAGAAAATTATGAAGAGAGAAGATTATCAAGATCGATTTTTGGGCCTCCAGCATGAGGATAAACTGCAAAATTTTAAAAGAGTTGATTCTGAAGATGAATCAAAATTTGAAGATTTGGAAGACGGAAGTGAGGATGAAGATTTGGTATTGTGGAAAAGTTTTGGAGTGGTGAGATTGGGGTGTAAAAGTAAGTCCTCCCAATTGTGCACCGCTAGGGTTTCTTCTACACCTTTCAAAAACATTACCTTGGCCACACATGTGAGCAATGGGGAAACCCTTGGTTTTTGTTCCAGGTCTGGTGATGAAGATATCCTGAAGATCCCTCAAGTTGAAGGTGGAGCGGAAAAGTATAAGAAGGTAGCGCAGAAGATTAGGCCTGTCAATGAGCCTATGCCTGTGGGTTTGAATCTGCCCTTGAAGAGACCTCCTTTGTCAAGAGATCCGTACTGTACTCCTTTGTTGAAGAATCCTCCAGAATTTGTAGAGACGGCTAGGGTGACCGTGGAAAGGTTGAAAGTTATTAATTTTGGTCCTGATAGGTGGTTTTCTGAAGAAGAAAAGAAGTTGTTGTTGCATGTTATTGTGCTAAGGGAAAAGGCTGTGGCATATGTTGAGGAGGAAAGGGGTGTATTGAAGCATTCTTATGGGGAACCTTACTTGATTCCAGTGGATTGTCATGAACCTTGGCAGATCAAACTTATTCCGATTCCAGTTGCTATCAGAGAGGGTTTTGTGGAGATTGTTAGTGAAAGAGTCAGGACTGTGTTTTACAAAAAATCATCATCCAGCTACTCAAGTCCGGTTTTCTGTGTAAAGAAGCAGAATGGGAAGTTAAGGGTGGTTCATGATCTTAGAGCCTTGAATAGAGTCACTATCAAGGACACTGGTATGCCACCAAGTGCAGAGGATTTTGTTGAAGCTTTTTCTGGAAGGGTGTGTTATGGTTTGGGTGATATTATGGGTGGTTATGATGAGAGGGAACTCCATACGTATTCAAGGCCTCTCACAACTTTTGAGACTATCTTGGGAAGATGTCAGCTCACTAGGTTGCCTCAGGGAGCAACTAATTCAGTGACGGTATATCAAGCACAGATGGCTTGGATTTTTCAGGATGAGGTTCCTACTCATGCTGGTATTTTTATTTATTATGGTGGAATTAAAGGACCATCCACTGATTATGGTAATGAGGTGTTAGCACAGAACCCTGGCATAAGGAGGTTTGTGTGGGAATATGCAATAACTCTAGAGAGAGTGTTGTTTAGGATTGAAGAGGCTGTTTTATCCATTTCAGGGTCAAAATTCTGTTGTTGTGTTCCTGCTTTGGAAATTCTGGGTCATGTGGTATTTAAAGAGGGAAGGATTATGGCAAAGAAGAAGATTAATAAAATTCAGTCATGGCCAAGGCCTAAAAATACTACTGAAGTCATGGGATTTTTGGGTGTATGTGTATATGTCAGGATTTTAATTAAGGATTTTTTTTTGTTGGCTTCACCTTTAAGGAGGTTTACCAGAAAAGATGCAGATTGGGAATGGACTGAAGAGTGTGAAGAGGCTTTTCAGAAGTTGAAAAAGGTTGTTGGTGAAGATATTGTTCTTCACAAGTTGGATTATTGTGTTGGTGCTGGAAAAATTTATCTGGCAGTGGACTCAAGTTATATTGCTGCTGGTGCTGTTTTGTCTCAGGAAGATAAAACTGGGAGGGTCAGGCCAGTAATATATGAGTCTGTGGTGTTTAATAAGGTGGAATCTAGGTATTCTCAACCTAAGTTGAAATTGTGTGGTGTAGCTAAAATTTTAAAAGAAGCTACAAATGGTTTTGTGGGGGCAGTATTTTGAGCTTCAGGTGGATGCAAAATCTTTGGTTCAGATGATCAATACGCCTAGTCTTCCAAATGCTCCAATGACTAGGTGGGTGGAATTTATTCAACATTTTTCTTTTGACCTGGTACATAAACCAGGCAAAACTTTTACTATGCCTGATGGATTATCAAGGATGCCACCTACAGATGAAGATTCTGAGGCTGAAGAGTTTGATGAAGATGTTCCAGTGGTTAAAGCCAGCACAAAGGGTGCTGAAGATTTTTCTGACCTCCCCCAAGAGGCTAAACTGGCTGGATCTGATCTTGATTCTGGTGATCAGGATGTTTTTGTTGATGAAGATGGAGTTGTTGTTTGGGACAGCTTAAATTTGGAAAAGGGTGTTTTTGTTAGTGGACTGGATTCTCACAAGGTTCAGTGGAAAGAGAAGGATGTGCCAAAATTTAAGGATTGGTGTCCTGGTTGGGCTGCTCAATTGGCTCATGTTCACACTGGTGATTTTGATGATAGAATTTTACACTTGGATGTTGTTTTGTTGGATTTTGAAGATGAGACCTGGGGTCAGTTTGGGTTTTATTTTATTTTGGTGGAATATCTGTTGACCTTGGAGAGGCCAGATAGTTGTGATGATGATACTTGGTTGGCAATCAAGAAGAAGAGTCCTGTATTTTATGTGTCAGGAAGGTGATTGATGAGGAGGAGACATCCAAATCCTCAAGTGGTGGTGACTCAGAAGAAGGGTCAAGAATTGGTTTTGAAGTCTTTGCATCAAGACCTTGGTCATAGAGTCTTTGAGGAGACTTATAGAAGAGTAGCTGACATATTTTGGTGGCCATGTATAAAGTTTGCTGTGCAGGGTTGGGTTCAATCTTGTAAAGAATGTCGAAGAAGAAGTCACTTGAAACCTAAAGAGGACGGCTGTGCTACTGGTGAATCAACTGTTTTTGGAAGGGTCAGTCTGGATGCTGTTCATGTTAAAGAGGGCAGGTATAAATACTTGATTGTTGCTAGGGATAATTTGTCTGGTTGGGTTGAGGCAGTGCCTCTGGTTAATTTGACTGCCAAGAATGTGGCAGAGTTTTTGAAGAAGGAGTGGATTTATAGGTATGGGTTGATGAAGTTGGTGACTGTTGATGGCGGGCCAGAGTTTGGTGCCGAATTTAAAGAAGATGTGGCTAGTATTGGTTCTAAAGTTAGAGTGGCTACACCATATTATCCTGAAGCTGAAGGCATGGTTGAAAGAGGCCATCAAGTTATCAAGAACGCTTTGGTGAAGATGTGCGGAGATAGTGCTGAAAAGTGAAGGCATTATTTACCCTTGGTGTTATTTGCTGATAGGGTCAATGTGAAGAGGACAACTGGCTATTCTCCTTATGAGGTAATTTTTGGTCAAAAAGCAGTTCTACTAGTGGACTTAGAAGCTGTCTCTTATCTTGGAATTGATTGGGATGACGTGCACTCAACAGAAGATTTGCTCTGTGCCAGGATGCAACGATTGAAATGTTGAGAGGAATGTCAAGAGAAGGCATACTCTATAATGATGAATTTTAGGAATCTATCAGTCAGGTACTGGGACAAGAAGTTGGCTCATAGACTTAGGAATCCCTTGAAACCTGGTTGTTTGGTTTTGGTGTATAATAAAAGTTTGGAGAGTCAGTGGGGAAAAATGTTTTCTGACAGATGAAATGGACCTTACAGAGTCAGATCTCAGGTGTCTGGAGGTTCTTATGTTTTGGAAGAGTTGGATGGTGCAGTCTTGAAAAAGAGAGTGGCTGCAGACCAGGTGAAGAGGTTCTATCCCAGAGGCACTAGACATGAAGAAGATTGACTCCGCAATGAGGATAAACTATGGAACGTTTTTTAAATTTTGGAATTTTTGGTGTTGCAGAAAAACTTTTGTGTTGGAAACTTTTTGTTATAAGGTACCCAGGGGTGGGGCTTCTAGATTTGATCTTGCAAGTGTAGGGGTAACTGATGGGCTGGCTGCTCTATCAACAGTTACCCCAGATTGTCTGTTTTCAACCCTTTCTCTTAATTTGGTTGAACCCTAGTATTGGTTTCTTTTCACAGGTTTTAGTCCTCTATGACTTTAAACTGGAATTTCCTTTGGTTTTCAAGTTCTGGACTCTTCACTCTTATTGGTTTCGGTTTATTGTGTTGGATGTTGTGTTTTTGTTAGAAGGTACCCAGGGGGGGCTTCTAGATTTTATTTTGGCAAGTGTGGGGGTAACTGATGAGCTGGCTGCTCTGTAGAACAGTTACCCCAGAATTTCTGTCTCAAGTCTTTTGTTTTTCCTAGTTGAATTCTAGTTCTGTTGTTTATTATTCAGGTTTCAAGTGCACTATGACTTTAAACTGGTTTGGGACTGGCTTCTTTATCTTTGGTTCTTTCAGATTGGTGGTGGATCACTGGTGGTCTCCCATCATTTTTACTTATTGGAGGGAGCCCACCCAGTGATCATTTCTATGGACCGGACTTTCTCTTATTTGACCATCTATGGAGCTGGACTGTCTTTGATTTTGCAGTTATGTTTTTGCTAGATAGCAGTTTTAGATTATTTTCTTTTTTCTCTTTTTTTCTTTTAAGCTTTTTTATGGGGATTGTTTAAAATTATAAAATCA
Source organism: Hemileia vastatrix (assembly GCA_030280995.1). NCBI lineage: Eukaryota > Fungi > Basidiomycota > Pucciniomycetes > Pucciniales > Zaghouaniaceae > Hemileia > Hemileia vastatrix. Next base: position 363,992 of record JASXTE010000006.1, read on the forward strand.
AAAATATAGGGTGTTACCACATCAGGGTCCCCTGGATGTGGGCAAGCATTGGTGGAAAAAGGCTCATCAATTGGCCAGGCAATGCTATTTTCTTTTTTATTTATTATTTATTTCATATGTTTCTGTGTTTCATAATTTTTATTATCTTCTGAATTTCTAATTTTTTTGTTTTTTTTTCTGTTAATCATTTAAAATATTTAATTGTGTATCCACATCAAGGTGCACTTGGATGTGGGTAAGGTATCAAAAAAGATCAGCTCATCAATTGGCTGGGGGATACCATTTGTATTATTTTTTATATTATATTTTATTTCATTTATTTTATTTCATTTTATTTATTAATTTTTAATTTTAGTATATTAGTAGATCAAAAAAAAATAAAAATAAAATAAAATTCTGAAATTATTGTTATTAATTGTTTTATATTATTATTATGTTTCTAATCTTTTTGCAGGAGCTCATTGTCTGGATGATGAAGCTTCTGGAGGCTGGTCCGGATTTTGATGTCATTTTTGTTTTTTTTTGGGATTGTGGGAAGCACTGTGTTCTTTGAAGTGCATCCTTCTGGAGAGATTATATGGATTGTAATTGTCATGAATTTGATTAGAGGGAAGTTCAGAGGAGGAAGAAGAAGAGGCAGGAATGGAGTGCTGGAGGGTGTGCTTAATGATCCTAGACATTTTCCAGGGGTCGTCCAACAGGCATTTTCTCAGGGATTTTTCGAAGTCATTAAAAGGTCCATGGAGGGCAAAGGCTTTTAGCATGTTTGAACACATGGTGCTTAGGTGTTTTTTTATGTCTCCATAATCCAGGGTCAAAGAAGTTTCAAGAGTTTGGCCAACTCCAATAATAGATTCAGGAGGAGGGGTGCCAACTAGACAAGAACAATTTGATCAGTGATTATTTTTGTTGAAGAAATGGGATGAATTAATTTGGTACTTACAGATTTGAAGCTCATCAAATTTGTAAGAAGCTGGAATTTAAATCTCTGAAGATTTTGGAATGGTCATAGTGGGTGGATCAACAAGCGAAAGATATGGATTCTCTTGGTCTTCCTCTGAAAGATTTTGTGAAGGTGAACTAGGAGGCTGATGTTCCTGGGGCTTAGTTGTAGCAGCAGCATTATTGTTGTTGTGGTTGTTATTTCTGCTGGATTCAGCTGGAGGAGGTGCTGGTGATGGAGTACCAGGGTTTTTAAAAGATGGAGCAGGAGAGGGTGATTTGGAAGCAGATTGATCTCTTTTGGATGGAGCTTTTGAAGGGATGGAACTGTCAGAAGAATAGTTGTCTGACAGAGGAGAGTTTTAGTTTCTTTGTCTTAGCTGGGGACGAAGTTGTTGCTTGGGTGCAGTGTTGGGTTCTCTGGTTTCTTCTTGGGGTTCTCTGGAAGGTCTCCTAGAAGATTGGGAAAATTTGGAGTTTTTGGACTTGGAAGGGTTGGCTGCATTGCTCTGTGAGCAGTGGGAGGTGATTGCGTAGAGTTGTTTTTGTTGATTGATTGAATTTGGCTGTTTTCCGGTTGTTTTTGGAGGTTTTGGGCCTTATTTTCACTGTCTAGGGAGGCGGCAGGCTGCCTGGACACGGTCTAGAAGCCTGGGAGCTGATCTTGAAGCTTTTGGAGCTAATTTGGCAGAGATAAAAGCAGTTTCTTGGGAAGCTTAGGCTGGTCTTTTGGGAAGAGTTCTGGAAGCTGAGCTTCTGGATCTTCTGGAAGGTGCTGAAGATAAAGAGGAAGAGGAAGGACCAAGCTCTGGGGATCTGGTAGGGGATCTGGAGATGTATTTATGAGAAGGTGAAGGAGGAGGAATAGAGTAGTTGGCATCTCTGTCACATCTTTTCTTTTTGGAATAGCAAGAATCACAAGCCCTGTTGTATAATTTGGCTTCAGGAGTTGGAAGAGTGAATGTGCAAGGTCTGCACATGTGGATGCACTGTTTGCAGGCATAGTCCTTGGGAGCAGTGAAGCAAGGGAGAGTAGAAGGGTTAACATCAGGAGATCCAGCCATGATCTGTGGTGAGAAAAGATGATGGAAAGCGATAGGAGGAAGTTTTTTTTCAGTGATTGGTAGATGATGAAGTGAAGGTGGAAGTTCAGCAGGTTGGCTGTAGAGGTGTTCTGTATGAAATTGGCTGCGTCTATTTTATGCAAAATTCCGTCAGTCCATCAAGACTCTAATTGAAAAATCTATGGTATCAGAATCAGTCCATCAAGACTTTAAACTGAAATCTGGTTTCTGTTAGTCCTCCAAGACTTTAAACTGGCTGGTTTCAATATTTTTATCAAGACTAGTCCATCAAGACTTTAAACAGAACACTGTGTTAGTCCCCCAAGACTTAAAACTGAGGGTTGTTTGTGGTTACATCCTATAGAGGGTGTGTTCAATTTTTCTTTTCTGAATCAAACTCAAGTACTAGTGGAATTACAGAGGGAATCAAGAGATGAAATGAAGTGTTCAGAATTAGCTTTGAGCTGGTGAATGAGGTGTCTTCTTTTCTCAATGTCCTGTGGATCTCTAGCAGGAGTGGATTGGAAATAGTGAAGCAGAAGCTGTTTCTGTTGAGATGTGTGTTGTTGGAACTTGGCCTTGATAGTGGGCAAGTGGTTTGGTGTTGGTGGTGCAATGGATCCTACATTGTTATCATCACTATCAGAAGATGGAGGAACTGAGAAGTCATCAGTTTTAAAAGTTGAAGGAAGAAAAGGAAAGTCCTTTACCATCAGATGGACCAGGGATGGTGGAACTAGTTGTTTTATGGGCTGTGGCACTCTTCTGGGAAGGGTGAAGCTTTTTGATTAATCTGGGTATAAAGATGGATGGCCTAGATCTTTTGGTGCTGGCAGAAGATGGACCAGGTTGAGAGGGAGGTGAATCTGTTACAGAAGATAATGGACCAGGTCTTTAGCAAGTCTTCTTTCTGGATTGGCACACATCACAGGACGTTCTGTATGGATGGACAGAAGGTGTGATGGTGCAGATTAGATTATTGTCAATGCAGTATTGGCAAGGACCCATTTCAGAGGCAGATTTGGGAAGAAAGTGGAACATGGTGGTTCAATGAAGAAATAATGTGGACATTCTTAACTGGAGGGAGGATGTGGTCTTCCAAAATTGGAAGGGGCCTTTGTTGTGTGATTTGGCACTGTTTGTGCATGTCTTAATTGACATCTGTTAAGGAATTGGGTATTTTTCTGGTTTTATTCCGTGGATATTGGGTCTTCGGGTATGTGGGTACTATCATTGGATAGCCCCAGTTTTTCTCTATATTTTATGTCTTCTAGACATTTTTCATATTCTAAGTTTTAAGGGGTCATTTCCTCATTTTTCATTTATAAAAGATAGCTGTTTAATTTTGTTTTTCGTGTTTTATGATCTAACCTTAAGTCTTAGGGTTAATTGCTTAGTACCATTAGAACGAGCTAATTTTTCTCTATATTTCATGTCTCAATGTTGTTATAGTGAAATTCCGTGTTTTAAAGGTTTTAGTAGTTGTAGCTAATTTTTCTAAGTAGATTAGTTGTTTTTATTGGTTTTCTGGTTTCAGGGAGGCCGGGCTGCTTTAGGCGGCACCTCCGACGTTGTGAGGCCCGCCCGCCTCTGTTTTAGAAGGTTGGGGAGTGCTTCAGGAGGGTTTTTTTATTCAATTTGGTGGGTACAGGCGTCAGATTGGTGGGTGCGCGTGGGCTCTTAGATAGTGGTCTGTGTGTACATAGTGAATAAGACAGTTTGGGGCAACCTTAATTATCATACAACCATCCGGAGGTGATATCCTTGTTCCTCACTCAGTTTTCACTGTTTTCTGGCCACAATTTGGCTGTGTTTGTTGCAAGTGAGTTCTTCATTTAACTTAACTTTGGCAACTGTTTTCTATGTTATAGTCTTGCAAGCTATAGCAAGTATTATTGCTGTCTCTGGTGTGGATTTTCAACCTACATCAAGTATCTTTGCTGTCTCTGGTGTGAACATTGTTCTACATTTCAGTTCTTTGGTCTGGTAGTCTGTCTGGTGACTACTTTCTTGGCTCATCAAGCAGTCAAGTGTGTTAAAAAGGGGCTTTAGCAAAACAGGAACCAACTTACTTTAGCTAGTAAATCTCACTCTATTTTTCTTAAGGGACAGGGGATTTTCTCTCTGGTTTTTCTCCAACTCCCTTGGTCAAGGCCTATAGCTAGTACTATAGGATTGTCTACAATGCTTCATAGGGTCCTTTTCTTATAAAAGGCTTTGGATAATCACCTGTAGCAGGATAACTTATTATTTACACTCAACTCAATACAATTTTAATTATCTTACGTTTATTTTATTTTTTATTAGTCTTATAAAATCTAAATTTAAAAGTAAATAAATATTCTACGGTTGCAATAGGTCTAATAATAAAAATAATGTTTACCGTGCATTGAAAGTAACTACTCATTAAAACAATTATATTAAAATTTATTAAAACCTCACTGTTGTATAAAGTCCCTAAAATCTACTCGTTTCCTCTCTTTTAAAATAACTATACTATTTTATTATTTTATATAATTCCCTTTTACATTACCTTTTTCCTCTTCTTCTAGACGACCGGCCGATAATTGGGCACCTTTCCAAACAACAACAATGACTACAATACTTGCAACAAACAACATAGCACACACACCACCCAGCCAAAAAAGTAAACTTTTGCTGTGACTGTGTTTCGAACTTGGGTTCGATCATTTAGGTTTATATTAATATAAATCATAAAGTATTTTGAAGTGATTTTACAATCACTATAGTAAGTTAACCTTTGCACCTCTCACTCATATTATTATATTTTTACTGCAATAACAGTGTTTGTGGCTTAATTGCTGATTCACTGAGTGTAAGTGTTCATTATTTTTTAATTTTTTTTCCTAGTTGACCATAATAGAGTAAAACTCTTAGTCCTAGAAGAAAATTAATTTTATTATTCTTTTTTGTTTATTGGTTGACCATAATAGTACTCAGCACTTAGTCCCAATATTACCATTATATAAATTTTTGGTATTAATTATTTTGGTTGACTTATAAAACCTTTATGGGTTAGTCACATTTTAATTATTGTTAATTCTTAATAAATAATTGTAATTACATTTATTTGTATTACATTTTTTGTTAATTAATTGATTTTTTGATAAAATTTAAATTTTTTTTTTGTTAAAAATTCAATAAATTATATTTTATTTTGAAATAACAATTTAAATCATCAAATAATTTTGATTCTACTCTAGCAGTTTAAATGTCCAGTAGTTTGGCCAACAGCATGGATAAATTACATGTGGATGAGATTGAAGTGGATGTTGACACTGAATCTGTAGGTTCTTCTAAATTAACTTTCAAAAATTATTCAGATGACAAAAAACCTTCAGGATGTGGAAATGGCAGGAGAAGTGGCAAACCCCCCTCACCAAACACCTCTGAAAGAAGTAAAACCTCTAATAAATCAGGACAATTAACTCAAAGGTATAAAAATAAAAAAGATACCTCTAACCCAAAAGGTAAACAATCTGTCCAGTCACATAAAAGAACTGAAAGCAGAAAACATGAAGTACAAGGCAAGGGTAGACACACTCTGGAAGCAGATGCAGGAATTATTAAATCCCAAACAGGCTCAAACTCCTCATTTCCCAGCCTCCCAGCCTCAGCCTCAGCCTCAAACTCAGCCCAATCAGGTACCCAGCTCCTTCACGCATAATCAAAGCACTCTGCAGGTGGAGCAGTGGAAATGGGATTACTTGATGAGCCATTACCAACAGAATGTTCAGCAACCACAAGCTCAACACCCTGGCCCATCCAGGACACCAAACTACCATCCAACTCCTCAGCCCCATCCTTATCAGGGAGGCAGAAGAAAGAAGGCACAGGGGAAGTTTCTTACCTTGCCATGTTGAGTAATTTGTTTGATAAACATGTTGGTATGTGTAATAAAAAAGCTTCTTCAGGTAATATTGTGGATTCTGGTGAAAGAACATTTAAACCCTTAAAAAGACAACTTACTTTAATGAGTAGCCCCAATGATGTAATTAGCAAATTTTCATTTGATGAACCTTTACCTTTGACTTCTACTTCTTTAATTAATCCTTCTCCTGCAATTAAGAATGATTCTGTTTCCCCTGAAGTCTATACTTTAATTGAGAAAACTTCTGAAGAAATATTGAAAGATACCCTTGATTTAATGTTGTGAAATAAAAACATTTAAGAGATGTGTTAATACATGAGAGTGATAGGTTGAATAATTTGCACTTGCACCGTAAAGTAAGTTCTTCTGTACAAGATACAGCTTATTTTAAATTCAAAGAAACCTTGAATATTGTTCTTAGCCAACAAAAACAAATAAGGAGTGACCATAGATTTATCTCAGATAAGAATATCAATCTGCGTAAAACCTTAAGTGAATTGAAATCCCTTATTGAGTAAAATTATTCATTAAAAAGTGAAATTAAATCTCTACAAAATGAGTTTAAAAATCTAAAAAATGATTTCCATGCACTGAGCGCCAAACACACAGTTTCTGAGGACAGAAATGTTTTATCTCTTGCAAAAGTAAATGACCAGATGTCTGAAATTCCAAAGATAAGAAACTATGTGGCTGACCTGCAGGAAAAAATTTCAACCTTAACCATCAATAATTATGGTATAAATGAGAATTCTGCCCATAAGCTGCATAAAAATAAAGGAAAAGAACCTGAACACAGTCCCACTTTTCTTCCTCATATTTCAGCCATTAAACAAACTGACAATGAGTCTGTAAAATATTTTGCTACTAGAAAAAAATCTTGTGATGGTCATGTACCAGCTGTTTCTGTAAATAATTAAATTTCTGAACACCTGGATAAACTTCACGAATTATTAATGATAAATAATTTAACCCAAAGGATGGACCATCCCAGTAGTCAGAAAAATTGGCCTAAATTGGACCAATATCCTACCTTTGATGGTGATTATTCACGTGATTGTCAACACTTTATCCAAAGAATAGATAATTTAAAGAGATCTTATAGACTACCTGATGAGGAAATTTTTTCTAAGCTAATTTCTTTATTTTCCAATGTAGCTTTGATGTGGTATGAATCTGTTCTATTAGATAACAACCATTATAAATGATATGATTGGAAATCCTTGATTGAGAATCAATTTGGTGGTTCAAAATTCAGGTTGTCTCAGAAAAGACTGTATGAGAATACTAGATATGTATCTTCCTCTGTTGAAAAACCCATTTTTTCTCTTATGAAAGTAACAAAATTCCTAAGAGCAGTTGATCCAAAGATGGATTTTGATATTTGGAGAGATAAAATCTTGTATAAATTGCCAAATTCTCTTAGATATTTAATTTTAGCTAGAACTGAGCATGTAAGGGAACACTCTTCTTTCATTAATATCGGTAACAAGGTACTACTCAACCATAGATATGAACCAAAAAATTACCTTGGTAAATCTTATCATGATCAAAATAAACCCTCTACAAAGCCCCCAGAAAAATCTGGTAAGCCCTCTGCACCAGTTGCACCTAAAAAATATGCAACAAATACTTGTTATAAATGTAACAAACCATGGCAAAAGGGTCATGTTTGTGACAAGAAAATTCATCTTGTTGAGCAAAATGAAGACACTGATGAGGCTGAAATTGATGTCAATAATTCTTCTAGTGACTGTGAAAGTAATATCTTCTATGACAATGACTCTGTTAAAGATGTTTTAATGTTGGAACAGGATGTCCATTATTTAGATAATATATCTGAAGAATGTGTATTGAATTTATCTTCAGTGGAAAATACTGAAATAATTAAAGATATTTCTAAAAATTCTATAGCTATATACCCTTTGAAAGCACCAGTTATCATTAATGGTAAAAATGTTGACGTAGTTCTTGACTCTGGTGCTGGAGGAAGTGTAGTGTCTGAAAGAGCTTTAGCTTCAGTAGATACGGATAATTTGAGTAAATTATTACCTATAACTTCTGAAAAATGGAGAGGGTATGGTTCTACCTTAATTCCTGTTGGAAAATACAAAACCTCTGTACTCTTCAAATATAATGGTGGTTTTGTAAGAGCTATTTGTGAATTTGTTGTCATGAAAAATGATAATTTAAGCAATTGGTTTATTATGGGTAATGATATTTTGACCATTTTTGGTGTGAAATTGGACCCAGAAAATAATTGCTTCACCTTGGGATTGAATGGCAAAAGAAAATTCAAAATTTCCTCCCCTAGAAAACCTTCTGGGCATCTGTTAAAGTCTTGTAACTCACTGATCAAGTGTAAAGGCAGAACAACAATTGAAATGGATGATTTAATAAATGAAATAAATACTTCTTCTTTTGGTTATCAGTTAAATAGTGAACAAAAGGATTCTATTATTGCCTCAATTACCTCTTTCACTATGGCTTTTGCTCATGGTTCTCATGTCTTAGGAAGTGTTCAGGAAGAAATGAAAATTATCTTATACTGTAACTTGAGTGATATTCCTCCTAGTCTTAAGAAAAAATTGTATCCTGCTTCCCCAACAAAAAAAAAGGATATTGAAGATACTATTTCCACATTATTAAAAATGAATATCATTGAGAAAGTGGATGTCACCCCCAAATATTGTGTCATCTCCCCAGTCTTGATTTCTTATGAAAAAGAGAAAGCTAGATTATGTGGAGATTAAAGAGCATTAAACACTTATACTGTTGATGAAATTTATCCTTTACCCAGAATTAATTTAGTACATGCTACCTTTCAAGGTGCAAAATTTATTAGTTGTCTGGATGGTAATAAAGGGTATCATCAAGTTCCAGTGGAGAAAAATTCTCAAACTTTTTTGCTTATTGCTACTCATATGGGAATATATGAGTATGCTAGAATGCCATTTGGCCCTAAAAATTCCCCTTCATTTTTTCAAAGAGTCATGGATAAAACTTTCCATCAGGAAATAATTGAGGGATGGCTCATGGTGTATATTGATGATATCATAATTTTTTCTAAAACTTTTTATGAAAATATGGTTCATTTAAATAGGGTTTTCTATAAAATGGATGAAATCAATATGAACTTGTCCTTGAAAAAGTGTAAATTTGGTTTTCAATCGTTGAAAGTCCTTGGCCATGTTGAGTCAGACCTACAAATTTGTGTAGACAACAACAAAGTTTCTGCAATTTAAAATGTGAAAGCACCAACTTCTGTAAGAGAAATCCAAAGTTTTTTGGGTATGTGTGGCTATTATAGACAATATATTAAAAATTATCAGGTCATAGCCTTGCCTCTTACCAAACTAACCAGGAAAGATGTTGCATTCATCTAGAATATTGACTGTCAAAAAGCTTTCAATACATTAAAATGTTGCTTAATGACTGCCCTCATCTTAGCTCTTTCAGATTTTAACAAAACATTTGTCCTGTATACAGATTCTAGCTTTGTTGGACTGGGTGCTGCCCTCCACCAGAAACACACTATTAATGATAAATCCTCAGAAGTTTTAATTTGTTATATTTCAAGAACCTTGAGAAATAGTGAACTGAAATATGGTTCCACTCAATTAGAGTGCTTAGCAGTTTTTTGGGCTCTTGAAAAGCTTCATTACTATCTGGATGACCAAAAGTTTGAATTAGTAACTGACTGTAGTGGTGTGAAGTCCCTCTTAAACCTAAAAACACCTAATAGACATATGTTCAGGTGGCAACTTTCTGTTCAAGAATACAGAGGCCGTATGACAATTATCCATGGAGCTGGAAATGTTCACTCCAATGTTGATATTCATTCCAGATTGCCTCTGCCAAATAATGACTCAAATCCTGCTTATGTACCTGAAGATGATACTGTTCATATCCATGGTATATCTATAGTTGATATGGAAGAAGAGTTATTACAATTAATACTTGACTCATATGATAAGGATTCTGATTTATATAAATTAGTTACTATCTTAAATGATCCTAAGAATGCTTCAATTCAAGCATTGATTAAAACTCTTCCTGCAAAGTATCAAAATGCTTTGATTAAAGGAAAGTTTTTTATTGAAGATGGTTATATATATTATAGAAGAAAGCTTACTAATGTAATTGTAATTCCTCCTTCTATGAAAGAAACTATCCTCAAACTTTGTCATGATGAGATATTGGCTGGTCATTTTGATCTTGAAAAAACATTAATTAGAATCAAAAACCCTGCTTGGTGGGCTTATATGTCTGAAGGTACAAAATTATATGTTGAATCTTGTGATTCCTGCCAGAAATATAAAAGGTTGACAGGTAAAAGAGCAGGGTTATTACAACTTATTGAAGCACCTGATGCTCCTTGGCAAATAAATAACATGGATTTTGTCACTGGTCTTCCTGTTGCAGGTAAAGACAGTTATAACTCTTGTTGGGTAATAGTAGATAGATTCACAAAAATAAGCAAATTTATTCCTACCCACAAAGATGTATCCACAAAAGAATTAGCTTTCTTATGGTGGTCTTACATGTTTAATATTATTTGTTTTCCAAAAGCCATTATCTCTGATAGGGATCCAAAATTCACTTCTGAGTTTTGGACCTCTTTGATGGATATTTGTGGCTGTGAGTTAAAATTGTCTACAGCTCACCATCCTCAGACTGATGGTCTAGCTGAAAGAATGATTCAAACTCTGGAAGATATGATTAGAAGGTATTGTGCCTTTGGTTTAGAATATAAAGACAATGACAGATTTACTCATGATTGGGTCACTCTTTTGCCTTGTCTTGAATTTGCATATAATAGCACTGTTCATTCTGTCACTGAGAAAAAGCCTTTTGAGATTTGGTTAGGTTATGTCCCAAACACTCCTTCTCAGATTCTCAATAATAAATTACCTAAGTTGGAAATACATCCGGGTGTAAAATCTTTTATGCAAATGCAACAGCTATGCAGAAAACAGCTCAAAGATGTATTGATAAAGCATTTGAATATGAAAAGAAAAGATGGGATATATCCCATAAAGAATACACATTTAACAAGGGTGATGAAGTTTTGATATCTACTGTACATTTCAATTTACAAGGTAACAAAAAATTAAAAGATCCTTTTGTAGGACCATTTTTTGTTAAAAGAATGCTTGGAGATAATGCAGTAGAAGTTGTATTGTATTCTCCATATTATAAGAAAAATCATGTTTTTCCCATTTCTTTGCTTAAGCCTTATACTTCCAACAGTGATTTATTTCCCAAAAGAAGGGGAAGACCTAAGAGAAACCCACAGGAATTCACAGAAACTGCAGAAATTGATAAAATTCTCAATGATGGAATTATCACTTCTGAAAGAGGTATTGAATATTTATTGAGATACAAGAACAAATCATCTGAACATGATGCATGGATACCTGGCAAGGAGATTTCAAATCTTCCTACTCTGTTAAAAAAGCACAAAAAGAAAAAATCTTAGCAATTTTTTTATTGTTTTTTTTAGAGTAAGGGAGTGTCAGCCAGGCTATACCAGGAGCCTAGTAAATGATATGTTGATTTATTAGACCTGAAAGAGGGCGTAAGAATTGCATTTGATGTATATAAATTAATATTTTATTGCATAATAAAATTATATAAGCATCTTATTAAATATAAGTGTTATATTAATTCTATTGTTATATAAATTATTTATACATTCAAATTAAGCATAATATATTTTATATTTTACAAATAATGGCACATTTTTATGTATTTAATAATTATAAATTAATAATAAATTAATTAAAAACATATATTATAATTAGATGTGTAAAATTGACTTATAATTCAATTAAACTAATTAATTAATTTTATATATTATATATAAATTTTCATATATTATTAAACAATAATATTGGGCGCTTTTTTGACCCTTAATTGTGTCAGAAAAAATTATTAAGTAAAATATAACACTTATTTATTAACATAGTATTACAATCCCCAATTTAAATTACAAATATCATTAAATTAATTATATGTTGCATTTAAACTAGTTATTGAATTAATTACATAGTTAAAACAATTAATTAAAATTTCTTTAAACTGGATTGAATTAATTACATGAATTTTTGGCGTGAAAATAATTCTATTTGTTTTACTTAAAACCTTTACATGTCACTATAATGTCTGTTTTGGATTATTTTCCTCACTTTTCTCATGTTTCAAACTGACTTGGCTACTAATTATTTTAATTAAGTGTTTTTGGGAAATTATGGTAGGAAAATTAGTTAATTACTCACGGGTTTAGTTAATTGTTTCATTTTTTTCTCTCAATCTCTATGTTTAGTTCTATTATTTTATATTCTTGTTTCATTTTATTACTCTTTTGTAAGTACTCATTTGTGACGCTTCAGAAGGTCCTTTGCCTATAAAAGGCTTTGGATAATCCCCTGTAGCTGGATGACTTATTATTGACACTCAACTCAATACAATTTTAATTACCTTACATTTATTTTATGTTTTATTAGTCTTATAAAATATAAATTTAAAAGTAAATAAATATTCCATGGTTGCAGTAGGTCTAATAATAATAATAGTGTTTACCGTGCATTGAAAGTAACTACTCATTAAAATAATTATATTAAAATTTATTAAAACCTCACTGTTGTATAAAGTCCCTAAAATCTACTTGTTGCCTCTCTTTTAAAATAACTATACTACTTTATTATTTTATATGATTCCCTTTTACATTACCTTTTTCCTCCTCTCCATTTCCTCTTCCATTTCCTCTTCTTCTTGATGACTGGTGAAGAGTAGACTCCTACAGTCACCTTGCTGCAGGCAGAATCCAAGGGAGTTGGAAAAACAAAAATAAATTTCTGTCCCTCTAAGTAAACGTAAGATACTATTAACTAAGCTTGAAGATCTGCTTGAAGAGTTGGATAAGTTGGAAATCTCAGAGAAAGACTTTGAAAGTGTTGGAAACCTATAATATAGAAAAAAAATAAGTGCAATAAATGATTACACCCCCAAAACAAATACCTAATACCAGATTACACTGATACAAGTCACATAAAATACTTAGAACAAGCTGCAACACTTTCCCCAGAGACTGAAAAATACAGTAAAGTACCCCAGAAACTGTCACCGGACAACCTATGCACAAGGTTGAGGGTGTTCCTGGAAGTGAGATAGAGGGAGGAGTTTAGAAACTTCTTTGAGGCACAGAGGAAATGTTTGAGGAAGTGATTTGAAGATGACTCGAAGGAAGAGCTACTGCTTCAAGATATGTTTGAAAAGAATTCTAATATTATTTAAAGGTAATATTAATATTCTTAAAATCTCACAAAGGGTTGGAAACTCAATAATCAAAGATTTAATATTTAGAAATGATTACTGAGAAAATAAGGAAAGATACAATAATAATGATTTAACCTGAAGCTTTACCACTACTAACTATATATACGTTTTATAATTTAATTCTAAAGAATGTGGAACCAAAACCCAACCCCTTTTATATCCTTTACTCCTCCTCGCATTGACCTCATCCCCATCCAATATACTGCACACCACAGACCACCAAAATTACATCCGTTACACCTGGAACCTCCTCACTAACATCCATCAACCTTTAATCCTCCACTATCCATTCCGTTCATGCTCACTACCCCTTTTAATAATTCACAGACATTTAATAAACCTTTTAGCGTACTATTACATTGACTATTGCGCTGTGCGTCGCTTATTGAGGAAAAGACTAAGACACACTATTGAGAGATTGAATAATTTAGATTAAGATTTTAGACTAATGCGGTTGAATAGTGAGTACACAAAGGAAAGTTGCAGTTGCTATGTAGAATTGCTTTCTGCGCTTTGAGCATGGATTTAGACCTCTGTATTATTTATTTAATGAGCTGCTTTTGCCTCCAGTGTCACGTGGCGCATGACATATGTCCGGGTATAAAAACGCAAGCTCTGTTGAGGGTGAGACATATACTTCCCACACTATTTTCCTTTTATTTAATTCTTGTTAATTCACCGCGCAATACGGGGGGCGGACTTGTTAGCAAGTCCGCAACCTTGGACTCAAATTCACCACAGATTGAACACACATTGAGCTATTGACAAAGGAACCATACAATCAGGGATGAACACCACTCAGCATAACAGTTTTTGTGGGTCTTCAAGTAGAGTTCAGTATGAGTTCAGTATGATTTCAGTCTGAGTTCCATCTGAGTTCAGTCTGAGTTCAGGTTGGGGACTTGCTAGCAAGTCCACCCCCTATATTGCGTAGTGATTATTATTATTATTTCAGATTGTCCGACTCAAACTCCCACGCCTCCTCACCCCAAAGCGGATGGTGGGCTCATTACTCGACAGTACTCCCAAGCATGCATGGCTTGTGAAACGATGGAATACTTCTGTGTTGAAAGCACGGCTACTTGAGGTCCTCTCCAGAAAAGTGAGTTTTGCCGATGTAGATGGGTGACATGTGATGCTTTAGCAAAAAACTCTGACATCAAACAAAGGTTTACCAAGAACAAGTATTGGGTAATACCAAAGACCAAAGAGGTGGTCAAAGATATATGGGATGTGTCGAGTGGGGATGATCAGTCAGAAGAAGTTGAGAAGGAAGTCGAGGGTTCCATGGCGACCTGGGTAACCCAAGCCACGGGTAAAAATCAAAGGGTAGAAGAGGAGGTGGAGGAATTGGTGGAGGAAGATGAGGAGGAAGTTCCCATCTTAAGGCGGACACCAAAAAAGCAGCAGATGGTCATCAAAGATGACAAAGAAGAAAAAGAAGTGACTGTGGAAGTCACATCGAAGTTATTTCTAGAGGCTGATCTGATTTTTGAAGTAAGTTTGCTTTTATTTTATTTTATTTTAATTTTGTTTTTTCAAAGAAAAAAATTTTTACTGATGATTATATGTCTTAGAATTCAGATGTCATGGCGGAAGCCCCTATGATGGAAACCACTGCTGTGAAAGTGGCGCCGTCGATCCCAACTGAAGAACATTTACCAGTGATTTCCTTGAGGGAGGATAATGAAGAAACTCTTGACCAGGTATGGTCAAAAAAACCTCGCCAGGGTCAACAAGCTAGGTTTATTGAAGAGTTCAGTGGAAATATTGACAAGATTATCAATGCTGCCTCCTTTGACGTGGCTGAGGAATTCCTGGAGATCAGGGAAGTGGTACCGTTAGGAGAGGGAGAGGATTTTGAGAAATGTAGGAAGGAAATAAGGGTGGTTTTGGAGAAGATGAAGGGATTGGTTCAAGAGAAAATAAAGGAGAAAATTTAAAATGGAAGGAAAAAGGAAAAGAAAGAAAGAGAAAAAAAAGTAGAAACAATTTGTATAATTATTTATTTTATTTTGTTGTTTTAATTAAAATTTTAATATTTATTTTATAAGATTTTGAGAAAAGAAAAGAAGAAATAAAAAATTTGAATAAAATTTTGTTTTAAATTTTGAAAGAAGAAAAAATTTGAATGAAAGAAAAAAAGAAAGAATATTTAATTGAAGGAATTTTAGTTTAAATTTAGAAAAGAAAAAATTTAAGTAAGAAAAAAAAGAAATAGTTGATTGAAATAATTTTGTTTGAAATGAAAATTTAATGGAAGAAAAAATTGTTATTTGTGAAAGTATATTTATTGAAGTTTTGAGGAATTTTGGTTATTTGAAAAGAAGGAAGAAAAAGAAGATAAGAAATAATTTTTTAAAAAGAATTTGAAAGAAAGAAGTAATTTTTTTGAAGAATTTTAAAAGAGGGATTTAAAGGTTGAAGTGAAGTTTAAGAAAGATTGTCGTATTGAGTTTGTGAAAAATTTTGATAGTTCAAAGAAAAAGAAATAAGGGATAAGAAGAAAATTTTTGAAAAGAGAAAAGAAAATTTAAAGGAATTTATTGATTTTTATTTTTTAAGATTTTAATTTTAATGAATTTTAAGATTTTAATTTTATTATTTTATTATATTTTATTTTTTTTATTTATTTTTATATTTTTAATTTAATTTTAATTTTAGTTTATTATATTTTATTTTATTTTATTTTATTTTTATTTATTTTAAAGAAGGTTGAAAACTTTTAAAAGAAAAAAAAAGAAGAAAGAAGAAAAAAAAAAGAATAAGGAAATTTTAGAGGTAAAGATGTTTTAGATTTTAAAGAGAAGAAAAAAAAAGAGAAAGAAAGAAAAAAAAGGGTTTTAAGGTTTTTGTTTTAAAGGATATTTAAGATGAAAAGATTTTAGGAGTTTGGGGGCATTAGAAACATTGATGGCTGGTTCCAAGGATGTTTTATCTGAATCATTGAGGAAGCCTTCCCCTTCCACGAGGTATTGAAGTTTCCCCTTGCGCATTCTTGAATCAAGGATTTAACTTACTTACCACTCTTGATGGTCTTCTACTTTGACCAGTTCTGGAGGAGGTTGGTTCATGTCCAGGTATGTTTCTTGAGCCAGTTCCAGGAGAGATACGTGGAAAACAGGGCGAATAGCCTGCCATTTAGGAGGTATCTTGAGTCGAAATGCAGTTTTAGAGACTTTGGAGTCAATTTCGAATGGTCCCAAGCATTTTTCAGCCAGTTTCTTTGATGGTCCAGTTGTTCGAATTTTTTGTGCATCAAGCCATACTTTGTCACCTGGTTTAAAAGAAGGAGCAGATTGTTGATGTTTGTCGGCCTGTTCCTTGTACCTTTGAATCGCTAATTCCAAATTTGATTTAAGTTCCTCTTGGAGTCGTGATATGGTTTGAAGATAATGTTCAGCAGGATGACTAGTTCCTACGTGGATTGAATTGAATTAAGGATATCTTCCATAAACAGTTTCAAAAGGAGATTGTTGTGTCAAAGAGTGAGTCCAGTTATTATAAGCAAATTCCGCCAATGGTAACCATGTTGTCCAATCGTCTAGTTGGTAACTGACATACATTCGAAGGTATTTTTCGAGGATTTGATTGACCCTTTCCGTTTGCCCATAGGTTTCAGGATGATAAGCCATGGAGAGATTCCTCGTGATATTGAGTTGTCAACACAGTTGAGTCCAGAATGTGGATACAAACAACGAGCCTCTATCTGAAATAATATCATTAGGTAAGCCATGTTTGGAAAATACATATTCTAGAAACAATTTTGACAAATCTTCTGCTGTAGCAGTAGTAGTGGGTTTAATGAAAATAGACATTTTATAAAATCTATCTACTATTACTAATATAGCATCAAAATTATTAGAAAGAGGAAGTTGAGACACAAAATCCATCGATAAAGATTCCCAAGGTTTAGAGGGAATAGGAAGTGGTTGAAGCAACCCATGCTTCCAGTGACGGGGAGCCTTATTCCTATTACATTTGAAACAAGCTCTTATATAGGCCTTGATTTCTATGGTCATTCCTGGCCAGAAGAAATTCCTTGCTATTAAATGGTAGGTTTTATCAACCCCAAAATGACCAGCTAATGGAGAATCATGTTGACTATTGAAAATCCATAATTTTATTTCATTGTTGTCGGGTATGACTACTCTACCTTTTAAAACTAATAGACATGATTCAATACTAAATCTTTTGGCCCCTTGCTTTGAGAGTATTTTTTCTTTTATCCCTAAACAATAATTATCCTTCAACTGAGCTTCAAGGATGTTGGATAGTAGATTTTGAAAAGATTGAATTGTCATTGAATTAAGTTGATAAGTCGTTAAAATTGATTCATTGAGAATTGATTTCTCATTTGCTGGGTTCTTGTCAGAAAATACGTCCCCCTTCTGTGGGTAAACGTCATCCCGACGTGACAAGATATCTGGGACAATGCGGTTCTTACCTGGGCAATAGGAAATAGAAATAGGAAATTCAGACACAAATTCAGCCCACCTGGCTTGACGCCTGGTTAACACTTTGGAAGAAATAAAGTATTTCAAAGAATTATGGTCCGTTAGAATTTGAAAAGGACTATCTAAGCTGAGAAGAAAAGAGCGCCATTTTTTAAGACAATGAATAATAGCTAAAAGCTCTTTGTCATGAATTTCATAATTTTATTCTACTTCAATGAGTTTGTGTGACTCAAAAGCAACAGGATGAAACAATTTTGTTTCAGGATTTAATTGAGAAATGACCCCTGCGATAGCATAATTGCTAGCGTCTGTCTTGACTATTGTCAAAGCAGAAAAATCAAAGTGTCGAAGAATTGGAGCTTTGGTAAATGCAGTCTTCAATGCTTCAAATTCCTTTCGTGCTATAGAAGTAAAAACAAAAGGAATATCTTTTCTAAGAAGAGAAGTAAGATTGGAAATAGTTTTAGAGTAATCTTTAATAAATCTTCTATAGAAATTTGCAAAACCCAAAAAATCCTTGGAGGGATTTAACAGTTTTGAGCTCAGGCCATTCCAGGACTTTTTGGACCTTTTTGTTGTCCATGACTAAACCATCAGTGGATAACATAAAACCCAAAAAATTGATTGATTTAAGATGGAATTCGCATTTATTGTGCTTGGCGTAGAGACCGTGATCTCAAAGTCAATTTAGAACCTGTCAAACATGATGAATATGTTCATCTAGTGTCTTTGAGAAAATTAAAATATCATCTAAATATACAACAACAAATCGTTTGACAACATCTTGAAAGATATCATTGACAAAGGTTTGAAAAGTTGATGGTGCGTTACACAATTTAAAAGGCATAACTAAATATTCAAAACTACCAAATCTAGTGCGCATTACAGTCAGTGGTTCATGACCTTCCGCAATGCAAATAAGATTGTAAGCGCCTCTAAGATCAATTTTAGAAAAGAAATTAGCACCATTGAAAAGGGTAAGAAGCAATGACATAGGAGGAACAGGATATGCATTCTTCTTAGTGACTGTGTTGAGCTTTCTATAGTCAACACACAACCTAAGGCTACCATCCTTTCTCCTTACAAAAAGAACAGGGGAGCCGGTTGGAGATTTACTGGCTCTGATAAAAACTTTGGCTACATTCTCTGCAATTTAGTCTCGAAGAACTTGAGATTTGTCATTCGACAAAGAATAGACAGGACCTGCCGGAGGTACTGCACCTATTAACTCTATTTGATGGTTGTGGGGTGGATGAGGTGGTAACTTATCCGCCTTGCGGATTGAGAAAACATCAAGGAAATCATGATAGATTTCTGGTAGAGTTGATTTAATGGCTTCAACGTTGATTTGGTTGTCCTCATCATCTTCGAGAGAATCTGTTGAGGGAAGACCAGAATTGAGAGAGCATAATTTGATTACTTCAAGGCAATTTAAATCCTCTTTGAGTGAAGTCATCAAGCTAGAAGGGTTAGCCAATTTCTCATTTCGAGAAAGGTCAGATGCTTGCAAGTCATCTGGCAGAGATTTGTCCTCTAGCAGGAAATTTTCAGGCGGCTTGTTTAACTCCCTATTGACCTGCATTGAAAAATCAGAAATATACTTAGTGCATGGGGTGATCAATCCCCAGGACCAATCACTTTCAGGATTCCAATGCCTTAAAAAGTCATGGCCAAGAATGGTATTGTCCATCCTTGGGGCGTCCAAGACTGATAATTCCCACTCAAAGGGGCGAAAGTTCGGAAAGTTGAAAACCCATAAAACTTTCTTACTTACCCAATATTTGGCTTCCTCTGATTCAACCAAATATATTGAAGTTCAATAGATATCTGTAAGTGTCAGCTTTAACTTCTCGGAAAAAGATAAACTGACAAAAGAAATTGAATATCCAGAGTCTATAAGACAACTGAAGGGGGTATCCTCCTTGAAAAGAATGAATCTCAAGCGGTTTAAGGCAACTCCAGTCCTTAAGACATGGAGGTTCTGTGCACTGGGCAAGATAAGATAGTTTGCTTTGCACACAAGTAATCTATCTACTAGTTTTTTGACCTTGAACTAGTACCTTCTCTTTCCTTCAACTTCACAAAATCTTCTAGCTTGTGCTTATCCCCACAATACATACATAACCCATTATCTTCTCGCCTCTTCCTCTCAGCTTCTTTAAGTTCCCCTTTTGGATCCAGTACCTTACTGATATCAACTGGGGTCGAGCCTTTTTGTCAAGGTTTGTCCTTTCCCTTATTGGGTTTGGATTGAGTCGAGGAGGATTGAGTTGTCTGTGGGTGTGAAGAAGGTCCCAATTTAAAATTTAGGCCTTGAGATTTGTTGGCGTATCAACAATGTTGTAGTTGTCCTTGGTAAGCGCTGTCAAGTTCAAGGGTTCAATCCATTAAATCCATTAAAGTAGTCATCTTCTGACTGTGAAGATTTAATTGATCCAGAATCCTCAAAGGAAGTCATTTTTTGAAATGATACTTGAGGGCAGCATCATTCCAACCTACTTGAGTTTGAAGTGCTCTGAAGTTTGAAATATATTCAGAGGCTTTACCATTATCACTCATGCGAAGAAAATCAAGTTCAATTTCTGCGTTTTAAGTTTCATTAGGGTCACCGAACAACGTGAAGAGTTGGTCCTCAAACTTTTCCCAGTTATTAATAAGTAAGTGGGTTTCTGTCGAAGACAACATGAGAAGATAAGGTTTGAACCATATTGCTGCTTTTCCGGCTAGGAACGAAGAAGTGTAAACAACCTTCAATTGGTCTTTATTGAAGGTTTGAGGGTCATTATGGAACAGGAGCTTGCAGGTTTGCAAGAAGATCCACAATCTGTCTGGATTTTCTCCATCAAATTTATCAGGAGATTTCATGGAAGGAGTTTTGAATTTAGATCCCTCCAAAGACATTGGATTGGAAAGGGTTTTCATGAAAAGTCTCATGAAGTTCTCCAGCAAATTAGATGGTCCAGGTTCCAAAGGTTGACCAGAAGGGTGAGTATCAGGGGCGGATGGTGCCTTGTGCATTGTATCCTCTCCTTCTTCATCATCACTAGAATCATCAAAATCTTGTGGGATGTCTTCTACAGATTGGACTGAATGTTGCCGTTCCCTAAGGTCAAGAGGTTCCAAGGAGTGAGTGCAGGAAACAGGCTGTGTGGCTGTTGGCCTGCCTCTGGCGTGAGCTCTAGTAGTGCGCCTGTAGGAGCATTGCGTTGAACAGGTGCCATTTTATGAATTTAGAAAACACCTGAAAAGGGAAGTAGTAGTTCAAAGAATGAGAACTACGGAGAATTAAGTTATACTGTCTCCGGACGGCCTACACACAAGGTCGAGGGTGTTCCTGGAAGTGAAATGGAGGGAGGAGTTTAGAAACTTCTTTGAGGCACAGAGGAAATATCGGCGCAGTCGTCTAGAAGGTGGAAGAAGGAAAGAAGAAAAGGAGAAAGATACACAAGAAGACAAAGAATGGAAAGAGGAAAAGAGGGAAGGACGCAAACAAGGGAAAAAAGTTTAATATATAAAGTGAGTAGTCTGATTATTATTGTAATGTAAGTATTTTAATTTCAATGCGCAGCAGTCAAGTATTATAGTTGAATATTCTTATTGCAACCTTAAGATTTTGTATATAGTACTTATTTATTTTATTTCAACTAAATGTATTACTAGTTAAAAGAAAAGGAATCAATACGTGTATAAAAATATATAAGTGTAAATAAATTGTAATAATGTAAGTGATGCAGCCGAAGGGGGTTCCCAAGGCCCTTATATAGCCAAGGGGCCCTCTGAAGCGCCACAAAAGTAAATACAATAATTTATGAGTAAATGTGAGGGGTGAGAAATCAAAAATGTTCTAAGTTGTTAAAATGCAGTAGCCAATATTTCACCATTATTAATTCCCCCTGGATATTACGCATAAATAATTACAAAACATATAAAAATAACTTATGTAATTTAAAATAAGTATTATGCAGTACTATTTTAAAGTGGAATGTAATATATTACTATTTTAATTCATAAAATTAATACAAGTAATTATTTTAGATTAAAATATGAGAATGTAATTAGTTTAAATAATTTAATAAATTTAATTAAATAATTTTGAGCCACAGAAGCGCCCAAAAATCAGGGATAATAATGTATAAATTATTATAAGGGTCTAATAATTAATCAATATTATTATAAGTCAACAATTTGCCTTATAAGTATAATATAATATTATAATTAAATAATTATTATTTTATAATTATTTAAATAGATAAAAATGCACCCAATTTTTTATAGAATATAATATAATTTATTTTTATTTTAATAGTATATAATTAATAACATAGTAAAATAAATATCACCCTTATTTTAATTTTATTTAATAAGGTAATTTGTACTTAATTTTATTATGCAATATAATATTAATTTATATACATAAAAAGCATAATTTTTCGCCCTCTTTCAGGTCCAATAACTTAACATAAGTTTTACTGGGCTCCTGGTACAGCCTGGCTGACACTCCCTCACTCTAAAAAAAACAATAAAAAAAATGCTAAGATTTTTTCTTTTTATACTTTTTTAATAGAGCGGAAAGGTTAGAAATCTCTTTTCCAGGTATCCATTTATCATGCTCAGATGATTTATTCTTATATTTTAATAAATATTCAATACCTTTTTCAGAGGTGATAACTCTGTCATTAAGAATTTTATCAATTTCTGCAATTTCTGTGACTTCCTGAGGATTTTTCTTGGGTCTTCCCCTTCTCTTAGGAAATAAGTCACTGTTGGAAGTATAAGGTTTAAGGAGAGAATTGGGAAAAACAGGATGTTTTCTGTCATAAGGAGAATACAATATAACTTCTATTGCATTATCTCCCACCATTCTTTTAACAACAAACGGTCCTACAAATGGATCCTTTAATTTGTTATTGCCTTGTAAATTGAAGTGAACTGTAGATATTAGAACTTCATCACCCTTTTTAAGAGTGTGCTCTTTATGGGATTTATCCCATCTCTTTTTTTCATATTCAAATGCTTTATCAATACAACTTTGGGCATGTTTTTTGCACAGTTGCTGCATTTGGAGAATAGAATTCACACCAGGATTTAATTCCAACTTTGGTAATTTGTTATTGAGTATTTGAGCAGGAGTACTTGGAACATAACCTAGCCATAGCTCAAAAGGCTTTTTCTCAGTGACAGAATGAACAGTGCTATTATAATCAAATTCATGACCTGGAAGTAAGGTTACCCAGTCATGTGTATATCTGTCATTGTCTTTATATTCTAATCCAAAGGCACAATACCTTCTAATCATATCTTCCAAGGTTTGAATCATCCTTTCAGCCAGTCCATCAGTTTGAGGATGGTGGGCAGTGGATAATTTCAACTCACAACCACATATATCCATCAAAGACATCCAAAATTCAGAAGTAAACTTTGGGTCTCTATCAGATATGATGGCTTTTGGAAATCCAACAATATTAAACATATGTGACCACCACAAAAAGGCTAAATCTTTGGTGAAAACATCTTTATGGGTAGGAATGAATTTACACATTTTAGTGAATCTTTCCACTATAACCCAGCAAGAATTATAACTGTCTTTCCCTGCTACAGGAAGACCAGTGACAAAATCCATATTAATGATTTGCCAAGGAGCATCAGGTGCTTCAATATGTTGCATTAATCCTGCTCTTTTACCAGTAACTCTTTTATATTTTTGGCAAGAATCACAAGATTCAACATATAATTTTGTGTCTTCAGACATATAAGCCCACCATGCAGTGTTTTTAATCCTGACCATAGTTTTTTCTAGACCAAAATTACCAGCTAATATTTCATCATGACATAATTTTAAGATGATTTCTTTCATTGAAGGAGAAATAACAATTACATTAGTAAGTTTTCTCCTGTAATAAATATAACCATCATCAATTGAAAACTTTCCTTTAGTCAAAGAAATTTGGTACTTTGGTGGGAGAGTTTTTATTAATGCTTGAATTGAAGCATTCTTTAGTTCATTCAAGATAGTAACCAATTTATTCAAATCAGAATTGTTTTCATATGAATCCAGAATTAATTGCAACAATTCTTCCTCCATGTCCACAATATATATACCATAAATGTGAATGTTATCATCCTCAGGGACATAGGCAGGATTGGAGTCATTATTAGGTAGGGGTAGTCTTGACAGCATATCAACATTGGAGTGAACATTTCCAGCTCTATGGATAATTGTCATTCTTCCCCTGTACTCTTGAACAGCCAGTTGCCACCTAAACATATGTCTATTTGGTGTCTTCAGGTTTAAGAGGGACTTCACAGCACTACAGTCAGTTACCAGTTTAAACTTCTGGTCATCTAGGTAGTAATGAAGTTTTTCAAGAGCCCAAACAACTGCTAAGCACTCTAATTGAGTGGCACCATATTTCAATTCACTATTTCTTAAGGTTCTTGAAATATAACAAATTACAACCTCTGAGGATTTATCATTAATAATTTGTTTTTGGTGAAGGGCAGCACCCAGACCAACAAAGCTAGCATCTGTGTATAGGACAAAAGGTTTGTTGAAATCTGTAAGAGCCAATATAAGGGCTGTCATTAAGCAACTTTTTAATGTATCAAAAGCTTTTTGAAAGTCATTATTCCAGAGAAAGGCAACATCTTTTCTGGTCAGTTTTGTAAGAGGCAAGGCTATGACCTGATAATTTTTAATATATTGTATATAATAGCCACACATACCCAAAAAAATTTGGATTTATCTTACAGAAGTTTGTGCTTTCACATTTTGAATGGCAGCAACTTTGTTTTGGTCTACACAAACTTGTAAGCCTGACACAACATGGCCAAGGACTTTCAAGGATTGAAAACCAAATTTACACTTTTTTAAGGACAAGTTCATATTGATTTCATCCATTTTTTGAAAAACTCTATTTAAGTGAATCATATGTTCATCAAAAGTTTTAGAAAAAATTATAATTTCATCAATATAAACCATGAGTCATCCTTCAATTATTTCTTGATGGAAAGTGTTATCCATGACTTTTTGAAAAACTGAAGGAGAATTTTTAGGGCCAAATGGCATCCTAACATACTTATATATTCCCATATGAGTAGCAATTAGTAAATTTTTTTTTGAATTTTTCTCAACAGGAATTTGATGATAACCTTTATTGCCATCCAGACAACTAATAAATTTTGCACCCTGTAAGGTAGCATGAATTGAATTAATTCTGGGCAAAGGATAAATATCATCCACAGTATAAGTGTTTAATGCTCTGTAATCTCCACATAATCTAGCCCTATCTTTTTCATAAGAAATCAAGACTGGGGATATGACACAATATTTTGGGGTGTTATCCACTTTCTCAATTATATTCATTTTAAATAAGGTAGAAATATTATCTTCAATATCCTTTCTTTTTGTTGGAGAAGCAGGATATGGTTTTTTCTTAAGACTAGGAGGAATATCACTCAAGTCACAGGATAAAGTAATTTTCATTTCATCCTTAACAACTCCTAGGACATGAGAGCCATGAGAAAAAGCCATAGGAAAAGAGGTATTTGAGGCAATTATAGAATCCTTCTGCTCACTAGTTAATTTATCACCAAAAGAAGCAGTATTTATTTCAGTTAATAAACTATCCATTTCATTTGTTGGTCTACCTGTACATTGAATTAATGACTTACAAGACTTTAACAAATATGCAGAAGATTTTCTAGGCAAGAAATTTTGAATTTCCTTTTGCCATTCAATCCCAATGTGAAGCAATTATTGGCAGGGTCCAATTTTAAACCAAACATGGTCAGAATGTCATTACCCATAATAAACCAATTGCTCAAATTATTATTTCTCATGACAAAAAATTCACAAACAGCTCTGAAAAAACCACAATTATATTTGAAGAATACAGTGGCTTTGTATTTTTTGCCAATGGAACACAAAGTAGAGCCATAACCTCTCCATTTTTCACATGTCATAGGTAATAATTGATCCATATAATCTTTATCCACTGAAGCCAGTGCCTTTTCAGACACCACACTTCCTCCAGCACCAGAGTCAAGAACAAACTCAACATTTTTACCATTAATGATAACTGGTGCCTTCAAAGGGGATATGGATATAGAGCTGTCAGTAATATCTTTAATGATTTCAGCATTTTTCTACTGAAGATAAATCTAAATTACACTCCTCAGAAATATTGTCTAAATATTGCACATCTTGTTCCAACATTAAGACATCCTTAATGGAGTCATTTTCATAGGAGATATTACTGCCACAGTCACTGGAAGAATCATTGAGATCAACATCAGCATCCTCAGTGTCTGCAGTTTGTTCAACAAGATGAATTTTCTTGTCACACACATGGCCCTTCTGCCAAGGTTTGTTACATTTAAAACAAGTTTTAGTTGCATATTTTTTGGGTGCAACTGGGGCAGAGGGTTTACCAGGTTTTTCTGGAGGTCTGGTAGAGGGCTTACTCTGATCATGATAAGATTTCATATGATAATTCTTTGGTTCATATCTATGGTTAAGTAATACTTCATTACAGATATTAATAAAAGAAGAATGTTCCTTTACATGCTCAGTTCTAGCCACGATTAAATCTCTTAGAGAATTTGGTAATTTATAAAGAATTTTATCTCTCCAAATATCATAATTCATTTTTGGATCAATAGCTCTCAGGATTTTTGTTACTTTCATAAGAAAAACAATTGGTTTATCAACAGAGGAAGAGATATATTCAGAGCTCTCATACAATCTCTGTTGAGCCAATCTAAATTTCGAACCACCAAACTGATTCTCAATCAAGGTTTTCCATTCATTCCATGTATAATAGATATCCTTCAATAAAACAGATTCATACCACATTAAGGCTTCATTGGAGAATAAAGAAATTAACTTAGAAACAATTTCTTCATCTTGTAATTTATATGACTTCTTCAAATTATCAATTCTTTGGATAAAGTGTTGCCAATCAGATGAAGAATCACCATAAAAGGTAGGGTATTGTTCCAGTTTAGGCCAGTTTTTAATATGGCTAGGGTGGTCAGCCTTATGGTTTGAATTATTCAAGGTAATCAATTCTTGAAGTATTGAAAGGTGTTCAGATATTTCATTACTGACAGAGTCATATGGCTCATTGTGAGTATCAAAATACTTTTTGTTTGAAGCACCAGACTTCACAGACAAGTTATCAACTGGTTTAATTGGGGCATTACAAGTGAGAGAAGAAACACCCTGTTCAGGCTGTTTATTTTTATAATTAACAGAAAGCTTAGTATTATTTCTTACCTCATCACAATTGTCATCATGAATAGCTTGTAATGTAGAAACCTTTTCCTCAAGATCAGATGATTTATTCCTTAATTCAGGGATATAAGATAGTTGATCATTAATTTTAGCAATAGATAGAACATTTCTGTCCTCTTCTACTGAGCATTTATTACTCAAATTCTGGAAATCAATTTTCAATTTTCTTAATTCACTGTGCAGAAGCTTATTGTTATTTTTAAAGGGAGTATTTTCATCCACAAGTGGCTTCATATCATTGATAAGTTTATTAAGATAATTATTTTTATCAGAGAGTGATCTGTGATTATTTCTAATAGACTTTTGCTGAGAAAGGATGGTATTTAAAGTATCTTTCAATTTGAAATAAGCTGTGTCTTGGACAGAAGAACTCACTTTGCAGTGTAAATGTAAATTATTTAATTTATCATTCTCATGTTTTAATAAATCTCTTAAAATTTTATCTTTGATAACATTAAAATCAGGAGAGCCTTTCAATATTTCTTCAGAAGTTTTCTCAAGTAAAACATAAATTTCAGGAGCAACAGAATCATTTTTAATTGCAAGAGAAGGATTAACTAAATAAGTAGAGGTCAAATGTAATGGTTCATCAAAAGAGAGTTTGCTTAGAACATCATTAGGGCTACTAATTACAGGAAGTTTTCTTTTAATAGGTTTAACTGTTCTTTCACCATAGTCAATAAGATTACCTGTAGAATAATTCTTATTAGTATAAATACCAAAATGTTTATCAACCAAATCACTTACCATGGCAGAGGAGGAAACTTCCCCTGTGCCTTCTTTCTTCTTCCTCCCTGATAAGTATGGGGCTGAGGAGTATAATTGAATTTTTGTGTCCTGTGTGGGCCAGGGTGTTGAGTTGCTGGCTGCTGAACATTCTGTTGGTAATGGCTCATCAAGTAATCCCATTTCCACTGTTACACTTGTAGAGTGTTTTTATTTTGGGTGGAGGAGCTGAGGGACTGAGAATGTTGATCCTGAAACTGAGGCTGACTGGGAGGCAACTGAGGAGGGGCCTGTGCCTGATTTTGGGTCCTGAGTTCCTGAACTTGATCCCACAAGGTGTCTACTTTTGCCTTGTATTTCATGTTTTCTGTCTTCAGTTCTTTGATGTGACTGGACAGCTGGTTAATTTGCTGGGACAGAGGAAGTCTTCTTATTTTGAAGCCTTTTGGAAGACCTTCTTGAGGTACTGGAGGTTTTACTTCCTTCTGTTGTGCTGGGGGAAGGGGGTTTGATTTTTATACTTCTCCTATCATTTCCACATCCTGAATTGTGTGAATTTTTCTTGTTAGCATAAGATTTTTTATGTGCAAATTTAGAAGAACTCACAGTGTCAGCATCATAATCAATTTCAATTTCATCCACATTCAAATTTTGCATGGTTTCACTCAATTTGGAAGACATGTTTTATCTGTGGGATAAAAAAAAATCAAGTGGTTAATATAAAATTACTGATTCAAAAGGTAATTAATTATTGTTCTTTATTATACTGTTTAATTTTGAAATCACAACAATAATAATAAAAATCAAATTGTATTAATTTAATAATTCATTATTTCAATTGATTTGGATAATAAAATTTATTTAAAATTTCAAAATCTTTAAACATTAAGGTTTATTTATTATTATTTTGAATTTATCAACAATAAACAATTTATTACTATTAGAAAAAAAAATTCTCAAAGTAAGAATAAAATTATTTATTATTTTAAATCCTAAAAACAATAAAGAAAAAGTATTATTTTAAAATAATCAAACTTTAACTTATTATTTCAAATTTGTTAAAACAATAAAAATTTAAATTTAAAGATTATTATTTTTGTTAAAAAAGAATAATCAATAATAGAATTAAATTTGGGACTAAATACACTGAGTATTATTATTTTCAACCAAAAATAATTAATAATATTTATTGGGACTAAGTATAAAATACTATTTTGGTCAACCAATAATACCAATTATTTAAGATAATTAATTAAATAATTTAAATAAAATAAATGGCTTCTAGGACTAAGAGATATACTCTATTATGGTCAACTAGGAATAAAAAAAATAAAATATGATCACTTACACTCAGTGTTTCAGGAATTAAGCCAAAAACACTGTTATTGCAATAAAAAATCTTGTATAATAGTTGAAAGTGGCAGAGATTGATTTACAGTAGTGATCGTTAAATCACTTACAATATATAAGACTTTTAAAAATATATAAACCTTATATTTAGTTCCCCAGTTCAATTCACGGTCGCGGAAAAATTTCACCTTTTTGCGCTGTGGTCTTCCAACATTGGCAGGGGCCTTTGTTGTGTGATTTGGCGCTGTTTGTGCATGTCTTAATTGACATCTGTTAAGGAATTTGGTATTTTTCTGATTATATTCCGTGGATATCGGGTCTGCCGGTATGTGGGTACTATCATTGGATAGCCCTGGTTTTTCTCTATATTTTATGTCTTGTAGACATTTTTCATATTCTGAGTTTTAAGGGGTCATTTCCTCATTTTTCATTTATAAAAGATTGCTTTTTAATTTTTTTTTTTTTGTTTTACGGGCTAACCTTAAGTCTTAGGGTTAAGTGCTTAGTACCATTGGATAGAGCTAATTTTTCTCTATATTTCATGTCTCAATGTTGTTATAGTGAAATTCCGTGTTTTAAAGGTTTTAGTAGTTGTAGCTAATTTTTCTAAGTAGATTAGTGGTTTTTATTGGTTTTCTGGCTTCAGGGAGGCCGGGCCGCTTCAGGCGGCATCTCCGACGTCAGGCAGCCTGCCCGCCTCTGTTTTTAGGAGGTTGGGGAGCGCTCCAGGAGGGTTTTTTATGCAATTTGGCGGGTACAGGCGCCAGATTGGTGGGTGCGCATGGGATCTTAGTTAATGGTCTGTGTGTACATAGTGAAGAAGAGAGTTTGGGGCAACCTTAATCATCATACAACCATCTGGAGGTGATCTCATTGTTCTTCACTCAGTTTTCACTGTTTTCTGGCCACAATTGGCTGTGTTTGTTGCAAGTGAGTTCTTCATTTAACTTAACTTTAGCAACTGTTTTCTCTGTTATAGTCTTGCAAGCTATAGCAAGTATTATTGCTGTCTCTGGTGTGGATTTGCAGCCTACATCAAGTATCTTTGCTGTCTCTTGTGTGGACTTTGTTCTACATTTCAGTTCTTTGGTCTGGTAGTCTATCTGGGGACTACTTTCTTGGCTCATCAAGCAGTCAAGTGTGTTAAAAAGGGGCTTTAGCAAAACAGGAACCAACTTACTTTAGCAAGTAAATCTCACTCTATTTTTCTAAAGGGACAGGGGATTTTCTCTCTGGTTTTTCTCCAACTCCCTTGGTCAAGGCCTATAGCTAGTACTATAGGATTGTCTACATTTCTGGCGCCCAACGTGGGGTCAGAACTTGCTAGTTCTTTGGAATCTCTGTTTGCTTGGGTTGGCTCTTTTTGGTGTTTTGGACTGGAGGAACGGCTTCTGGATCTGCTATTCCTGTGGTGACTGTCAGTGGGGGGGATGGTCCTCCTTCTGTGATGGTTAGGGAGTGTGTGAGGATTAAAACTTGGGATGGTACCAAGTTTAATGGGGAGGATGTCAAGTGGTTTCTAGAGAAGTATGAAACTGCTGCTGGGGTAGATGGTGCTTCCTACCTGGACATGGTGAAGCAGATTATCTTCTTCATTGGTGATAGGTCAGTGGAGAAGGAGATTGTGGCCATGTCTGGCTACAAGAAGAGGGATTGGAAATTGTTGTGTAGGA
The DNA here is from genome assembly GCA_030280995.1 of Hemileia vastatrix. Classification (NCBI taxonomy): domain Eukaryota; kingdom Fungi; phylum Basidiomycota; class Pucciniomycetes; order Pucciniales; family Zaghouaniaceae; genus Hemileia; species Hemileia vastatrix. Next base: position 394,729 of record JASXTE010000006.1, read on the forward strand.
AAATGGTGGATAGATGGGGTTTCAGGTTCACTATGGTGGATCTGAACAAGGTTGTCAGTGAATGGCAATCTTATGGTGGTGTTGGTAACTTACATAGTTACAGGAAGTTTCTGCTACAGTTTGATCCTGTGGTGGAATATTTGGTGGAAGTGGAGGAGCTGGCACATGAAAATGCTGCCAAAGATGTTTTTTGGTCTGCCCTAACTAGAGATGTCAGGATGGATGTGTTGAAGGAGTTGTCAAGAAAAAAATTGATGAAAACTCTTTCTAATGGGGACCAGAAGTTGCCTGCTTTGGATAAGGTGAAGGAGGCTGTTGAGGCCCATTTGAAGTTATTGGCTGTGGACACCTATCAGGAGGGGTGTGCCAAGTATGTCAGCAAAGTCAGTGAGGCTTTGGCTGAAGAGGAAGTTAGGGAGAAGAAGGAGGAGAAAAATTTGGTGCAGGTTCCCAAACAGGAGAGGGACCCAATGGTGGAGCAGTTGGCTGATCTGACAAAGCAGCTGCACATTTTTGTCCAGGAGGCCAAGAAGGTTAATAAGGCACCTTCTCAGCCAAGAGATTTTGAAAGGAGGGCTGGTAGGAGTGATCCTTGGGTTTGCTCTTATTGCAGTAGGAGGGGCACAGGTCCAATGATTCTTGGGCACTGAACAGAGATGTGTCTGAAGGAAAAGTGGAGTTTGATGGAAGGGTTTTTAAGTTCCCTGACGGTTCTTTTGTGAAGCCCAGTGAGGGGCAGGCTCCTGTTGATTTGGTCAGGAGAAGGGGTGGTCTCAATCAAAGGAGGGCAAGGTTTGAGGAGATTTCTGATCAGGGGAAGTCTTCTGTTAAGGTAGATGAGGACGTCAAGGGAAAGGGGAAGGAGGTCAATAAGGTCTCCCTTTCTACTTCCTTTGGTGGTTTGGAGTTGTATTCTTGTGGTGGACAGTAAAGTGGTGAATGCTTGGCTGGTGTTTATGATGTGGAAGTTGGGAAGATTGGTAGGCCTAAGAGCAGTTCTCAGGCCCAACCAAAGCCAAATGCTTCAAAGGGGGATCCTAAGCTGAGTGCAGCTAGGAAGAGGTACAGCAAAGAGGAGCTGTAAAAGATGCAGAAGGGTATGGCTGATATGGGCCCCCCTAGTTTTGGCACATTTGATATGAATGGTGAGCCAATGCCAATGGAGGTGGATTCTGACTCTGAGGAGGATGTCCCTTTGGCTTCATTGCCAAAGCCTGTTGGAGTCAGAGGTTCTGGTGAGGGATCAGGTTTGGTTCCTGTTAAAGGTAAATCTGTTGGTGGTGCTGGTCCTCAAGAATCTTCTAGGACCAAGGTGGTGAAGCAAAGAGGTCACTTCAAGAGGCCAGTAGTGTCTGGCCAAGTTAATGTTATGGACTCTGTCCTGGAAAGGATGAACCAGGGTCAGGTTTTCCTATCCTATGGGGAATTGCATGCTATCAGTCCAGGTTTTGGTTGATAGGCAGAAGAAGTTGTTGACCAGGAGAAGTGTTTCTTCTGGTGAGGTAGAATACATTTGTGATTCTGCTGAAAAGTTTGGTGAGGGGTTGGAAACTTATTTTTCTGCTCCTCTGGGATATGTCAATGTCACTCTGAATGGCAGGGAGGCAAGGGCATTGGTGGATTCAGGTTCTCAGATAAACCTGATTTCTTTGTTTGAGGCAACTCATATGGGCCTCCCCATCAAAACTGGTATTGGTTGGAATTTGAGAGGGATCGGTAGCCATGTCACTGAATTTGTTGGAACTTTAGAGTTTGTGAAGTTAGATGTTGGAGGAGCCTCAGGGAAGGTTCATTTTTACATTGCTAAAGGTAATTTAAAAGCAGTATTGGGCAGGCCATTCTTGATGGATTTTCAGGCAATAATTGGTTATCAATTTGATTTGGGAATCAGTTTGGAGTTGACTGGTGAAGACAAAAGGAGGCTTCACATGAGGTTGTCATCCCCTGGAGAGGATGGTTGGGAGACTAGGCCTGGTTTATCTTCAATGTGCCAGTGTATGGACTGCTGCAGGAGAAGGAAGGAAGTGGGTTCTGCCTCTGGTTTTTTGGAGTGCGGCTCAGGCTCTATTGAGAGTCTGTCTTTTTTAGAGTAATGAGGGCTGATCACCCTAGTGCTACAACCTCTCCCCGAGATGAGGAAATCCCAGGTTGTAGTAGGTCAGCTCCCTTGGAGATATACCAAGTGGATTTTCATTTTTCTCTTTTTAATGTTTCTCTTCTCTGAAAGTATTCATCAAGTTTTTTATCAAGTCTCTGTTCTCTCTCAAGATTCTTAATCATTTTTAATTCAAGTTCAAGGAAGAAGATTGGTTATATATCTTTATTGAAAGATATGCGGAAAAGTTTTGGGGTGGTGAGATTGGGGTCTAAAAGTAAGTCCTCCCAATTGTGCACCGCTAGGGTTTCTTCTACACCTTTCAAAATCATTACCTGGGCCACACCTGTGAGCATTGGGGAAACCCCTGGTTTTTTTTGTAGGACAGAAGGAAACTCAAGAAAGGAAGATAAAAATTTCAAGATAATTCATGAAAATCAAGAAAAAAATCTGAAGATAATGAAGAAAGAAGATGCAAAATATTTTTGTGAAGATATTCAAGATCTATTTTTGGGCCTCCAGCATGAGGATAAACTGCACAATTTTAGAAGATTTGATTCAGAAGATTAATCATGATTTGAAGATTTGGAAGTTGGAAGTGAGGATGAAGATGTGGAATTGCGGAAAAGGTTTGGAGTGGTGAGATTGAGGTGTAAAAGTAAGTCCTCCCAATTGTGTACTGCTAGGGTTTCTTCTATACCTTTCAAAAACATTACCTTGGCCTCACATGTGAGCAATGGGGAAACCCTTGCTTTTTGTTCCAGGTCTGATGGTGAAGATTTCCTGAAGATCCCTCAAGTTGAAGGTGGAGCGGAAAAGTATAAGAAGTTAGCGCAGAAGATTAGGCCTGTAAATGAGCCTATGCCTGTGGGCTTGAATCCGCCTTTGAAGAGACCTCCTTTGTCAAGGGATCCGTACTGTACTCCTTTGGTGAAGAATCCTCTAGAATTTGTAGAGACGGCTAGGGTGACCGTGGAAAGATTGAAAGTTGTTAATTTTGGTCCTGATGGGTGGTTGTCTGAGGAAGAAAAGAAGTTGTTGTTGCTCGTTATTGTGCTAAGGGAAAAAGCTGTGGCATTTCTTGAAGAGGAAAGGGGTGTGTTGAAGCACTCTTATGGGGAACCTTACTTGATTCCTGTGGATTGCCATGAACCTTGGCAAATCAAACCTATTCCGATTCCAGCCGCTATTAGAGAGGATTTTGTAGAGATTGTTAGGGAAAGAGTCAGGACTGGGTTATATGAACAATCAACATCCAGTTACTCAAGTCCGGTGTTCTGTGTAAAGAAGCAGAATGGAAAGTTGAGGGTGGTTCATGATCTTAGAGCCTTGAATAGAGTCACTATCAAGGACGCTGGTATGCCGCCAAGTGCAGAGGATTTTGTTGAAGCTTTTGCTGGATGGGTGTGTTATGGTTTGGGTGATATTATGGGTGGTTATGATGAGAGGGAACTAAATACGGATTCTAGGCCTGTCAGGCTAAGGTCAAGTACAAGGATGTGAACTAGCTTGAATAGTCAGTTTTCTAGAATATTTTAATGGTCCTATATGAATACTGTAATGTAAATCCAATAAGTAGTAAAATATAATCAAAATTAAAGGTCTCAGTAATATAACTCTCACTATTTTTATATATGGATTACAATCTTTTTAGTTGGTAGAAAAATAGATTTTATAATTTCAGATACTATTCAAAAGTCTTATAAAAGTACTAACTGATATGTATTTTAATTTATTTGGTTATATTGGTAAATTGTAAATGATAAAGAATGCAGAAAAAAAGACCAAAAACCCCCACCTTTTATACACACTAAGTTTCCCAAAAAACATCTTGATGTACCATCCAATACAATGCTAATGAAGCCTTCAAACAATTAATAGACCTCTCCATCAACGCCACTATTGGCAAATAACATAATTAAACAAACAACAACCACTAAAATCCTATTAATAATAAGGGAGATCCATCAAAATTAAAGAAAAGACAAAAAGAGAGTATATGTGTGGAAAACAATATTATAACAAGGTTGAAGGAGACTTTTTAAGGTTAATTATAGCTTAATAATAATGGGGATCTACAGTAGAAATGGAGGGGCTAATCCTGACATTATACTACGTGAAATTCCCATTCAAAAATAACCAAAATTGACTGAGAAACCACCCAAAAACTTAAAAAAGGGCGTGAACAGTGGGGTAACTACATGCAGTCCTTGGCAGGCGCTTGCACGGGTAAATCCTTGACTAAAATTAGGCGAATTTAAGCGTGGTGATGAAATAAGGTGCCAAGAGTGAGGTTATTAATGAAATTAGTGCATATAAACAAGGTCAATGCATTATTAATTAAGCTAGGACACTAAATAAGCGCCTGTCGCCTATTTTAGTGTGTTTCCCCACAGTGGGCGTAGAATGTGGGGTAATTATAGTGTGAAAAAGCTAAATTTTCTAAAAATGAAGCTATTCACACGGGAAAAAAGCAGGCAGTATGTAGCCAGTACACAGAAGCCATTTCTGGCATAAAAAACACCAAATTTGAAAAGTGTTATTTTTATGCATTTAAATAGCCAAATCAATAGTTGTAATTGAGCCCAATTGATCTGTCAAAGTGCAATTTTGATATTCTCAATTTTATAGTGCATATAGTCAACTTTTAAGTGAAATAAAGCGCATTTCTTGTTTTTTGTGTAAAACAATGAATATAACAGCTTTAAGTGTACTTAAAAATTATGTAGCCTTATACTTAGGGTTCTTAAGATTACCCTAACATATTCCAACTTAATATTAAGTACATAAGACTTATAAAAGGTGGATATATGAGTGTATATAAGGTGTTATAATGGCATTTTATGTGTATTATCATAATTTTACTTATGTATACTGTTTGTGTACTCTCATTTATTGTTCCCATGTATAGTTCATGTGTTTAACATAACTTATAAGCACTTTTTACTCAGTCCTGGGGATATACAGGCTGAAAAGGCCTCTCACAACTTTTGAGACTCCTTTGGGAAGATTTCAGCTCACTAGGTTGCCTCAAGGAGCAACTAATTCAGTGGCAGTTTATCAAGCACAGATGGCTTGGATATTGCAGGATGAGGTTCCTACTCATGCTGGTATTTTTATTGATGATGGTGGAATTAAAGGACCATCCACTGATTATGGCAATGAGGTGTTATCGGAGAACCCTGGAATAAGGAGGTTTGTGTGGGAATATGCAATAACTCTAGAGAGAGTGTTGTTTAGGATTGAAGAGGCTGGTTTGACCATTTCAGGGTCAAAATTCTGTTGTTGCGTTCCTGCTTTGGAAATTCTGGGTCATGTGGTATGTAAAGAGGGAAGGATTATGGCAAAGAAGAAGATTAATAAAATTAAGTCATGGCCAAGGCCTAAAAATACTACTGAAGTCAGAGGATTTTTGGGTGTATGTGTATATGTCAGGATTTTCATTAAGGATTTTTCTTTGTTGGCTTCCCCTTTAAGGAGGTTGACCAGAAAAGATTCAGATTGGGAATGGACTGAGGAGTGTGAAGAGGCTTTTCAGAAGCTGAAAAAGGTTGTTGGTGAAGATATAATTCTTCACAAGTTGGATTATGGTGTTGGTGCTGGAAAGATTTATCTGGCAGTGGACTCAAGCTATATTGCTGCTGGTGCTGTTTTGTCTCAGGAGGATAAGACTGGGAGGGTCAGGCCAGTAAGGTATGAGTCTGTGGTGTTTAATGAGGTGGAATCTAGGTATTCTCAACATAAGTTGGAATTGTGTGGCGTAGCTAAAAGTTTAAAGAAGCTACAGACAGTTTTGTGGGTGCAGCATTTTGAGCTGCAGGTCGATGCAAAATCTTTGGTTCAGATGATCAATACACCTAGTCTTCCAAATTCTCCAATGACTTGGTGGGTGGCATTTATTCAACATTTTTCTTTTGACCTGGTACACAAACCAGGTAAAACTTTTACTATGCTTGATGGGTTATCAAGGAGGCCACCTACAGATGAGGATTCTGATTCTGAAGAGTTTGACGAAGATGTTCCAGTGATTAGGGCCAGCACAAAGGGGGCTGAGGATTTTTCTTTCCTCCCCCATGAGGCTAAACTGGATGATTGTTCTGACCTCCCCCAAGAGGCTAAACTGGCTGGATCTGATCTTGATTCTGGTGATCAGGATGTTTTTGTTGATGAAGATGGAGTTGTTGTTTGGGACAGCTCAAAATTGGAAAAGGATGTTTTTGTTAGTGGACTGGATTCTCACAAGGTTCAGTGGAAAGAGAAGGACGTGCCAAAATTTAAGGATTGGTGTCCTGGTTGGGCTGCTCAATTTGCTCATGTTCACACTGGTGATTTTGATGACAGAGTTGTACCCTTGGATGTTGTTTTGTTGGATTTGTAAGATAAGACCTGGGGTCAATCTGGTTTTTATTTTATTTTGGTAGAATATCTGTTGACCTTGGAGAGGCCAGATAGTTGTTATGATGATACTTGGTTGGCAATCAAGAAGAAGAGTCCTGGATTTTATGTTTCAGGAAGGCGGTTGATGAGAAGGAGACATCTTAATCCTCAAGTGGTGGTGACTCAGAAGAAGGGTCAAGAATTGGTTTTGAAGTCTTTGCATGAAGACCTTGGTCATAGAGGCTTTGGGGAGACTTATAGAAGAGTATCAGACAGATTTTGGTGGCCGGTTATGAAGTTGACTGTGCAGGGTTGGGTTCAATCTTGTGAAGAATGTCAAAGAAGAAGTCACTTGAAACCTAAAGAGATGGGCCGTGCTACTGGTGAATCAACTGTTTTTGGAAGGGTCAGTCTGGATGCTGTCCATATTAAAGAGGGCAGGTATAAATACTTGATTGTTGCTAGGGATGATTTGTCTGGTTGGGTTGAGGCGGTGCCTCTGGTTAATTTGACTTCCAATAATGTGGCAGAGTTTTTGAAGAAGGAGTGGATTTATAGGTATGGGTTGATGAAGTTGGTGACTGTTGATGGTGGGCCAGAGTTTGGTGCAGAATTTAAAGAAGCTGTGGCTAGTGTTGGTTCTAGTGTTAGAGTGGCTACTCCGTATTATCCTGAAGCTGAAGGCATGGTTGAAAGAGGCCATCAAGTTATCAAGAATGCTTTGGTGATTATGTGTGGAGATAGTGCCAAAAAGTGGAGGCATTATTTACCCTTGGTTTTATTTGCTGATAGGATCACTGTGAAGAGGACAACTGGCTATTCTCCTTATGAGCTAATGTTTGGTCAAAAATACGTTCTACCAGTGGACTTGGAAGCTGTCTCTTATCTTGGAATTAATTGGGATGACATGCACTCAACAGAAGATTTGCTCTGTGCCAGGATGCAACAGTTGGAATGTAGAGAGGAATGTCAAGAGAAGGCATAATCTAGAATGATGAAGATTAGGAATCAATCAGTCAGATACTGGGACAAGAAGTTAGCTCATAGACTCAGGAATCCCTTGAAACCTGGTTGTTTGGTTTTGGTGTATAATAGAAGTTTGGAGAGTCAGTGGGGCAAAATGTTTGCTGACAGATGGAATGGACCTTAAAGAGTCAGGTCTCAGGCGTCTGGAGGTTCTTATGTTTTGGAAGAGTTGAATGGTGCAGTCTTGAAAAAGAGGGTGGCTGCAGACCAAGTGAAGAGATTTTATCCCAGAGGCACTAAGCATGAAGAGGTTTGACTCCGCAATGAGGATAAACTACGGACCATTTTTTTATTTTGGAATTTTTGTGGTGTTGCAGAGCAACTTTTGTGTGGAAACTTTTTGTTAGAAGGTACCCATGGGTGGGGCTTCTAGATTTGATCTTGGCAAGTGTAGGGGTGACTGATGGGCTGGCTGCTCTTTCAACAGTTACCCCAGATTGTCTGTTTCCAACCCTTTTTCTTAAGTTGGTTGAACCCTAGTATTGGTTTCTTTTCACAGGTTTTAGTCCTCTATGACTTTAAACTGGAAATTGCTTTGGTTTTCAAGTTCCGGACTCTTCACTCTTATTGGTTTCGGTTTATTGTGTTGGATTTTGTGTTTTTGTTAGAATGTACCCAGGGGGGGCTTCTAGATTTTATTTTGGCAAGTGTGGGGGTAACTGATGAGCTGGCTGCTCTGTAGAACAGTTACCCCAGAATTTCTGTCTCAAGTCTTTTGTTTTTCCTAGTTGAATTCTAGTTCTGTTGTTTATTATTCAGGTTTCAAGTCCACTATGACTTTAAACTGGTTTGGGACTGGCTTCTTTATCTTTGGTTCTTTCAGATTGGTGGTGGATCACTGGTGGTCTCCCATCATTTTTACTTATTGGAGGTAGCCCACCCAGTGATCATTTCTATGGACCGGACTTTCCCTTATTGGGCCATCTATGGAGCTGGACTTTCTTTGATTATGCAGTTATGTTTTTGCTAGATAGCAGTATTAGATTATTTTCTTTTTTCTCTTTTTTTCTTTTAATTTTTTATGGGGGTTGTTTAAAATTATAAAATCAAAAATATAGGGTGTTACCACATCAGGGTCACCTGGATGTGGGCAAGCATTTGTGTGGAAAGGCACATCGATTGGCCGGGCAATGCTATTTTCTTATTTTTAATTATTATTTATTTCATGTGTTTCTGTGTTTCATTATTTTTTATTATTTTCTGAATTTCTAAATTTTTTGAATTTTGTTTTCTGTTAACCATTAAAAAGAATTTATTGTGTATCCACATCAAGGTGCACTTGGATGTGGGTAAGGTATCAGGGGATCAGCTCATCAATTGGCTGGGAAATACCATTTGTATTATTTTTTATATTTTATTTTATTTTATTTATTTCATTTCATTTCATTTTAGTTATTAATTTTTAATTTTAGTATATTAGTAGATAAAAAAGCAAAAAAAAAAAAAAAAAATTCTGAAATTATTTTTTATTAATTGTTTTATATTATTATTATGTTTCTAATATTTTTGCAGGAGCTAATTGTCTGGATGATGAAGCTTCTGGAGGCTGGTCCGGATTGTGATGACGTTTTTGTTTTTTTTGGGATTGTGGGAAGCACTGTGTTCTTTGAAGTGCATCCTTCTGGAGAGATTATATGGATTGTAATGGTCAGGAATTTTATTAGAGGGAAGTTCAGAGGAGGAAGAAGAAGAGGCAGGAATGGAGTGCTGGAGGGTGTGCTTAATGATCCTAGACATTTTCCAGGGGTCGTCCAACAGGCATTTTCTCAGGGATTTTTCGAAGTCATTCAAAGGTCCATGGAGGGCAAAGGCTTTTAGCATGCTTGAACACATGGTGCTTAGGTGTTTTTTTATGTCTCCATAATCCAGGGTCAAAGAAGTTTCAAGAGTTTGGCCAACTCCAATAATAGATTCAGGAGGAAGGGTGCCAACTAGACAATAACAATTTGATCAGTGATTATTTTTGTTGAAGAAATGGGATGAATTAATTTGGTACTTAAAGATTGGAAGCTCATCAAATTTGTAAGCAGCTGGAATTTGGATCTCTGAAGATTTTGGAATGGTCATAGTGGGTGGAACAACTAGCGAAAGATATCGATTCTCATGGTCTTCCTCTGAAGGATCCTGAGAAGGTGAACTGGGATGCTGATGTTCCTGGGGCCTAGTTGGAGCAGCAAGATTGTTGTTGTTGTTGTGGTTGTTATTTCTGTTGGATTAAGCTGGAGGAGGTGCTGGTGATGGAGTACCAGGGTTGTTAAAGGATGGAGCAGGAGAGGGGGATTTGGAAGCAGACTGCTCTTTTTTGGATGGAGAATTTGAAGAGATGGAACTGTCAGAAGAGTAGTTGGCTGACAGAGGAGAGGTATAGTTTCTTTGTCTTAGTTGGGGACGAAGTTGTTGTTGTGGAGCAGTGTGTGGTGTTCTGGTTTCTTCTTGGGTTTCTCTGGCAGTTCTCTTAGAAATCTGGGAAATTTTGGTGCTTTTGGACTTTGGAAGGGTGGATTGCATTGCTCTGCGAGCAGTAGGAGGTAGTTGGGTTGAGTTGTTGTTGTTGTCTGGATGAATTTGGCTATTTTCTGGCCGTTTTTGGAGGTTTTGGCCCTGATTTTCACTGTTTGGTGAGGCGGGCAGGCCACCTGGACGTGGTCTAGAAGCCTGGGAGTTATTTTGAAGCTTTTTGAGCCAATTTGGCGAAGATAAAAGCAGTTTCTTGTGAGGCTAAGGCTGGTCTTTTGGGAAGAGTGCGGGAAGCTGAGCTTCTGGATCTTCTGGAAGGAGCAGAAGATAGAGAGGAAGAGGAAGGACCAAGCTCTGGGTATCTGGTAGGGGATCTGGAGATGTATTTGTGAGAAGGAGAAGGCGGAGAAATAGGGTAGTTGGCGTCTCTGTCACATCTTTTCTTTTTGGAATAACAAGAGTCACAAGCCCTGTTGTAGAATTTGGATTCAGGATTTGAAGAGTGAATGTGCAAGGTCTGCACATGTTAATGCACTGTTTGCAGGCATAGTCCTTGGGAGCAGTGAAGCAAGGGAGAGTAGAAGGGTTAACATCAGAAGATCCAGCCATGATCTGTGGTGAGAAAAGATGATAAAAAGGCATAGGAGGAGATTTTTGTCAGTGATGGGTAGATGATGAAGTGAAGGTGGAAGTTCAGCAGGTTGGCTGTAGAGGTGTGCTGCATGAAATTTGCTGCGTCCATTTTATGCAAAATTCCGTCAGTCCATCAAGACTCTAAACTGAAAAAGCTATGGTATCAAGCCAGTCCATCAAGACTTTAAACTGAAATCTGGTTTCTGTTAGTCCTCCAAGACTTTAAACTGGCTGGTTTCAAGATTTTATCAAGGCTAGTCCGTCAAGACTTTAAACTGAACACTGTGTTAGTCCCCCAAGACTTTAAACTGAGGGTTGTAAGTCCCCCAAGACTATAAACTGAGTAAAAAGTTTTTGTTGTTGGAGTTGGTTTTGAAAGATTGGTGGAGGGTATCCACAGGGGGAGCCTCCGAATTCAGCAAAGGCAAGTTTGGGGGTAATTGATGGGCTGGCTGCTCTATTCACAATTACCACAGAATGTTAGTTTTTTCTCTGTGTCTTAATGTGGTTGATCTCTGGTTCTGGGTTATGATTTAGGTTTTTGAGTCCCCCAAGACTTTAAACTGAGGGTTTTGAGTCCCCAAAGACTATAAAATGAGGATGGTCCCCCAAGACTTAAAACTGAGGGTTGTTTGTGGTTACATCCTATAGAAGGTGTGGTCAATTTTTCTTTTCTGAATCAAACTCAAGTACTAGTGGAATTACAGAGGGAATCAAGAGATGAAATGAAGTGTTCAGAATTAGCCTTGAACTGGTGAATGAGGTGTCTTCTGTTCTCAATGTCCTGTTGATCTCTAGCAGGAGTGGATTGGAAGTAGTGAAGCAGAAGTTGTTTCTGTTGAGATGTGTGTTTTTGGAACTTGGCCTTGATAGTGGGCAAGTGCGTTGGTGTTGGTGGTGCAATGGATCCTACATTGTTATCATCACTATCAGAAGAGGAAGGAACTGAGAATTTATCAGTTTTAAAGTTGAAGGAATGAACTTTCTTTACCATCAGATGGACCAGGGATGGGGTAACTAGTTGTTTTATGGCTTGTGGCACTCTTCTGGGAAGGGTGGAGCTTTTTGATTATTCTGGGTATCAGGATGGATGGCCTAGATCTTTTGGTGCTGGCAGAAGAAGGACCAGGTCTGTGGCAGGTCTTCTTTCTGTAGTGGCAGACATTGCAGGACGTTCTGTATGGATGGACAGGTGGTGTCATGGCGCAGATTAAATTATTGTTGATGCAGTATTGGAAGGGGCCCACTTCAGAGGTAGATTTGGGGAGGAGGTTAAACATGGTGGTTGGATGAAGAAAGAATGCGGACATTCTAAATTGAAGGAAGAATGTGGTCTTCCAACATTGGCAGGGGCCTTTGTTGTGTGATTTGGCGCTGTTTGTGCATGTCTTAATTGACATCTGTTAAGGAATTTGGTATTTTTCTGATTATATTCCGTGGATATTAGGTCTGCGGGTATGTGGGTACTATCATTGGATAGCCCTGGTTTTTCTCTATACTTTATGTCTTGTAGACATTTTTCATATTCTGAGTTTTAAGGGGTCATTTCCTCATTTTTCATTTATAAAAGATTGCTGTTTAATTTTTTTTCGTGTTTTACGGGATAACCTTAAGTCTTAGGGTTAAGTGCTTAGTATCATTGGATAGAGCTAATTTTTCTCTATATTTCATGTTACAATGTTGTTATAGTGAAATTCCGTGTTTTAAAGGTTTTAGTAGTTGTAGCTAATTTTTCTAAGTAGATTAGTGGTTTTTATTGGTTTTCTGGCTTCAGGGAGGCCGGGCCGCTTCAGGCGGCATCTCCGACGTCGGGCTGCCTGCCCGCCTCTGTTTTAGGAGGTTGGGGAGCGCTGCAGGAGGGTTTTTTATGCAATTTGGCAGGTACAGGCGCCAGATTGGTGGGTGCGCATGGGCTCTTAGTTAGTGGTCTGTGTGTACATAGTATAGAAGAGAGTTTGGGGCAACCTTAATCATCATACAACCATCCGGAGGTGATCTCATTGTTCCTCACTCAGTTTTCACTGTTTTATGTCCACAATTGGCTGTGCTTGTTGCAAGTGAGTTCTTCATTTAACTTAACTTTAGCAACTGTTTTCTCTGTTATAGTCTTGCAAGCTATAGCAAGTATTATTGCTGTCTCTGGTGTGGATTTGCAGCCTACATCAAGTATCTTTGCTGTCTCTGGTGTGGACTTTGTTCTACATTTCAGTTCTTTTGTCTGGTAGTCTATCTGGAGACTACTTTCTTTGCTCATCAAGCAGTCAAGTGTGTTAAAAAGGGGCTTTAGCAAAACAGGAACCAACTTACTTTAGCAAGTAAATCTCACTCTATTTTTCTAAAGGGACAGGGGATTTTCTCTCTGGTTTTTCTCCAACTCCCTTGGTCTAGGCCTATAGCTAATACTATAGGATTGTCTACAGTGCAAGTGGTCCGTGCGTTTTGACATTTGTCCAAAATGGTTGTCAAGCTTCGATTTGTTGTTTGGAAAGGCCCTCAAGTATTGGCGCGGTTGTCTAGAAGGTGGAAGAAGGAAAGAAGACAAGGAGAAAGAGACACAAGAAGACAAAGAATGGAAAGAGGAAAAGATGGAAGGACGCAAACAAGGGAAAAAAGTTTAATATATAAAGTGAGTAGTCTTAATATTATTGTAATGTAAGTATTTTAATTTCAATGCGCAGCAGTCAAGTATTATAGTTTAATATTCTTATCGCAACCTTAAGATTTTGTATATAGTATTTATTTATTTTATTTCAACTAAATGTATTACTAGTTAAAAGAAAAGGAATCAATACGTTTATAAAAATATATAACTGTAAATAAATTGTAATAATGTAAGTGATGCAGCTGAAGGGGGTTCCCAAGGCCCTTATATAGCCAAGGGGCCCTCTGAAGCGCCACAAAAGTAAATACAATAATTTATGAATAAATGTAAGGGGTGAGAAATAAAAAATGTACTAAATTGTTAAAATGCAGTAGCCAATATTTCACCAGTATTAATTCCCCCTGGATATTACGCATAAATAAGTACAAGACATATAAAAATGACTAATGTAATTTAAAATAAGTATTATGCAGTACTATTTTAAAGTGGAATGTAATATATTACTATTTAAATTCATACAATTAATATAAGTAATTATTTTAGATTAAAATATGAGAATGTAATTAGTTTAAATGGTTTAATAAATTTAATTACACAATTTTGAGCCACAGAAGCGCCCAAAAATCAGGGATAATAATGTATAAATTATTATAAGGGTCTAATAATTAATTAATATTATTATAATTCAAAATTTTGCCTTATAAGTATAATATAATATTATAATTAATTAACTATTATTTTATAATTATTTAAATACATAAAAATGCACCTAATTTTTTATAGAATAGAATATAATTTATTTTTATTTTAATAGTATATAATTAATAACATAATAAAATAAATATAACCCTTATTTTAATTTTATTTAATAAGGTAATTTGTACTTAATTTTATTATGCAATATAATATTAATTTATATACATAAAAAGTATAAATTTTCCCCCTCTTTCAGGTCCAATAACTTAACATAAGTTTTACTGGGCTCCTGGTACAGCCTGGCTGACAGGAAATGTTTGAGGAAGTGATTCGAAGATGACTTGAAGGAAGAGCTACTGCTTCAAGATATGTTCGAAAATAATTCTAATATAATTTAAAGGTAATATTAATATTATTAAGAGCTCACAAAGGGTTGGAAACTCAATAATCAAATATTTAGGATTTAGAAATGATTACTGAGAAAATAAGGAAAGATACAATAATAATGATTTAACCTGAAGCTTTACCACTATTAACTATATATATGTTTTATAATTTAATTCTAAAGAATTTTGAACCAAAACCCAACCCCTTTTATATCCTTTACTCCTCCTCGCGTTGACCTCATCCCCATCCAATATCCCTCACACCACAGACCACCAAAATTACATTCGTTACACCTGGACCCTCCTCACTAACATCCGTCAAACCTTTAATCCTCCACTATCCATTCTGTCCATGCTTACTACCCCTTTTAATAATTCACAGACACTTATTTAACATTCTAGCGTACTATTACATTGAATTTTGCGCTGTGAGTTGCTTATTAATGAAAAGACTAAGACACACTATTGAGAGATTTAATAATTTAGATTTAGAGTTTAGTCTAGCGCGGTTGAATAGTGAGTACACAAAGGAAAGTTGCAGTTGCTATGTAGAATTGCTTTCTGTGCTTCAAGTATGGATTTAGACCTCTGTATTATTGATTTAATGAGCTGCTTTTGCCTCGAGTGTCACGTGGTGCGTGACAGAAACTACCCTTGGGATGATCTGTTCAAAGGTGCCTTATTAAAGGTCTGCCCCAGATTTACCCAGTTTCCCACTGAAATTAAAGAGTGTTGTTTATTATATTTTTATTTTATAAATTTTATAAGAAAAGAATTAAATTTGAGTCACCCAGGATGAGAGCTATCCAATGGTACCCTATATGTTGATATTTTTTATTATAATTGTTGTTATATGTTAAATATTGTTAATTATCAAAAAAGACCCTTATTATCGAAGCTAAAAGACAAAAAAACATGTAGAAGACTCAGATTCTCCCCCCATATGATTCTCCTGCTCCAGACCTTTCCAACAATACCCTATATGCATATGATCTACAATAAACTATTGATATAGTAAGCATATTAACTTTCTAACCAAATTTTGCCACAATAGCCAAACTTTTGGCACAGTGACCAAACTTTGCACTGGTAATCAGACTTTTCTACAGTGACAAAACTTTGCCACAGTGCCCAGACTTTTCTGCAGTGACCAAACTTTGCCACAGTGCCTAGACTTTTCTTCGGCAAAGACCAAACTTTTCAAAAATGACCAACTTTGCCACAGTGACTTTGCTTTTTCACCGGAAAATTACCTGAGAAAACCGAAGTGCACCAGAGCGCATGGGAAAAAAATGGCTACTCCATGAGTACACTGCATCCACCAAAAATACCAAGAGAGCCCTAGAAAATCCAGTAAAACTGTCAGGCTAAGATCAACTAAATGGATGTGAACTAGCTTGAAAAGTCTTTGTCTAGAAGATTTAAATGGTCCTATATGAATACTGTAGTATAAATCCAACAAATAGTAAAAATATAATTCAGAATAAAGGTTTCAGTAATATAATTCTCCCTATTCATATATGTGGCTTACAATCTTTTTAGTTTTTAGAAAAATAGATTTTAATAATTCATATACTATTCAAAAGCCTTATAAAAGTACTAATTGATATGTAATGTAATTAATTTGGTTATATTGGTTAAATTGTAAATGATAAAGAATGTATAAACAAGACCAAAAAACCTCCTCCTTTTATACACACTGAGTTCCCCAATAAATCCCTTGATGTACCATCCAATACACAGTTAATGACGCCTCAAAAAAATTAATAGACCTGCCCATCAACATCCCTAGTGACCCATGACATAATTAGACAAGTAACAACCGTCAAAATCCTGTAACAATAAGGGAAATCCATCAAAATTAAAGAAAAAGACAAAAAAAGAGTATATGCATATAAAACAATAATATAAAAGACTAAAGGAGACTTTTTAAGGTTAATAATAGCTTAATAATAAGGGGGATCTACTGTAGAAATGGAGGGGCTAATCCTGACATTATACTACGTGAAATTCCCATCCAAAAATAACCAATATTGACTGAGAAACCACCCAAAAACTTAAAAAAGAGCGTGAGATGTGGGGTAACTATATGCAGTCCTTGGTAGGCGCTTGCACAGGTATATACTTGACTAAAATTAGGCAAATTTAAGTGTGGTGATGAAATAAGATGCCAAGAGTGAGGTTATTAATGAAATTAGTGCATATAAACAAGGTCAATGCACTATTAATTAAGCTAGGACACTAAATTAGCGCCTGTCGCCTATTTTAGTGTGTTTCCCCACAGTGGCCGTAGAGTGTTGGGTAACTATAGTGTGAAAATCTAACTTTGCTAAAAATGAAGCTATTCATACGGGAAAAAAGCAGGCAGTATGTGGCCAGTACACAGAAGCCATTTCTAGCATAAAAAACACCAAATTTTAAAAGTGTTATTTTTATGCATTTAAATAGCCAAATTAATAGTCCTAAATAAGCCCCATTGATCTGTCAAAGCACAATTTTGATATTCTAAATTTATAGCGCATATAGTCAACTTTTAAGTGAAATAAAGCGCATTTCTTGTATTTTGCGTAAACAATGAATATAACAGCTTTAAGTGTACTTAAAAATTATGTAGCCTTATACTTAAGGTTCTTAAGATTACCGTAACATATTCCAACTTAATATTAAGTACATAAGACCTATAAAAGGTGGATATATGCGTGTATATAAGGTGTTATAATGGCATTTTTTGTGTATTATCATAATTTTACTTATGTATACTGTTAGTGTACTCTCATTTATTGTTCCCATGTATAGTTCATGTGTTTAACATAACTTATAAGCACTTTTTACTCAGTCCAAGGTATATACAGGCTTACCAAAACCAATACCCAATCCATGAAACCATCAAATAAAAATACGAATACCAACATATATCCATTCCAAAACACTATAAATCCTCCAAAAAATCACCATAAATCCTCCAAAAATCACCATAAATCCACCCAAAAAAACACAGTTAACTCCCTTCAACCAAATTTACACCTGCTAACACCATGATTTTCCTCCAACAAAGGTCCAATCAAATTTACACCTGAGTAGCCTACCCAGATTTGGAATGCCACATCCTCCCTCCAATATGGAATGTCCCTGTTCCATTCTGAATCACATAAAAAACTTTTCCACCATCATTTCAATAAAAATTTTGCTTCTAAAGTTGACTCCACTTGATTTTTGATGCTTCAATCCGCTGAGTATGAAAGAGTAGGCTTTAAACCCTACTGAGCTAGAACTGCAATGATCTAGACACCGCCATGAGGTCCTCCAAACTCCTCTACCATTCACCTCCAACAAAAAAAAGAAAATTAAGAGAGTGGGCTTTCATCTCCACTGAGCCATAACTTCAATGATTTGGACATTGCCATGAGGTCCTCCAATTTCCAAAATCACCAACTACAGAAAAGAAAATTTAGAGAGTGGGCTTTCATCTCCACTTAGCCAGAACTGCAATGATCTGGACATTGCCATGAGGTCCTCCAATTTCAAAAAACAACCTCCACTTGTATTTTCTTGATTCATCAAGCGCAAAAATCACCAGTTTATAGTCTTAGAGGACTTCCACCTGCATCACAAAACCAATTCTAGAGATCAATCTATAAACAATAAAGCATATAAACAAACTTTGTGGGGTAATTGCGTATAGAGTTGCCAACTCATCAATTACCCCCAAACTTGCCAATATAAAATCTAGAAGGTTCCCCAATGAACACTTCTAACTAAAAGAAATCCTCCTCAGATCTTAACCATTAAGATTCCTAGTTTTATTGACATCTTCAGTTTTCCACGGTCTTGAAGTTTTGGACCAATCATAAATGATCTTGAAAAGAATTTCAGTTTTAAGTCTTGATGGACTAAAGAATAAATAAAATAAATATATAATAAAAGAAAAAGAGAAATAAAAGTAAAGATAAATAAAAAAAATAAAAGATGTCCCCCAGCCATTTGGATGAGCAGAACCCCTGACATCATACCCACATTCAAGTGTACCTTGATTGTGGATACACAGGAAAGAAAAATTAAAAATATAACATAAAATGAAATTTTTGAAAAAAAATTATTTTTGAAAACTAATTATTTTTGAAAAAAATAATTTTTTTTTTTTGAAAATTAAATTTTGAAAATAATTTTATTTTATTTTATTTTTATTTTATTTTTTTTTAAATTAAATTTTGAAAATTTAAAGATTTGAAAAGTGATAATTTAATGAAAATCAAGGAAACAAACTAATGATCACTGGGTGGGCTCCCTTCAATTTGTAAAAATGATTGGAGACCACAAGTGATCATCCACCCCAATACAACAAAAAAAATGAAACAAAACAAAATTCTTGAATCCAGACTTCCAAAAGATTGTGCTGTGTCAATGTAAGGTTCCATTTTATAGTCATAGAGGACTACCTATATAACAAAAAACAAAGCCAGGATTCAACTAGAAACAGAGAAGGGTTGGAGACAAACATTATGGGGTAATTGTGAATAGAGCTGCCAACTCATCAATTACCCCCAAACTTGCCAATATAAAATCTAGAAGGTTCCCCTGTGAACACTCCTAAAAAAATTTGTTTCCCCCTCATATTTTCACCCCAAAATAAAAATTTAAAATTGAAGTAATGATTGATTTTTCGAAAGACTGTGAGATTTCCTAAAAGATTGATGTTGTAGTTTATCCTCATTTCAGAGTCAAACTTCAGCACTTATTGTGCCCCTAGGGTAAAACTTCTTCACTTGATCAGCAACTACCCTCTTCTTTAAGACAACACCATCCAGTTCTTCCAAAACATATGAACCACCAGAAACCTGTTCTCTAATCCTATATGGTCCATTCCATCTATCAGCAAACATTTTCCCCCACTAACTTTCCAAACTCCTATTATACACCAACACCATATCACCAGGCCTCAAAGGCTTCCTGAGTCTATGAGCCAACCTTTGATTCCAATACCTGACAGACTGATCCCTGATCTTGATCATCCTATCATATGCCTTCTCCATATATTCCTCCTTCTTTTCTAACTGTTGCATTCTAGCACAGAGAAAATCTTCAGTAGTTTTGACTACAACCCAATCAACACCAAGATAAGATTTAGCTTCAAGATCAACTGGTAAAACAGCTTTCTGAACAAAAACTACTTCATAAGTAGAATACCCAGTTGTCCTCTTGGTGGTAATCCTGTCAGCAAATAAAACAAGGGGTAAATAATGCCTCCACTTTTCAGCACTTTTTTCACACATTTTAACCAAAGCATCCTTGATAACTTGATGCCCCCTTTCAACCATTCCTTCTGCTTCAGGATAATATGGGGTCGCCACCCTAACCTTTGAGCCAATTTTTGAAACAGCTTCCATGAAGTCTGCACCAAACTTAGAGATGCCATCAACAGTTACCAACTTCATAACAACATACCTATACACCAATTCCTTCATCAAAAATTCTGCTACATTTTTAGCAGATAAACTAATAAGAGGGACAGCCTCAACCCAACCAGAAAAATTATCCCTTGCCACAATTAAGTACCTATATTTACCTTCCTTGATGTGAACAGCATCTAAACTAACCTGTCTAAAGATAGTATTTTCACCAGTAGCATTTCCAAGTTCTTTTGGCCTTAAATAACTTCTTCTCTGACATTCTTCACATGACTGAACCCAAGATCTAACAGCCATCTTCATTCCAGGCCACCAAAATCTTTCAGCAATCCG
Source organism: Hemileia vastatrix (assembly GCA_030280995.1). Taxonomy (NCBI): domain Eukaryota; kingdom Fungi; phylum Basidiomycota; class Pucciniomycetes; order Pucciniales; family Zaghouaniaceae; genus Hemileia; species Hemileia vastatrix. The sequence goes on from JASXTE010000006.1 coordinate 414,739, forward strand.
CTTATAAGTTTCTCCAAAGCCCCTATGCCCTAAATCTTCATGAAGAGATTTCATCACCAATTCTTGACCTTTTCTTTGAGATACAACAACTTGAGGATTTGGATTTCTTCTTTTTATCAACCTTCTACCAGACAAATAAAAACCAGGTGACTTTTTTTTGATAGCCACCAATTCAGCTTCATCACATTCTTCTGGTTTTCCCAGAGACAACAAATATTTCACCATTAAAAAATAAAACCCAGTCTGGCCCCAAATTTCATCAGAAAAATCCAATAATATAACATTCAAAGGAACCTCCCTGTCCCTAATATCTCCCACTTGTGAATGAGCAATCATTCTCTGAGCATTTGGCTGTTTGCTGAAACTCACATAATCCACCTCATTCAAACATTTTTCCATGCTACCACTATCCTCCTTCAGATCCCAAACATAAACACCATTAACCAACTACCAATTATCCCAAACAACGACACCATCCTCATCTACAAAAACCTCATGATCAACTAGATCATCAACTTCACCAAATTCAACAAAAATAGAACCAGCCAGTTTAACCTCATGGGGGAGGTATGGAAAGTCCTCAGCACCCTTGGTACTGGCCTTGATTATAGGTATATCTTCATCAAACTCTTCTGAATCGGAATCATCTACTGTAGGTGGTCTTCTTGACAATCCATCAGGCATAGTGAAAGATTTTCCAGGCCTGTGCACTAAATCAACTGAAAAATGTTGAATAAAAGCTACCCACCTAGTCATTGGAGCATTAGGTAAACTAGGTGAATTAATCATCTGAATTAAAGATTTAGCATCCACTTGAAGTTCAAAATGTTGACACCATAAGATATTTTGAAGTTTCTTTAAAATTTTTGCCACACCACAGAGTTCCAACTTTGGTTGTGAATATCTTGATTCCACCTCAGTAAAAACTACAGATTCATACCTAACTGGTCTAATATAACCACCCTTATCCATCTGAGAAAGCACTGCACCAGCAGCCAGCTGACTAGAATCAACAGCTAAATAAATCCTATCAGCTCCTTCACCATAATCCAAATTATGAAGAATAATATCTTCACCAACCACCTTCTTCAACTTAACAAAAGCTTCTTCACAAGCTTCATCCCAATCCCAATGAGCATCCTTCCTAGTTAACCTTCTCAATGGAGCAGCCAATAATGAGAAATCCCTAATAAACATCCTAACATAAACACATACTCCCAAAAATCCTCTAACTTCAGTGTTGTTTCTAGGTCTCGGCCAAGATTGAATTCTGTTGACTTTCTTCTTTGACATAATTCGGCCTTAACTACACACCACATGACCAAGAATCTATAAAGCTGGAACACAACAAGAAAATTTAGAACTGGAAATAGTTAAACCAGATTCTTCAATACTAAACAAACTCCTTTCCAAAGTTACTGCATACTCCCAAATAAACCTCCTAATACCTGGATTCTCCTCCAACACTTCATTATAATAGGGGGTGTCAGTTCTGGCAAATCCGCACTTAACTTAAGTGCGGATTTCCAACCAAATCAGCACTTACAAATCAGCACTTAAATTTTGCAAAAAAGTCACTTATTTCAAAAAAGGGTGTCAGTTATGACCTCAAATCAGCACTTTTTTCCCGTTTTTTTTCACAACCACATTTTGGCCACAAAACATCCCTTCCTTTCTTACCCCATCCCTGTCACATGTGACACACTGACCTTCCTCGCTACCTACCCATCAATCCTCGGCACACACCCCTTCCTGACATTTTCAATATTTTGACCAGGCATGTTTACATTCTTTTTTACTTATTTCTTCTACTTCTTAATCTTTTTTCTATGGGTGTCAGTTCTGACCTCAAATCAGCACTTTTTTCGTGATTTTTTTTTCAAAACCATATGTTGGCCACATCATCCCTTTCTTTCCCATACCATTTTGTACTCTCCAAATTTCCTCTTTGTGTACTTCATTCACTTGGGTTGGTATTTTGGTTTGTTGCATATTCATTTTTTTTAGAATTTATGGTGAAAATTTTTTTTTTGGATGGCTCATTGGTTTTCTTTCACCAGCTCAACAAGAAATCGCATATTTTCTGAAATCGCATATTTTGTCTGTGATTTTTTTTCATTCATCCCTCATATCCTTTTCCTATTCTCCTCCAACATCCCTCAAGCAATTTGGTTTCATTCATTTTGTCATCTCATCTCTCCAGGTAAGTCACTTTATTCTTTTTTTTGATTTTTTGATTACTAATTATAATTTTTTTGTTTTTTTCTGTTTATTTTATTTTTTTTATCTAAATTTTTTTTGTAAGTTGTTATTTTGGATTTCAATGGTATAATTAACCTTTTTTTTCTCTCCCTCTTTACTTTCTTTTTTAGCTCCATCACCCTACTCTTCATCCCTCCTTGGCATGGTCATTATCCCCCCTTTCCCTTATTTCACTTTTTTTTGGCTCCATTTCATTGAAACACATACATTGCACATTCTTTATGCATTTCAATTACTCCATACTCAATTTCCCCACAATTCCAACATCAATCTTTCTCACTCTATTTTTCCTACTTTTCAATCAAGGTAAGTTTCATCTCCTTTTTTTCATGCCTATATGATATCTCATTCCTTTTATGAAAAGTTCATACTTAAATATATGTATGACTCTTATCTGGATAACACTGAACTTATAAAACTCCTTTTGATCTCATCTTCATTACCACTTTTCAAGTTTTCGTAAAATTTTGAAAATCAGACTCGGAATTAGGGTTAGGTTTATTCAAATCTAATGTTCTTTTTACTGAAGATTCTCCTGAAGGCTACCTTTCATTTCCCACAAACAGATTTGAATTTGATTCAGTGGCTGCTGAGATATCGACCGTTAAAGTTGAGCCTTTTTTTTCCCAATTTAAATTTATATTTCATTTTTTTATGTAAAAAATTAGGGTTAGGTTTATTTAAATCACATGTCCTTTAACTGAAGATTCTACTAAAGCATATCTTTAATTTCCCACAAACAGGTTTGAATTAGGTTCAGTGGTTGCTGAGATTTTGACCTTTGAAGTTGAGCCTTTTTTCCAAATTTCACTTGTCTTATTTCACATTTTTATATTGCATATTTAGAGGATAAGGATTCTGAAACTCTTATATGATTATTATCTAGGCATTTCAATTATATAGGCATATATTTGTTGCTCAAGAATATCACTAAAGCTCAATAAGATGAAGATTTTTGCTTATGGGACACTCTACCTTCCTTTAACTCTTTTCTTGCTCTTCGACTCAAAAAGCACTGTAATAAAGCATTTAAAAAAATCATGAACTTGCAACCAAAGTTGGAATACCGAATTGGTGTGACACCAAATGGGAAGATATCAGCCACGAATATATTTTATTTTCTAATGTTATTATCACTCATTCTGGATTTCACAATAAAATTCACACCGATACCAAGGACACTATTTTTCTTACTTTTGGTATATTCTCATATATCAAACCGATTACTGGCCAACCAATACCATCTCCAGCTATAATCAAATGACATGGTTTATATTTTCCAGACCACTGGTGCATCATTGATTTTGGTTTGGGAAATGGTATCATCGAAACTATTTGGAATTCTTCTAAGGATAATCATCAAACGACCAAAGCTCCTCCTGGTTTGGAATCCTGTCAAGATTTAACACATTTTGGTTGCTCATTTCAATCAGTCATAAGTTGATTCAAAGAATCAATAAGGTAATGAAAGAAGGTAAAGTTAATCAATTTAAAAAAACTTTATTTAGATCCAAAAAGTATGGGGATTAGAGTTGTCATCGAAAATTTTATATTTTTTCGTAAATTTTTAATAAATATTTTTTATGTATCAATTTCATCAACTAAAGTAATGGGCCCACGACCTTGTGTTGTATAAATGGTAATCATGATAACATTTATTTGTTTCATGGGGTTCCTCTAGCCTATACCTGTGGAAAGTCCCAAACTTTTGTTTCTAGATTTGATCTGCATTTTGGCTTGAGGGATTGTCATTACTTTAAACTAGGGAAAGTGATATATATTAGATATTTATTTAATAATTTACGTAATTATATTAAATTTAGATGACTTCCACCACTTACTTCAATAAAATGCAGGGGGGGGGGGGGTATTGCCAAATTTTTAAATCTGACATGTGAAATTGATGACTTAGAAAAATTTTGGTGATATCCACCCCTTGCTTCAATAAAATGCAGGGGAGAGTATTGCCAATTTTTTAAAACAGATATAGAATTTTTTTGAATTGAAAATATTTTGGTGAAAATTTTTGACGAGAATGTGAAAGTAATTGTTTCCACCTTGAGCAGGTTTCTGGCTCAAAGAAATAGCAGTACCATCAACAAAACCAATACATCCTGGGAAGCCCTCTGCTTGCTTAACCTGAGATGATTCAAGTCGCTCTTCTTTTGTTGGCCAGGTGAGAAGTTGAGATTACAAGGAGTTGATGGAAGTGATACATTGTTTGGTATAAGTTTTAACTGAACCATACCCTAAATCAAAGACATTTTCTAAACATTTCAAAGCGGCTCCATTACCATTTGAACCCAAATGACATAGTGTGATGGCCAATTGAATTGAAGGATGTTGTTGTTCTTTTTGAGAATTATTGTGAAATATGGGATGATCCTGAATAAGCTCAAGAAATTTAAGGAGACATTCCTGAGAAGTCCTGAACAGCTGTCTAAAACTGGGTGTAGATAGTTTAAGAAGTGTTTGGATGGTGTACTTGGGGTTATGAAGTAATTGAGGCTTTCTGGGAAGAAGGTAACTTTTCATGGCCATTTTTGATAAAAAGACAAAATCTTCTTCTAGATAAGAATCAGAATCCCAATCAGAGTCCAAGAGCAGTTCAAGAGCCATGAAAGTCATTGCTTTATGTAATTTATCACAATTTGAAAGTGAGGAAGGCATAACTCTTATATGATATGATATGAAGATGTAAGTGATGTACGATGTTTTGAGTTATGAAGTGTTATGCTGCCGAGTGCTGCGTATAAATGGGATGATGCTGACAAATCAGTGAAATGGGACTTGATGGTGAAATCAGCACTTTTGGTTGAGAAAGTGCGGATTTGAGTGAAATAAGTGACTTATTTCATTTTGAACTCCACCAGTATTGGGGCTAGTGTGTTTTGGAAATCCACACTTATTTAAGTGCGGATTTGTAAGTGTGGATTTGCCAGAACTTACACCCCCTAATTATCAGTTGAAGGACCTTTAATTCCACCATCATCAATAAATATACCAGCATACTGTGGAATTTCATCATGAAGAATCCAAGCCATTTGTGCTTGATAAACAGCAACAGAATTAGTAGCACCTTGAGGTAATCTAGTCAGCTGTAACCGTCCAAGAGGAGTATCAAAAATTGTCAGAGCTCTTGAATCTGGATGTAATTCTCTTTAATCATAGCCCCCAATAATATCACCCAAACCATAACATACCCTTCCAGAAAATACATCAACAAATTCCACTGCACTTGGAGGAATACCAGCATCTTTTATGGTCACCCTATTCAATTCCCTAAGATAATGAACCAATCTAAGCTTTCCATTAGGCTTCTTGATACAGAAAACTGGACTTGAATAACTTTATGACGATTTTTCATAAAGTCCAGTCCTAATCCTTTCCCTAACAACTTCAATATAATCATCTTTAAGAGCAGCAGGAATCGGAATAGGCTTAAGTTGCCAAGGTTCATGACAAGCAACTGGAATCTTGTAAGGTCCACCATAAGAATTCTTTAAAACACCCCTCTCTTCTTCCACAAATGCAATAGCCTTCTCCCTCAACACCATCACATCCAACAACAAATTCATCTCCTCACCAGATAACCAACCCTCTGGCCCAAAATTTACCACACCAATCCAATCAAAAGTAATTCTTGACGTTTCAGAAAATTCATGCGGATTCTTTCTTAAAGGAGTTTCATATGGATCTCTTGAAAAAATTGGTCTCTTCAACGGTGGATTCAATCCAGTTGGCAGAGCTTCATTGATTGGTTTAACTTTCACAGCAACCTTCTTATATTTTTCCACTTCCACTTCCACATGGACTTGAGGAATTGAGCTCCTTTCATCAACAGAATCTTCATCTTCATCAGAATTAAGAGTAACAGAATTTTTACAAAAAGAATTATTAGAATCAGATAAAGAAATTTTATCAGTTTTATTTTTATTTTTATTTTTTGAAAAAGAATTATTAAAGTTTTCAGAAACAGAATTATTGGAATTTTCAAAAATATTGTTATCTAGTTTTTCATTATGCAGACAATTTTTAATTCAATTTTTATCTTTAAAAATAAGAAAAGAATAATCAAAAGTATAAAAAGTTGGCAGTCTATCCTCATGCAGGAGGTTACCAGAATGCCAAGTAGGCTCAGCCCTATTGACAATATCTTTACATAAATAATTTTTTTGTTGATTTTCATTTATCTTGAGATTTTTTTCTTGATTTTCGTCCAATTGTTTCTTGCTATTCCTAGAAAAACAACCAGGGGTGTCCCCAATGCTCACATGTGTGGCCATGGTAATGTTTTTGAAAGGTGTAGAAGAAACCCTAGTGGTGCACAATTGGGAAGACTTACTTTTAGACCCATTTTCCACCACTCCAAAACTTTTTGACTCCAAAAAAATTTTCCCTAAAACATCTTCAGAACTTGAAATAAACTTGAGAGAAAAACTTGAAGGAAAACTGAAACCAGACAAATAATTTGACAAAAATTGGCATAATAAAGTAATATTATCTACAAAAAGTTGAGATTCCACTTGATATATATCCACTTGAGCTGACCTACTGCAATCCAGGATTTCTTCTTGAGGAGAGATTACAGCACTAGACTGAAAAGCCCTATCTACCCTAAAAAAGAAGGGTCACCAACAAAATGATCACCACTATCCTCAAATACACCAGAAGAGGACTTCAAATCTTTTCTCTTCCTAGTGCAAGTGCAACACTGACAAGATGCTGAAACACCAGGCCTAGTTTCCCAACCTTCATCACCTGGGGCTGCCAACCTCATATGTAACCGCCTCATATCCTCCCCAGTAATCTCCAAACTAATCCCAACACCAGACTGATAACCAATCTCGGCCTCAAAATCCATCAAAAATGGCCCTCCTAAAACTGTCTTCACAGCTCCTCTAGCCACATAAAAATTAACTTTTCCAACAGCTCTACCTACACCTAACTTTACATGCTCCACTTTACCAATCAACTCAGTAGCATGCCCACCTATCCCTCTGAGATTTCCTCCAACACCAGCTTTAATTGGCAAATCCAGACTAGTTGCTCGATCCAATGAAATTAAATTTATTTGTGAGCCTGAATCAACCAATGCCTTCACATCTTTGCCATTTAAAGAAACCACCAAATATCCCAAAGGAGCAGAAAAATGTGTCTCCACCTCATTACAAAACTTCTCCACATTTTAACACATATACTCCACCTCACCAGTAGCCGCTCTTCTCCTAGTCAAATGCTTCTTCTGCTTTTCAGCAAGGTCTGGACTAATAGTGAACAATTCACCCAAAGATAATGGATTCTGAAGCTGATTCACCCTTCCCAAAACAACATCCATAGCATTCTCTTGACCAGAAACCACTGGCCTCTCATAAAGAGCCTTACTCCTAGCAACCTTTGCCCTAGAAGACTCCTGAGGTCCCACATTAACAACAACATCACGCATCTCCACATCAGAATTATCTCCATGAACCTTTCCATCCACAGAGACCAAACCAAAACCATCAAAAGTAGTTCTAACTCCCTTCATTAAACCACTAGAACTTGGCCTAGGCAAAGAAGCCAAAGGCACATCTTCCTCTGTATCTGAACCATCATCCAAAGGCATAGGATCACCATTAAGATCAAAAGCACCAAAACTAGGGGGACCCATATCAGCTTTCCCCTTTTGCATCTGACAAATCTCTTCAGGCGTATAAATCTTCTTGGTAGCTTCAGCCTTCTTAGAATCCACCTTTCCACCTCTTGACCTTAACTGATTAGAAATACTGCTTCTAGCTTTAGAAGCAGCCGCCCTCCTAGCAGCCTCCACATCATATACACCAGTCATACACTCACCATCCGCCTTAACAACCTTTACTAACTCCAAATTACCATATGAAGTAGATAAAGTAGCCTTACTAACCTCTTTTTCCTTCCCCTTATCTCCAGAATTATTTCCAGTACCAGAAGAAGACTCAGTAGGCAATTCCTCAAACCTAGCTCTCTTTTCACCCATACTATTCCTCCTCACCAAATCCAAAGGAGCCTGACCTTCACTGGGCTTGATAAAAGATCCATCAGGAAACCTAAATACCTTTCAATCAAATTGTACTCTACCAGCAGCCTGATCCCTATTCAAAGTATAACAATAATTAGAGTTATGTCCCTTCCGGTTACAGTAGGAACAAATCCAAACATCAACAGTACCACCACTCCTCCTATCATAACCTCTACTTGAATAAGATGATGAAGAAGAAGCTGAAACCCTGCTGGCCTTCTGAGTTTCTTGAGCAAAAATTTTCAATTGCTTTGTTAAGTCAGCCAACTGATCCACCATCTCCTTATCCACATTCTTATCCACCTTAGGAACCGGTTTCCCCAACTGAGCTATTCTTGCCTCCTGAGCCTTCTTCATAATATCGTTATTATCAGCCAAAACTTCATTAATTTTGCTGACATACTGTGTACAGGTTTCTTGATAACTGTCCACAGCCAAAAGCTTGAGGTGAGACTCCACCAATTCTTTAACCACCTTAAGAGCAGGCATCTTCTGCTCCCCATTAGGTAAGATTTTCATCAAACCCTTCCTAGACAACTCCTTTAACACATCCATCCTAACATCCCTCCCGAAAGTGGAAAAAAATAAATCTTTGACTACATTTTCATAAGCCAATTCCTCTACCTCCAACAGATATTCAACCAAAGTTTCAAAACTACCAACAAATTTCCTATAACTCACCAAAGAAGTTATTCCACCCTGAAATTACCATTCTCCAACAACCTTATTTAAATCCCCCATTGAATATCTGACTCCCCATCTGTCCACCATTTCCCTACTAAGCCTTTTCCAATCCCTAGTCTTATAACCCTCCATACCAGTAATCTCCTTCTCAACTTCCCTATCACCAATGAAAAAGATTACCTGCTTCACCATATCTAAATGAGAAGCCCCATCAATTCCAGAAGAAGCCTCATATCTTCCCAAAAACCACTTTAAATCATCACCAACAAACTTGGGCCCATCCCAAGTTTGAATCCTTACTGCAGGCCTGACACCATCAGCAACAGAAGCAATAACGCCAGCACCAGATGGAGAAGAAACCCCAAATAGCACCAGAAACCAATAAAATCTGCAAGGGTTCAGCCCTTTACCAGACAACCAAAAATATCCTACAAGGGTTCAGCCCTTTACTAGGATAAAACAACAAACAAAAACAAAAACAACAGATCTAGCAAGGGTTCAGCCCTATACCTAGATCCCTACTACCACAAACCCTGTACTTGTTCAGCCAGTTACCAGAATCATCAAATAACCAACCAATTAAAATCCAACAACCAGAAAACCAAAATCCAGAAGTTAAACAAGTAAGTTTCTTCAGAAGCTAGAGAATTCGAACCCCACGTTGTGCGCCAAAAATGTAGAGTAGACTCCTACAGTCACCTTGCTGCAGGCAGAATCCAAGGGAGTTGGAAAAACAAAAAGAAATCCCTGTCCCTCTAAGTAAACATAAGATTCAATTAACTAAGCTTGAAGATCTGCTTGAAGAGTTGAATAAGTTGAAAATCTGAGAGAAAGACTTTGAAAGTGTTGGAAACCTATAATATAGAAAAAAAATAAGTACAATAAATGATTACACCCCCAAAACAAATACCCAATACCAGATTACACTGATAAAAGTCACAGCAAATACTTAGAACAAGCCGCAACACTTTCCCCACAGATTGAAAAGTACAGTAAAGTACCCCAGAAACTACCCATGGAATGATCTGTTCAATGGTGCCTTATTAAAGGTCTGCCCCAGATTTACCCAGTTTCCCACCAAAATTAAAGAGTGTTGTTTATTATATTTTTATTTTATAAATTTTATAAGAAAAGAAATAAATTTGAGTCACCCAGGATGAGAGCTATCCAATGGTACCCTATATGTTGATATTTTTTATTATAATTGTTGTTATATGTTAAATATTGTTAATTATCAAAAAAGACCCTTATTATCAAAACTAAAAGACAAGAAACATGTAGAAAACTAAGATTCCACCCTCCCCCATATGATTCTCCTGCTCCAGACCTTTCCAACAATACCCTACATGCATATGATCTACAATAAACTATTGATCTAGTAAGCATAATAACTTTCTAACCAAATTTTGCCACAATAGCCAAACTTTTGGCACAGTGACCAAACTTTGAACTGGTGATCAGACTTTTCTACAGTGACCAAACTTTGCCACAGTGCCCAGACTTTTCTACAGTGACCAAACTTTGCACTGGTGATCAGACTTTTCTACATTTACCAAACTTTGCCACAGTTCCCAGACTTTTCTGCAGTGACCAAACTTTGCCACAGTGCCTAGACTTTTCTGCAGCAATGACCAAACTTTACCACAATGACCAACTTTGCCACAGTGACTTTTCTTTTTCACTGGAAAATCACCGGAGCAAACCAGAGCGCACCGGAGCGCACAGGAAAAAAATGGCTACTCCATGAGTACACTGCATCCACAAAAATACCAAGAGAGCCCTAGAAAATCCAGTAAAACCAATACCCAATCCATGAAACCATAAAATAACAATAGGAATACCAACATATATCCATTCCAAAACACCATAAATCCTCAAAAAAATAACCATAAATCCTCCAAAAATCACCATAAATCCACCCAAAAAAACCCAGTTAACTCCCTTTAACCAAATTAACACCTGCTAACACAATGATTTTCTTCCAACCCAGGTCCAATCAAATTTTCACCTAAGTAGCCTACCCAGATTTGGAATGCCACACCGGCCGATAATTCCCCTCCTTCCTATCTGATTCTCCTACTCCAGACCTTTCCAACAATACCCTACATGCATAGGATCTACAATAAAATATGGATCTAATAAGCATAATAAATTCTAACCAAATTATGCCACAATAGCCAAATTGTTGAACTGTCACCAAACTTTGGTACAGTGTCCAAACTTTGCTACAGTGTCCAAACTTTGGTACAGTGACCAAACTTTGGCAAAGTGGCCAAACTTTGGCACAGTGACCAAAATTTAACCCAGTGACCAGACTTTCCCATTGTGAGCAAATTTTGCCACAATGAGCTCTTTTTGCCATAATGAGCTAATTTTACCAGAGTGAGCTAAATTTGCCACAGTGAGATAATTTTGCCACCATGACCAAACTTGGCCAGAATGACAGAATTTTTCTGGTACACTTTGCTTTTGCACCGGAAAATCACCAGAGAAAACCAGAGCGCACTCAAGCACTGGAGCTCAGTGGCCATTCCATCAGCTCATCATATCCACCAATGATACTATAAGTCACTAAATCAAGTAAAACACTAAGAAAACAGTAAAATATGATAAAACACCATCATGACATAAAAGATAGAGAAAAATCTAGGCTATCCAATGATAATAGTCACCTTCCAAAATTCCAAATATGCAGCCTTATAAGCCCAAAAATTTCTACTAATCTTCAAACATAAACCTAAAAGAGCCACAGAAAATACCCAAAGTTGGAAAATCCTCCCCAAAATCCAGTGAAACCATTACCAAATCCATAAAACCATCAAATCACAATAAAAATACCATCATATAACCATTCCAAAATGCCAAAAATCAATCCGAAAAATATCCATAATGACCGAATTAACACTCGGTAACACCATAATTTTCTTTCAACCAATATTAAATCAAATTTTCACCTAATTGCCTACCCAGATGTGGAATGCCACTTTATTTCTCCAATAAGAAATGTCCCCATTCCAACCAATTTTGAATTCAAGTTTATATTCATAAACTACCATCATTGTCATCATGAACTCTTCCAATTTGCCTAGTTTTCCTAGTGGATCTTCTAATTTTTTAAGAATTTCTTTATTGGCTGTTCAAAAAAATATAACCAGTCCTCTTTCAACAAAAATGTGAGTTCTCTTAACCATAAATTTTCTAAAATTAACAAATTTTAACCCATATAGATAAACCTCAGCCCCCTGAGGCTTCTTCTTCCAACCAATTTGACAATGACGACAACTATGTTGGCATTATTCTTCCAACAAAAGATTCTAAACCCTAGATTGCACCCGGTGTGGTCTTCCGACATTGGCAGGGGCCTTTGTTGTGTTGTTTGGTGCTGTTTGTGCATGTCTTAATTGGCATCTGTTGAAGAATAGGGTATTTTTCTGGTTTTATTCCGTGGATGTTGGGTCTGCGGGTATGTGGGTACTATCATTGGATAGCCCCTGTTTTTCTCTATATTTCATGTCTTGATGATATTTTTCATATTCTAAGTTTTAAGGGGTCATTTCCTCGTTTTTCAGTTACAAAAGATAGCTGTTTAATTTTGTTTTTTGTATTTTACAGGCTAACCTTAAGTCTTAGGGTTAAGTGCTTAGTACCATTTGATAGGGCTAATTTAGCTTTATATTTCATGTCTCAATGTTGTTATAGTGTAATTTTGTGTTTTAAGGGTTTTAGTAGTTGTCACCACACAATATGGGGGGCGGACTTGCTAGCAAGTCCGCAACCTTGGACCCAAACTCACCATAGATTGAACACACATTGAGCTATTGATAAAGGAACCATACAATCAGGGATGAACACCACTCAGCAGAACAGTTTTAGGTGGGTGTTCAAGTAGAGTTCAGTATGGGTTCAGTCTGAGTTCAGTCTGAGTTCCATCTGAGTTCCATCTGAGTTCAGGTTGAGGACTTGCTAGCAAGTCCACCCCCTATATTGCGTAGTGTGTAGTGAATTTTTCTAAGTAGATTAGGTGTTTTTATTGGTTTTCTGGCTTCAGGGAGGCTGGGCCGCTTCAGGCGGCACCTCCGACGTTGGGCGGCCGCCTGCCTCTGTTTTAGAAGGTTGGGGAGCGCTTCTGGAGGGTTTTTATTCAATTTGGCTGGTACAGGTGCCAAATTTGTTGGTGTGCATGGGCTCTTAGATAGTGGTCTGTGTGTACATAGTGAAGAAGACAGTTTGGGGCAACTTTAATTATCATACAACCATATGGAGGTGATATCCTTGTTCCTCACTCAGTTTTCACTGTTTTCTGGCCACAATTCGGCTGTGTTTGTTGCAAGTGAGTTCTTCATTTAACTTAACTTTGGCAACTGTTTTCTCTGTTATAGTCTTGCAAGCTATAGCAAGTATTATTTCTGTCTCTGGTGTGGATTTGCAGCCTACATCAAGTATCTTTGCTGTCTCTGGTGTGGAGATTGGTCTACATTTCAGTTCTTTGGTCTGGTAGTCTGTCTGATAACTACTTTCTTGACTCATCAAGCAGTCAAGTGTGTTGAAAAGGGGCTTTAGCAAACAGGAACCAACTTACTTTAGCAAGTAAATCTTACTCTATTTTTCTAAAGGGACAGGGGATTTTCTCTCTGGTTTTTCTCAAAATCCCTTGGTCAAGGCCTATAGCTAGTACTATAGGATTGTCTACACCAGATTCTTCTCCTTCTGACCTTGATGAATGTCAGGCTATAAGTCAAGACTTTAATAAGGGTTCTTGGAAGTTTTCTAATGATCCAAATTAGCCACTCTTGATATAAACCTTTAACCAAAATTATTAGTTTCATATAATTGAATTTTGACAATTTAGTTGATGCTGAATTATATAAAAAAATAACCATCTGATTCTGATGTTTCCATCACTAAGAATAAGAGATTAGGCTTCCACCCTTTCAGAGCTAGAACTGCAATGATCTAGACACCGCCATAAGTTCCTCCAATTCCTCTCTACCAAACTTTACATCCCCAATGAAATTAAGAAAGTAGGCTTCCACCCCGACTGGGCTAGAGCTGAAATGATCTTGACACCACCATGAGGTCCTCCAATTTCAATAACTACATCCATCATACCAATTTTCCTACATCACCAAATCAGACCTACAACCAAAAATCTACACAAAAAAATTTTTTTACCAACTAAATCACCTATAGCCAAAATAATTCTATTCCTCCTCTAAAATAAATCTTGATGATCATAAAAACCAAAAGTCCACAATCCAAAGTTTTCTGCATAATTGTAAATTGAGGAGGTAGATTCCATATAATCCTCTAAATGAGTGTTGATAAAAAAAATGACTGTGATACCGAAAATCATTCCAACTCTTCCTAATGAGTGTCCAAAAAAAATGATTTACAAAAGCTCCAGTTTAATGTCATAGAAAACCACAAAAATATCTTCTACTTGATATATTCAAGTCTTCAAGCGTTAAAAATTCACAAGTTTATAGTCTTAGAGGACTTTTACCTGAATCACAAAACCAATGCTAGAGATCAATCTAGAAAAAAATAAGTAGGTAAACAAACTTTGTGGGGTTACTGTTGATACAGCAGCCAGCCCATAAGTTACCCCCACACTTGCCAATATTAAATCTAGAAGGCTCTCCAATGAACACTTCTAACTAAAAAAAATCCTGCTCAAATCTTGACCATTATAATTCAGAGTTTTATTGAAATCTTCAGTTTTCCACTGTCTTGAAGTTGAGGACCAATCATAAATATTCTTGAAAAGAATTTTCAGTTTTAAGTCTTGATGGACTAACAGAAAAAAAAATAAAAAAATAAAAGATGTCCCCCAGCCATTTGGATGAGCCAAACCCCTGACACCATACCCACATCCAAGTGCACCTTGATTGTGGATAGACAAGAAAGAAAAATGAATAATATAACATAAATAAAAATTTTGAAAATTTGAAAATTTGAAAAATGATAATTTAATGAAAATCAAGAAAACAAACTAATGACCACTGGGTGGGCTCCCTCCAATTTGTAAAAATGATTAAAGACCACCAGTGATCATCCACCCCAATATAACAACCTTTTTTTTAAAATTAAAAATAAAATAAAGTAAAAAAAAACACAACAAAACAAAAAAACAAAAAAAATGAAACAAAAAAAAATTCTTGAATCCAGACTTCCAAAATATTGTGCTGTGTTGGCATAAGCTTCCATTTTATAGTCATAGAGGACTACCTATAAAACAAAAAAAAGCCAGGATTCAACTAGAAACAGAGAAGGGTTGGAAAAAAACATTGTGGGGTAATTTTGAATAGATCTGCCAACTCATCAATTACCCCCAAACTTGCCAATATTAAATCTAAAAAATTCCCCTGTGAACACTCCTAACAAAATTTTTTTCCACCTCATATTTTCACCCCAAAATAAAATTTTAAAATTGAAGTAATGATTGATTTATTAAAAGAATGTGAGATTTCCAAAAAGATTGAAGTTGTAGTTTATCCTCATTTCAAAGTCAACTTTAAAATGATTGTAGGTAGTTTATCCTCATTTTGGAGTCACCTTTAAAATGATTCTAGATAGTTTATCCTCATGTTGGAGTCTTCAAGAATATGATAAAAGAGAGTAGTTTACCCTCATTGAGGAGTTAAACTTCAATGATGATTGTCTTGTAAACGTAAACCATTATAAAGTTTGGAAAAGAATTTAAAGCTGAGTAGTTTATTGTCAGCCAGGCTACTAGACTTATTCAGTAAAATAATTAATTATCTTACTGAGATGAAGCCACACCTTTTAAATCCTTATTATAATTAATTATTTACTACCTACTTATGTATTACTTACAACTAACTAGCTAAGTACACTAAGTAATATAAACAATTAATAAAAATAAGTAATTGTCACATACATTTTTACCCCCTAACACCGTGCTCAATAATACAGATGAGAAGGAATAAAAATAGTATTAAAATATAAAAAAAATAAAAAGAAGAAAATTTTCAAACTCCTTTATTAAGAAACTTAGATTTTGTTGAATCAACAATTTAAATCAAATATTTTGTACTAAATGTGACGGTCCAAGGGATCGTAAGTTTTATTTCAATTAAGATGATACCTTTATTTAGTCTCCATTTAGTATATCTTTTATTATTCCACACACTCTCTTTATTTAGTTCTTTTTCTCTCTCACCCTTGTATTAGGTTGTGTTAACTCTGTGTCTTGAATTCTCACATTTTTTCCTATAAAAGGCCCTCTCTTTTTGTACTTTTCAGACCATTCCTTACTTACAAAAAATTTTTATTATATATCACTTAAATCCTTTATTACTATATTTTATCATATCAGTAGTTACAACAATGTAATTCAAATCTATTTTTTATAATAATATCTTAAAACACCTCTTATTAATTGAGTAAAGTAATCAAAAGATTATAAGAAATACATACCAACTGTTGAGAGCCCATTAAAACCATCCAAAACCTTGTAGGACCTTGAGTTTTATCTTCTAGACCAAGAGAACCACTGACAGTTGGAGGCCTTTCCAAATCATCAATGGTGCATTGTGATCTTGAGGCTGAAGACCATGGGACCATTGCCATTGAGGTGCCTATAAAGACGAGTGGACAAAAAAAAACACGAACATCATCAATCACGTTATGGTAAGGTAAACTCTTACAGTCGCCTTGCTGTAAGCAGAATCCGGAGGAGATATGTGGATTTAGCTGAAAACCCCTTCCTTCCAATAAAATAACAAAATGGGAATTTTAAATCACTAAGCTAACCAATCTACTTAGATCTGATTGATAAAAATAATGAAACACTAAAATATATAACGCTTATTGAGATTAAATGATCGTGGCTGTTGAGAAAAGAAATACTGATAACAACAATTAAGGTGTACCAGTGAAAGATCTGTAAAGATTGACTTTTATGTTTTTATTATAATTTGAGTTTTATGAGACAGCAATAATCAAGTCCCAGCGATGAAGATCTTTCTAAAGATACCCTATATAAAGTGTGATTTAAATTGTTGAATTGTATTTCTAAAATGTTATGTAAATAATAAATGTTATAAGGGTATTATAACTTATTTAATTTGTTGAGTAATAAAAAATGAGACTGTGGTAGTTAAAGATTAAGATGTATGATGTGTTCCCCCCTTCAATTTTGAGTTTGAGAAGCGCTTAAGTATTCCTAGTCACGTGCCTAAGTTTTCCCCTCCAGAGCTCTTCCAGAGTCAATCCGGAGCCCGTACGGAGTCCGTACGGAGTCAAAGCGGAGTCCGTACGGAGTCGAAACGGAGTCCGTCCAGACTTCCGGACTCAATTAGAACCTTAAAACTATAATAAAAAATCTAGAAAAATTACACATAATAGAGCTACTTCCTCTTTACATACCAAACTAATTTTCGTAGTCTGTGCAGCTCTAATTACCCTGTGAAAATTCATCGAAGTTAAGTAATTTCTGAAAACGTAAATATTTCTATAAAACTTCAAAATTCATTTAAAAATATAAGAAAAATAGTAAAAATTCTGGGAAAATTTCCCAAGGTTCTTGAGTGACTTGACTTGATACTTATAAATTTTTCAGACCGTAAAAATAAGTTTTCTCCGTAAAATAAATTGTATTTGTGAAGGCATTTGCTCGTGACCAATTTCTTCATATTTTAAACTCCAATAAATTAAATAAAACACTTTTATAAAAAATAATAACGCCAATCTTGCACGCTGTAATAACTCCATTTACATATTTAGGTGCCGTACTAAACTTTAGGCTACCACATCCTCCCTCCAATCGAGAATGTCCCCATTCTTAAAACTTTGCATAAGTGGTTGAACAATTCCAAAAGAATTATCTTTTCTAATAAAATAATTTGATAAATTTGTTTTAGCTGGTCTTCTTTTAATTCTTTATAATAAAAACGTTGTTTCTTCTTCTCTGGCTTGATATAACATAAAATAAAAAAATATAAATCTTGTGATGATTCAACTACTGAGAGCAAGGTTTGAATCCCTTCAGACTCCCATATACCAGTCTTCCTTCTTGTCACAGCATTGAGAGAGTGGATCTTCCTATGAGCCGAATACTCCTGATTCCAACCTCATAGGGCCCCCCACTGAGCCGAATTCTATGATTCCAATCTCGCCATAAGGTCCTCCAAGCTTCACACCAAAAAAAATGGCCTAACTATGAGGCACTAAAAAAAATTATTCCCTAGAATCCAACTACCATCCTAACATCTGATTCCTTCATCACAATTTTCAAACTTTGCTATACAGCAAACCCATAAAATACTTTTGCCAGGCTTCCAATAATAATATTAACTTTAGACCATGTTAAAGCGCCACAAATTTCACCTAATTAACCATTATGCTTTCTTTAGCATCATTACCACCTAAAATTTTAACCTCCTAAAGCTATCAGCACCCAATTCCAGAAATAATTGAATAACCAGTTTAGAGTCTTAGTGGACAGTGATAAATTAAAAGATTGAATTGAGTTATCCAAACAAGATTGACATTCCAGTTTAAAGTCTTGGTGGACCAAACATATAATCGATTGCCAGTTTATGGTCTTGGTGGACCAAAGATCATTTAGGTGCATAAATATCTTGATATATTCCTAAGTAAGGCCTAGGCTTGACCAAAGATTGAATAAATTTGATAATCCAGTTTAATGTCATAGTGGACCAAACATTTGATCAACAAGTAATCCAGTATAAGGCCATAGTGGTCCAATGAATGTTGAATTATCCTGCAGATATTAATTTTCCAGATATAAAGTCATAGTGGACTAAACAATGAATGAACTACCAGTTTAAAGTCATTGTGGACCAAACATTTAATCAATAAGAAATCCAGTTTAAGGTCATGGTGGACCCAACACTTGATAATAGTCCAGTTTAAGGTCTTGGTGGACCTAACATTTGATTTATATAAAAGAAATACGTCTCCGAAAATATCCATAAAATCTTGATTATCCTTGAAATTCAGTTTAAAGTCTTGAAGGACTAAAAGCTCCAATAAAAAATCTTTAATGAAAGTCTTGAAAATTAGCCAGTTTAAAGTCTTGGAGGACTAACAGCTCCATATAAAATCTTTAATGACAGTCTTGAAAATTAGCCAGTTTAAAGTCTTGGAGGACTAACAGCTCCATAATTCGTATAAAACCCTTAAGGAAAGTCTTGAAAAGTAGCCAGTTTAAAGTCTTGGAGGACTAACAGCTCCAAAATATGTATAAAAAACCTTAAAGAACGTCTTGAACAGTAGCCAGTTTAAAGTCTTGGAGGACTAACAGATATCTTGAAGTAAAATCCCATAAGTATTGAGTTCCCCTAGACCCTGTTTCCTGTCTAAACTAAATAAATAAAACTAAAAAGAATGAAGACTGAAAAACAAAACTAAGAAATATAATAATAATTTTGATTTATTTATTTATTTTATTATTTTATTTTTATTTATTTATTTTATTTTATTTTATTTTTATTATTTTTTTTTATTATTTTTTTTTTATTTTTTATTTTATTTTTATTTTATTTTTTATTTAATTTTAATTTTAATTTTGTTTTTAATTTAAAATAAAAGATTTTAGAAAAGATAGTTTTGAAATAAAAGTTAAATTTTAATTTTTAAAGAAAGATAAATGAATGTGAAAAGAAAGATAAAAAAAGTAATAATAATAAAAAAAAATTTCAAAATAAAATTTTTAAAAGATGCCCCCCGGCCATTTGATGTGCCGTACCCTCGACATCATACCCACATCCAAGTGCAACTTGATGTGGTTACACAATTTTGAGAAATTAAAAAGAAAATAAAATAAATGAAAGTTTTTTAGAAGATAATTTTTATAATGATGATCACTGGGTGGGCTCCCTCCAATTTATAAAAATGATTAGAGACCACCAGTGAGCATCACCTTTACATTAATTCATAATATATATTAAAGAAAAGAAATCACAATCTAACATAAAAAGTCAAAAACAAAATAAAAAAAATCTTGAATCCGGCGTTGAGAGCGGTGTCTCTTGATTCGTTCCAGTTTATAGTCTTAGTGGACTTCCTATAATTAAAAGACAAAGCCAGGATTCAACTAGAAACAGGGAAAATTTTGGAAACGAACATTATGGGGTAATTGTGTATAGAGAAGCCAGCCCATCAATTACCCCCACACTTGCCAATATTAAATTAAGAAGGTTCCCCTGTGAACACTTCTTCCAATAAATTTTTAAAATTTTCCAACACTATCTTCACCCATATTTTTAGAAATTTTAAGTTTTTTTTGAAAATTTCAAAGAAGGTTTTCACGCCTTTCGTTATGTTTCATCACAGTTTCGTTGACCATATACAGTGTAACAATAGTAAAGTATTTTGATAAAAAAAGAAGATCGTTTATCCTCGTTGCGGAGGTCGTCATAAAATATTGTCGATATCATAGTTTATCCTCATTGCGGAGGTATAAAATTTGATAAATGTCATTAAAATTGTAGTTTATCCTCATTTCGGAGTTATCCTTCGGCACTCCTGGTGCCTCTAGGATAGAACCATTTCACTTGATCGGCTGCTACCCTCTTCTTCAATACTACTCCATCCAACTCTTCTAGCACATATGAACCGCCGGAAACTTGCTCCTTGATTTTATACGGTCCATTCCACCTATCTGCAAACATCTTTCCCCACTGACTTTCCAAACTCCTATTATACACCAGGACCATATCACCTGGGTTCAAAGGTTTCCTTAATCGATGTGCCAACCGCTCATCCCAATATCTGACTGATTGATTTCGGATCTTCATAATCCGTGAATATGCCTTTTCTAAATAGTCTTCTTTCTTTTCTAGCTGCATCATTCTTGCACACAATAATTCTTCAGTAGTTTTGACCGTGTCCCAGTCAACTCCAAGATATGATTCAGCTTCTAAATCAACTGGTAAAACTGCTTTCTGTCCAAAAACAAGTTCATAAGGTGAAAATCCGGTTGTCCTTTTGGCAGTGATTCGATCAGCAAATAAAACTAAAGGTAAATAGTGTCTCCACTTTTCAGCACTTGTCCCACACATTTTAACTAAAGCATCCTTAATAACTTGATGCCCTCTTTCAACCATGCCTTCAGCTTCAGGATAATATGGGGTTGCTACCCTAACCTTTGATCCAACTTTCAATACAGCCTCTTTAAACTCTGTCCCAAATTCAGGACCTCCATCTACCGTTACCAACTTCATCACCCCATACCTATATACCCAATTATTCAAAAAAAATTCTGCCACATTTTTGGCAGTTAAATTAATAAGAGGCACTGCCTCTACCCAACCAGATAAATCATCTCTGGCCACAATTAAATATTTATACCGTCCCTCTTTTATATGAACGGCATCTAAACTAACTCTTCCAAAGAGCGTTTATTCACCGGTCGCGCATCCAGGTTCTTTTGGCCTTAAATAACTTCGTCTTTGACATTCTTCGCATGACTGAACCCACTGTTTAACAGCCATCTTCATGCCAGGCCACCAAAATTGATCAGAAATTCTTCTAAACGTTTCTCCAACGCCTCTATGCCCGAGATCTTCATGCAGTGATTTCAAAACTAATTCTTGCCCCTTCTCTTGAGTTATAACTACTTGAGGATTTGGATACCTTCTCCTCATTAAACGTCGACCAGATAGGTAAAACGTAGATGACTTCCTCTTGATAGCCACCCATTCATCGTCTTCACAATCTTCTGGCCTCTCTAAAGTCAACAAATATTTGACTAACAAAAAATAAAAACCAGTCTGACCCCAGACTTCATCTTGAAAATCGATTAATATAACATCAATAGGGACTTCTCTATCACCAATATCACCTGCACATGAATGAGCCAATAATCGTTGACCCCTAAATAAATCTTTAACCGAGCTATGTTGACGTTTTTCTTCTGAACCTTTGGATCCTTTGTAAACCGTATTTGAAAATACCTCTTTCTCTTTATCCACCTTTTTATTTAAATTCTCTAATTCTCCAACATATACACCATTCCTTAATTTACTACTATCCCACACTACCAATCCATCTTCCTCTACATACAACACATCTTCTTCTACCTCCTTTCTACCAAATTTATCTACACCTTTTCCAACACCTTTATTAACATAAAAACTATTTTCCAGTTTATCCTCTTGGTGGAGGTCATCATCATCATAATCTAAACACAATAGTCCTGCCAGTTTAACCTCATGGGGGAGGTATGGAAAGTCTTCAGCTCCTTTAGTGCTGGCTTTGATAATAGGTATATCTTCATTGAACTCTTCTGAGTCTGAATCTTCTTCAGTGGGTGGTCTCCTTGATAAACCATCTGGCATAGTAAAAGTTTTGCCAGGCTTATGAACTAAATCAAACGAAAAATGTTGAATAAAAGCTACCCATCTCGTCATGGGTGCGTTCGGTAAACTTGGGGAAGTAATCATCTGGATTAACGATTTCGCATCCACTTGCAACTCAAAATGTTTCCCCCACAAAATATGCTGAAGTTTCTTCAGTATTTTCGCCACACCACATAATTCCAATTTTGGTTGAGAATATCTTGATTCGACCTCAGTAAATACTACAGATTCATACCTAACTGGCCTGATGTAACCAGCTTTATCCATCTGAGACAAAACCGCCCCAGCTGCAACCTGACTTGAATCAACTGCTAAATAAATTTTACCAGCATCTTTTTCATAATCCAACTTGTGCAGGACTAAATCCTTCCCTACAACCTCCTTCAACTTCACAAACGCCTTCTCACACTCTTCATCCCACTCCCAGTCTGCATCCTTTCTCGTTAACCGCCTCAATGGAGCTGCCAATGAAGAAAAGTCCTTGATAAACATTCTAACATATACACAAATGCCTAAAAACCCTCTGACTTCGGTCGTATTCTTGGGTCTTGGCCAGGACTGAATTTTGTTAACTTTCTTCTTGGACATAATCCTACCCTCTCTACATACCACATGGCCTAATATTTCTAAGGCTGGCACACAACATGAAAATTTTGAACCTGAAATAGTTAAGCCAGCCTCTTCAATTCGAAACAAGATTCTTTCTAAAGTAATTGAAAACTCCCAAATGAATTTGCGTATCCCGGGATTCTCTTCCAACACCTGGTTATCATAGTCGGTTGTTGGTCCCTTAATTCCTCCATCATCTATAAAGATTCCAGCATATTGTGGAATTTCATCTTGAAGGATCCAAGCCATCTGAGCTTGATAAACTGCAACCAAATTTGTTGCTCCTTGAGGTAATCTTGTTAACTGTAAACGTCCAAGTGGCGTATCAAATGTAGTGAGAGGCCTTGAGTCCGGATGTAACTCTCTCTCATCATATCCACCCATAATATCTCCCAAACCATAGCACACTCTCCCTGCAAACGCTTCAACAAACTCCTCAGCACTAGGTGGTATCCCAGCATCCTTTATTGTAACCCTATTTAATTCCCTAAGATCATGAACAACTCTAAGCTTGCCATTCTGTTTCTTGATACAAAATACAGGACTAGAATAACTTGACGTTGATTGCTCATACAGTCCAGTGCGTATCCGTTCTCTGACAACTTCAATATAGGCTTCTTTTAATGCAGCCGGAATAGGAATCGGTTTCTGCTGCCACGGTTCATGACATACCACAGGAATCTTGTAAGGCTCCCCATAGGAATGCTTCAACACACCCCTCTCCTCTTCTACAAAAGCAATGGCCTTCTCTCGCTTGACCATCACATCCAACAACAACTTCTTCTCTTCTCCAGACAACCAACCATCAGGTCCAAAATTAACAACACCCAGTCTCTCAAAAGTGATTCTTGACGTCTCAGAAAATTCAGGCGGATTCTTTACCAAGGGACTTTCATAAGGATCTCTTGATAACCTTGGTCTTCTCAAAGGTGGATTTAATTCAGCAGGTAGCGGCTCATTAATAGGTCGAACTTTATTTGCTACTTTCTTATATTTGGCTGCGTCCACATCTAAATTAACTTGAGGTAAAACATTTTCTTTTGTATCGCCATTAAAACTTTCATCAAATGAATCTTCTTCATCGTCAGAATTGGAATAAGAAAAATTAGAAAAATATTTTATTTCATTTTTAAATTTTACCCTTTTCTCCTTTCCCTCGTCTAATTTATAAACAGATTTTCCAACACCTTTGCTTCACTTATCCAACAGTAAATCACCCGTAAAGAAAGTCGGCAGTTTAACCTCTTGCTGGAGGACCGGAATTGAATTTTCACAAAAATTATTTTTTTGAGTTTTAATTATACTGAGATTTTTAATCGGATTTAGATAAGATTTTCGCAGTTTACCCTCTTGCTGGAGGTCCAAAATAGAAGGAGATAATTGCAGTTTAACCTCTTGCTGGAGGTAATCAAACATACCCTTCCAATTTTTATCCAACCTAATTTGGCCCATTTTGCCTTTTTCACCGTTTTTAAATTTAATAGAAAAACCAGGTAAATCCAATAAACATATAGAAAAGTCCAAAACGTATTTGCACTCCAAAGTAATATTTACAGAAAATAATTGAGAATCCACTTGAATTATCTCCAAGTGAGCTGACCTATTGCAATCCGGGATCTCATCCTGAGGAGAGATTACAACATTAGAGTGATCAGCCCCTGCTACCCCAAAAAATGAGGGCATTCATCCCTTTCCAACAAATATAATTCACCAGAAGCCGTCCGTTTAATATGCCGCTTCTTGGTGCAAACACAACACTGGCACAGAGTAGTAATCCCTGGCCGTGTTTCCCAACCTTCATCTCCAGGAGGCGCTAACCGCATATGCAACCTCCGCATATCTTCACCAGTGATCTCCAAACTAATCCCCATGCCAGCTTGATACCCTATCCTGGCCTCAAAATCCATCAAAAAAGGACCCCCAAGAACAGTTTTGACTGCTCTTCTGGCCACATAAAAGTGAACCTTACCAACAGATCCACCAATGCCTAACCTGACATGCTCAGCTGTACCCATCAGCTCTGTTGCATGCCCTCCAATACCTCTGAGGTTTCTCCCAGTTCCACTTTTAATTGGCAAGCCTATACTTGTCGCTTGCTCCAATGAAATTAAATTAATTTAAGACCCTGAATTGACCAAGGCCTTTACTTCTTTACCATTTAGAGTTACCACCAGGTAACCCAGGGGAGCGGAAAAATGCGTATCTACATCTTCACCAAACTTTTCAGCATTTTCACAAATATATTCCACCTCTCCAGTGGAAACCCAACGCCTCGTCAAATGCTTCTTTTGCTTTTCAGCAAGCGCCGGACTAATCGTAAATAACTCCCCCAAAGATAAGGGAATCTGAAGTTGATTCACCCTATTCAAAACTGCGTCCATCACATTAGCTGGACCAGAAACTACTGGCCGCTCATACTGGACCTTTGATTTAACAACCTTGGCCCTGGGTACCTCTTGAGGTCCAACCGAGCCATCTTCACCCCCCATAATAACATCTTCACTTTCTATAACCCTAACTCCGTCACCAGCTTCTTGCACTAATCCTTATCCATCGCTAGTCCTTCTTACTCCCTCCATTGGGATGGGACCGCTAAAACTTGGTCTGGGTAGAGACGCCAACGGTACGTCCTCCTCAGAATCCGAATCATCCTCTGGCATAGGCTCCCCATTTAAATCAAACTTGCCATAACTAGGGGGCCCCATATCAGCAATCCCCTTCTGCATTTTATATAATTCGTCCTTAGAGTAAGGGTTCAATTTGTTGGCGGCAGTTTGAGCACTAGAATTCTTGTCCTTAGAGTAAGGGTTCACTTTGTTATTGGCCTTGCCAGGATTAGCCCTCAATTGGCTCTGAATGCTACTTTTCGCCTTAGTAGAAGCTGCTCTTCTAGCAGCATTAACATCGTATTCGCCAGCCATACAGCTACCCTCCACCTGAGCAACCGTCGCCAGCTCTAAACCACCAAAAGAAGTAGAAAATGTGGCTTTACTGACCTCTTTCTCCTTGCCCTTGTCAGCTTTACCACCATTACCATTACCATTTTTGCCACTCTTGGCATTAACATCTTCATCCGTCACCTCTTCAAATCTGGCTCTCCTTTCAGCCGTTAAACTTCTTCTGACCAAATCAGAAGGAGACTGTCCATCACTGGGCTTGATGAACGAACCATCAGGAAATTTATAAACTTTACCATCAAATAAAACTCGCCCAGCATCCATATCCTTATCAAGAGCAAAACAAACTGTTGCTCTGTGCCCCCTCCTATTACAATACGAGCACACCTTTGGCTCATCATAGCCACCTCTATATCCATTACCACCATTCCCACCATTTCTCCCATTGCCTGGGAAGCGGTTACCATTATTATTGCCATTATAATTTCGACGTTCATACCCTCTAGACTGATAAGAAGTTGACGTCGACGAAGAATCGATTGGGGCCTTATTGGCCTTCTGGGTTTCTTGAACAAATATTTTTAATTGTTTCGTTAAATCGCCCAAGTGATCGACCATCTTATTATCTACATTGCCCTCAACTTTAGCAGCAGGTAATCCCATTTGAGCCTTCTTGGCCTCCTGGGCTTTGACCATAATATTGTTGTTTTCGGCCAAAACTTCGCTAACCTTGCTAACATATTGAGTGCATGACTCTTGATATTTGTCCAACGCCAATAACTTTAGATGGGCTTGAATGTTGTCCTTGATAACCTCCAGAGCCGGCAGTTTCTGCTCACCATTAGGCAGTTCCTTCATCAAATCTTTTCTTGAAAGATCCTTCAAGACGTCCATTCGAATATCCCTGCTGCATGCTGTCCAAAACAAATCTTTTGCTTGGTTCTCATGCACTAACTCGTCCACCAGTATGAGATATTCCACCACTTCATCAAACTGAACACAGAGCTTTTTGAAGTCAGCCATAGAAGAAACTCCACCTTTTGCTTGCCAGTCTCCAACAATTTTATTGAGGTCCATCATAGTAAACCTAACACCCCATCTATCAACCATAGCTTTAGAAAGCTTAACCCAATCCTTGTCCTTGAATGCCTGCATAGCAATAACCTCTTTTTCCACCTCCCTATCAGCAATAAAAACCTAACTTGCTTCACCATATCCACATGGGAAGCACCATCAACAGCAGCAGCAGCTTCATACCTGCTAATGAACCATTTAACCTCCTCCCCATCAAACTTTGGGCCATTCCAAGAAACAATTCTAACTGAGGGAGTAAGAGGGTTAGAAGATCCAGAAGCAACAGCAGAAGAAGACATCCCAATAAGTAATGAAAAGCGTTAACAATCGATAAAATAACAAGCCTCTTGCAGGCCAATAACAAAAATCCAATTAGAGTTCCAGAAAATAAGCCTCTTGCAGGCTAATAACGTTCTTGATCCAAGTAAGTCTTTAAAGAAAGCTAGAGAAATCGAACCCCACGTTGGGCGCCAACTATGGTAAGGTAAACTCTTACAGTCGTCTTGCTGTAAGCAGAATCCGGAGGAGATATGTGGATTTAGCTGAAAACCCCGTCCTTCCAATAAAAATAACAAAATGGGAATTCTAAATCACTAAGCTAACCAATCTACTTGGATCTGATTGATAAAAAAATAATGAATCTCTATAATATTTAACGCTTATTGAGATTTAATGAAAGTGGCTTTTGAGAAAGAAATACTGATAACAACAATTAAGGTGTACCAGTGAAAGATCTGAAAAGATTGACTTTAATGTTTTTATAATAATTTGAATTTTTATGAGACAGCAATAATCAAGTCCCAGTGATGAAGACCTTTCTAAAGATACCCTGTATGAAGTGTGATTTAAATTGTTGAATAGTATTTCTAAAATGTTAAATATAAAAATATAAAGTTATAAGGGTATTACAATTTATTTAATTTGTTGAGTAATAAAAAATGAGACCGTGGTGGTTAAAGATTAAGCTGTATGATGTGTCCCCCCCTCTCAATTTCGAGTTTGAGAAGCGCTTAAGTATTCCTAGTCACGTGCCTAAGTTTTCCCCTCCAGAGCTCTTCCAGAGTCAATCCGGAGCCCGTACGGAGTCTGTACGGAGTCGAAACGGAGTCCGTCTGGACTTCCGGACTCAATTAGAACCTTAAAACTATAATCAAAAATCTAGAAAAATTACACATAATAGAGCTACTTCCCCTTTACATACGAAACAAATTTTCGTAGTCTGCGCAGCTCTAATTACACCGTGAAAATTCATCGAAGTTAAGTAATTTCTGAAAACGTAAATATTTCTATAAAACTTCAAAATTCATTTAAAAATATAAGAAAAATAGTAAAAATTCTGGGAAAATTTCCCAAGGTTCTTGAGTGACTTGCCTTGATACTTATAAATTTTTCAGAACGTAAAAATAAGTTTTCTCCGTAAAATAAATTGTATTTGTGTAGGCGTTCGCTTGTGACCAATTTCTTCATATTTTAAACTCCAATAAATTAAATAAAACCCTTTTATAAAAAATAATAACGCCAATCTTGCACGCTGTAATAACTCCATTTACATATTTAGGTGCCGTACTAAACTTTAGGCTACCACAACGTGCCTAAGTTTTCCCCTCCAGAGCTCTTCCAGAGTCAATCCGGAGTCCGTACGGAGTCGAAACGGAGTCCGTCCGGACTTCAGGACTCAATCAGAACCTTAAAAATATAATAAAAAATCTAGAAAACTTACACATAATAGAGCTACTTCCCCTTTACATACCAAACTAATTTTCGTAGTCTGAGCAGCTCTAATTACCAGGTGAAAATTCATCGAAGTTAAGTAATTTCTGAAAACATAAATATTTCTATAAAACTTTAAAATTCATTTAAAAATATAAGAAAAATAGTAAAAATTCTGGGAAAATTTCCCAAGGTTCTTGAGTGACTTGACTTGATACTTATAAATTTTTCAGACCGTAAAAATAAGTTTTCTCCGTAAAATAAATTGTATTTGTGTAGGCATTCACTCGTGACCAATTTCTTCATATTTTAACTCCAATAAATTAAATAAAACCCTTTTATAAAAAATAATAACGCTAATCTTGCACGCTGTAATAACTCCATTTACATATTTAGGTGCCGTACTAAACTTTAGGCTACCACATCCTCCCTCCAATCGAGAATGTCCCCATTCTTAAAACTTTGCATAAGTGGTCGAACACAATATTCATCTTTAACCTTCAACCACCATCTTCTTTAATCAACTATAAAATTCATCTTCATAAATATGTCTTCCAAAGAACTTGTCGCTCCATGTGAACTCTGTGCTTGATACCAGGTACCTTGTTTAATGTCCAACCCTAATCTTCCTGGCAGAACAGCTTGCGACTTATGCCGTGTGAAAAAAGTCAAATGCAACCGGCCAATAGTTCCTTCTAAAACAAACGTATATTTAGGACCAGCAGCTCTCCCTGATCCCTCAACTTCTAAAAAGCGATCCAAAATTCCTGTCTTCTTAAAATGAATAAGATCAAAAACAGCTTCAAAAGTTCAATCTTCATCAACGGATCCCAACCTAATTTTGCCTTCACAAGATCCTAATCCTATAACGCCAGTACCCCCAACTAACTTTGCTGAGACTATGTTTCCTGGCTCTAAATGTAAGACCCTATTTATCTTACTAAAAAAAACTTTTAATCAAAATTGACTAAACCTATGACTTAATAACATATTTGAACTTCTAGCTGTTGAAATAACCAACACTGATGTTGTTGGTAGAGTGAAGACGGACTATATCAATCATTACCCAAATTTTCATCGCTATCTTTTTCTTGACTTTACTAATGAGTTGAAACGAAAAATGCTGGCCTATTTTCAAGAAACTCCAGCTAATAACCATGAAGACCTCTTGAAAAGAAGAATTTTAATGCAAAGCTTTGATAATGATGTTGAACAATTTCAAAGAAATTATCTTTTCTAACAGTATAACTTGATAAAATTTTGTTTTTGCTGGTCTTCTTTTAATTCTTTATAATAAAAACGTTGTTTCTTCTTCTCTGGCTTGATATAACATAAAATAAAATAATATAAATCTTGTGATGATTCCACTACTGAGAGCAAGGTTTGAATCCCTTCAGACTCCCATATACCAGTCTTCCTTCTTGTCACAGCATTGAGAGAGTGGATCTTCCTATGAGCCGAATACTCCTGATTCCAACCTCATAGGGCCCCCCACTGAGCCGAATTCTATGATTCCAATCTCGCCATAAGGTCCTCCAAGCTTCACACCAAAAAAATGGCCTAACTATGAGGCACTAAAAAAAATTATTCCCTAGAATCCAACTACCATCCTAACTTCTGATTCCTTCATCACAATTTTCAAACTTTGCTATACAGCAAACCCATAAAATACTTTTTCCAGGCTTCCAATAATAATATTAACTTTTAGACCATGTTAAAGCGCCACAAATTTCACCTAATTAACCATTATGCTTTCTTTAGCATCATCACCACCTAAAATTTTAACCTCCTAAAGCTATCAGCACCCAATTCCAGAAATAATTGAATAACCAGTTTAGAGTCTTAGTGGACAGTGATAAATTAAAAGATTGAATTGAGTTATTCAAACAAGATTGACATTCCAGTTTAAATTCTTGGTGGACCAAACATATAATCGATTGCCAGTTTATGGTCTTGGTGGACCAAAGATCGTTTAAGTGCATAAATATCTTGATATATTCCTAAGTAAGGCCTAGGCTTGACCAAAGATTGAATAAATTTGATAATCCAGTTTAATGTCATAGTGGACCAAACATTTGATCGACAAGTAATCCAGTATAAGGCCATAGTGGTCCAATGAATGTTGAATTATCCTGCAGATATTAATTTTCCAGTTTAAAGTCATAGTGGACTAAACAATGAATGAACTACCAGTTTAAAGTCATGGTGGACCAAACATTTAATCGATAAGAAATCCAGTTTAAGGTCATGGTGGACCCAACACTTGATAATAGTCCAGTTTAAGGTCTTGGTGGACCTCCAAAGTTCGTATATAAAAAAAACCTTAAAGAACGTCTTGAACAGTAGCCAGTTTAAAGTCTTGGAGGACTAACAGCTCCAAAATTTGTATAAAAACCTTAACGAAAGTCTTGAACAGTAGCCAGTTTAAAGTCTTGGAGGACTAACAGATGTCTTGAAGTAAAATCCCATAGGTATTGAGTTTCCCTAGACCCTGTTTCCTGTCTAAACTATATGAATAAACTAAAAAAGAAGGAAGACTGAAAAATAAAACTAAGAAATATAATAATAATTTTTGATTTAATTAATTAATTTTTATTTTTTTTTTATTTTTATTTTTATTTTTTTTTTTTATTATATTTTTTTTATTTTATTTTTATTTATTTATTTTTATTTTTATTTATTTTTATTTTTATTTTTTATTTTTATTTTTATTTTTTTTTTAAAGATGCCCCCCGGCCATTTGATGAGCCGTACCCTCGACATCATACCCACATCCAAGTGCAACTTGATGTGGTTACACAATTTTGAGAAATTAAAAAGAAAAGAAATTAAATGAAAGTTTTTAGAAGATAAATTTTATAATGATGATCACTGGGTGGGCTCCCTCCAATTTATAAAAATGATTAGAGACCACCAGTGAGTATCACCTTTACAATAATTCATAATATATATTAAAGAAAAGAAATCACAATCTAACATAAAAAAAATCAAAAACAAAATAAAAAAATCTTGAATCCGGCGTTGAGAGCGGTGTCTCTTGATTCATTCCAGTTTATAGTCTTAGTGGACTTCCTAAAATTAAAAGACAAAGCCAGGATTCAACTAGAAACAGGGAAAATTTTGGAAACGAACATTATGGGGTAATTGTGTATAGAGCAGCCAGCCCATCAATTACCCCCACACTTGCCAATATTAAATTAAGAAGGTTCCCCTGTGAACACTTCTTCCAATAAATTTTAAAATTTTTCCAACACTATCTTCACCCATATTTTAAGTATTTTAAGTTTTTGAAAATTTCAAAGAAGGTCTTCTTGAATTTCGTTAAGTTTCATCATTGTTTCGTCAACCATATACAGTGTAACGATAGTAAAGTATTTTGATAAAAAAAAGAAGATAGTTTATCCTCTTTGCGGAGGTCATCATAAAATTTTGTTGGTATTATAGTTTATTCTCATTGCGGAGGTATCCATATAATTTCATAAATGTCATTAAAATTGTAGTTTATCCTCATTTCGGAGTTAGACTTCGGCACTACAGGTGCCTCTAGGATAGAACCGTTTCACTTGATCGGCTGCTACCCTCTTCTTTAATACTACTCCATCCAACTCTTCTAGCACATATGAACCGCCGGAAACTTGCTCCTTGATTTTATACGGTCCATTTCACCTATCTGCAAACATCTTTCCCCACTGGCTTTCCAAACTCCTATTATACACCAAGACCATATCACCTGGGTTCAAAGGTTTCCTTAATCGATGTGCCAACCGCTCATCCCAATATCTGACTGATTGATTTCGGATCTTCATCATCCGCGAATATGCCTTTTCTAAATATTCTTCTTTCTTTTCTAGCTGCATCATTCTTGCACACAATAATTCTTCAGTAGTTTTGACCGTGTCCCAGTCAACTCCAAGATATGATTCAGCTTCTAAATCAACCGGTAAAACTGCTTTCTGTCCAAAAACAAGTTCATAAGGTGAAAATCCGGTCATCCTTTTGGCAGTGATTTGATCAGCAAATAAAACTAAAGGTAAATAGTGCCTCCACTTTTTGGCACTTGTCCCACACATTTTAACTAAAGCATCCTTAATAACTTGATGCCCTCTTTCAACCATGCCTTCAGCTTCAGGATAATATGGGGTTGCTACCCTAACCTTTGATCCAACTTTCAATACAGCCTCTTTAAACTCTGTCCCAAATTCAGGACCTCCATCTACCGTTACCAACTTCATCACCCCATACCTATATACCCAATTATTCAAAAAAAATTCTGCCACATTTTTGGCAGTTAAATTAATAAGAGGCGCTGCCTCTACCCAACCAGATAAATCATCTCTGGCCACAATTAAATATTTATACCGTCCCTCTTTTATATGAACGGCATCTAAACTAACTCTTCCAAAGAGCGTATATTCACCGGTCGCGCGTCCAGGTTCTTTTGGCCTTAAATAACTTCGTCTTTGACATTCTTCGCATGACTGAACCCACTGTTTAACAGCCATCTTCATGCCAGGCCACCAAAATCAATCAGAAATTCTTCTAAACGTTTCTCCAATGCCTCTATGCCCGAGATCTTCATGCAGTGATTTCAAAACTAATTCTTGCCCCTTCTCTTGAGTTATAACTACTTGAGGATTTGGATACCTTCTCCTCATTAAACGTCGACCAGATAGGTAAAACATAGATGACTTCCTCTTGATAGCCACCCATTCATCGTCTTCACAATCTTCTGGCCTCTCTAAAGTCAACAAATATTTGACTAACAAAAAATAAAAACCAGTCTGACCCCAGACTTCATCTTGAAAATCGATTAATATAACATCAATAGGGACTTCTCTATCACCAATATCACCTGCACATGAATGAGCCAATAATCGTTGACCCCTAAATAAATCTTTAATCGAGCTATGTTGACGTTTTTCTTCTGAACCTTTGGATCCTTTGTAAACCGTATTTGAAAATACCTCTTTCTCTTTATCCACCTTTTTATTTAAATTCTCTAATTCTCCAACATATACACCATTCCTTAATTTACTACTATCCCACACTACCAATCCATCTTCCTCTACATACACCACATCTTCTTCTACCTCCTCTCTGCCGAATTTATCTACACCTTTTCCAACACCTTTATTAACATAAAAACTATTTTCCAGTTTATCCTCTTGGTGGAGGTCATCATCATCATAATCTAAACACAATAGTCCTGCCAGTTTAACCTCATGGGAGAGGTATGGAAAGTCTTCAGCTCCTTTAGTGCTGGCTTTGATAATAGGTATACCTTCATCAAACTCTTCTGAGTCTGAATCTTCTTCAGTGGGTGGTCTCCTTGATAAACCATCTGGCATAGTAAAATTTTTGCCAGGCTTATGAACTAAATCAAACGAGAAATGTTGAATAAAAGCTACCCATCTCGTCATGGGTGCGTTCGGTAAACTTGGGGAATTAATCATCTGTATTAACGATTTCGCATCCACTTGCAACTCAAAATGTTGCCCCCACAAAATATGCTGAAGTTTCTTCAGTATTTTTGCCACACCACATAATTCCAATTTTGGTTGAGAATATCTTGATTCGACCTCAGTAAATACTACAGATTCATACCTAACTGGCCTGATGTAACCAGCTTTATCCATCTGAGACAAAACTGCCCCAGCTGCAACCTGACTTGAATCAACTGCTAAATAAATTCTGCCAGCATCTTTTCCATAATCCAACTTGTGCAGGACTAAATCCTTCCCCACAACCTCCTTCAACTTCACAAACGCCTTCTCACACTCTTCATCCCACTCCCAGTCTGCATCCTTTCTCGTTAACCGTCTCAATGGAGCTGCCAATGAAGAAAAGTCCTTGATAAACATTCTAACATATACGCAAACGCCTAAAAACCCTCTAACTTCGGTCGTATTCTTGGGTCTTGGCCAGGACTGAATTTTGTTAACTTTCTTCTTGGACATAATTCTACCCTCTCTACATACCACATGGCCTAATATTTCTAAAGCTGGCACACAACATGAAAATTTTGAACCTGAAATAGTTAAACCAGCCTCTTCAATTAGAAACAAGATTCTTTCTAAAATAATTGCAAACTCCAAATGAATTTGCGTATCCCGGGATTCTCTTCCAACACCTGGTTATCATAGTCCGTTGTTGGTCCCTTAATTCCTCCATCATCTATAAAGATTCCAGCATATTGTGGAATTTCATCTTGAAGGATCCAAGCCATCTGAGCTTGATAAACTGCAACCGAATTTGTTGCTCCTTGAGGTAATCTTGTTAACTGTAAATGTCCAAGTGGTGTATCGAATGTAGTGAGAGGCCTTGATTCCGGATGTAACTCTCTCTCATCATATCCACCCATAATATCTCCCAAACCATAACATACTCTCCCTGCAAACGCTTCAAAAAACTCCTCAGCACTAGGTGGTATCCCAGCATCCTTTATTGTAACCCTATTTAATTCCCTAAGATCATGAACGACTCTAAGCTTGCCATTCGGTTTCTTGATACAAAATACCGGACTAGAATAACTTGATGTTGATTGATCATACAGTCCAGTGCATATCCGTTCTCTGACAACTTCGATATAAGCTTCTTTCAATGCAGCCGGAATAGGAATCGGTTTCTGCTGCCACGGTTCATGACATACCACAGGAATCTTGTAAGGCTCCCCATAGGAATGCTTCAACACACCCCTCTCCTCTTCTACAAAAGCAATGGCCTTCTCTCGCTTGACCATCACATCCAACAACAACTTCTTCTCTTCACCAGACAACCAACCATCAGGTCCAAAATTAAAAACACCCAGTCTCTCAAAAGTGATTCTTGTCGTCTCAGAAAATTCAGGTGGATTCTTTACCAAGGGACTTTCATAAGAATCTCTTGATAACCTTGGTCTTCTCAAGGGTGGATTTAATTCAGCAGGTAGCGGTTCATTAATAGGTCGAACTTTATTTGCTACTTTCTTATATTTGGCTGCGTCCACATCTAAATAAGCTTGAGGTAAAACATTTTCTTTTGTATCGCCATTAAAACTTTCATCAAATGAATCTTCTTCATCGCCAGAATCAGAATATGAAAAATTAGAAAAATATTTTATTTCATTTTTAAATTTTACCCTTTTCTCCTTTCCCTTGTCTAATTTATAAACAGATTTTCCAACACCTTTGCTTCCCTTATCCAACAGTAAATCACCCGTAAAGAAAGTTGGCAGTTTAACCTCTTGCTGGAGGACCGGAATTGAATTTTCACAAAAATTATTTTTTTGTGTTTTAATTATACTGAGATTTTTTATCCGATTTTGATGTGATATTTGCAGTTTACCCTCTTGCTGGAGGTCCAAAATAGAAGGAGATAATTGCAGTTTAACCTCTTGCTGGAGGTCCAGAAATGAATTTTCACAAAAATTATTTTTTTGTGTTTTAAATATACTGAGATTTTTAATCGGGTTTTGATAAGATTTTCTCAGTTTACCCTCTTGCTGGAGGTCCATAATAGAAGGAGATACTTGCAGTTTAACCTCTTGCTGGAGGTCCATAAACATACCCTTCCAATTTTTATCCAACCTAATTTGGCCCATTTTTCCTTTTTCACCGTTTTTAAATTTAATAGAAAAACCAGGTAAATCCAATAAACATATAGAAAATTCAAAAACGTATTTGCACTCCAAAGTAATATTAACAGAAAATAATTGAGAATCCACTTGAATTATCTCCAAGTGAGCTGACCTATTGCAATCCGGGATCTCATCCTGAGGAGAGATTACAACATTAGAGTGATCAGCCCCTGCTACCCCAAAAAATGAGGGCATTCATCCCTTTCCAACAAACATAATTCACCAGAAGCTGTCCGTTTTATATGCCGCTTCTTGGTGCAAACACAACACTGGCACAGAGTAGTAATCCCTGGCCGTGTTTCCCAACCTTCATCTCCAGGAGGCGCTAACCGCATATGTAACCTCCGCATATCTTCACCAGTGATCTCCAATCTAATCCCCATGCCAGCTTGATACCCTATCCTGGCCTCAAAATCCATCAAAAAAGGACCCCCAAGAACAGTTTTGACTGCTCCTCTGGCCACATAAAAGTGAACCTTACCAACAGATCCACCAATGCCTAACCTGACATGCTCAGCTGTACCCATCAGCTCTGTTGCATGCCCTCCAATACCTCTGAGGTTTCCCCCAGTCCCACTTTTAATTGGCGAGCCTATACTCGTCGCTTGCTCCAATGAAATTAAATTAATTTGAGACCCTGAATCGACCAAGGCCTTAACTTCTTTACCATTAAGAGTTACCACCAGGTAACCCAGGGGAGCGGAAAAATGTGTATCTACATCTTCCCCAAACTTTTCAGCATTTTCACAAATATATTCCACCTCTCCAGTGGAAACCCGACGCCTCGTTATGGTAAGGTAAACTCTTACAGTCGCCTTGCTGTAAGCAGAATCCGGAGGAGATATGTGGATTTAGCTGAAAACCCCGTCCTTCCAATAAAAATAACAAAGTAGGTGTTCTAAATCACTAAGCTAACCAATCTACTTGGATCTGATTGATAAAAATAATGAAACTCTAAAATATTTAACGCTTATTAAGATTTAAACAAAGTGGCTGTTGATAAAAGAAATACTGATGACAACAATTAAGGTGTACCAGTGAAAGATCTGTAAAGATTGACTTTTATGTTTTTATAATAATTTGAATTTTTATGAGACAGCAATAATCAAGTCCCAGCGATGAAGACCTTTCTAAAGATACCCTGTATGAAGTGTGATTTAAATAGTTGAGTAGTATTTCTAAAAATGTTATATATAAAATATAAAGTTATAAGGGTATTACAAATTTATTTAATTTGTTGAGTAATAAAAAATGAGACCGTGGTGGTCAATGATTAAGCTGTATGATGTGTCCCCCCCTTCTCAATTTCGAGTTTGAGAAGCGCTTAAGTATTCCTAGTCACGTGCCTAAGTTTTCCCCTCCAGAGCTATTCCAGAGTCAATCCGGAGCCCGTACGGAGTCGAAACAGAGTCCGTACGGAGTAGAAACGGAGTCCGTCCGGACTTCCGGACTCAATTAGAACCTTAAAACTATAATAAAAAATCTAGAAAAATTACACATAATAGAGCTACTTCCCCTTTACATACCAAACTAATTTTCGTAGTCTGCACAGCTCTAATTACCCCGTGAAAATTCATCAAAGTTAAGTAATTTTTTGAAAACGTAAATATTTCTATAAAACTTTAAAATTCATTTAAAAATATAAGAAAAATAGTAAAAATTCTGGGAAAATTTCCCAAGGTTCTTGAGTGACTGGACTTAATACTTATAAATTTTTTAGACCGTAAAAATAAGTTTTCTCCGTAAAATAAATTGTATTTGTGTAGGCATTCGCTCGTGACCAATTTCTTCATATTTTAAACTCCAATAAATTAAATAAAACCCTTTTATATAAAAAAAATAATAACGCCAATCTTGCACGCCGTAATAACTCCATTTACTTATTTAGGTGCCGTACTAAACTTTAGGCTACCACATCCTCCCTCCAATTGAGAATGTCCCCAT
This sequence comes from Hemileia vastatrix, assembly GCA_030280995.1. Classification (NCBI taxonomy): domain Eukaryota; kingdom Fungi; phylum Basidiomycota; class Pucciniomycetes; order Pucciniales; family Zaghouaniaceae; genus Hemileia; species Hemileia vastatrix. The sequence goes on from JASXTE010000006.1 coordinate 452,923, forward strand.
TCTTAAAACTTTGCATAAGTGGTCGAACACAATATTCATCTTTAACCTTCAACCACCATCTTCTTTAATCAACTATAAAATTCATCTTCATCAATATGTCTTCCAAAGAACTTGTCGCTCCATGTGAACTCTGCGCTCGATACCAGGTACCTTGTTTAATGTCCAACCCTAATCTTCCTGGCAGAACAGCTTGCGACTTATGCCGTGTGAAAAAAGTCAAATGCAACCGGCCAATAGTTCCTTCTAAAACAAATGTATATTTAGGACCAGCAGCTCTCCCTGATCCCTCAACTTCTAAAAAGCGATCCAAAATTCCTGTCTTCTTAAATCCAATAAGATCAAAAACAGCTTCAAAAGTTCAATCTTCATCAGCAGATCCCGGCTTAATTTTGCCTTCACAAGATCCTAATCTCATAACGCCAGTGCCCCCAACCAACTTTGCTGAGACTATGTTTCCTGGCTCTAAATGTAAGACCCTATTTATCTTACTAAAAAAAAACTTTTAATCAAAATTGACTAAACCTATGACTTAATAACATATTTGAACTTCTAGCTGTTGAAATAACCAACACTGATGTTGTTGGTAGAGTGAAGACGGACTATATCAATCATTACCCAAATTTTCATCGCTATCTTTTTCTTGACTTTACTAATGAGTTGAAACGAAAAATGCTGGCCTATTTTCAAGAAACTCCAGCTAATAACCATGAAGACCTCATGAAAAGAAGAATTTTAATGCAAAGCTTTGATAATGATGTTGAACAATTTCAAAGAAATTATCTTTTCTAACAGTATAACTTGATAAAATTTTGTTTTTGCTTGGTCTTCTTAAACTTTCAACATAAATGATGTTTTCTTTCTTCTCTGGCTTGATATAACATAAAATAAAATAATATAAATCTTGTGATGATTCCACTACTGAGAGCAAGGTTTGAATCCCTTCAGACTCCCATATACCAGTCTTCCTTCTTGTCACAGCATTGAGAGAGTGGATCTTCCTATGAGCCGAATACTCCTGATTCCAACCTCATAGGGCCCCCCACTGAGCCGAATTCTATGATTCCGATCTCACCATAAGGTCCTCCAAGCTTCACACCAAAAAAAAATGGCCTAACTATGAGGCACTAAAAAAATCATTCCCTAAAATCCAACTACCATCCTAACTTCTGATTCCTTCATCACAATTTTCAAACTTTGCTATACAGCAAACCCATAAAATACTTTTGCCAGGCTTCCAATAATAATTTTAACTTTAGACCATGTTAAAGCGCCACAAATTTCACCTAATTAACCATTATACTTTCTTTATCATCATCACCACCTAAAGTTTTAACCTCCTAAAGCTATCAGCACCCAATTCCAGAAATAATTGAATAACCAGTTTAGAGTCTTAGGGGACAGTGATAAATTAAAAGATTGAATTGAGTTATCCAAACAAGATTGACATTCCAATTTAAAGTCTTGGTAGACCAAACATATAATCGATTGCCAGTTTATGGTCTTGGTGGACCAAAGATTGTTTAAGTGCATAAATATCTTGATATATTCCTAAGTAAGGCCTAGGCTTGACCAAACATTGAATAAATTTGATAATCCAGTTTAATGTCATAGTGGACCAAACAATGAATGAACTACCAGTTTAAAGTCATGGTGGACCAAACATATAATCGATAAGAAATCCAGTTTAAGGTCATGGTGGACCCAGCACATGATAATAGTCCAGTTTAAGGTCTTGGTGGACCTAACATTTGATAACTCTCCAGTTTAAGGTCTTGGTGGACCTAACGAATCCAATAAAAAATTTTAACGATAGTCTTGAAAATTTAGCCAGTTTAAAGTCTTGGAGGACTAACAGCTCCAAAATTCGTATAAACCCTTAAGGAAAGTCTTGAACAGTAGCCAGTTTAAAGTCTTGGAGGACTAACAGATCCAAAATACATGTATAAAAAAAAACTTTAAAGAACTTTTTGAACAGTAGCCAGTTTAAAGTCTTGGAGGACTAACAGCTATCTTGAAGTAAAATCCCATAGGTATTGAGTTCCCCTAGACCCTGTTTCCTGTCTAAACTAAATGAATAAAACTAAAAAGAATGAAAACTAAAAAAAATAAAACTAAGAAATATAATAATGATTTTGATTTAATTAATTAATTTTAATTTTAATTTTAATTTTTTTTATTATTATTATTATTATTATTATTATTATTATTATTATTATTATTATTTTTTATTTTTTTAATTTGATTTATTTTATTTTTATTTTATTATTTTTATTTTATTTTTTTTTATTTTTTTATTTTTTTATTTTTTTATTTTTTTTTATTTTTTTATTTTTTTTTTAATTTTAATTTTTTTTTTTTGATTTAAAATAGAAGATTTTAGAAAAGATAGTTTTGAAATAAAAGTTAAAATTTAATTTTAAAGAAAGATAAAAAAAAAGTACTAAAAAAAAATTTTAAATAAAATTTTAAAAGATGCCCCCCAGCCATTTGATGAGCCGTACCCTCGACATCATACCCACATCCAAGTGCAACTTGATGTGGTTACACAATTTTGAGAAATTGAAAAGAAAAGAAAATAAATGAAAGTTTTTAGAAGATATTTTTTATAATGATGATCACTGGGTGGGCTCCCTCCAATTTATAAAAATGATTAGAGACCACCAGTGAGCATCACCTTTACATTAATTCATAATATATATTAAAGAAAAGAAATCACAATCTAACATAAAAAATCAAAAACAAAATAAAATATAAAAAAAATCTTGAATCCGGCGTTGAGAGCGGTGTCTCTTGATTCGTTCCAGTTTATAGTCTTAGTGGACTTCCTAAAATTAAAAGACAAAGCCAGGATTCAACTAGAAACAAGGAAAATTTTGGAAACGAACATTATGGGGTAATTGTGTATAGAGCAGCCAGCCCATCAATTACCCCCACACTTGCCAATATTAAATTAAGAAGGTTCCCCTGTGAACACTTCTTCCAATAAATTTTAAAATTTTTCCAACACTATCTTCACCCATATTTTAAGAATTTTAAATTTTGAAAATTTTCAATGAAGGTTTTCTCGTATTTTGTTATGTTTCATCACAGTTTCGTTGCCCATATGCAGTGTAACAATAGTAAATTATTTGATAAAAAAAAGAAGATAGTTTATCCTCGTTGCGGAGGTCGTCATAAGATTTTTATAAACATCATAGTTTATCCTCATTGCGGAGGTATCCATAAAATTTGATAAATGTCATAGTTTATCCTCATTGCAGAGGTATAAATTTAATAAAAGTCATTAAAATTGTAGTTTATCCTCATTTCGGAGTTGATAAAATTTAAGAAATTTCATATTTTATCCTCATTGCGGAGGAATAAATAAAGTTTCATTGATATCATAGTTTATCCTCATTGCGGAGGAAGACTTCGGCACTCCTGGTGCCTCTAGGATAGAACCGTTTCACTTGATCGGCCGCAACCCTCTTCTTCAATACTACTCCATCCAACTCTTCTAGCACATATGAACCGCCGGAAACTTGCTCCTTGATTTTATACGGTCCATTCCACCTATCTGCAAACATCTTTCCCCACTGACTTTCCAAACTCCTATTATACACCAGGACCATATCTCCTGGGTTCAAAGGTTTCCTTAATCGATGTGCCAACCGCTCCTCCCAATATCTGACTGATTGATTTCGGATCTTCATCATCCGCGAATATGCCTTTTCTAAATATTCTTCTTTCTTTTCTAGCTGCATCATTCTTGCACACAATAATTCTTCAGTAGTTTTGACCGTGTCCCAGTCAACTCCAAGATATGATTCAGCTTCTAAATCAACCGGTAAAACTGCTTTCTGTCCAAAAACAAGTTCATAAGGTGAAAATCCGGTCGTCCTTTTGGCAGTGATTCGATCAGCAAATAAAACTAAAGGTAAATAGTGCCTCCACTTTTCGGCACTTGTCCCACACATTTTAACTAAAGCATCCTTAATACCTTGATGCCCTCTTTCAACCATGCCTTCAGCTTCAGGATAATATGGGGTTGCTACCCTAACCTTTGATCCAACTTTCAATACAGCCTCTTTAAACTCTGTCCCAAATTCAGGACCTCCATCTACCGTTACCAACTTCATCACCCCATACCTATATACCCAATTATTCAAAAAAAATTCTGCCACATTTTTGGCAGTTAAATTAATAAGAGGCGCTGCCTCTACCCAACCAGATAAATCATCTCTGGCCACAATTAAATATTTATACCGTCCCTCTTTTATATGAACGGCATCTAAACTAACTCTTCCAAAGAGCGTATATTCACCGGTCGCGCGTCCAGGTTCTTTTGGCCTTAAATAACTTCGTCTTTGACATTCTTCGCATGACTGAACCCACTGTTTAACAGCCATCTTCATGCCAGGCCACCAAAATCAATCAGAAATTCTTCTAAACGTTTCTCCAACGCCTCTATGCCTGAGATCTTCATGCAGTGATTTCAAAACTAATTCTTGCCCCTTCTCTTGAGTTATAACTACTTGAGGATTTGGATACCTTCTCCTCATTAAACGTCGACCAGATAGGTAAAACATAGATGACTTCCTCTTGATAGCCACCCATTCATCGTCTTCACAATCTTCTGGCCTCTCTAAAGTCAACAAATATTTGACTAACAAAAAATAAAAACCAGTCTGACCCCAGACTTCATCTTGAAAATCGATTAATATAACATCAATAGGGACTTCTCTATCACCAATATCACCTGCACATGAATGAGCCAATAATCGTTGACCCCTAAATAAATTTTTAATCGAGCTATGTCGATGTTTTTCTTCTGAACCTTTGGATCCTTCGAAAACCGTATTTGAAAATACCTCTTTCTCTTTATCCACCTTTTTATTTAAATTCTCTAATTCTCCAACATATACACCATTCCTTAATTTACTACTATCCCACACTACCAATCCATTTTCCTCTACATACACCACATCTTCTTCTACCTCCTCTCTGCCGAATTTATCTACACCTTTTCCAACACCTTTATTAACATAAAAACTATTTTCCAGTTTATCCTCTTGGTGGAGGTCATCATCATAATCTAAACACAATAATCCTGCCAGTTTAACCTCATGGGGGAGGTATGGAAAGTCTTCAGCTCCTTTAGTGCTGGCTTTGATAATAGGTATATCTTCATCGAACTCTTCTGAGTCTGAATCTTCTTCAGTGGGTGGTCTCCTTGATAAACCATCTGGCATAGTAAAAGTTTTGCCAGGCTTATGAACTAAATCAAATGAAAAATGTTGAATAAAAGCTACCCATCTTTTCATGGGTGCGTTCGGTAAACTTGGGGAATTAATCATCTGGATTAACGATTTCGCATCCACTTGCAACTCAAAATGTTGCCCCCACAAAATATGCTGAAGTTTCTTCAGTATTTTTGCCACACCACATAATTCCAATTTTGGTTGAGAATATCTTGATTCAACCTCAGTAAATACTACAGATTCATACCTAACTGGCCTGATGTAACCAGCTTTATCTATCTGAGACAAAACCGCCCCAGCTGCAACCTGACTTGAATCAACTGCTAAATAAATTCTACCAGCATCTTTTCCATAATCTAACTTGTGCAGGACTAAATCCTTCCCTACAACCTCCTTCAACTTCACAAACGCCTTCTCACACTCTTCATCCCACTCCCAGTCTGCATCCTTTCTTGTTAACCGTCTCAATGGAGCTTCCAATGAAGAAAAGTCCTTGATAAACATTCTAACATATACGCAAACGCCTAAAAACCCTCTAACTTCGGTCGTATTCTTGGGTCTTGGCCAGGACTGAATTTTGTTAACTTTCTTCTTGGACATAATCCTACCCTCTCTACATACCACATGGCCTAATATTTCTAAGGCTGGCACACAACATGAAAATTTTGAACCTGAAATAGTTAAACCAGCCTCTTCAATTCGAAACAAGATTCTTTCTAAAGTAATTGCAAACTCCCAAATGAATTTGCGTATCCCGGGATTCTCTTCCAACACCTGGTTATCATAGTCGGTTGTTGGTCCCTTAATTCCTCCATCATCTATAAAGATTCCAGCATATTGTGGAATTTCATCTTGAAGGATCCAAGCCATCTGAGCTTGATAAACTGCAACCGAATTTGTTGCTCCTTGAGGTAATCTTGTTAACTGTAAACGTCCAAGTGGCGTATCAAATGTAGTGAGAGGCCTTGAGTCCGGATGTAACTCTCTCTCATCATATCCACCCATAATATCTCCCAAACCATAGCACACTCTCCCTGCAAACGCTTCAACAAACTCCTCAGCACTAGGTGGTATCCCAGCATCCTTTATTGTAACCCTATTTAATTCCCTAAGATCATGAACAACTCTAAGCTTGCCATTCTGTTTCTTGATACAAAATACAGGACTAGAATAACTTGACGTTGATTGCTCATACAGTCCAGTGCGTATCCGTTCTCTGACAACTTCAATATAGGCTTCTTTTAATGCAGCCGGAATAGGAATTGGTTTCTGCTGCCACGGTTCATGACATACCACAGGAATCTTGTAAGGCTCCCCATAGGAATGCTTCAACACACCCCTCTCCTCTTCTACAAAAGCAATGGCCTTCTCTCGCTTGACCATCACATCCAACAACAACTTCTTCTCTTCTCCAGACAACCAACCATCAGGTCCAAAATTAACAACACCCAGTCTCTCAAAAGTGATTCTTGACGTCTCAGAAAATTCAGGCGGATTCTTTACCAAGGGACTTTCATAAGGATCTCTTGATAACCTTGGTCTTCTCAAGGGTGGATTTAATTCAGCAGGTAGCGGTTCATTAATAGGTCGAACTTTATTTGCTACTTTCTTATATTTGGCTGCGTCCACATCTAAATAAACTTGAGGTAAAACATTGCCATTAAAACTTTCATCAAATGAATCTTCTTCATCCTCAGAATTGGAATAAGAAAAATTAGAAAAATATTTTATTTCATTTTTAAATTTTACCCTTTTCTCCTTTCCCTCGTCTAATTTATAAACAGATTTTCCAACACCTTTGCTTCCCTTATCCAACAGTAAATCACCCGTAAAGAAATTTTGCAGTTTACCCTCTTGCTGGAGGACCGGAATTGAATTTTCACAAAAATTATTTTTTTGGGTTTTAATTATACTGAGATTTTTTATCGGATTTTGATGTGATATTTGCAGTTTACCCTCTTGCTGGAGGTCCGTAATAGAAGGAGATAATTGCAGTTTAACCTCTTGCTGGAGGTCCGAAAACATACCCTTCCAATTTTTATCCAACCTAATTTGGCCCATTTTGCCTTTTTCACCGTTTTTAAATTTAATAGAAAAACCGGGTAAATCCAATAAACATATAGAAAAGTCCAAAACGTATTTGCACTCCAAAGTAATATTAACAGAAAATAATTGAGAATCCACTTGAATTATCTCCAAGTGAGCTGACCTATTGCAATCCGGGATCTCATCCTGAGGAGAGATTACAACATTAGAGTGATCAGCCCCTGCTACCCCAAAAAATGAGGGCATTCATAATAATTTGAATCCTGAATAAATTGAAGACATAACGATAAAAGAAAATTTCAGCCCAGTTTAGGTAGTTTATCCTCATTTCGGAGGAATTATATTCTTGATATCCCCTGGAGATAATCCATAATTTTGCCCCAAGGGCTTATCCACTGATTCCATAAAACCCAAAAATAAATTCCCAGAATTTGTCCTATAAAAGGGCATAAAAAATAAACTACCTTTTTCCAAAATATGAGTGCATCCACTTTATGCACCCTATTGTCCAATGGCACTACACTCTCTATTAGTGCAGGAAAAACCATATCCTCCATAAAAATCTCTTCCTGAGATTGAAACAAATCCACCATACATATACCAGATTCATAAACCATATCCACATCTGAATTGCAGACAGTCTCCGCTTTTGAAGACAAAACCTCAGGTAAATATTCCTCTTAATCAAATTCCAAATTATCCAAAACAAAATTATCCCCAACATCCAAATTTTCTTCATCAGTGACAATAATATCTTCATCTTCAGAAACCTCTTCTTTCCAAACAGAAGAGTCAACAAAAATAATATCTTCAGGCTGGGCAAAATCTTCAGGAATGGCTGAATCCGAAATTTCATCAGTAACTAGTTCTTTTACACCATCCTCTTCTATCTCTTGAGCGACCTCAGTGTCTTCTCCAGAGTCCAAATCAACAGAGTTATGAGTATCCAGATGTTCCAAAAAAACCTTCTTTAGCACCTCCATACCAGGAATCCTAGTTTCTCCATCTGGAAGATCCTTCATTAAATTTGCTTTAATAAGCACCATCAAAACATCTTTCTTAACCTTTTCCCCCATAGCATCCCAAAAAACATACTTTGATGCATTATCATGAAATAAAATTTCATACTCCAACAAATAATCCAGAACCACCTGAAATTCAACCATAAACTGATGATACTGATGCAGAGATGTTACACCACCTTTTGATTCCCATTTCCTAGCTATATCCTTTAGATCCTCCAAGGAATAAACTTTTGGCCACCTTTTTTCCATTTCCATCTTGAGCTTTCTACAATCTTGATCTTTATAACCATCCATAGAAATAACCTCCTTTTCCACCTCTCTGTCCAAAATAAAGAACCTAATCTGCTTCACCATATCCAAAGGTAAAGCACCATCAATAGCAGCTGCAGTTTCATACCTATGTAAAAATCCTTCTAAATCATCTCCAGAAAACTTGGGCCCAACCCAAGATACAATCCTTACTGATGGCCTAACAGGTACACCAGCAGCCAACACAGAAGTTCTACTAGTAGAAGACATCCCAAAACATAAGAAAAGCGTTAACAACCGTTAAAATAACAAGCCTCTTGCAGGCCAATAACAAAATCCAATTAGAGTTCCAGAGAATAAGCCTCTTGCAGGCTAAGAAAGTCCTAGATCCAAGTAAGTCCTAGAAAAAGCTAAAGATTCCAAACCCCACGTTGGGCGCCAACTATGGTAAGGTAAACTCTTACAGTCGCCTTGCTGTAAGCAGAATCCGGAGGAGATATGTGGATTTAGCTGAAAACCCCGTCCTTCCAATAAAAATAACAAAATGGGAATTCTAAATCACTAAGCTAACCAGTCTACTTGGATCTGTTTGATAAAAATAATGAAACTCTAAAATAATTAACGCTTATTGAGATTTAAATAAAAGTGGCTGTTGATAAAAGAAATACTGATAACAACAATTAAGGTGTACCAGTGAAAGATCTGAAAAGATTGACTTTTATGTTTTTATAATAATTTGAATTTTTATGAGACAGCAATAATCAAGTCCCAGCGACAAAGACCTTTCTAAAGATACCCTGTATGAAGTGTGATTTAAATTGTTGAATAGTATCTCTAAAATGTTAAATATAAAAATATAAAGTTATAAGGGATTACCCCGTGAAAATTCATCAAAGTTAAGTAATTTTTTGAAAACGTAAATATTTCTATAAAACTTTAAAATTCATTTAAAAATATAAGAAAAATAGTAAAAATTCTGGGAAAATTTCCCAAGGTTCTTGAGTGACTGGACTTAATACTTATAAATTTTTTAGACCGTAAAAATAAGTTTTCTCCGTAAAATAAATTGTATTTGTGTAGGCATTCGCTTGTGACCAATTTCTTCATATTTTAAACTCCAATAAATTAAATAAAACCCTTTTATATAAAAAAAATAATAACGCCAATCTTGCACGCCGTAATAACTCCATTTACTTATTTAGGTGCCGTACTAAACTTTAGGCTACCACATCGTCAAATGCTTCTTTTGCTTTTCAGCAAGCGCCGGACTAATCGTAAATAACTCCCCCAAAGATAAGGGAATCTGAAGTTGATTCACCCTATTCAAAACTGCGTCCATCACATTAGCTTGACCAGAAACTACTTGCCGCTCATACTGGACCTTTGATTTAACAACCTTGGCCCTGGGTACCTCTTGAGGTCCAACCGAGCCATCTTCACCCCCCATTATAACATCTTCACTTTCTATAACCCTAACTCCGTCACCAGCTTCTTGCACTAATCCTGACCCATCGCTAGTCCTTCTTACTCCCTCCATTGGGATGGGACCGCTAAAACTTGGTCTGGGTAGAGACGCAAACGGTACGTCCTCCTCAGAATCCGAATCATCCTCTGGCATAGGCTCCCCATTTAAATCAAACTTGCCATAACTAGGGGGCCCCATATCAGCAATCCCCTTCTGCATTTTATATAATTCGTCCTTAGAGTAAGGGTTCAATTTGTTGGCGGCAGTTTGAGCACTAGAATTCTTGTCCTTAGAGTAAGGGTTCACTTTGTTATTGGCCTTGCCAGGATTAGCCCTCAATTGGCTCTGAATGCTACTTTTTGCCTTAGTAGCAGCTGCTCTTCTAGCAGCATTAACATCGTATTCGCCAGCCATACAGCTACCCTCCACCTGGGCAACCGTCGCCAGCTCTAAACCACCAAAAGAAGTAGAAAATGTGGCTTTACTGACCTCTTTCTCCTTGCCCTTGTCAGCTTTACCACCATTACCATTACCATTTTTGCCACTCTTGGCATTAACATCTTCATCCGTCACCTCATCAAATCTGGCTCTCCTTTCAGCCGTTAAACTTCTTCTGACCAAATCAGAAGGAGACTGTCCATCACTGGGCTTGATGAACGAACCATCAGGAAATTTATAAACTTTACCATCAAATAAAACTCGCCCAGCAACCATATCCTTATCAAGAGCAAAACAAACTGTTGCTCTGTGACCCCTCCTATTACAATAGGAGCACACCTTTGGCTCATCATAGCCACCTCTATATCCATTACCACCATTCCCACCATTTCTCCCATTGCCTGGGAAGCGGTTACCGTTGTTATTTCCATTATAATTTCGACGTTCATAACCTCTAGACTGATAAGAAGTCGACGTTGACGAAGAAGAAATTGGGGCCTTGTTGGCCTTCTGGGTTTCTTGAACAAATATTTTTAATTGTTTAGTTAAATCGGCCAGGTGATCGACCATCTTATTATCTACATTACCCTCAACTTTAGCAGCAGGTAATCCCATTTGAGCCTTCTTGGCCTCCTGGGCTTTGACCATAATATTGTTGTTTTCGGCCAAAACTTCGCTAACCTTGCTAACATATTGAGTGCATGACTCTTGATATTTGTCCAACGCCAATAACTTTAGATGGGCTTGAATGTTGTCCTTGATAACCTCCAGAGCCGGCAGTTTCTGCTCACCATTAGGCAGTTCCTTCATCAAATCTTTTCTTGAAAGATCCTTCAAGACGTCCATACGAATATCCCTGCTACATGCTGTCCAAAACAAATCTTTTGCTTGGTTCTCATGCACTAACTCGTCCACCAGTATGAGATATTCCACCACTTCATCAAACTGAACACACAGCTTTTTGAAGTCAGCCATAGAAGAAACTCCACCTTTTGCTTGCCAGTCTCCAACAATTTTATTGAGGTCCATCATAGTAACCCTAACACCCCATCTATCAACCATAGCTTTAGAAAGCTTAACCCAATCCTTGTCCTTGAATGCCTGCATAGCAATAACCTCTTTTTCCACCTCCCTATCAGCAATAAAAAACCTAACTTGCTTCACCATATCCACATGAGAAGCACCATCAACAGCAGCAGCAGCTTCATACCTGCTAATGAACCATTTAACCTCCTCCCCATCAAACTTTGGGCCATCCCAAGAAACAATTCTAACTGAGGGAGTAAGAGGGTTAGAAGATCCAGAAGCAACAGCAGAAGAAGACATCCCAATAAGTAATGAATAGCTTTAACAATCGATAAAATAACAAGCCTCTTGCAGGCCAATAACAAAAATCCAATTAGAGTTCCAGAAAATAAGCCTCTTGCAGGCTAATAACGTTCTTGATCCAAGTAAGTCTTCAAAGAAAGCTAGAGAAATCAAACCCCTGTTGGGCGCCAACTATGGTAAGGTAAACTCTTACAGTCGCCTTGCTGTAAGCAGAATCCGGAGGAGATATGTGGATTTAGCTGAAAACCCCGTCCTTCCAATAAAATAAAAAAATGGGAATTTTAAATCACTAAGCTAACCAATCTACTTAGATCTGATTGATAAAAATAATGAAACTCTAAAATATATAACGCTTATTGAGATTAAATGATCGTGGCTGTTGAGAAAAGAAATACTGATAACAACAATTAAGGTGTACCAGTGAAAGATCTGTAAAGATTGACTTTTATGTTTTTATTATAATTTGAGTTTTATGAGACAGCAATAATCAAGTCCCAGCGATGAAGATCTTTCTAAAGATACCCTATATAAAGTGTGATTTAAATTGTTGAATTGTATTTCTAAAATGTTATGTAAATAATAAATGTTATAAGGGTATTATAACTTATTTAATTTGTTGAGTAATAAAAAATGAGACTGTGGTAGTTAAAGATTAAGATGTATGATGTGTTCCCCTCTTCAATTTCGAGTTTGAGAAGCGCTTAAGTATTCCTAGTCACGTGCCTAAGTTTTCCCCTCCAGAGCTCTTCCAGAGTCAATCCGGAGCCCGTACGGAGTCCGTCCGGACTTCCAGACTCAATTAGAACCTTAAAACTATAATAAAAAATCTAGAAAAATTACACATAATAGAGCTACTTCCCCTTTACATACCAAACTAATTTTCGTAGTCTGAGCAGCTCCAATTACCCAGTGAAAATTCATCGAAGTTAAGTAATTTCTGAAAACATAAATATTTCTATAAAACTTTAAAATTCATTTAAAAATAAAAGAAAAATAGTAAAAATTCTGGGAAAATTTCCCAAGGTTCTTGAGTGACTTGACTTGATACTTATAAATTTTTCAGACCGTAAAAATAAGTTTTCTCCGTAAAATAAATTGTATTTGTGTAGGTATTCGCTCGTGACCAATTTCTTCATATTTTAAACTCCAATAAATTAAATAAAACCCTTTTATAAAAAATAATAACGCCAATCTTGCACACTGTAATAACTCCATTTACATATTTAGGTGCCGTACTAAACTTTAGGCTACCACATCCTCCCTCCAATCGAGAATGTCCCCATTCTTAAAACTTTGCATAAGTGGTCGAACACAATATTCATCTTTAACCTTCAACCACCATCTTCTTTAATCAACTATAAAATTCATCTTCATCAATATGTCTTCCAAAGAACTTGTCGCTCCATGTGAACTCTGTGCTTGATACCAGGTACCTTGTTTAATAACCAACCCTAATCTTCCTGGCAGAACAGCTTGCAACTTATGCCGTGTGAAAAAAGTCAAATGCAACCGGCCAATAGTTCCTTCTAAAAAAAACGTATATTTAGGACCAGCAGCTCTCCCTGATCCCTCAACTTCTAAAAAGCGATCCAAAATTCCTGTCTTCTTTAAACGAATAAGATCAAAAACAGCTTCAAAAGTTCAATCTTCATCAACGGATCCCGACCTAATTTTGCCTTCACAAGATCCTAATCCTATAACGCCAGTACCCCCAACTAACTTTGCTGAGACTATGTTTCCTGGCTCTAAATGTAAGACCCTATTTATCTTACTAAAAAAACTTTTAATCAAAATTGACTAAACCTATGACTTAATAACATATTTTAGGTGCTGTACTAAACTTTAGGCTACCACAACGTTGTGGTCTACCAACATTGGCAGGGGCCTTTGTTGTGTGATTTGGCGCAGTTTGTGCATGTCTTAATTGACATCTGTTAAGGAATAGGGTATTTTTCTGGTTTTATTCCGTGTATGTTGGGTCTGCGGGTATGTGGGTACTATCATTGGATAGCCCTGGTTTTTCTCTATATTTTATGTCTTGAAGACATTTTTCATATTCTGAGTTTTAAGGGGTCATTTCCTCATTTTTCATTTATAAAAGATTGCTGTTTAATTTTGTTTTTCGTGTTTTACGGGCTAACTTTAAGTCTTAGGGTTAAGTGCTTAGTAACATTGAATAGAGCTAATTTTTCTCTATATTTCATGTCCCAATGTTGTTATAGTGAAATTCTGTGTTTTAAAGGTTTTAGTAGTTGTAGCTAATTTTTCTAAGTAGATTAGTTGTTTTTATTGGTTTTCTGGCTTCAGGGAGGCCGGGCCGCTTCAGGCAGCATCTCCGACGTCGGGCTGACTGCCCGCCTCTGTTTTAGGTGGTTGGGGAGCACTCCAGGAGGGTTATTTATGCAATTTGGCGGGTACAGGCGCCAGATTGGTGGGTGCGCATGGGCTCTTAGTTAGTGGTCTGTGTGTACATAGTGAATAAGACAGTTTGGAGAAACCTTAATCATCATACAACCATCTGGAGGTGATATCATTGTTCCTCACTCAGTTTTCACTGTTTTCTGGCCACAATTGGCTGTGTTTGTTAAAAGTAAGTTCTTCATTTAACTTAACTTTGGCAACTGTTTTCTCTGTTATTGTCTTGCAAGCTATAGCAAGTATTATTGCTGTCTCTGGTGTGGATTTGCAGCCTACATCAAGTATCTTTGCTGTCTCTGGTGTGGACTTTGTTCTACATTTCAGTTCTTTGGTCTGGTAGTCTATCTGGTGACTACTTTCTTGGCTCATCAAGCAGTCAAGTGTGTTGAAAAGGAGCTTTAGCAAAACAGGAACCAACTTACTTTAGCAAGTAAATCTCACTCTTTTTTTCTAAAGGAACAGGGATTATTCTTTCTGGTTTTACTCCAACTCCCTTGGTCAAGGCCTATAGCTAGTACTATAGGATTGTCTACATTTCTGGCGCCCAACGTGGGGTAGAACTTGCTAGTTCTTTGGAATCTCTGTTTTCTTTGGTTGGCTCTTTTTGGTGTTTTGGTCAGGAGGAATGGCTTCTGGTTCTGCTATTCCTGTGGTGACTGTCAGTGGGGGGGATGGTCCTCCTTCTGTGATTGTTAGGGAGTGTGTGAGGATTAAAACTTGGGATGGTACCAAGTTTAATGGGGAGGATGTCAAGTGGTTTCTAGAGAAGTATGAAACTGCTTCTGGAGTGGATGGTGCTTCCTACCTGGACATGGTGAAGTAGATTATCTTCTTCATTGGTGATAGGTCAGTGGAGAAGGAGATTGTGGCCATGTCTGGCTACAAGAAGAGGGATTGGAAATTGTTGTGTAGGGAGATGGTGGATAGATGGGGTGTCAGGTTCACTATGGTGGATCTGAACAAGGTTGTCAGTGAATTGCAATATTATGATGGTGTTGGTAACTTACATAGTTACAGGAAGTTTCTGCTACAGTTTGATCCTGTGGTGGAATATTTGGTGGAAGTGGAGGAGCTGGCACATGAAAATTCTGCAAAAGATGTTTTTTGGTCTGCCCTGGCTAGAGATGTCAGGATGGATGTGTTGAAGGAGCTGTCAAGAAAGGAATTGATGAAGACTCTTTCTAATGGGGACCAGAAGTTTCCTGCCTTGGATAAGGTGAAGGAGGCTGTTGAGGCCCATTTGAAGTTATTGGCTGTGGACACCTATCAGGAGGGGTGTGCCAAGTATTTCAGCAAAGTCAGTGAGGCTTTGGCTGAAGAGGAAGTTAGGGAGAAGAAGGAGGAGAATAATTTGGTGCAGGTTCCCAAACAGGAGAGGGACCCAATGGTGGAGCAGTTGGCTGATCTTACAAAACAGCTGCACATTTTTGTTCAGGAAGCCAAGAAGGTTAATAAGGCACCTTCTCAGCCTAGAGATTTTGAAAGGAGGGCTGGTGGGAGTGATCCTTGGGTTTACTCTTATTTCAGTAGGAGGGGGCACAGGTCCAATGATTCTTGGGCACTGAACAGAGATGTGTCTGAAGGAAAAGTGGAGTTTGATGGCAGGGTTTTTAAGTTCCCTGACAGTTCTTTTGTGAATTCCAGTGAGGGGCAGGCTCTTGTGGATTTGGTCAGGAGAAGGGGTGGTCTCAATCAAAGGAGGCCAAGGTTTGAGGATATTCCTGATCAGGGGAAGTCTTCTGTTAAGGTAGATGAGGACGTCAAGGGAAAGGGGAAGGAGGTCAATAAGGTCTCTTTTTCTACTTCCTTTGGTGGTTTGGAGTTGTATTCTTGTGGTGGACAGTCAAGTGTTGAATGCTTGGCTGGTGTTTATGATGTGGAAGCAGGAAAGATGAAAAGGCCTAAGAGCAGTTATCAAGCACAACCAAAGCCAAATGCTCCAAAGGGGGATCCTAAGCTGAGTGCAGCTAGGAAGAGGTACAGCAAAGAGGAGCTGTACAAGATGCAGAAGGGTATGGCTGATATGGGCCCCCCTAGTTTTGGCGCATTTGATATGAATGGTGAGCCAATGCCAATGGAGGTGGATTCTGACTCTGAGGAGGATGTCCCTTTGGCTTCATTGCCAAAGCCTGTTGGAGTCAGAGGTTCTGGTGAGGGATCTGGTTTGGTTCCTGTTAATGGTAAATCTGTTGGTGGTGCTGGTCCTCAAGAAGCTTCTAGGACCAAGGTGGTGAAGCCAAAGGATCACTTTGAGAGGCCAGTAGTGTCTGGTCAAGTTAATGTTATGGACTCTGTCCTGGAAAGGATGAATCAGGGTCAGGTTTCCCTATCTTATGGGGAATTGTATGCTATCAGTCCAGGGTTGGCTGATAGGCAGAAAAAGTTGTTGACCAGAAGAAGGGTGTCTTCTGGGGGGGTGGAATACATCTATGATTCTGCTGAAAGGTTTGCTGAGGGGTTTGAAACTCATTTTTCTGCTCCTCTGGGATATGTCAATGTCACTCTGAATGGCAGGGAGGCAAGGGCATTGGTGGATTCAGGTTCTCCGATAAACCTGATTTCTTTGTTTGAGGCAACTCATTTGGGCCTCCCCATCAAAACTGGTATTGGTGGGAATTTGAGAGGGATCGGTGGCCATGTCACTGAATTGGTTGGAACTTTAGAGTTTGTGAAGTTAGATGTTGGAGGAGCCTCAGGGAAGGTTCATTTTTACATTGCTAAAGGTAATTTAAAAGCAGTATTGGGCGGGCCATTCTTGATGGATTTTCAGGCAAGAATTGGTTATCAATTTGATTTGGGAATCAGTTTGGAGTTGACTGGTGAAGACAAAAGGAGGCTTCACATGAGGTTGTCATCCCCTGGAGAGGATGGTTGGGAGACTAGGCCTGGTTTATCTTCAATGTGCCAGTGTATGGACTGCTGCAGGAGAAGGAAGGAAGTGGGTTCTGCCTCTGGTTTTTTGGAGTGCGGCTCAGGCTCTATTGAGAGTCTGTATTTTTTAGAGTAATGAGGGCTGATCACCCTAGTGCTACAACCTCTCCCCAAGATGAGGAAATCCCAGGTTGTAGTAGGTCAGCTCCCTTGGAGATATACCAAGTGGATTTTCAACTTTCTCTTTTTAATGTTTCTCTTCTTTACAAGTATTCATCAAGTTTTTTATCAAGTCTCTGTTCTCTCTCAAGATTCTTAATTATTTTTAATTCAAGTTCAAGGAAGAAGATTGGTTATATATCTTTATTGAAAGATATGCGGAAAAGTTTTGGGGTGGTGAGATTGGGGTCTAAAAGTAAGTCCTCCCAATTGTGCACTGCTAGGGTTTCTTCTACACCTTTCAAAAACATTACCTGGGCCACACCTGTGAGAATTGGGGAAACCCCTGGTTATTTTTGTAGGTCAGACAAAAACTCAAGAAAAGAAGATAAAAATTTCAAGATAATTCATGAAAATCAAGAAAAAAATCTGAAGATACTGAAGAAAGAAGATGCAAAATAATTTTGTGAAGATCGTCAAGATTGATTTTTGGGCCTCCAGCATG
Source organism: Hemileia vastatrix (assembly GCA_030280995.1). Classification (NCBI taxonomy): domain Eukaryota; kingdom Fungi; phylum Basidiomycota; class Pucciniomycetes; order Pucciniales; family Zaghouaniaceae; genus Hemileia; species Hemileia vastatrix. The sequence continues at coordinate 470,668 of JASXTE010000006.1, forward strand.
AGGTTAAACTGCAGAAAATTTTGAAGAGAGAAGATCATCAAGATTGATTTTTGGGCCTCCAGCATGAGGATAAACTGCACAATTTTAGAAGATGTGATTCAGAAGATGAATCAAGATTTGAAGATTTGGAAGTTGGAAGTGAGGATGAAGATGTGGAATTGCGGAAAAGTTTTGGAGTGGTGAGATTGTGGTGTAAAAGTAAGTCCTCCCAATTGTGCACCGCTAGGGTCTCTTCTACACCTTTCAAAAACATTACCTTGGCCACACATGTGAGCAATGGGGAAACCCTTGGTTTTTGTTCCAGGTCTGGTGGTGAAGATTTCCTGAAGATCCCTCAAGTTGAAGGTGGAGCGGCAAAGTATAAGAAGGTAGCGCAGAAGATTAGGCCTGTCAATGAGCCTATGCCTGTGGGTTTGAATCCTCCCTTGAAGAAACCTCCTTTGTCAACAGATCCGTACTGTACTCCTTTGGTGAAGAATCCTCCAGAATTTGTAGAGACGGCTAGGGTGACTGTAGAAAGGTTAAAAGTTGTTAATTTTAGTCCTGATGGGTGCTTATCTGAGGAAGAAAAGACGTTGTTGTTGCATGTTATTGTGCTAAGGGAAAAAGCTGTGGCATTTCTTGAAGAGGAAAGGGGTGTGTTGAAGCACTCTTATGGGGAACCTTACTTGATTCCTGTGGTTTGCCATGAACCTTGGCAAATCAAACCTATTCTGATTCCAGCCGCTATTAGAGAGGATTTTGTAGAGATTGTTAGGGAAAGAGTCAGGACTGGGTTATATGAACAATCAACATCCAGTTACTCAAGTCCAGTGTTCTGTGTAAAGAAGCAGAATGGAAAGTTGAGGGTGGTTCATGATCTTAGAGCCTTGAATAGAGTCACTATCAAGGACGCTGGTATGCCACCAAGTGCAGAGGATTTTGTTGAAGCTTTTGCTGGATGGGTGTGTTATGGTTTGGGTGATATTATGGGTGGTTATGATTAGAGGGAACTCCATACGGATTCAAGGCCTCTCAAAACTTTTGAGACTCCTTTGGGAAGATTTCAGCTCACTAGGTTGCCTCAAGGAGCAACTAATTCAGTTGCAGTTTATCAAGCACAGATGGCTTGGATTTTGCAGGATGAGGTTCCTACTCATGCTGGTATTTTTATTTATTATGGTGGAATTAAGGGACCATCCACTGATTATGGTAATGAGGTGTTAGCGGAGAACCCTGGCATAAGGAGGTTTGTGTGGGAATATGCAATAACTCTAGAGAGAGTGTTGTTCAGGATTGAAGAGGCTGGTTTGACCATTTCAGGGTCAAAATTCTGTTGTTGTGTTCCTGCTTTGGAAATTCTGGGTCATGTAGTATTTAAAGAGCAAAGGATTATGGCGAAGAAGAAGATTAATAAAATTCAGTCATGGCCAAGGCCTAAAAATACTACTGAAGTCAGGGGATTTTTGGGTGTATGTGTATATGTCAGGATTTTCATTAAGGATTTTTCTTTGTTGGCTTCCCCTTTAAGGAGGTTGACCAGAAAAGATTCAGATTTGGAATGGACTGAGGAGTGTGAAGAGCCTTTTCAGAAGTTGAAAAAGGTTGTTGGTGAAGATATTGTTCTTCACAAGTTGGATTATGGTGTTGGTGCTGGAAAAATTTATCTGTCAGCGGACTCAAGCTATATTGCTGCTGTTTCTGTTTTGTCTCAGGAGGATAAGACTGGGAGGGTCAGGCCAGTAAGATATGAGTCTGTGGTGTTTAATGAGGTGGAATCTAGGTATTCTCAACCTAAGTTGGAATTGTGTGGCGTAGCTAAAATTTTAAAGAAGCTACAGACGGTTTTGTGGGGGTAGCATTTTGAGCTGCAGGTGGATGCAAAATCTTTGGCTCAGATGATCAATACACCTAGTCTTCCAAATGCTCCAATGACTAGGTGGGTGGCATTTATTCAACATTTTTCTTTTGACCTGGTACACAAACCAGGCAAAACTTTTACAATGCCTGATGGATTATCAAGGAGGCCACCTACAGATGAAGATTCAGAGGCTGAAGAATTTGATGAGGATGTTCCAGTGGTTAGGGCCAGCACAAAGGGTGCTGAAGATTTTTCTGACCTCCCCCAAGAGGCTAAACTGGCTGGATCTGATCTTGATTCTGGTGATCAGGATGGTTTTGTCGATGAAGATGGAGTTGTTTTTTGGGACAGCTCAAAATTGGAAAAGGGTTTTTTTGTTAGTGAACTGGATTCTCACAAGGTTCAGTGGAAAGAGAAGGACGTGCCAAAATTTAAGGATTGGGGTCCTGGTTGGGCTGCTCAATTGGCTCATCTTCATACTGGTGATTTTGATGACAGAATTGTACTCTTGGATGTGGTTTTGTTGGATTTTGAAGATGAGACCTGGGGTCAGTCTGGGTTTTATTTTATTTTGGTGGAATATCTGTTGACCTTGGAGAGGCCAGATAGTTGTGATGATGATACTTGGTTAGCAATCAAGAAGAAGAGTCCTGGATTTTATGTGTCAGGAAGAAGGTTGATGAGAAGAAGGCATCCTAATCCTCAAGTGGTGGTGACTCAGAAGAAGGGTCAAGAACTTGTGTTGAAGTCTTTGCATGAAGACCTTGGTCATAGAGGCTTTGGCAAGACTTATAGAAGAGTAGCAGACAGATTTTGGTGGCCAGGTATGAAGTTGGCTGTGCAGGGTTGGGTTCAATCTTGTGAAGAATGTCAAAGAAGAAGTCACTTGAAACCTAAAGAGGTGGGCCGTGCTACTGGTGAATCAACTGTTTTTGGAAGGGTCAGTCTGGATGCTGTCCATATTGAAGAGGGCAGGTATAAATACTTGATTTTTGCTAGGGATGATTTGTCTGGTTGGGTTGAGGCGGTGCCTCTGGTTAATTTGACTGCCAAGAATGTGGCAGAGTTTTTGAAGAAGGAGTGGATTTATAGGTATGGTTTGATGAAGTTGGTGACTGTTGATGGCGGGCCAGAGTTTGGGACCAAATTTAAAGAAGCTGTGGCTGGTGTTGGTTCTAAAGTTAGATTGGCTTCACCGTATTATCCTGAAACTGAAGGCATGGTTGAAAGAGGCCATCAAGTTATCAAGAATGCTTTGGTGAAGATGTGCGGAGATAGTGCTGAAAAGTGGAGGCATTATTTACCCTTGGTGTTATTTGCTGATAGGGTCACTGTGAAGAGGAAAACTGGCTATTCTCCCTATGAGTTAATGTTTGGTCAGAAAGCCATTCTACCAGTGGACTTGGAAGCTGTCTCTTATCTTGGAATTGATTGGGATGACGTGCACTCAACAGAAGATTTGCTCTGTGCCAGGATGCAACAGTTTGAATGTAGAGAGGAATGTCAGGAGAAGGCATACTCTAGAATGATGAAGATTAGGAATCAATCAGTCAGATACTGGGACAAGAAGTTAGCTCATAGACTCAGGAATCCCTTGAAACCTGGTTGTTTGGTTTTGGTGTATAATAGAAGTATGGAGAGTCAGTGGGGGAAAATGTTTGCTGACAGATGGAATGGACCTTACAGAGTCAGATCTCAGGCGTCTGGAGGTTCTTATGTTTTGAAAGAGTTGGATGGTGCAGTCTTGAAAAAGAGGGTGGCTGCAGACCAAGTGAAGAGGTTTTATCCCAGAGGCACTAGGCATGAAGAAGATTGACTCCGCAATGAGGATAAACTACGGACCATTCTTTAATTTTGGTTTTTTTTGTGGTGATGCTATGCATCTGTTTGTTGGAAACTTTTGTTAGAGGGTACCCATGGGTGCGGCCTCTAGATTTTGTCTTGGCAAGTGTGGGGGTGACTGATGGGCTGGCTGCTCTATCAACAGTTACCCCATATTGTCTGTTTCCCACCCTTTTTCTTAATTTGGTTGAACCCTAGTATTGGTTACTTTTCACAGGTTTTAGTCCTCTATGACTTTAAACTGGGATTTCCTCTGGTTTTCATGTGCTGGTCTCTTCACTCTTATTGGTTTTGGTTTTTTTTGTGTTGGACGTTGTGTTTTTGTTAGAAGGTACCCAGGGGGGGCTTCTAGATTTTATTTTGGCAAGTGTGGGGGTAACTGATGAGCTGGCTGCTCTGTAGAACAGTTACCCCAGAATGTTTATCTCAAGTCTTTTGTTTTTCCTAGTTGAATTCTAGTTCTGTTGTTTATTATTCAGGTTTCAAGTCCGCTATGACTTTAAACTGGTTTGAGACTGGCTTCTTTATCTTTGGTTCTTTCAGATTGGTGGTGTATCACTGGTGGTCTCCCATCATTTTTACTTATTATAGGGAGCCCACCCAGTGATTATTTCTATGGATCGGACTTTCCCTTATTGGACCATCTATGGAGCTGGACTGTCTTTGATTTTGCAGTGATGTTTTTGCTAGATAGCAGTTTTAGATTATTTTCTTTTTTCTCTTTTTTTTCTTTTAATTTTTTATGGGGATTGTTTAAAATTATAAAATCAAAAATATAGGGTGTTACCACATCAGGGTTGCCTGGATGTGGGCAAGCATTGGTGGGGAAAGGCTCATCAATTGGCCGGGCAATGCTATTTTATTTTTATTTATTATTTATTTCATGTGTTTCTGTGTTTCATTATTTTTTATTATTTTCTGAATTTCTAAATTTTTTGAATTTTGTTTTCTGTTAACCATTTAAAAGAATTAATTGTGTATCCACATCAAGGTGCACTTGGATGTGGGTAAGGTATCAGGGGATCAGCTCATCAATTGGCTGGGGGAAACCATTTGTATTATTTTTTATATTTTATTTTATTTCATTTATTTTAATTTTATTTCATTTTATTTATAAATTTTTAATTAATATATTAGTAAATTTTTTTAAAAAAAAAATCTGAAATTATTTTTATTAATTGTTTTATATTATTATTATGTTTCTAATCTTTTTGCAGGAGCTCATTGTCTGGATGATGAAGCTTCTGGAGGCTGGTCCAGATTGTGATGACATTTTTGGTTTTTGTTGGGATTGTGATGAAATTTTTGTTTTTTGTTGGGATTGTGGGTAGCACTGTGTTCTTTGAAGTGCATCCTTCTGGAGAGATAATAGGGATTGTAATGATTAGGAATTGGATTAGAGGGAAGTTCAGAGGAGGAAGAAGAAGAGGCAGGAATGGAGTGCTGGAGGGTGTGTTTAATGATCCTAGACATTTTCCAGTGGTCGTCCAGTAGGCGCTTTCTCAGGGATTTTTCAAAGTCATTCAAAGGTCCATTGAGGGCAAAGGCTTTTAGCATGTTATAACACATGGTGCTTAGGTGTTTCTTCATGTCTCCATAATCCAGGGTCAAAGAAGTTTCAAGAGGTTGGCCAACTCCAATAATAGATTCAGGAGGAGGGGTGCCAACTAGACAAGAAGAATTGGATCAGAAATTTTTTTTGTTGAAGAAATGGGATAATTAATTTGGTACTTACAGATTGGAAGTTCATCAAATCTGTAAGCAGCTGGGATTTGGATCTCTGACAATTTTGTAATGGTCATAGTGGGTGGATCAACTAGGGAAAGATATGGATTCTCATGGTCTTCCTCTGAAGGATCCTGAGAAGGTGAACTGGGATGCTGATGTTCCTGGGGCCTAGTTGGAGCAGTGAGATTGTTTTTGTTGTTGTGGTTGTTATTTCTGTTGGATTCAGCTGGAGGAGGTGCCGGTGATGGATTACCAGGGTTGTTAAAGGATGGAGCAGGAGAGGAGGATTTGGAAGCAGACTGCTCTCTTCTGGATGGATATTTTGAAGAGATGGAACTGTCAGAAGAGTAGTTGGCTGACAGAGGAGAGGTGTAGTTTCTTTGTCTTAGTTGGGGACGAGTTTTTGTTGTGCAGCAGTGTGTGGTGTTCTGGTTTCTTCTTGGGGTTCTCTGGCAGGTCTCTTAGAAATCTGGGAAATTTTGGTGCTTTTGGACTTTGGAAGGGTGGATTGCATTGCTCTGGGAGCAGTAGGAGGTAGTTGGGTTGAGTTGTTGTTGTTGTCTGAATGAATTTGGCTGTTTTCTGGCCGTTTTTGGAGGTTTTGGCCCTGATTTTCACTGTTTGGTGAGGCGGGAGGGCTGCCTGGACCCGGTCTAGAAGCCTGGGAGTTGATCTTGAAGCTTTTGGAGCTAATTTGGCGGAGATAAAAGCAGTTTCTTGTGAAGCTAAGGCTGGTCTTTTGGGAAGAGTGCGGGAAGCTGAGCTTCTGGATCTTCTGGAAGGAGCAGAAGATAGAGAGGAAGAGGAAGGACCAAGCTCTGGGGATCTGGTAGGGGATCTGGAGATGTATTTGTGAGAAGGAGAAGGCGGAGGAATAGGGTAGTTGGCGTCTCTGTCACATCTTTTCTTTTTGGAATAGCAATAGTCACAAGCCCTGTTGTAGAATTTGGAAGAGTGAATGTGCAAGGTCTGCACATGTGGATGCACTGTTTGCAGGCATAGTCCTTGGGAGCAGTGAAGCAAGGGAGAGTAGAAGGGTTAACATCAGGAGATCCAGCCATGATCTGTGGTGAGAAAAGATGATGAAAAGGGATAGGAGGAGATTTTTGTCAGTGATGGGTAGATGATGAAGTGAAGGTGGAAGTTCAGCAGGTTGGCTGTAGAGGTGTGCTGCATGAAATTGGCTGCTTCCATTTTATGCAAAATTCTGTCAGTCCATCAAGACTCTAAACTGAAAAAGCTATGTTATCAAGACAGTCCATCAAGACTCTAAACTGAAAAAGCTATGTTATCAAGACTGTCCATCAAGACTCTAAACTGAAAAGCTATGGTATTAAGTCATTCCATCAAGACTTTAAACTGAAATCTGGTTTCTGTTAGTCCTCCAAGACTTTAAACTGGCTGGTTTCAAGATTTTATCAAGATAGTCCGTCAAGACTTTCAACTGAAAACTGTGTTAGTCCCCCAAGACTTTAAACTGAGGGTTGTAAGTCCCCTGAGACTATAAACTGAGGAAAAAGTTTTTGTTGTTGGAGTTGGTTTTGAAAGATTGGCAGAGGGTATCCACAGGGGGAGCCTCCGAATTTAGCAAAGGCAAGTTTGGGGGTAATTGATGGGCTGGAAGCTCTATTTACAATTACCACAGAATGTTAGTTTTTGCTCTGTGTATTAATGTGGCTGATCTCTGGTTCTGGGTTTATGATTTAGGTTTTTGAGTCCCCCAAGACTATAAAATGAGGATGGTCCCCCAAGACTTAAAACTGAGGGTTGTTTGTGGTTACATCCTATAGAGGGTGTGGTCAATTTTTCTTTTCTGAATCAAACTCAAGTACTAGTGGAATTACAGAGGGAATCAAGAGATGAAATGAAGTGTTCAGAATTAGCTTTGAACTGGTGAATGAGGTGTCTTCTGTTCTCAATGTCCTGTGGATCTCTAGCTGGAGTGGATTGGAAGTAGTGAAGCAGAAGTTGTTTCTGTTGAGATGTGTGTTGTTGGAACTTGGCCTTGAAAGTGGGCAAGTGCGTTGGTGTTGGTGGTGCAATGGATCCTACATTGTTATCATCACTATCAGAAGAAGGAGGAACTGAGAAGTTATCAGTTTTAAAGTTGAAGGAAGGAATGAATGTTCTTTACCATCAGATGGACCATGGATGGGGGAAGTAGTTGTTTTATGGGTTGTGGCACTCTTCTGGGTAGGGTGGAGCTTTTTGATTAATCTGGGTATCAGGATGGATGGCCTAGATCTTTTTGTGCTGGAAGAAGAAGGACCAGGTTGAGGTGGAGGTGAATCTGTTGAAGAAGAAAGTGGACCAGGTCTGTGGCAGGTCTTCTTTCTAGATTGGCAGACATCTCAGGACGTTCTGTATGGATGGACAGGTGGTGTCATGGTGCAGATTAAATTATTGTCAATGCAGTATTGGCAGGGACCCATTTCAGAGGCAGATTTGGGAAGAAGGTTAATCATGGGGGTTGGATGAAGAAAGAATGCGGAAATTATCAATTGGAGGGATGATGTGGTCTTCCAACATTGGCAGGGGCCTTTGTTGTGTGATTTGGCGCAGTTTGTGCATGTCTTAATTGACATCTGTTAAGGAATAGGGTATTTTTCTGGTTTTATTCCATGGATGTTGGGTCTGCGGGTATGTGGGTACTATCATTGGATAGCCCTGGTTTTCTCTATATTTTATGTCTTGTAGACATTTTTCATATTCTGAGTTTTAAGGGGTCATTTCCTCATTTTTCATTTATAAAAGATTGCTGTTTAATTTTGTTTTTCGTGTTTTACGGGCTATCCTTAAGTCTTAGGGTTAAGTGCTTAGTACTATTGGATAGAGCTAATTTTTCTCTATATTTCATGTCCCAATGTTGTTATAGTGAAATTCCGTGTTTTAAAGGTTTTAGTAGTTGTAGCTAATATTTCTAAGTAGATTAGTTGTTTTTATTGGTTTTCTGGCTTCAGGGAGGCCGGGCCGCTTCAGGCGGCATCTCCGACATCGGGTGGCCCGCCCGCCTCTGTTTTAGGAGGTCGGGGAGCGCTCCAGGAGGTTTTTTTATGCAATTTGGTGGGTACAGGCGCCAGATTGGTGGGTGCGCATGGGCTCTTAGTTAGTGGTCTGTGTGTACATAGTGAATAAGACAGTTTGGGGCAACCTTAATCATCATACAACCATCCGGAGGTGATATCATTGTTCCTCACTCAGTTTTCACTGTTTTTTGGCCACAATTAACTGTGTTTGTTGCAAGTAAGTTCTTCATTTAACTTAACTTTGGCAACTGTTTTCTCTGTTATAGTCTTGCAAGCTATAGCAAGTATTATTGCTGTCTCTGGTGTGGATTTGCAGCCTACATCAAGTATCTTTGCTGTCTCTGGTGTGGACTTTGTTCTACATTTCAGTTCTTTGGTCTGGTAGTCTATCTGGTGACTACTTTCTTGACTCATCAAGCAGTCAAGTGTGTTGAAAAGGAGCTTTAGCAAAACAGGAACCAACTTACTTTAGCAAGTAAATCTCACTCTATTTTTCTAAAGGTACAGGGGTTATTCTTTCTGGTTTTACTCCAACTCCCTTGGTCAAGGCCTATAGCTAGTACTATAGGATTGTCTACAACGTGACTTATTTTTTTGCTGCAAACAGGAATCAAACTGCGCTCCAAAACTTAGGCTTTTATATTAACTATAGTCATATATTTTTGTGGTAATTATATTGATTACTATTTTTGGGTCACTTTGCACTCTTCATACTCTATGTCTTTCCTTTTACTCAGCACTCTGTAAGTGGCATTAATTTGCTCATTTTACAGGGGGAGGTGTCTGGTAAATTGAAATCAATTTTTTTTCCTAGTTGACAAAGATAGAGAAATTGTGTTCTTAGTCCTAGAAGTAATAAATTTGTTTTTTTTTAAATTAATTATATTTTTCAGTTGACCTTGTACTGATAAATTAAATTTCATTGTTCCAGTTGAAAATTGTCCTGACAATAAAATTTTAATAATTAATAAAAATTAATTATATTAAATTATTTAAGTTGAAAATTAAGTCCTGGTAATCAAATATCTTTCAGTTGATTTAAATCCTGAAAATTATCATAAATTAATTTGTTAATTAAAATTTTATTTTATTTCTTCAGTTGATTTCTTTTAATCCTGGTTATAAGATTATTTTGAATTAATAAATAATTTATTATTTTCAGTTGATTTTTGTCCTGAAGAATTTTATATTCTTTTTATTATTTTTCTTTTAAATAAAAGCAAAAATAAAACTAATTCATCCTATTGTTTCATTCCCTCACTTCAGGTTAAATTTAAAGAATGACTGATCAAGGTGTTTCTGCTGCACATGAAGAGGAATTGGATCTGATTGATTATGATGAGGCTACTTCTGTGAGTTCTCCTTTAACTACAAAATTGGCTCAAATTAATAAATCATTGAACCAATCAGGATGTGGAAATGGAGGAAGTGGAGATTCTGGTGGAAACAAATGCTCAGGAACAAAAGCCTTCAATCAACCCCCCAGAAGGACTTCCCAAAGGCTTCAAAAATAAAAATGCCTTTACCTTAGCAAGTAAAGAATCTATACACCCACATAAAGGAACTGAGGACAGAGAACTTAAGACTGAGAGCAAGAACAGACTCACTAGAAGAAAAGGTAAGAAAAATAGATGCCTTTCTTCAAGAGAAGAGGAGACCTACTCCCCCCAGGGATCCTCCAAAATTGTCTCCCCAAAATCCAGAAAAGGTGGAAGTGTCAAAGTTGCAGTAGGATTGGTTAAACACCCAGTGGGATTATCTGTCTCAAAAGCAGCCTCAAATACCTCAGGCAGGTCCGTCAAGACCCAGTCAATTCAACCCAACACATCCTCACCCTTATCAAGGAGGCAGAAAAAGAAAAAAAAATATTCAGATCTTTCCCAATCCTTGGTAAGCCCCTCTATTGAAACTCAAGTACCATTTGTTGTTACTGATCCAGTTCCTTCAGGTAATTCTGGCAGAGGGGATGAAACTATGAGACCAGTAGAGGTTGATAAGAGTAGAAAAATCACTCAATATTCTGATGTATTAAATCCTTTAGTTTTAATTGCTACTTCAATGATAAATCCTGATATGGATATTATTGATGAAACACTTGAGCCTGAGTTTTATGAGAATCTGAAAAGTTACTCTGTTTCTTTGTTGAGAAACACTCCAGATGTAGCAAAAATTAATGATGACTATTTTAGAGATATAATTGCTAAACAAAATCATATAATGAACAACATGCAATTAACTCAGAAATATAATGGTGTGTTAACTGAACAGGGTTATCAAGCATTAAGTGAGTTACAGAGAGTTTCTGATGATTTGTTTCATTACAAAGTAACTCATGAAAAGAAAGTTGATTTATGGCAAAATATCAAGAATGATTTGTCTAAATTAAAAGATACTGTGTCCATCTCATGCCAGGAGCTAGAGGGACATAAGTTGAACCTAGAAAGATTGAGAAACCATTATTCATCTTTACAAAATAAAAATTAATTATCTTTTGCAACCATCAACAATAATTTATCTAGTATTCCAAGAGTAAAGACTAGTTTAACAACCATTGAGGAGAAATTGAATTCATTGTTTAATGATCAAAAATATTCTGAAATTTCTTTGAAGGAAAATATGGTACAGAATGCTCCAAGTTTACCTGTTGCTAGTTCATCTAAAGTAAAATTAGACTCGGAAATACCTGTTGAGACCAATGACTTTCCATCAAAAATTGATGATGCACCAGGAACTTCAACAGAAGAATTAAACAATGAGATTACTGCACAATTGGAGAAGTTAAAGCTGCTTCTTACTCAGAAACAAGCTAATACTAAGGATACTCCTACCAATCAAAAGAATTGGCCAAAACTTGACCAGTACCCAACATTTGATGGTGATTCTTCTTCTGATTGGCAAAAATTCATTTGCAGAATTGGTAACTTAAAAAATTCTTACAAACTCCCAGATGAGGAAATTTCGTCTAAGTTAATTTCTTTTTTTACCAATGTAGCCCTCATGTGGTATAAATCTGTTCTCCTGGATGGGAAGGACTACTCATGGGAAGATTGGAAAAAATTGATTAAAGCAAAATTTGGTGGCTCCAAGTTTAGGATGGCTCAACAAAGGCAGTATGAGGAAACTAGATATAGCTCTTGTACTGATAAAACTATTGAGTTCTTAATGAAACTTGTAAAAATCTTGAGGGCCATGTACCTAAATATAGAGTTTGAGTTTTGGAAGTACAGGATCCTTTATAAATTACCAATGTCTTTGAGAGACTTGATAGTGGCTACAACTGAGTTCTCCAGGGAACCTTCTGCAGGCCTTCCCCTTCTTTTTGGAAAGAAGTCCGGATCTTTGCATGGTAAGGTTTCAATAATGAGATAGAGAAAACAGGATGTTTCCTATCATATGGGGCATATAATATGACTTCAACTGCATTATTACCAACCATTTTTCTTACTACAAAAGGTCCTACAAAGGGATCCTTTAATTTAAAATTACCTTGTAAGTTAAAATGTAGTGTTGAAATCAGGACTTCATATCCTTTTTTGAATTCAAATTCTTTATCAGATTTATCCCACCTTTTCTTTTAATATTCAAATGCTTTTTGAATGCATTCTTCTGCATGTTTTCTACAAATTTATTGCATATGAATAAAGGATTTAGTACCAGGGTGTATATCTAACCTTGGTAATTTATTTAAATGATTTACTGGGGTATTTGGTACATATCCCAGCCAGAGTTCAAATGGTTTCTTCTCTGTTACAGAATGAGTTGTGCTGTTATAAGCAAATTGAAGGCCAGGAATTAATGTTACCTAGTCATGTGTGAATTTCTCATTATCTTTGTGTTCTAATCCAAAGGTACAATATCTTTTGATCATGTCTTCAAGAGTTTGTATCATTCTTTCAGCTAAGCCATCAGTTTGTGGATGATGTGCTGTAGAAAATTTCAATTGAAAACCTGATACTTCCATCAAATATGTACAGAACTCTGAAGTAAATTAAGGGTCTCTTTCAGAGATTATGGCTTTGGGGAACCCAGCGGTATTTATCATTTGAGTCCACCATAGTAATGCCAAGTCTTTTGCATATACCTCTTCATGGGTAGGAATAAATTTACACATTTTGGTGAATATATCCACAATTACCCAGCAAGAATTGAAACTTTATTTTCCTGCTAATGGCAAGCCAGTGACAAAAACCATGTTTATAATTTCCCATGGAGCTTTTGGCTGCTCTATTTGTTGTAACAACCCAGCTTTCTTCCCAGTTAATCTTTTAGATTTCTGACAAGAATCACATATTTCAATGTATTTTTGTACATCTTCTTTCATGTTTATCCACCAGGCTGTATTTTTAACTATAGTTGATGTTTTGTTAAAATCAAAATGACCAGCTAACATGTCATCATGACAAGTACTCAACATCAACTCTTTCATAGAAGGTGGTATTACTATTACATTACTTAGCTTTTTCGTGTAGTATATATATCCATCTTCAATTGATAGTTTACCTTTTTCTAACGCATTTCTATATTTTGGAGGTAAGGTTTTAATTAGTGCACTCATGGAGGCATTTGTTGGATCATTAAGAATGGTAGATAGTTTAGACAAATCTTTATCAGATGAATAATTTTCTAATATAGTTTGCATAAGTTCTTCTTCTAAATCCACTATATAAATCCCAAATATATGTATAACCTCATTTTCAGGTACATAAGCTGGGTTGTCAGCATCATTTGGCAAAGGACTTCTGGATAATAAATCCACATTAGAATGCAATGTTCCTGCTCTGTGAGTGATTGTAATTCTTCCTCTGTACTCTTGTACAGCAATTTGTCATCTAAAAATGTGCCTATTAGGTGTCTTCATGTTTAGTAATGATTTTACTGCACTGCAATCTGTTATAATTTCAAACTTCTGGTCTTCCAGACAGTAATGAAGTTTCTCCAAAGCCCACACCACGGCTAAACATTCTAGCTGTGTGGCACCATACCTTAATTCTGTTTTTCTTAAGGTTCAGGATATATAACAGATAACTACTTCAGATAATTTTCCATTTATTATCTGTTTCTGCTGTAAAGCAGCACCTAAACCTATGAAGCTTGCATCAGTGTACAAGATAAAAGGTAGGGTGAAATCTGGCAGTCCCAATATTGGAGCTGACATTAAAAATTCCTTTAATTTATTAAAGGTGTGTTGTCTTTCATTATTCCAAATGAAAGCCTCATTTTTCCTGATTAATTTTGTTAAAGGAGCTGCAATGGATTGGTAATTTTTAATATATTGTCTATAATATCCACACATACCCAAAAAACTTTGAATTTCTTTTACATTTTTAGGTATACCAATGTTTTTAATTGCTGCCACCTTATTCTGGTCAACACAAATTTGTAATCCAGATAAAACATGTCCAAGTACTTTCAAGGATTGAAATCCAAACTTACATTTCTTTAATGCGATTGTCATTTTAATTTCATCCATCTTTTGAAAGAATCTCTTCAGGTGATTTAAATGTTCATCATATGTTTTTGAAATCACTATGATGTCATCAATATAAACCAAACACCATCCTTCAACCATTTCTTGATGAAAGACACTATCCATCAATTTTTGGAAGACTGAGGCACATTCTTTGGGCCAAATGGCATTCGGTCACCGGACAACCTACGCAAAAGGTTGAGAGTGTTCCTGGAAGTGAGATGGAGGGAGGAGTTTAGAAACTTCTTTGAAGCACAGAGGAAAGGTTGGAGGAAGTGATTCAAAGATGACTTGAAGGAAGAGCTACTGCTTCGAGATATGTTCGAGAAGAATTCTAATATAATTTAAAGGTAAAATTAATATTCTTAAAATCTCACAAAGGGTTGGAAACTCAATAATCAAAGATTTAGGATTTAGAAATGATTACTGAGAAAATAAGGAAAGATACAATAATAATGATTTAACCTAAAGCTTTACCACTATTAACTATATATACTTTTCATAATTTAATTCTAAAGAATGTCAAACCAAAAATCCAACCCTTTTTATATCCTTTACTCCTCCTCGCATTGACCTCATACCCATCCACTATTCCACACACCACAGACCATTAAAAAATACACCCATTACACCTGGACCCTCCTCACTAACATCCGCTGTGGTAGCCTAAAGTTTAGTATGGCACCTAAGTACGTAAATGGAGTTATTACGGCGTGCAAGATTGGCGTTATTATTTTTTTATATATAAAAGGGTTTTATTTAATTTATTTGAGTTTTAAATATGAAGAAATTGGTCACGAGTGAATGCCTACACAAAAACAATTTATTTTACGGAGAAAACATATTTTTACGGTCTGAAAAATTTATAAGTATTAAGTCGAGTCACTCAAGAACCTTGGGAAATTTTCCCAGAATTTTTACTATTTTTCTTATATTTTTAAATGAATTTTAAAGTTTTATAGAAATATTTACGTTTTCAGAAATTACTTAACTTCGATGAATTTTCACGGGGTAATTAGAGCTGCGCAAACTACGAAATTTAGTTTGGTATGTAAAGGGGAAGTAGCTCTATTATGTGTAATTTTTCTATATTTTTCATTATAGTTTTAAGGTTCTAATTGAGTCCGGAAGTCCGGACGGACTCCGTTTCTACTCCATACGGACTCCGTACGGACTCCGCTTCGGCTCCGTACGGACTCCGTACGGGCTCCGGATTGACTCTGGAAGAGCTCTGGAGGGGAAAACTTAGGCACGTGACTAGGAATACTTAAGCGCTTCTCAAACTCGAAATTGAGAAGGGGGACACAACATACAGCTTAATCATTAACCACCACGGTCTCATTTTTTATTACTCAAAAAATTAAATAAATTTGTAATACCCTTATAACTTTATATTTTTATATTTAACATTTTAGAAATACTATTCAACAATTTAAATCACACTTCATACAGGGTATCTTTAGAAAGGTCTTTGTCGCTGGGACTTGATTATTGCTGTCTCATAAAAATTCAAATTATTATAAAAACATAAAAGTCAATCTTTTCAGATCTTTCACTGGTACACCTTAATTGTTGTTATCAGTATTTCTTTTATCAACAGCCACTTTTATTTAAATCTCAATAAGCGTTAATTATTTTAGAGTTTCATTATTTTTATCAAACAGATCCAAGTAGACTGGTTAGCTTAGTGATTTAGAATTCCCATTTTGTTATTTTTATTGGAAGGACGGGGTTTTCAGCTAAATCCACATATCTCCTCCGGATTCTGCTTACAGCAAGGCGACTGTAAGAGTTTACCTTACCATAGTTGGCACCCAACGTGGGGTTTGGAATCTTTAGCTTTTTCTAGGACTTACTTGGATCTAGGACTTTCTTAGCCTGCAAGAGGCTTATTCTCTGGAACTCTAATTGGATTTTGTTATTGGCCTGCAAGAGGCTTGTTATTTTAACGGTTGTTAATGCTTTTCTTATGTTTTGGGATGTCTTCTACTAGTAGAACTGCTGTGTTGGCTGCTGGTGTACCTGTTAGGCCATCAGTAAGGATTGTATCTTGGGTTGGGCCCAAGTTTTCTGGAGATGATTTAGAAGGATTTTTACATAGGTATGAAACTGCAGCTGCTATTGATGGTGCTTTACCTTTGGATATAGTGAAGCAGATTAGGTTCTTTATTTTGGACAGAGAGGTGGAAAAGGAGGTTATTTCTATGGATGGTTATAAAGATCAAGATTGGAGAAAGCTCAAGATGGAAATGGAAAAAAGGTGGCCAAAAGTTTATTCCTTGGAGGATCTAAAGGATATAGCTAGGAAATGGGAATCAAAAGGTGGTGTAACATCTCTGCATCAGTATCATCAGTTTATGGTTGAATTTCAGGTGGTTCTGGATTATTTGTTGGAGTATGAAATTTTATTTCATGATAATGCATCAAAGTATGTTTTTTGGGATGCTATGGGGGAAAAGGTTAAGAAAGATGTTTTGAGGGTGCTTATTAAAGCAAATTTAATGAAGGATCTTCCAGATGGAGAAACTAGGATTCCTGGTATGGAGGTGCTAAAGAAGGTTTTTTTGGAACATCTGGATACTCATAACTCTGTTGATTTGGACTCTGGAGAAGACACTGAGGTCGCTCAAGAGATAGAAGAGGATGGTGTAAAAGAACTAGTTACTGATGAAATTTCGGATTCAGCCATTCCTGAAGATTTTGCCCAGCCTGAAGATATTATTTTTGTTGACTCTTCTGTTTGGAAAGAAGAGGTTTCTGAAGATGAAGATATTATTGTCACTGATGAAGAAAATTTGGATGTTGGGGATAATTTTGTTTTGGATAATTTGGAATTTGATTAAGAGGAATATTTACCTCAGGTTTTGTCTTCAAAAGCGGAGACTGTCTGCAATTCAGATGTGGATATGGTTTATGAATCTGGTATATGTATGGTGGATTTGTTTCAATCTCAGGAAGAGATTTTTATGGAGGATATGGTTTTTCCTGCACTAATAGAGAGTGTAGTGCCATTGGACAATAGGGTGCATAAAGTGGATGCACTCATATTTTGGAAAAAGGTAGTTTATTTTTTATGCCCTTTTATAGGACAAATTCTGGGAATTTATTTTTGGGTTTTATGGAATCAGTGGATAAGCCCTTGGGGCAAAATTATGGATTATCTCCAGGGGATATCAAGAATATAATTCCTCCGAAATGAGGATAAACTACCTAAACTGGGCTGAAATTTTCTTTTATCGTTATGTCTTCAATTTATTCAGGATTCAAATTATTATGAATGCCCTCATTTTTTGGGGTAGCAGGGGCTGATCACTCTAATGTTGTAATCTCTCCTCAGGATGAGATCCCGGATTGCAATAGGTCAGCTCACTTGGAGATAATTCAAGTGGATTCTCAATTATTTTCTGTTAATATTACTTTGGAGTGCAAATACGTTTTGGACTTTTCTATATGTTTATTGGATTTACCCGGTTTTTCTATTAAATTTAAAAACGGTGAAAAAGGCAAAATGGGCCAAATTAGGTTGGATAAAAATTGGAAGGGTATGTTTTCGGACCTCCAGCAAGAGGTTAAACTGCAATTATCTCCTTCTATTACGGACCTCCAGCAAGAGGGTAAACTGCAAATATCACATCAAAATCCGATAAAAAATCTCAGTATAATTAAAACACAAAAAAATAATTTTTGTGAAAATTCAATTCCGGTCCTCCAGCAAGAGGTTAAACTGCCAACTTTCTTTACAGGTGATTTACTGTTGGATATGGGAAGCAAAGGTGTTGGAAAATCTGTTTATAAATTAGACGAGGGAAAGGAGAAAAGGGTAAAATTTAAAAATGAAATAAAATATTTTTCTAATTTTTCTTATTCTGATTCTGGCGATGAAGAAGATTCATTTGATGAAAGTTTTAATGGCGATACAAAAGTAAATGATTTACCTCAAGCTTATTTAGATGTGGACGCAGCCAAATATAAGAAAGTAGCAAATAAAGTTTGACCTATTAATGAACCGCTACCTGCTGAATTAAATCCACCCTTGAGAAGACCAAGGTTATCAAGAGATCCTTATGAAAGTCCCTTGGTAAAGAATCCGCCTGAATTTTCTGAGACAACAAGAATCACTTTTGAGAGACTGGGTGTTGTTAATTTTGGACCTGATGGTTGGTTGTCTGGAGAAGAGAAGAAGTTGTTGTTGGATGTGATGGTCAAGCAAGAGAAGGCCATTGCTTTTGTAGAAGAGGAGAGGGGTGTGTTGAAGCATTCCTATGGGGAGCCTTACAAGATTCCTGTGGTATGTCATGAACCGTGGCAGCAGAAACTGATTCCTATTCCGGCTGCATTAAAAGAAGCCTATATTGAAGTTGTCAGAGAACGGATACGCACTGGACTGTATGAGCAATCAACGTCAAGTTATTCTAGTCCGGTATTTTGTATCAAGAAACCGAATGGCAAGCTTAGAGTTGTTCATGATCTTAGGGAATTAAATAGGGTTACAATAAAGGATGCTGGGATACCGCCTAGTGCTGAGGAGTTTGTTGAAGCGTTTGCAGGGAGAGTATGTTATGGTTTGGGAGATATTATGGGTGGATATGATGAGAGAGAGTTACATCCGGAATCAAGGCCTCTCACTACATTTGATACACCACTTGGACGTTTACAGTTAACAAGATTACCTCAAGGAGCAACAAATTCGGTTGCAGTTTATCAAGCTCAGATGGCTTGGATCCTTCAAGATGAAATTCCACAATATGCTGGAATCTTTATAGATGATGGAGGAATTAAGGGACCAACAACGGACTATGATAACCAGGTGTTGGAAGAGAATCCCGGGATACGCAAATTCATTTGGAGTTTGCAATTATTTTAGAAAGAATCTTGTTTCTAATTGAAGAGGCTGGTTTAACTATTTCAGGTTCAAAATTTTCATGTTGTGTGCCAGCCTTAGAAATATTAGGCCATGTGGTATGTAGAGAGGGTAGAATTATGTCCAAGAAGAAAGTTAACAAAATTCAGTCCTGGCCAAGACCCAAGAATACGACCGAAGTTAGAGGGTTTTTAGGCGTTTGCGTATATGTTAGAATGTTTATCAAGGACTTTTCTTCATTGGCAGCTCCATTGAGACGGTTAACGAGAAAGGATGCAGACTGGGAGTGGGATGAAGAGTGTGAGAAGGCGTTTGTGAAGTTGAAGGAGGTTGTGGGGAAGGATTTAGTCCTGCACAAGTTGGATTATGGAAAAGATGCTGGCAGAATTTATTTAGCAGTTGATTCAAGTCAGGTTGCAGCTGGGGCAGTTTTGTCTCAGATGGATAAAGCTGGTTACATCAGGCCAGTTAGGTATGAATCTGTAGTATTTACTGAGGTCGAATCAAGATATTCTCAACCAAAATTGGAATTATGTGGTGTGGCAAAAATACTGAAGAAACTTCAGCATATTTTGTGGGGGCAACATTTTGAGTTGCAAGTGGATGCGAAATCGTTAATACAGATGATTAATTCCCCAAGTTTACCAAACGCACCCATGACGAGATGGGTAGCTTTTATTCAACATTTCTCGTTTGATTTAGTTCATAAGCCTGGCAAAAATTTTACTATGCCAGATGGTTTATCAAGGAAACCACCCACTGAAGAAGATTCAGACTCAGAAGAGTTTGATGAAGATTTACCTATTATCAAAGCCAGCACTAAAGGAGCTGAAGACTTTCCATACCTCTCCCATGAGGTTAAACTGGCAGGACTATTGTGTTTAGATTATGATGATGATGACCTCCACCAATAGGATAAACTGGAAAATAGTTTTTATGTTAATAAAGGTGTTGGAAAAGGTGTAGATAAATTCGGCAGAGAGGAGGTAGAAGAAGATGTGGTGTATGTAGAGGAAGATGGATTGGTAGTGTGGGATAGTAGTAAATTAAGGAATGGTGTATATGTTGGAGAATTAGAGAATTTAAATAAAAAGGTGGATAAAGAGAAAGAGGTATTTTCAAATACGGTTTACAAAGGATCCAAAGGTTCAGAAGAAAAACGTCAACATAGCTCGATTAAAGATTTATTTAGGGGTCAACGATTATTGGCTCATTCATGTGCAGGTGATATTGGTGATAGAGAAGTCCCTATTGATGTTATATTAATCGATTTTCAAGATGAAGTCTGGGGTCAGACTGGTTTTTATTTTTTGTTAGTCAAATATTTGTTGACTTTAGAGAGGCCAGAAGATTGTGAAGACGATGAATGGGTGGCTATCAAGAGGAAGTCATCTATGTTTTACCTATCTGGTCGACGTTTAATGAGGAGAAGGTATCCAAATCCTCAAGTAGTTATAACTCAAGAGAAGGGGCAAGAATTAGTTTTGAAATCACTGCATGAAGATCTCGGGCATAGAGGCATTGGAGAAACGTTTAGAAGAATTTCTGATTGATTTTGGTGGCCTGGCATGAAGATGGCTGTTAAACAGTGGGTTCAGTCATGCGAAGAATGTCAAAGACGAAGTTATTTAAGGCCAAAAGAACCTGGACGCGCGACCGGTGAATATACGCTCTTTGGAAGAGTTAGTTTAGATGCCGTTCATATAAAAGAGGGACAGTATAAATATTTAATTGTGGCCAGAGATGATTTATCTGGTTGGGTAGAGGCAGCGCCTCTTATTAATTTAACTGCCAAAAATGTGGCAGAATTTTTTTTGAATAATTGGGTATATAGGTATGGGGTGATGAAGTTGGTAACGGTAGATGGAGGTCCTGAATTTGGGACAGAGTTTAAAGAGGCTGTATTGAAAGTTGGATCAAAGGTTAGGGTAGCAACCCCATATTATCCTGAAGCTGAAGGCATGGTTGAAAGAGGGCATCAAGTTATTAAGGATGCTTTAGTTAAAATGTGTGGGACAAGTGCCGAAAAGTGGAGGCACTATTTACCTTTAGTTTTATTTGCTGATCAAATCACTGCCAAAAGGACGACCGGATTTTCACCTTATGAACTTGTTTTTGGACAGAAAGCAGTTTTACCGGTTGATTTAGAAGCTGAATCATATCTTGGAGTTGACTGGGACACGGTCAAAACTACTGAAGAATTATTGTGTGCAAGAATGATGCAGCTAGAAAAGAAAGAAGAATATTTAGAAAAGGCATATTCGCGGATGATGAAGATCCGAAATCAATCAGTCAGATATTGGGATGAGCGGTTGGCACATCGATTAAGGAAACCTTTGAACCCAGGTGATATGGTCTTGGTGTATAATAGGAGTTTGGAAAGCCAGTGGGGAAAGATGTTTGCAGATAGGTGGAATGGACCGTATAAAATCAAGGAGCAAGTTTCCGGCGGTTCATATGTGCTAGAAGAGTTGGATGGAGTAGTATTAAAGAAGAGGGTAGCAGCCGATCAAGTGAAACGGTTCTATCCTAGAGGCACCTGTAGTGCCGAAGTCTAACTCCGAAATGAGGATAAACTACAATTTTAATGACATTTATGAAATTATATGGATACCTCCGCATTGAGAATAAACTATAATACCAACAAAATTTTATGATGACCTCCGCAAAGAGGATAAACTATCTTCTTTTTTTTATCAAAATACTTTACTATCGTTACACTGTATATGGTTGACGAAACAATGATGAAACTTAACGAAATTCAAGAAGACCTTCTTTGAAATTTTCAAAAACTTAAAATACTTAAAATATGGGTGAAGATAGTGTTGGAAAAATTTTAAAATTTATTGGAAGAAGTGTTCACAGGGGAACCTTCTTAATTTAATATTGGCAAGTGTGGGGGTAATTGATGGGCTGGCTGCTCTATACACAATTACCCCATAATGTTTGTTTCCAAAATTTTCCCTGTTTCTAGTTGAATCCTGGCTTTGTCT
Organism: Hemileia vastatrix; assembly: GCA_030280995.1. Lineage (NCBI taxonomy): Eukaryota > Fungi > Basidiomycota > Pucciniomycetes > Pucciniales > Zaghouaniaceae > Hemileia > Hemileia vastatrix. The sequence goes on from JASXTE010000006.1 coordinate 492,425, forward strand.
TTTAATTTTAGGAATTCCACTAAGACTATAAACTGGAACGAATCAAGAGACACCGCTCTCAACGCCGGATTCAAGATTCTTTTTATTTTATTTTGTTTTTGATTTTTTATATGTTAGATTGTGATTTCTTTTCTTTAATATATATTATGAATTATTGTAAAGGTGATGCTCACTGGTGGTCTCTAATCATTTTTATAAATTGGAGGGAGCCCACCCAGTGATCATCATTATAAAAATTATCTTCTAAAAAACTTTCATTTATTTTCTTTCCTTTTCAATTTCTCAAAATTGTGTAACCACATCAAGTTGCACTTGGATGTGGGTATGATGTCAAGGGTACGGCTCATCAAATGGCCGGGGGGCATCTTTTAAAATTTTATTTTAGTACTTTTTTTATCTTTCTTTTCACATTCATTTATCTTTCTTTAAAATTAAATTTTAAATTTTATTTCAAAACTATCTATTCTAAAATCTTTTATTTTAAATTTAAAAAAAAAAAAAATTAAAAATTAAAATTAAAATTAAAAAAAAAAATAATAAATAAAAATAAAAATAAAAATAAAAATAATAATAAAAATAAAAATAAAAATAAAATAAATAAATAAATAAATAAAAAAAAATAATAATAATAATAAAAAAAAAAAAAAAATTAAAATTAAAATTAATTAATTAAATCAAAATTATTATTATATTTCTAAGTTTTATTTTTTTTAGTATTCATTCTTTTTAGCTTTATTCATTTAGTTTAGACAGGAAACAGGGTCTAGGAGAACTCAATACCAATGGGATTTTACTTCAAGACATCTGTTAGTCCTCCAAGACTTTAAACTGGCTACTGTTCAAGACGTTCTTTAAGGTTTTTTATACAAATTTTGGAGCTGTTAGTCCTCCAAGACTTTAAACTGGCTAATTTTCAAGACTGTCATTAAAGATTTTATATTGGAGCTGTTAGTCCTTCAAGACTTTAAACTGAATTTCAAGGATAATCAAGATTTTATGGATATTTTCGGAGACATATTTCTTTTATATAAATCAAATGTTAGGTCCACCAAGACCTTAAACTGGACAGTTATCAAGTGTTGGGTCCACCATGACCTTAAACTGGATTTCTTATCGATTAAATGTTTGGTCCACAATGACTTTAAACTGGTAGTTCATTCATTGTTTAGTCCACTATGACTTTAAACTGGAAAATTAATATCTGCAGGATAATTCAACATTCATTGGACCACTATGGCCTTATACTGGATTACTTGTCAATCAAATGTTTGGTCCACTATGACATTAAACTGGATTATCAAATTTATTCAATCTTTGGTCAAGCCTAGGCCTTACTTAGGAATTTATCAAGATATTTATGCACTTAAACGATCTTTGGTCCACCAAGACCATAAACTGGCAATCGATTATATGTTTGGTCCACCAAGACTTTAAACTGGAATGTCAATCTTGTTTGGATAACTCAATTCAATCTTTTAATTTATCACTGTCCACTAAGACTCTAAACTGGTTATTCAATTATTTCTGGAATTGGGTGCTGATAAGCTTTAGGAGGTTAAAATTTTAGGTGGTGATGATGCCAAGGAAAGCATAATGGTTAATTAGGTGAAATTTGTGGCGCTTTAACATGGTCTAAAAGTTAATATTACTATTGGAAGCCTGGCAAAAGTATTTTATGGGTTTGCTGTATAGCAAAGTTTGAAAATTGTGATGAAGGAATCAGAAGTTAGGATGGTAGTTGGATTCTAGGGAATGATTTTTTTTTAGTGCCTCAGTGTTAGGCCATTTTTGGTGTGAAGCTTGGAGGACCTTATGGCGAGATTGGAATCATAGAATTCGGCTCAGTGGGGGGCCCTATGAGGTTGGAATCAGTAGTATTCGGCTCATAGGAAGATCCACTCTCTCAATGCTGTGACAAGAAGGAAGACTGGTATATGGGAGTCTGAAGGGATTCAAACCTTGCTCTCAGTAGTGGAATCATCACAAGATTTATTTTATTTTATTTTATGATATATCAAGCCAGAGAATAAGAAACAACATTTTTATTATAAAGAATTAAAAGAAGACCAGCTAAAACAAATTTATCAAATTACTTTATTGGAAAAGATAATTCTTTTGTAATTGCTCAACCACTTATGCAAAGTTATAAGAATGGGGACATTCTCAATTGGAGGGAGGATGTGGTAGCCTAAAGTTTAGTATGGCACCTAAGTACGTAAATGGAGTTATTACGGCGTGCAAGATTGGCGTTATTATTTTTTTATATATAAAAGGGTTTTATTTAATTTATTTGAGTTTTAAATATGAAGAAATTGGTCACGAGCGAATGCCTACACAAAAACAATTTATTTTACGGAGAAAACTTATTTTTACGGTCTGAAAATTTTTTAAGTATTAAGTCGAGTCACTCAAGAACCTTGGGAAATTTTCCCAGAATTTTTACTATTTTTCTTATATTTTTAAATGAATTTTAAAGTTTTATAGAAATATTTACGTTTTCAGAAATTACTTAACTTTGATGAATTTTCACGGGGTAATTAGAGCTTCGCAGACTACGAAAATTAGTTTGGTATGTAAAGGGGAAGTAGCTCTAATATGTGTAATTTTTCTAGATTTTTTATTATATTTTTAAGGTTCTAATTGAGTCCGAAAGTCCGGACGGACTCCGTTTTGACTCCGGACGGACTCCGTTTTGACTCCGTTCGGACTCCGCTTCGGCTCCGTACGGACTCCGTACGGGCTCCGGATTGACTCTGGAAGAGCTCTGGAGGGGAAAACTTAGGCACGTGACTAGGAATACTTAAGCGCTTCTCAAACTCGAAATTGAGAAGGGGGACACAACATACAGCTTAATCATTAACCACCACGGTCTCATTTTTTATTACTCAACAAATTAAATAAATTTGTAATACCCTTATAGCTTTATATTTTTATATTTAACATTTTAGAAATACTATTCAACAATTTAAATCACACTTCATACAGGGTATCTTTAGAAAGGTCTTTGTCGCTGGGACTTGATTATTGCTGTCTCATAAAAATTCAAATTATTATAAAAACATAAAAGTCAATCTTTTCAGATCTTTCACTGGTACACCTTAATTGTTGTTATCAGTATTTCTTTTATCAACAGCCACTTTTATTTAAATCTCAATAAGCGTTAATTATTTTAGAGTTTCATTATTTTTATCAAACAGATCCAAGTAGACTGGTTAGCTTAGTGATTTAGAATTCCCATTTTGTTATTTTTATTGGAAGGACGGGGTTTTCAGCTAAATCCACATATCTCCTCCGGATTCTGCTTACAGCAAGGCGACTGTAAGAGTTTACCTTACCATACCGTCAACCCGTTAATCCTCCACTAACCATTCCGGCAATGCTCAATACCCCTTTTAATAATTCACAGACATTTAATAAACCTTTTAGCGTACTATTACATTGACTATTGCGCTGTGCCGCACTTATTGAGGAAAAGGCTGAGACACACTATTGAGAGATTGACTAATTTAGATTTAGAGTTTAGTCTAGCGCGGTTGAATAGTAAGTACACAAAGGAAAGTTGCAGTTGCTATGTAGAATTGCTTTCTGCGCTTCAAGTATGGATTTAGACCTCTGTGTTATTAATTTAATGAGCTACTTTTGCCTCGAGTGTCACGTGGCGTGTGACAGATGCCCGGGTATAAAAACCCAAGCTCCGTTGAGCGTGAGACATATACTTCCCCCACTATTTTCCTTTTATTCAATTCTTGTTTATTATTATTATTATGTCAGCTTGTCCAACTCCAGCTCCCACGCCTCCTCACCCTAAAGCGGATGGTGGGCTCATTACTTGACAGTACTCCCAAGCATGCATGGCTTGTGAAACGATGGAGTACTTCTGTGTTAAAAGCACGGCTACTTGAGGTCCTCTCCAGAAAAGCGAGTTTTGCTGATGGAGACGGGTGACGTGCAATGCTTTAGCAAAAAACTCTGACATTGAACGAAGGTTTACCAAGACCAAGTATTGGGTAATACCAAAGACCAAAGAGGTGGTCAAAGATATATGGGACGTGTCGATTGGGGATGATCAGTCAGAAGCAGTTGAGGAGGAAGTTGAGGACACCATGGCGACCTGGGTAACCCAAGCCATGGGTAAAAAACAAAGAGTAGAAGTGGAGGAAGATGAGGAGGAAGTCTCAATCTCAAGGCGGACTCCAAAGAAGTGGGGGATGGTCATCAAAGATGACAAAGAAGAAAAAGAAGCGACAGTGGAAGTCACATCAAAGTTATTTCTAGAAGCTGACTTATTATTTGAAGTAAGTCCATTCTTCTGTTATTTTAGAAACTTTGTTACTGATGATCTTGTTTTAGAATTCAGATGTCATTGCAGAAGTTCTGATTGCTGAAACTGCACCATTGCTGCAAGTTGAGGCAGATCAACCAGTGGCTGATTCGAGGGAGGACAACAAAGAGACTTTTGACCAGGTATGGTTGAAGAAACCTCGCCAAGGTCAAGGAACTCAATACATCGAAGAGCTAAGCAGTGAAGTTGATATGATTGTCAATGCTGCCTCCTTTGACGTGGCCAAAGAATTACTGGAAATTGGGGAAGTGGTACCAATAGGAGAGGAGGAGGTTTTTGAGAAATTTAGGAAGGAAATAAGAGTGATTTTGGAGAAGATGGAGGGATTGGTTCGAGAGAAAATAAAGGAGAAAATTTAAAATTGAAGGAAAAAGGAAAAGAAAAGTAGAAACAATTTGTATAATTATTTATTTTATTTTGTTGTTTTAATTAAAATTTTAATATTTATTTTATAAGATTTTGAGAGAAAAAGAAAAAAAGAAAGAAAAAGATTTGAATAAAATTTTGTTTTAAATTTTGAAAGAAGAGAAGAAAGAATATTTAATTGAAGGAGTTTTAGTTTAAATTTTGAAAAGGAAAAAAGAAAAAGAAGAGAAGAAATAATTTTTATAAAAAGAATTTTAAAGAAAGAAGTAATTTGTTTGAAGAATTTTAAAAGAGAGATTTAAAGGTTGAAGTGAAGTTTGAGAAAGATTTTCGTATTGAGTTCGTGAAAAATTTTGATAGTTTGAAGAAAAAGAAATAAGGGAAAAGATGAATAGTTTTGAAAAGAGAAAAGAAAATTTAAACAAATTTATTGATTTTTTAAGACTTTAATTTTATTTTTTTATTTTTTTAATTTAATTTTAATTTTAATTTAGTTTATTTTATTTTATTTTATTTTATTTTATTTTATTTTATTTTATTTTTATTTTTATTTTTAATTTAATTTAATTTTAATTATTTTAAAGAAGGTTAAAAACTTTTGAAAGAAAAAAGAAGAATGAAGAAAAGAAAACAAAGAATAAGGAGATTTTTAGAGGTAAAGATATTTTAGATTTTAAAGTGAAGAAGTTTTAGAATTTTAAGAAAAGAAAAGAAAAAATAAAAGAGAGTTCTAAGGTTTTTGTTTTAAAGGATATTTAAGATGGAAAGATTTTAGGAGTTCACGGGCATTAGAAACATTGATGGCTGGTTCCAAGGATGTTTTGTCTGAATCATCAAGGAAGCCTTCCCATTCCACGAGGTATTGAAGTTTCCCCTTGCGCATTCTTGAATCAAGAATACGGCTTACTTCCCACTCTAGATGGTCTTCTACTTCAACCGGTACTGGAGGAGGTTGGTTCCTGCCCGGTTATGTTTCTCAAGCCAGTTCCAGGAGAGATATGTGGAAAACATGGTGAATAGCCTGCCATTTATGAGGTAGCTTGAGTCAAAATGCAGTTTTAGAGACTTTGGAGTTGATTTCAAATGGTCCCAAGCGTTTTTCAGCCAGCTTCTTTGATGTTCGAGTCGTTCGAATGTTTCGTGCATCAAGCCATACTTTGTTGTCTGGTTTAAAAGAAGGAGCAGATTGTTGATGTTTGTCGGCCTGTGCCTTGTACCTTTAAATCGCTAATTTCAAATTTTATTTAAGTTCTTTTTGGATTTGTGATATGGTTCAAAGATAATGTTCAGAAAGATGACTAGTTCCTACATGGATTGAATTGAATTGAGGATATCTTCCATAAACGGTTTTGAAAGGAGATTGTTGTGTCAAAGAGTGAGTCCAGTTATTATAAACAAATTCAGCCAATGGTAACCATGTGGTCCAATCGTCTTGTTGGTAACTGACATACATTCAAAGGTATTTTTAGAGGATTTGATTGACCCTTTCTGTTTGCCCATCGGTTTCAGGATGATAGGCCATGGAGAGATTCCTTGTGATATTGAGTTGTCAACACAGTTGAGTCCAGAATGTGGATACAAACAACGAGCCTCTATCTGAAATAATATCATTAGGTAAGCCATATTTGGAAAATACATATTCTAGAAACAATTTTGACAAATCTTCTGCTGTAGCAGTAGTATTGGGTTTAATGAAAACAGACATTTTTGAAAATCTATCTACTATTACTAATATAGCATCAAAATTATTAGAAAGAGGAAGTTGAGACATAAAATCCATCAATAAAGATTCCCAAGGTTTAGAGGGAATAAGAAGTGGTTGAAGCAACCCATGCTTCCGGTGACGGGGAGCCTTATTCCTATTACATTTGTAACAAGCTCTTATATAGGCCTTGATTTCTCTGGTCAGTCCTGGCCAGAAGAAATCCCTTGCTAATAACTGGTAGGTTTTATCAACCCCAAAATGAACAGCTAATGGAGAATCATGTCGACTATTGAAAATCCATAATTTTATTTCATTGTTGTCAGGTATGACTACTCTACCTTTGAAAACTAAAAGACCTGATTCAATACTAAATCTTTTGGCCCCTTGCTTTGAGATTATTTTGTCTTTTAACCCTAAACAATAATTGTCCTTCAACTGAGCTTCGAGGATGTTGGATAGTGGATTTTGAAAAGATTGAATTTTCATCGAATTAAGTTGATGAGTCGTTAACATTTATTTATTGAAAATTGATTTCTCATTTGCTGGGTTCTTGTCAGAAAATGTGTCCACCCGCTGTGGGTAAACGTTGTCCCGACGTGACAAGATGTCTGGGACAATGCAGTTCTTACCTGGGTGATAGGAAATAGAAAAAGGAAATTCAGCCCACCTGGCTTGACGCCTGGTTATCAACACCTTGGAAGACATAAAGTATTTCAAAGAATTATGGTCTGTTAGAATTTGAAAAGGACTATCTAGGCTGAGAAGAAAAGAGCGCCATTTTTTAAGACAATGATTAATAGCTAAAAGCTCTTTGTCATGAAATTCATAATGTAATTCTGCTGCAATGAGTTTGTGTGACTCAAATGCAACAGGATGAAACAATTTTGTTTCAGGATTTAATTGAGAAATGACCCCTGCGATAGCATAATCGCTCGCATCTGTCTCAACTATTGTCAAAGCAGAAGGATCAAAGTGTTGAAGAATTGGAGCTTTGGTAAATGCAGTCTTCAATGCTTCAAATTTCTTTCGTGCTGTAGAAGTAAAAACAAAAGGAATATCTTTTCTAAGAAGAGAAGTAAAATTGGAAATAGTTTTAGAGTAATCTATAATAGGGGGTGTCAGTTCTGGCAAATCGGCACTTAAATTAAGTGCGGATTTCAAACCAAATCAGCACTTACAAATCAGCACTTAAATTTTGCAAAAAAGTCACTTATTTCAAAAAAGGGTGTCAGTTATGACCTCAAATCAGCACTTTTTTCCCGTTTTTTTTCACAACCACATTTTGGCCACAAAACATCCCTTCCTTTCTTACCCCATCCCTGTCACATGTGACACACTGACCTTCCTCACTACCTACCCATCAATCCTCGGCACACACCCCTTCCTGACATTTTCAATATTTTGACCAGGCATGTTTACATTCTTTTTTACTTATTTCTTCTACTTTTTAATCTTTTTTCTTGTTATGTGCCAGTTTCATAATGCCTCCCAGACATTCCAAATCTCAAAAGGTAACTCAAAAATCTGCTTCGTCACAAAAGTCTCCTCGTAAAGCAAGGATTACATAGAAAAAAAATCAGTGACTTTTTCTATTACTTACAACTGTTTTTACAGAATTGAAAACTATGTTTCAGCTAATATTTTATGGAAGTGAACTCTGTTCTTCGCCCAAAGAACAGAGTTCATCCTCCTATTTTCACATTCTGTTTGCACCAATCTCCAACATTTTCAATATTTTGACCAGGCATGTTTACATTCTTTTTTACTTATTTCTTCTACTTTTTAATCTTTTTTCTTGTTATGTGCCAGTTTCATAATGCCTCCCAGACATTCCAAATCTCAAAAGGTAACTCAAAAATCTGCTTCGTCACAAAAGTCTCCTCGTAAAGCAAGCCCTACACCTGAAAAATCAAAGGCAGGTTCAGGTCAGCTTAAAAAGGATGATTATCTCATCATAATCAACTTCCTTAAAATAAAATCAAATTTTGAAGCATGTTTTGGATGAGAAAAGTCCACTCGTATTGGACGTCCACCTTCTTCAAAGGTTAATGGCTACTTGTTGATGGCCAATGAAGTAAGGAAGAAAACAAGGGGGAGAATCGATATCAATCCTAAACAAATGAAGGAGAGATTTAAGAGTTACCATTCAAAATATAAAAAGACTCATCATGCTGTAAATGAAACTAGCTTTGGTATTGACGATGATGATTTGGAGATTGGAATTACTACTGTTTCCAAAAAGCTCAATGTCATGTGTCCTTTCTATGAGGAAATGGATAATCTTTTTGGCACCCAAGTTGATGTAAACCCTTGGTTTCTACACGATACTACTAAGCATATACCCTCTGGATCCAAACCTTCCTATAATCCTCCCAACACACCTTTACTTGAAGAAGATCAATCCCCTCCACCTTCTAACCATAGTTCAGCTGAAGATGATCCCAACTATCAAGCAGAACAATTATATCGCAGAAGATCTGAATCCTCAGAGGCCCAAAATTTAAATGTATGTTTACTTTTTGTTTTTTCTTCAATTCTTCTCTGAATTTCTCTTTCTTTCTAGTCTCCTCCTACTCAAACTCAATCTCCATTAAATAATCTCAATTCTGGAAATGTGAATACCTCTTTAGAAGCTGCTTTAGAAGAACTTCCTGAAGCCTCTTTTTCAAACTCCAAACTAAAGCGTCGAGCCTCAACTTCAATGAACTTGAACCATCTATTAAAACGTGGTAATACTTCAACAAGCTCATTTGGCTCCCTTGAGGATTATTTTGAAAAAAAAGATATAAGTAAGTTTTGTTTACTATATATCTTAATCATTAACTCATTTATTTATTTATTTCAATTTAATTTTCTCAGCGAAATCAACTATTGCAAATAATGCCCTTGACTTTGAGAAGATGAAGTTTGATCATATGCTAAGGAAAGATCAGCAAGCCTTAGATTTGGAAGAAAAAAAATTTGAGGTAGAGCAGATGGAAAGAGTAAATGACCGTCAATTTCAAAGAGAAATGGCTACTTGTGAATTGGAAAAACAAGAGAGTTTTAAAAAAAAAGATTTCATTATGGAATGTGTTAAAAATGGCCAATCTTATGAGGACATTAAAAAATTACTTGACCTTTTCAATTGATAAATTGTTTTTCTAGTTAATTTAATTTTGGTAATATTTTCTTGTATGCTGACTTATAAAAGGAAAAGAATATAGTACGTTATTTTTGACAAAAATTTGAATGTATAATAAAAATTTTCTATCTTTACTTTCTAGTCAATAAGTTTGCTTATCTAAATTTTTCTAAGTCATCAATTTCACATGTCAGATTTAAAAAATTGGCAATACCCTCCCCTGCATTTTATTGAAGTAAAGGGTGAAAGTCATCAAAATACAATATAATTACATAAATTAATTAATATATAAATAAGATATGTCAAGTATACTACTTTTAAAGTAATGACAATTCCTTAAGCCAAAATGCAGATCAAGTCTAGAAACTAGGTTCAATGCAAAGTATTTTTTGAAGCAACTTATTTAAATAATACTTTATTAAATTAAGTTGATCAATAAAGATTGATTGACAATATTGCAATTCTTAAATACAATAATTTTATTAAAAAATTTCAGATTACATATAAAAAAAATCAGTGACTTTTTCTATTACTTACAACTGTTTTTACAGAATTGAAAACTATGTTTCAGCTAATATTTTATGGAAGTGAACTCTGTTCTTCGCCCGAAGAACAGAGTTCATCCTCCTATTTTCACACTCTGTTTAAAAAGAATAAAATGACTTACCTGGAGAGATGAGTTTAGAAAAAAGAAATATAAGTGAATGGAAGTGAACTCTGTTCTTCGCCCGAAGAACAGAGTTCATCCTCCTATTTTCACACTCTGTTTAAAAAGAATAAAATGACTTACCTGGAGAGATGAGTTGAGAAAAAAGAAATATAAGTGAATGGAAGTGAACTCTGTTCTTCGCCCGAAGAACAGAGTTCATCCTCCTATTTTCACACTCTGTTTAAAAAGAATAAAATGACTTACCTGGAGAGATGAGTTGAGAAAAAAGAAATATAAGTGAATGGAAGTGAACTCTGTTCTTCGCCCGAAGAACAGAGTTCATCCTCCTATTTTCACACTCTGTTTAAAAAGAATAAAATGACTTACCTGGAGAGATGAGTTGAGAAAAAAGAAATATAAGTGAATGGAAGTGAACTCTGTTCTTTGCCCGAAGAACAGAGTTCATCCTCCTATTTTCACACTCTGTTTGCACCAATCTCCATCCCTTTCAATTCTATCAACACATGCTTGTCTTCCCTCCCCATGCCTTTCGCTATCCTCCCAGCCCCATTGTATGCCATCCTCTTTTGATCCCCATTTCACCCCTCTCAACCTCTCGGCGGACTTGCTAGCAAGTCCGCACCCCATATTGCATGGTGTTAATGAACGATTAGCTGCAATCGTTCAATAACTTAACAATTCGTTAACAAATCGTTAAGTGAAGGTTAAGGGGGGGTAGGAGGGATATGAGGGAGGATTTGGGGGAGTTTTGAGGGGGATAGGAGGGGGGTTTGGAGGGGGGGTTAGAGGCGGGTTTGGTGGGGATTTGGAGGGAGGATTTGGGGGATTTGGTGGGGGGTGGAGTGGAATGAGGGGAAGATATGAGGATACCAAGAAGGGGGAGAAAGGGAGAGATGAGACCAAAGAGAGAGAAAAGGGAGGTTAGAGTGAGCCAAGGAGGGGTGAATGAGGCAGCCAAAGGGGGGAAAAGGGGGATGATTCCAAGGAGTTGATGGCAGTGATACATCGTTTGGTATAAGTGTTAACTGAACCATACCCTAAATCAAAGACATTTTCTAAACGTTTCAAAGCGGCTCCATTACCATTTGAACCCAAACGGCATAGTGTGATGGCCAATTGAATTGAAGGATGTCGTTGTTCTTTTTGAGAATTATTGTGAAATATGGGATGATCCTGAATAAGCTCAAGCAATTTAAGGAAAAATTCCTGAGAAGTCCTGAACAGCTGTCTAAAACTGGGTGTAGATAGGTTAAGAAGTGTTTGGATGGTGTACTTGGGGGTATGAAGTACTTGAGGCTTTCTGGGAAGAAGGTAACGTTTCCTGGCCATTTTTGATAAAACGACAAAATCTTCTTCTAGATCAGAATCGGAATCAGAGTCCAAGAGCAGTTCAAGCGCCATGAAAGTCATTGCTTTATGTAATTTATCATGATTTGAAAGTGAGGAAGGCATGACTCTTATATGATATGATATGAAGATGTAAGTGATGTACGATGTTTTGAGTTATGAAGTGTTATTCTGCGGAGTGCTGCGTATGAATGGGATGATGCTGACAAATCAGTGAAATGGGACTTGATGGTGAAATCAGCACTTTTGGTTGAGAAAGTGCGGATTTGAGTGAAATAAGTGACTTATTTCATTTTGAAATCCACCAGTATTGGGGCTAGTGTGTTTTGGAAATCCGCACTTATTTAAGTGCGGATTTGGTCAAATTTAAGTGTGGATTTGTAAGTGCGGATTTGCCAGAACTGACACCCCCTAATAAATCTTCTATATAAATTTGCCAAACCCAATAATTCTTGGAGGGATTTAACGGTTTTGGGCTCAGGCCATTCCAAGACTTTTTGGACCTTTTTGTTGTCCATGACTAAACCATCAGGGGATAACGTAAAACCCAAAAAATTGATTGATTTAAGATGGAATTCACATTTATTGTGCTTGGCATAGAGACCGTGATCTCAAAGTCAATTTAAAACCTGTCAAGCATGATGAATATGTTCATCCAGTGTCTTCGAGAAAATTAAAATATTGTCTAAGTAGATGGCAACAAATTGTTCAACAACATCTTGAAAGATGTTGTTAACAAAATTTTTAAAAGTTGATGGTGCGTTGCACAATCCAAAAGGCATAACTAAATATTCAAAACTACCAAATCTAGTGCGCATTGCAGTCAGTGGTTCATGACCTTCCACAATGCGAATAAGATTGTAAGCTCCTCTAAGATCAATTTTAGAAAAGAAATTAGCACCATTGAAAAGGGTAATAAGCAATGACATAGGAGTAACAGGATATGCATTCTTCTTAGTGACTGTGTTGAGCTTTCTATAGTCAACACACAACCTAAGGCTACCATCCTTTTTCTTTACAAAAAGAACTGGGGAGCCAGTTGGAGATTTACTGGCTCTGATGAAACCTTTGGCTACATTCTCTGCAATGTAGTCTTGAAGAACTTGAGATTCGTCCTTTGACAAAGAATAGACAGGACCTGCCGGAGGTACTGGACCTATTAACTCAATTTGATGGTTGTATGGTCAATGAGGTGGTAACTTATCAGCCTTGCGGGTTGAGAAAACATCAAGGAAATCATGATAGATTTCTGGTAGAGTTTATTTAATGGCTTCAATGTTGATTTGGTCATCCTCATCATCTTTTAGAGAATCTTTCGAGGAAAGACCAGAATTGAGAGAGCATAATTTGATTATTTCGAGGCAATTTAAATCCTCTTTGAGTGAAGTCATCGAGCTAGAAGGGTTAGCCAATTGCTCATTTAGAGAAAGATCAGATGCTTGCAAGTCATCTGGCAGAGATTTGTCCTCTAGAAGGACATTGTCTTGCGGGTTGTTTAAATCCCTATTGACCTGCATTGAAAAATCAGAAATATACTTAGTGCGTGGGAGGATCAATCCCCTGGACCAATCAATTACAGGATTCCAATGCGTTAAAAAGTCATGGCCAAGAATGGTATCATCCATCCTTGGGGCGTCCAAGACTGATAATTCCCACTCAAAGGGGGAAAACTTCGGAAAGTTAAAAACCCATAAAACTTTCTTAGTTACCCAATATTTGGGTTCCTCTGATTCAACCAAATATATTGGAGTTCGATAGATATCTGTAAATGTCAGCTTTAACTTCTTGGAAAAAGATAAACTGACAAAAGAAATTGAAGCTCCAGAGTCTATAAGACAACTGAAGGGGGTATCCTCCTTGAAAAGAATGAATCTCAAGCGGTTTAAGGCAACTCCAGTCCTTAAGACATGGAGGTTCTGTGCACTGGGCGAGATAAGATAGTTTGCTTTGCACACAATTAAACTATCTACTAGTTTTTTGACCTTGAACTAGTACTTTCTCTTTCCTTCAACTTCACACAATCTTCTAGCTTGTGCTTATCCCACAATACATACATAACCCATTATCTGCTTGCCTCTTCCTCTCAGCTTCTTTAAGTTCCCCTTTTGGATCCAGTACCTTACTGATATCGACTGGGGTCAAGCCTTTTGGTCGAGGTTTGTCCTTTCCCTTATTGGGTTTGGATTGAGTTGTCTGTGGGTGTGAAGAAGGTCCTGATATAAAATTTAGGCCTTGAGATTTGTTGGCATATCGACAATGTTGTAGTGTTCCTTGGTAAACGCCGTCGAGTTTGAGGGTTTGATCCATTAAATCTGTTAAAGTAGTCATTTTCTGACCATGAAGATTTAATTGATCCAGAATGCCACGTGACACTCGAGGCAAAAGCAGCTCTTTAAATCAATAATACAGAGGTCTAAATCCATACTCAAAGCGCAGAAAGCAATTCTACATAGCAACTGCAACTTTCCTTTGTGTACTCACCATTCAACTGCGCTATTCTAAACTCTAAATCTAAATTAGTCAATCTCTCAATAAGTGTGTTTTAGTCTTTTCCTCAATAAGCAACACACAGTGCAATAGTCAATGTAATAGTCCTCTAAAAGGTTTATTAAATATCTGTGGGTTATTAAAAAGGGTAGTGAGCATGGGCAGGATGGTTAGTGGAGGATTAAAGGGATAACAGATGTTAGTGAGGAGGTTCCAGGTGTAACCGGTGTAATTTTGGTGGTCTGTGGTGTGCGGAATGAGGGATGGGTATGAGTTCAATGCAAGGAGGATTAAAAGATATAAAAGGGGTTGTATTTTGGTTTGGCATTCTTTAGAATTAGATTATAAAACATATATATAGTTAATAGTGGTAGAAACTTCAGGTTAAATCATTATTACTGTATCTTTCCTTATTTTTTCTCAGTAATCATTTCTAAATTCTAAATCTTTGATTATTGAGTTTTCAACCCTTTTTGAGATCTTAAGAATATTAATATTACCTTTAAATTATATTAAGGTTTTGAGAAGGTGAACTAGCAGACTGATGTTCTTGGGGCCTAGTTAGAGCAGCAGGTCTGCTGTTGCTGTTGTTAATATTTCTGCTTGATTCAGTTGGATGAGGTGCTGTTGATGGAGTACCAGGGTTGTTATGAGATGGAGCAGGAGAGGGTAATTTGGAAGCGGATTGATCTCTTCTGGATGGAGCTTTTGAAAAAATGGAACTGTCAGAAGAATAGTTGGCTGACAGAGGAGAGGTGTAGTTTCTTTGCCTTAACTGGGGACGAAGTTGTTGCTTTGGTGCAGTGTTGGGTGCTCTGGTGTCTTCCTGGGGTCCTCTGGCAGGTCTCCTCGAAGTTTGGGAAATTTTGGAGTTTTTGGACCTTGGAAGGGTTGGCTGCATTTCTCTGGGAGCAGTGGAAGTTAATTGTGTGGAGTTGTTTTCTTTGATTGGAGGAATTTGGCTGTTTTCTGGTTGTTTTTGGAGGTTTTGAGCCTGATTTTCACTGTCTAGAGAGGCAGGCGGTGTAGACTGTTCTAAAGTACTAAGCAGTAGACACAATGCAAGATGGGTTGGTTCTCCTTTTTAATTTATAAAAAAAAGTGCCTGCCACTCTTATTTTTAAAGACAGTGTAATAATGTGTAACACTAATATTTGACTAGAAAGTTTATAAGTTGAGATGAGTTAAAGATAAGGAAACAAGCACTACTATCTGGATAATTCTATTCTTAAAAAGCGCTATTATCCACAGCTACTTCCTCTTGAAGCACTCTCTTTGAATTTGCCTTATTATACTAATAAAATATCTCTAATAATAGTTAATCCCACTGAATCTATATATTCTCTCTATGTTGCGCTCTTTCACTATACTATATGAAATACACACACAGATGCACAAACTCTAAAGACTCAGAAAATACCTTTTAATATTCTCTCAAACAATTAATCACAAAAGATCTAATATCTTATACTGGGTACTATGACTATAGCTACACATATATCTCTATATTGATTTTTCTATGATCTGCTTTTTAAAATGACAACTAATGTGATTTTTTTTATTTTATTAACTAAATAGATAGATCAACCAGTTCTCCCTTTTGTCCCTACCTAATAGTCCTCCTTTTATATTCTTCCAGCGCTCAAGACACAGTTCCCTAATGGATCTCCAGCGCTGAATCTAGCGCCACATTAGTAAAACAATAACTAATTTATTAGTATGCTACTTACACTGCTTGCAACAACTACAGCGCCTAAATCAGACCCTATAATTACTAGTACTAGTATTAACTTGTTTCACTGATTCTCCACATATGCGCTTTTAACTATAACTTGTTTTGTTTCAGCGCTAGTTCCAGGTTTGACTTATCCTAACGCTGCATCTAGTTGCCTTAACTCTTGGGTAATTTTACAATTGAGTCCCCACTCTCTTTGCTTTAATACTAGGTTCATAGTTCTGACAGCTCACTGTACTAGTTAGCCCTCTTCATTACTTGTTTCAGTAAGTTTCCCAACTGGCCGCGGTACAGCATACCATGCACTTGAGTTGCCCTTAATCCATGACTTTCTTCTTAATGCGTAACACATACTTTTTGGAAAGCCCAAATCCATATTGTTTAGCACGTAATAGTCCTAAGTTAATAATACACAATTCCCTATTGTGCGGCACATCTTGCTGCAAAATCCGAGCACACAGACCCTTAATCTTTTTCCGCGCTTCCATTTCCTTTGTTCCTTGAAACACGCAAATACATATTATATTTTAACATTTCCTGCTGCGCTAACTCCCCTTTGTTCTTCCTGGACTACGCGCGCTGATTGGTCTAAAATCACACTTCCTGCGAGGCGCGTACCACATCCTCCCTCTACTTGCAACTGTCCCCAGGAGCCCATAAATATTCTGCGTCTCGCAGCGTTTTCTTCCTCCATCTTCTATCCTTTTCCTTTTTTCTTATTATCTTTATTATTTTTATCTTTCACAATGAATACCAGAAGAACCCCTCCTAACGCTGAAAATACCGCCAACGTCGTGGACGCTATTTGACAGTTTGTGCGCACTCAGCTCCATACTGCTTCCCCAACAATGCCCATGACCACACTGATGGATGGGACAAGATGCACTCGTTGCATCAAAAATGGCATAACTCCATGTCATTTTTCAAAAGCCCGCCGTGGCAATACTTTCTTCACTGTAAGTTCTCTTCATTCTCCTTCCCATTTGTTACTAACCTTTTCATTTTTCTTTAATTCCTAGTCATGCGATTACTGCAAGCAATGCAAGAAGAAATGCAGTTACGATGGGCAGCCCTCTGTCGCGGGCCTGGACCCAAATTCTTCTACGAAAAATATGATGAGTCAAATGACCATCAAGCGCCCGGCGCCTGCTCCTGTTATTCCACCTGGTAACAAACGAACCAAGGTTGGTTACCGCGAGCCTACTCCTAGTAATGTTGCTTCTGTCCCTAAATCTCTTTTCTCGGAGGAAAGTACAGTAAGTTTCTTTTTCTTACTTCTTCCCTTTCTAACACTAAAATTCTCTCTTTCTTCTTTTTTTTTTATGTAGGATGCACCAGGTACTCCTTACGCTGAAACGCCTCCGCCTCCTATCACTCCACTATTCCTTCCTACCTTGGAAGAAGATCCCGCCTGGGATACGATGCCTAATCCTGAACCTACTCCTCGTTCGCCCACTCCTGACTGTTCTGATATGCAGCCGGTCTTCAATACCGTCACTCCGGTCGAATGGCCAACCGATAACTTTTTGGTAGTAGATGACGATGAGCCCGCCATAACTCAAAACTTGGAATTTGCAGAACAAATCGCCTGCGCTCCTTACGATGCAACCATGTGTAGTATGAATAACATGATTGGGGCCGTCAAAACATTCCTTGAGGAGGTTCCGGTTTATACTCGCACTGAGTATAATAAGTGAAAACAACTAATAGCTGCCTTGCAACAAAACATGCAAGAAGCTGTTAACGATTGGGCTATCTGCGTCCCAATCTTTGATGAAGCAGAATACTACTAAAAAATATTTTCTTTTTTATTTATTCCTTGTAATGTATATAGCCTTTTAAAAAAAATGTAATATATATTTATTTATTTTTATTATTATTTTCACTTAACTTTCCTGTGAGAACTCTACAACCGCGAGATGAGTTGCCCCCAAAATATCATCCTTTTTCTAAGCAGTGCACCCTTCTACTAAGTGCCTATGAAAGATGAAACCACAAATTATAAAAAATAACAACTTGAGATTGTTTCTACAGCAATTACTTCTCCTGCATCATTTATGTATGCGCTTTCTTTCAATCTTTAAATCTTTGCAATACATGCCTTTCCCTTGATTGTAACAATTCATCTTTCCTTGGGTTCTTCATTATGAGAAACACTTCTTGCTAGCTTCTTAGAAACCATCCAGCACTCAAGTCAGACGTGGCGCAACTGATGACTTCTTTATAATGCTATTGTTAACCTATAAATAGCCCTTCTAATAACCTGAATTTCCTCTATTCTAACATCATGACTCAATATCGCACAGTTCCCAGAGATCAAGCTTGCTCATTTTGCAAACGCCGTAACTTTAACTGTACATTTTCTAGACCTTGGGGTTATGCCTCTTTTAGACCTGCCTGTGATAATTGCTTTAGATACCACAAAACTTGCAATACCTCCCTTAACCAGAATACTCTTCAGCCTAATGGTTATATTCGCTTTCCACCTAGCTCTACTAGTAGCGCTCCCATAATTACCCCCACTAGTCCCACTATTTCCACTAATAATAATAATGTTCCTTATGAGTCTCCATCGCTTCCTAGCTTTCCCAGGCGCGAAATATCCATACAGCCTAGTGCTACACTTTCTCCCCCTCCGAGTTCCAGTGCTTCCATGCGCTCAGGCTCCCCTACAGCTTCTCCTGACGTGGTTACTGTTACTTCACCTTCAGCGCTCCCACAAAACTTATTAGCAAGTAAGCATCCTTCACAATACTTATTCTCTTCTTGCTTACTAACTTCCTGTCAGGTTTCAATGAATCCATCTCCTTGGGATGCGTTCCCATTCCTTTACCCTTTGTCCATTCCATGCGAATGTTTTCCAGACTTCGTCTTATATATGAGGCTATGTCCCTATCCTACAATAACGCACCAGCTTTTTCTGACGCTGAACTTGAAGCTCGCTATACTCATATAGAAATGATAGGTCAACTAATGAACAAAATCAGCTCAACGACTATTCTTGGATTCCCTGCCGATCCCCGTCACTTCGTCATGCCTGAGACTGGAAAGGATATCCTATTAGCTTTCATCCTGATACTGAATAGACCACTAGCGCTTCTCCTTATGAGTCTCCTCTGTCCATCCTCCCTGTACATAGTCTTCATATATTTTTCATGCTATGCCTTCAAATAATCTTTTTAGACATGGCGCTATTTTGTTACACCTGTCTTCCATACTTTTAGAGCGCCTAACTTTGCTCCCTCTACTTTCTTTAAAAAACTGTAAACCCATGTAAAATAAGAATTGAACTGTAGAGCACCCCATCTATAAATCGCTATTTCACTCCTGGTTAGTTAACCCATTGGCTAAATTCCCAGCATCTTTTGCGTTTACATGGTAGACATATCCTTTAATCCAATTACCTATTTGGTCATGTCCCCTCTAACAATGGAAATATATAAGATTTCATTTTCCTCTGTTCCCTCATCTAAGCGCTTATGCCAATTGCCTGTTCAGCCATAGTCCGCCTAACTTCCAGTTGGCGCCCTCTATCTGTCACAACTGTGTCAAAGCCTCCTGTGAGTCCTCTTAGAAAGACAAAACTTAACATAACTTTTTAGTTTAATCCTCTTCCCGGAGGTATTATTCTGGTAGGTTTTTCTCATTCCGGAGGTTATCTTGTATCACTGGAACACCCCGTGGGTAGAATCTTTTGATCTGGTCTGCGGCCACACTCCGCTTCCACTCAGTACCATCTAATTCCTCCAGTAAGTAAGACCCTCCAGTTATCTGCTTTCTTATCCTATAAGGACCATTCCATCTGTCAGAAAACATCTTCCCCCATTGGCTTTCTAAACTTCTATTATAAACCAAAACCAAATCTCCTGGGTTCAATGGCTTTCTTAACCTATGCGCTAAGCGCTCATCCCAATATTTAACTGACTTGTCCCTAATCTGCATCATTCTTTCATACGCTTTCTCCACAAACTCGTCTTTTCTTTCAAGTTGCGCTACCCTTGCTAGAATTAAATCTTCGGTTGAGCGCACTTGATCCCAATCACATCCTAGGAAAGATCCAGCCTCCAGATCAATAGGTAATACCGCCCTTTGACCAAACATAAGCTCGAACGGCAAAAACCCTGTTGTCCTTTTAACTGAAATCCTGTCCGCAAACAAAACTAATGGTAAGTAGTTCTTCCACTTCGCCCCATTATTTCCACATAACTTAACTAGCGCATCTTTTATAACTTGATGCCCTCTTTCTACCATTCCCTCTGCTTCAGGATAATATGGTGTTGCAACTTGTAACTTTGCGCCAATACCTTTTACTACTTCTTGGAATTCTCCCGCAAATTCAGCGCCACCATCTACGGTTACCATCTTCATTACCCCATACCTATATATCCATTCTTTCTTCAAAAACTTGGCCACATTACTTGCCTTGAGGTTTATCAATGGCGCTGCTTCAACCCATCCTGATAGATCATCCCTGGCTACTACCAGGTATTTAAAGTGTCCTTCTTTTATATGGACTGCATCTAAACTGACCCTACCAAAAACATTATCCTCGCCCGTCGCTCTCCCTTTTTCTTTTGGCTTTCCGTAACTTCTGTGCTGGCATTCAGGACAAGATTTAACCCAATCTCTTACTTCATTTTTCATGTTGGGCCACCAGAATCTTTCCCTAACTCTGCAATGAGTCTCATCTTGACCTCTATGTACTAAATTTTTGTGTAACTCCCTGAGTATCTTCTCCTTCCCTTCCCTAGTTTTAATAACTAACTGAGGAGACAAAGCTTGATTCTTCCATAACTTCCCATTTTTAATAAAATAGCCTTTAGCGCGCTTTTTAATATTGTGCCAAACCTTTTTATC
Organism: Hemileia vastatrix; assembly: GCA_030280995.1. NCBI lineage: Eukaryota > Fungi > Basidiomycota > Pucciniomycetes > Pucciniales > Zaghouaniaceae > Hemileia > Hemileia vastatrix. The sequence continues at coordinate 513,058 of JASXTE010000006.1, forward strand.
GCGAAAATCCGGTCGACTATTAACTTCCAAATATAACTTTAACAACTCTACTCCCTCATCTGTAGATATGTTTTCTTCTAAATAATCCCCCTCTTCGAGTTGAGTACTACTATCCTGACTTCCCTTTGAAGTATCTCCATCATCTGACTCCTCCACTTCCTTGCCTTGCGCACTCCTTGTCGCTACATTAGCTTCAGTGTTCCCTAAATCCAGTTGCAGTTCAATCTTGCTGAAAACATCTTTTACATTGTCAGCATTTAATTTTATGTCTTTTTGGACATTCCTCGTTACTAGTTTATTGTCATCACGGACAATACTACCTACTAGTTTATGGTCTTCGCGGACATTCTTTCCTGATAGTTTATTGTCGTTGCGGAAGTTCTTGCCAAATTTTGTATAACAATAATCTATCCCGTTTACCCATCTCTTATCTTCTTCAAATTCTTCCGCTTCCGAGTCTTCTTCACACAACGGTCTTCTTGACAGCGCATCTGGCATACTGAAATATTTCCCTGGCTTATGGACTAAATCAAAAGAAAACAAATTAATCTGTGCTACCCACCTTGTCATGGGCGCATCTGGTAAACTCGGGCTACTAATTATTTTCACCAAGGATAGCGCATCAACCTGCAGCTCGAAATGCTGCCCCCAAAGCATCCATTGTAGCTTTTTAAGGATCTTTGCTACTCCACATAACTCCAGCTTAGACTGGGAGTACCTAGACTCCCTTTGGTAAAAGTCTTGGACTCGTAAAGGACAGGTCTATCATTACCTTCTTTGTCCTCCTGCATCAAAACTGCGCCCACCGCGGACACACTAGAATCCACCGCTAGAGTAATTTTTCCAGCGCCTGGTCCATACTCCAATTTCTTCAAAAGAATATCTTTTCCTACAATCCTCTTTAATAACTCGAATGACTCCTCACCTTCCTCCGTCCAATCCCATACAACATCCTTTCTTGTTAAGCGCCGTAAAGGCAAAGACAACAAAGCAAAATCTCGAATAAACATTCTTACATATGTACAAATGCCTAAAAACCCTCTAACTTCCTTAGTATTTCTTGGTCTTGGCCATGTAAGTACCTTATTCCTCTGTTATTCAGCGATGATTCTCCCTTCCTTACATACCACATGTCCCACTATATCTAGCGCTGGAACACAACAGGCAAATTTAGACCCAGAAATCGTTAATCCTGCCTCCTCTATCCTAAAGAGCACTCTTTCCAGGTTAATCACATATTCCCAAATAAACTTTCTAATATACTGATTTTCTTTTAACACTTCCCCTTCATAATCACTGGCTGGTCCTTTTATACCGCCATCATCAATGAAAATTCCCACATGTTCTGCAATTTCATCCTGCAATATCCACATCATCTGTGCTTGATATACCGCCACAGAATTTGTTGCGCCTTGCGGTAACCTTGTCAACCGAAAGCGCCCCAGTGGTGTTTCAAACGTCGTCATGGGTCTGGACAATTTGTCCAACTCGCGCTCATTGTATCCTCCCATAATATCACTTAATCCGTAACATGCACGCCCCGCAAAAGATTCCACAAATTCTTCTGGCATTGGGGGCATCCCTGCATCCTTTACCATAACCTTGTTCATCTCCCTAAGATCATGAACAACCCTTAATTTACCATTATGTTTGACCACACAAAACACTGGACTTGAATAACTAGACATAGACTGTTCATACAAGCCGGACTTTAACCTTCCCCTAATTAATTCCGTATACTCTTCTCTTATAGCCGCCGGTATTGGAAAAGCCTTCTTTTGCCACGGAGCATGAGGTATAACTGGAACAATATAAGGTTTACCATAAGAGTGTTTTAACAAACCTATTTCCTCTTCTGAAAACTCAATAGCCTTTTCCCTAAGAACCATAACATGTAATAATAACTTCTTTTCTTCCTGCGATAACCAGCCCTCTGGTCCAAAATCTACCATCTGAAGCCTTTCCATCGTGATCTTACTGGTGAACTCAAAATCAGGCGGAAACTTCGTTAAAGGTGTATAATAAGGATTTCTAGATAGCGCCGGCCTTGCTTCCTTCATTAATTAAAATAAAACCCTTTCTAATATAACTACGGGTTACACCTAAATCCTGTTTTTGTCTTTTCTTTTTAATATAAGTATAACAATATCCAAAATTAAAGAAATTAAAAGGCTTAGGTATAATACATTCTACAGTAGTATTCCCAAGACACCTATGAAGTACTGCTTTACGTATCCCTCCTTGTTGGACTGACTGGTCACTATCCGGGTTCTTCTCATCCTGGGAGATAGTAACACCTAAAATTCCAGTCCCTAATGAAAATGTTGGCGCCTTCCTGGCAGTCGCCCTGTCTCCTCATCTGAGACTTCCTCATAAAACTCTCTTTCTTTCTCTAACCGCGCAGCTCCAGAGTACTTAGTTTCCCCGCCACCATCCTTGGGCACTGCTAAGACTGCTGTTACTGGAACACCGTCATCACCCATAATCCTTATTCCTATAGTCTTATTTAAACAATAATCTATAGTTGCCGAATAATCCATTAAAAATGGTGTGCCAAAAACTGGTTTAACTACACCCATTGGAACATAAAAATGTATATCTCTTGTTGCTCCCGCAACTCTAGTGCGTACATACTCTGCTACACCTATAACAGGTAACCTACCTCCCCCAATTCCTGCGACAGTGCCTTTGCCGTCTTTTACAGGAAGACCTAATTCCACTGCGTTATCCACTGATACCACGTTGATTTGTGAACCCGTATCTACTAACCCTTTAATTTGCTTACCATTTACCGTAATAGTTAAATACCCTAAGGGTCCTGCGTAATGTGGCGCCCTAGGTAATCCAACAACTGGCTGAAATGAGTGTTCCGCCATATCAAACTCAGCGCAATTAGCAATACTTTTCTTTCTGCACTTATCCACGATTCCATTTGCTACGTCTGGCGCTACTGCAGTCAGCATCCCCAATGGAACAGAAACTGTAGTCTTCAAACATTCCGCAACTAAATCCTTGGCAGCTTTGGGAAAATCAGAATGAACCGGGCACTGCATCCTCCATTTAGGCTGAGTTGCCTTGGCACCAGCTTTCGCTCTTCCGGGTGGGTTCTTTGGAGTATTATGCTTTGCTCCTGGCATTCCTTCAGCAGGTACCGCTCTTTTCTGTACTGCCACTGGCTCCTCCAACATTTCTGTCTGTTCTATTTCTTGGTGATCCACGCCATAACCTCCAGAGTCCATACCATCCATTTCAACATCCTCAATAGGTGCAGGTGTATTTTCTCTAGTAGTATACCCTACTTCCTCCATATCCTCTGGATTTGCATACCTAGCGCCAGCCCTTCTTGGCCTATTAATTGTAGGTGGGGCCATTTTCTTATGCTTCGCCCCAAACATCTCCAATCGTGCTGCGGTAAGTAGCACTGCAACCGCTCCTTCTTTTACTTTAAAATCTAACACCGCGCAAGTAACTTAAAAATTAACCAACTTTGCATCCTTGCTTTTCTCCTTATTTTCCGGCTCTTTGCCCTTGCTTGACCTGCTTTCCATAGACTTTTTATTAATATGATCAATGAACATGGCTCGCATCCCTCGATCTTTGTCTTTAATCAACTTGGTACCATCTTCCAACATAAGCATAGTCCCATCCTCGTAAACTACCTTTTCCTCTTTATCCTTTTGAAGCACATTACACCTCATCCTTGTATGCGCCTCTTTATTACAATAATAGCACACCATAGCGGAAAAACACAAAGTTTGAGGAGAACTCTTGGGCCTAAATAATTCTTTTGCTTTTGCCGCTTCAACTATCTTCTTCTCCAACTCATCGATTCTTGCCATGACTGAATCTGGATCTTTAGAGAGAATTTTTTTCTTTAGGAGACGAGATCTGAGAAGGCAATAGTAGGCCTGGCGCATCTTCCCCCATATCCTCATTATCCAGAGCCACCCTTGCTGCACGTCGCTCAACTCGACGCAACTTCATTTCAGCTTCCACTTCCATTTCTACTTCTTCTAATCCGGGGTACTTATAATTTCCGTCCCTCTTTTTAACCAACTTTCCTTCTTTATCCAAGCACCTTTTTGCCCAGTCTTCAACTTCTGGCGCTAACGCTTCACAAAACCAAGGTAATGACGCATTAACATCACTAAAATCTTTGTTACTAACTAAATATTCTACTATCCGATCGAATTCTTCGCTAAAACTTTTAAATTCCTTGGGGTCTCGAACACCTCCTCTAGCCTTGACCCTATTTACCAAAATATCCAGGTCCTTCATTGTATACCTAGTTTCCTCAGTAACCTTTGGCCATCTCTTGAGCATTTGTTCTTTTAGCGCTGACCAATTTTGCTCCTCATACCCTTTTAGATCCTCTAAATTGTCTTTGCACTCATCAGATACAAAGAATAGTACTTGTCGTACCATATCATATTCGGTTGCTCCATGAACTTCTGCTGCTTGTTCAAACCTGCGTAAAAACTTTTTGGTATTAATTCCTGCAAAGCGCAAGTTTTCGTCTTTACACCTAATAATTGTGGTTACTGTTTTTGGAAATGATGTTGAAGAATTGGGCAATTTAACCCTCTCCTGACATCCCCTATATGTAGTCGCAGTAGGATCCATTCCAGAAATATCAAATCAAAGCAAAGATCACAAAGAAAAAAACACACTCTTGGTTAATTAAACCTGACTGTTTTCACGATACAGACCTACGCTATCCTCTGATAACGGCTATTGATCCACTTGTTGTAGACCCTACAACTCTTCCTCTGAAGCGCTGGCTTGATTACGTCCTCTTGACGAAACCCTAAAAAACCAAACAATCTAATCAAAAACACTAGTTACAATTATGTCACTGTTGGGACACCAATTGTAGACTGTTCTAAAGTACTAAGCAGTAGACACAATGCAAGATGGGTTGGTTCTCCTTTTTAATTTATAAAAAAAAGTGCCTGCCACTCTTATTTTTAAAGACAGTGTAATAATGTGTAACACTAATATTTGACTAGAAAGTTTATAAGTTGAGATGAGTTAAAGATAAGGAAACAAGCACTACTATCTGGATATTTCTATTCTCAACAAGAGCTATTATCCACAGCTACTCCCTCTTGAAGCACTCTCTTTGAATTTGCCTTATTATAGTAATAAAATATCTCTAATAATAGTTAATCCCACTTAATCTATATATTCTCTCTATGTTGCGCTCTTTCACTATACTATATGAAATACACACACAGACGCACAAACTCTAAAGACTCAGAAAATACCTTTTAATATTCTCTCAAACAATTAATCACAAAAGATCTAATATCTTATACTGGGTACTATGACTATAGCTACACGTATATCTCTATATTGATTTTTCTATGATCTGCTTTTTAAAATGACAACTAATGCGATTTTTTTTATTTTATTAACTAAATAGATAGATCAACCAGTTCTCCCTTTCTTCCCTACCTAATAGTCCTCCTTTTATATTCTTCCAGCGCTCAAGACACAGTTCCCTAATGGATCTCCAGCGCTGAATCTAGCGCCACATTAGTAAAACAATAACTAATTTATTAGTATGCTACTTACACTGCTTGCAACAACTACAGCGCCTAAATCAGACCCTATAATTACTAGTACTAGTATTAAATTGTTTCACTGATTCTCCACATATGCGCTTTTAACTATACCTTGTTTTGTTTCAGCGCTAGTTCCAGGTTTGACTTATCCTAACGCTGCATCTAGTTGCCTTAACTCTTGGGTAATTTTACAATTGAGTCCCCACTCTCTTTGCTTTAATACTAGGTTCATAGTTCTGACAGCTCGCTGTAGTAGTTAGCCCTCTTCATTACTTGTTTCAGTAAGTTTCCCAACTGGCCGCGGTACAGCATACCATGCACTTGAGTTGTCCTTAATCCATGACTTTCTTCTTAATGCGTAACACATACTTTTTGGAAAGCCCAAATCCATATTTTTTAGCACGTAATAGTCCTAAGTTAATAATACACAATTCCCTATTGTGCGGCAAATCTTGCTGCAAAATCCGAGCACACAGACCCTTAATCTTTTTCCGCGCTTCCATTTCCTTTGTTCCTTGAAACACGCAAATACATATTATATTTTAACATTTCCTGCCGCGCTAACTCCCCTTTTTTCTTCCTGGACTACGCCCGCTTATTGGTCTAAAATCACACTTCCTGCGAGGCGCGTACCACAGCGGGCCGCCTGGACGCGGTCTAGAAGCCTAGGAGCTAATTTAGAAGAGATAAAAGCTTTTTATTGGGAAGTTAACGCAGGCCTTTTTGAGAGAGTTCTGAAAACTGAGTTCCAGGATCTTCTGGATGGTGCTGAGGATAAAGATGAAGAGGCTGGACCAAGCTCTGGGGATCTGGTAGGGGATCTGGAGAGGTATTTATGAGAATGTGAAGGAGGTGGAATAGGGTAGTTGGCATCTCTGTCACATTTCTTCTTTTTTGAGTAGCAAGAATCACAAGACCTGTTGTAGAATTTGGCTTCAGGAGTTGGAAGAGTGAATGTGCAAGGTCTGCACATGTGGATGCACTGTTTGCAGGCATAGTCCTTGGGAGCAGTGAAGCAAGGAAGAGTAGAGGGGTCAACATCAGGTGATCCAGCCATGATCTGTGGTGAGAAAAGATGATGGAAAGAGATAAGAAGGAGATTTTTGTCAGTGATGGGTAGATGATGAAGTGAAGGTGGAAGTTCAGCAGTTTAGCTGTAAGTGTGTTCTGTATGAAGTTGGCTGCGTTTATTTTATGCAAAACTCTTGCTGTCCTCCAAGACTTTAAACTGGCTGGTTTCAAGAATAGTCCATCAAGACTCTAAACTGAAAAATCTATGGTTTCAAGATTAGTCCCCCAAGACTTTAAGCTGAGGATTGTTTGATGGTGTAGTCCCTCAAGACTATAAACTGAGGAATGGATTTTTTTTGTTGGAATGGGTTTGAAAGATTGGTGGAGGGTATCCACAGGGGGAGCCGCTGAATTTAGCAAAGGCAAGTTTGGATGTAATTGATGGGCTGGCAGCTCTATTCAAAATTACCCCAGAATGTTAGTTTTTTCTCTGTGTCTTGATGTGGTTGATCTCTGGTTCTGGGTTTATGATTTAGGTTTTTGAGTCCCCCAAGACTTTAAACTGAGGGTTTTTGAGTCCCCCAAGACTATAAAATGAGGATGGTCCCCCAAGACTTAAAACTGAGGGTTGTTTGTGGTAACATCCTATAGAGGGTGTGGTCAATTTTTCTTTTCTGAATCAAACTCAAGTACTAGTGGAATTACAGAGGGAATCAAGAGATGAAATGAAGTGTTCAGAATTAGCCTTGAACTGGTGAATGAGGTGTCTTCTGTTCTCAATGTCCTGTGGATCTCTAGCAGGAGTAGATTGGAAGTAGTTTAGCAGAAGGTGTTTCTGTTGAGATGTGTGTTGTTGGAACTTGGCCTTAATTGTGGGCAAGTGGTTTGGTGTTGTTGGTTCAATGGATCCTACATTGTCATCATCACTGTCAGAAGATGAAGGAACTGAGAAGTCATAAGTTTTATAAAGTGGAAAGAAGAAATGGAAGTTTTTACCATCAGATGGGCCAGGGATGGTGGAACTTGTTGTTTTAGTGGTTTTGGCACTCTTCTGGAAAGGGTGTAGCTTTTTGATTAATCTGGGATTCTAGATAGATTGCCTAGATCTTTTGATGCTGGTAGGAGATGGACCAGGGTGAGGTGGAGGTGAAGCTGTTGCAGAAGATAATGGACCAGGTCTGTAGCAAGACTTCTTTCTGGAGTCGCAGACATCACAGGATGTTCTGTATGGGTGGACAGGAGGTGTGATGGTGCAGATTAAATTATTGTCAATGCAGTATTTGCAAGGACCCACTTCAGAGGCAGAATTGGGAAGAAGGTTGAACATGGTAGTTTGATGAAGAAAGAATGTGGACATTCTTAATTGGAGCAAGGATGTGGTCTTTTAACATTGGCAGGGGCCTTTGTTGTGTTGTTTGGCGCTGTTTGTGCATGTCTTAATTGACATCTGTTGAAGAATTGGGTATTTTTCTTGTTTTATTCCATGGATATTGGGTCTGCGGGTATGTGGGTACTATCATTGGATAGCCCCAGTTTTTCTATATATTTCACGTCTTGATAATATTTTTCATATTCTAAATTTTAAGGGGTCGATTCCTCATTCTTCAGTTACAAAAGATAGCTGTTTAATTTTGTTTTTCGTGTTTTACAGGCTAACCTTAAGTCTTAGGGTTAAGTACTTTGTACCATTGGATAGGGCTAATTTAGATCTATATTTTATGTCTCAATGTTGTTATAGTGAAATTCTGTGTTTTAAAGGTTTTAGTAGTTGTAGCTAATTTTTCTAAGTAGATTAGTTGTTTTTATTGGTTTTCTGGCTTCAGGGAGGCCGGGCCACTTCAGGCGGCACCTCTAACGTAGGGAGGACCACCCGCCTCTGTTTTAGAAGGTTGGGGAGTGCTTCTGGAGGGTTTTTATTCAATTTGGCTGGTACAGGTGCCAAATTCGTTGGTGTGCATGGGCTCTTAGATAGTGGTCTGTGTGTACATAGTGAATAAGACAGTTTGGGGCAACTTTAATTAGCATACAACCATCTGGAGGTGATATCCTTGTTCCTCACTCAGTTTTCACTGTTTTTTTGGCCACAATTGGCTGTGTTTGATGCAAGGTTAGTTCTTCATTTAACTCAACTTTGGCAACAGGTTCTCTGGTATAGTCTTGCAAGCTATATCAAGTATTATTGCTATCTCTGGTGAGGATTTGCAGCCTACATCAAGTATCATTGTTTTTTCTGGTGTGGACATTGGTTTACATTTCAGTTCTTTGGTTTGGTAGTCTGTCTGGGGACTACTTTCTTGGCTCATCAATCAGTCAAGTCTGTTGAAAAAGGGGCTTTAGCAAACAGGAACCAACTTACTTTAGCAAGTAAATCTCACTCTATTTTTTTCTAAAGGGACAGGGGATTTTCTCTCTGGTTTTTCTCCAACTCCCTTGGTCAAGGCCTATAGCTATTACTATAGGATTGTCTACAATGTCACGGATGTCTTGGCTTGATTTAATTTTTCTACCCAAAGGGGGATAAGTTACAAAGGAAAGTAAACAGTATAAAGTACATGCCACTCCGCAGCTTTGAGGGAACCTGACTTTTTAGATCCTACTTGTTTGGCACTCGTGAAATCCAGGAAGGTTTTTTTGTTTGCTCTATCACATTCCACAGTTCCTCTAGCTCAGTGGCTGACAATCATGGATTTCTAGTTCTTTCGCTTTCTTTCTCTTTTCCCTTCTTTATATCTTCCTCACTTCTAATAGTATCAACGGATGAATTAGATCTTTCACTTTTGGATATACTGATACTTTTTTGCCTTAAGTTATAGGTTGAATTTCGACTTCCACTTTCAGAAGCATGTTTGGAGCCAAACTCTAAGGTTTGAAAGTGATGTTCAGAACTTGATGACTTTGTCCGGCTGTTTTATCCTTCCGATTCAGCTCCTCCACTATCCATTCTAAGATATGTTTGTGTCGGTCTTGTTGTACTTGTATATTGTAGTCTTTTTTTCCATCCCAATGGTTCAATATTATTGGCATCAGTGCTGATTAAGCTGCTTCTACGTTTTTTATATTGCTTATTTAGAAATATATCAGAACGTGCATCATCATTGTCTCTTCTTACATGTGAATTTTTTTCCTTTGTCAGCTTTTTCTCTAGGTCCATTGCGGCATTTTGTATTAGATAAAAATTTAGACTGTGATATTTAAGATTTCCATGCATGTGTGAATGCATCAATTCAATTGAGTAATATTTTGTAGGATGCCAATATACAAGGTTATTTAGCTCGCTCCATCAAACCCCATGACTCCTAACAATAGATACCCACTCCCAATGTGACTGACACTTTTTCCACTTCACTGCCCAGTGCATATGATCCTCATGAGTATGTAAGGAAAGTTTTTTGACTTGATGCTCACCAATTTCTCTTTTGAAATATGACAGACAGAGAAGAACTTAGTGGCTGAGTGACTTGCAAAACCAGCAAGATTTTGCATCACTGGATTTTCTCCTATTAAAGAGAATAATGCAGCCCTTAATTTTTGGCCTTGTGGATAGTGAGGTGTTTTTTCAATAAATATGCCATCCCATAGAGTCTTTAGTTCATCGACAAGAGGCTACAGAAGATGATTTATTTGTTCACTAGTTGGCTCAGTTGGACCAGGAATAATAGCATACATAAATAGATTTTTGGTTTTGTATCAATCTTCTGTAGGCAAGTTCATACACACCAACAAGATATTACCCACAGATTTCTGATGACCTCCAATATGATTGCCACCCGGCCTAAACCAGTCAAAATATAAACTAAACATTAAATTGCCTCGTGTTTTTGTATATCCATTGACACTTCTATTTCGAGTCATAGAAATATCTGGAAAATTTCTCCATACAAAACCATCATATACATCTTTCATAACATCCCTTTCCATGTTTTCTAGAAAATCATTTTTTTTCTCAATAAGCGTCTCGAATTTGATTAGTTTAAGCTTTCCTGAAAGCCATTCAACCAAACTTTTGTGATGAAATGTTTTACAAGGATGGTAGATTGCTTCTTCTTGTTTGTACTTAGCCAAATACAAACTTTCATCACAATTGACAGTTTCTTCTCTCTGTCCTAAATATTTCAAATAGCGCTTTGAGGATGAATAAAAAGGTTGAGTACAAGATAAGATTGATGGTTGGTGTTTTGGGATATACTCATAAAGAGCAAAGTACCTAGCACAGCATGTCTTGGTGACAAATAATGTATTGAGTTGCAATTGACTAAAAACTGTCTCGATAAAAAGGGGAATCAGGCTGATGATTCTGCTAGAATCTTTTTTACCTATGTCACTAAGAAGTTTGAGTTTGTTGACTTCATCATGCAAAAATTCAGCACAACCTTCTTTGCTTAAATGATGGATAAGAGAAAGTTTCGTTGCTTGCCACATTATCTTTTGGATATAAAGCTCTTCCAAACTCATATTGTTTGACTGTGGTAGAGATTGAATTGTTTCCAAAACAGGCTGCCCATAAGCAAAGAAAAAAAATAGAGATTAATTGAAACATAATTTCGCTTTATTTACCAATTATTTATGTCTTACAAGATCTTGGATGTTGGATCCCAAGTTAGGTGAAGCTCTGGATGTACCAACCATCTGTGCTTTGCAATTTCTTTCCTCTTCATGTTTGCAGTATGACTGAGATGTTTTGAAAGATACACCAACTTCAAAGCTTCCCAATGAGGTCTGATGCTTTCTTGATGAACATCCAAGCTCATCACATTTACAAACGCAAAAAAAATGGTGGCATTTTAAAACTTCTGGATATAAGAAATTTGTTACTAGATGGTAGCAATTGAACAAACTATTTATTTATTGTGAAGCACTTACTAAAATAAGCTAATTTTTACATCTCAAGAAGTTTATCAACAAGTTGGTTAACATGGATTTCTTTGAATGTTTGTTTTATGCAGATCAACCATGCATTAAGTAGGTATCCATACTGTGCATCAGCAAAATGCTTCAGACTTGCTACATTTTACAATGTTGAATACATGTTTATCAAACAGCTTATTTTGCACAAAGCATAATACTATAAGAGAATACAAATTAATTGCATTTTTAAATATAGGAGAAACTATGATATAGCTTGAATCAAAATAATACCATTTAATTTATAATAATAAAGTTATTTAAGTGTTGCCGTTTTTTTTTTATACAATCACCTGCATTAATAAAATTCTGCCAAGTAACAGAAAGGTTTTCACTAATAATCACTATAAGATATAAAAAAATTTATAATATTTATTTTTCACAATATAGAATTACAGTCTGAAAAATAAATATTTTTTCAACAAAATATATTATTTTAAAATTTTCAAATCTAAGAGGTCATCAAAGTAAAGCTTCCAGAATCCAAAAAACAGAATTTTTACATTAAGTTGCATATTCCAAACTCTGAAAAATTGGTATGGTTTCCAAGTAATCTTATTAAATAAAATATATACATACTAATAAGGTGTTAATCTAAATTTTCAAAATAATTTTGTCAGCACAATCAACAAGCTCAAATAAGGTCATTATTTGCATTAAAATATTATCAAAATAAGTTGGAAAATCAAAATGATTCTGCATCATATTTTTACCCGTTTATCATGAAATAATTTTCTATTACAGCTGAGTTTTTACCTTTCAAATTAATTATGAACATACATAGATTTCCATATTTTATAGAGAAAGATATTCATGAGAAAGCTCATCTGTCCGTCCACTCAACTCTTCATTATTAATTATTTTCAAAATAAAAAACTTATTATAATAGTGTTTTTGTTGCCATATCCTTTCAAAATTTTATATTTTTGTTCATTTTGCTTTTCATAACGTATATGATGAGCTCTAGTTGTTCTTATTTTCCTCAGGGAAAAATACCTACTAATACCCATGTACTTAATAAAAGATTCAATGAGATACTCCCTCCATCAACTTCTCATTTTTTCAGGTCTATTTACAATTTCTGTTGTGTGCTTTTGAATATTTCACCTCAGTCTAATGAATGGAAGCTGAACCCCACCGAAGAACAACTACATAGATTTTCATTGTTCAATATAAGCTCTCTCAACATTGATATTAATTTGCCATATCCTGAGCAAAATTACTGTGTTTCTGAACAAATCCCTGCTATATTCCACAATGCTTTTATCCAATTTCTTCATCAATGCAGCTTTCCTGGAAATATGTTTGCTTGGAATCTTGATTGGTTTCACAAGTGGAATCAAGTTTTGGCAAAAATTGTCATTAAGCACTGGGATGAAGCTTTGGAAAATAATTATTTGGTTTCTTATTCAATGGACTCTACTCATATTTACTACCTAAATCAAATGGGTTTTCTTCACCGCTGGTTTATAGGTTATGCTGATAAATTACGACTCAGAAAAGATTCTGATAGTTTCCGTGAAATAGTTAAAATAAGAAAGTATAAATATAAAATAAAAAAGAAATTAAGAACTAATATTTTTATCTTTTTTTTTACACAAGCTTATATAAATTTGACAGTCTTTTTCAGAATTCTTTTAACCAAACTCACCTTCTTAAACAACTTCCAAGTGGTGAAACCTATGAGAATCTTTTCAAAAACGTCAAATGTTGCTCAGACACCGAAATTGATGATGAAGGTTCTTTTAAGCGGATTTTATTGCCATGGAGATCTGAAGAATTTTCAAGACTTGCAGAAAATCTTGACCAGAAACACATTCAAATCCAAGAAAATTCCTCTTATTCAGAAGAAATACTTAATAACTTGGCATTATATGATAGATTAAATTTGGTATCCTCAATCGAGACTCACTTTAATTCTTTTCCAGTCCCCAGGGGTTTGCCAAGTGACTGCTATTCTTCATTATATCTCGCTTCTCTTAATCCTCAACAATTAAGACTTCTTAATTGTCAAGCCCCAATAAACATTTCATACATACTTGAACAAATTTCAAATTCTAATGTGAGTTATTGATGAATTCCCTAATCTATAATCTAGCAGACTCATATTCCTTGTTTCCAATGTTTGGGACACTTAACCTTAAAAAATTAGAACAGATAAATATTTTTAGCTATGATGCAACTTTATATAAAGAAAATTTCACATACATTGATAGCTCAATCTTTTTTCTTTGTATCTTATAAATGCTGAATTCAATACTTCTGCTTACAAAATACTTGAGTACATGAACTTCATTTGGTTGCCCCATTCTATTCAGATGATCAACTGCTTGCTGTTCAACTGATGGATTCCTATTAGGATCCGGTTTCAATATTTTAAACAAATTCTCTTTTCAACCTTTTTTATTTCAATATAAGACTCTTTGAATCACCATTATATATACATTTTGTGCACACCTCAAGTCTATTCCAACTCCTGAAACATTGATTTTACCAAGCAAAACTTGACATCTTTCATCATTTTTGAATTTGTCCAGATTTTCATCCCTTTTTTTCATGCTCAACTCTCCTACAAGCTCTGTGTAGCTAATTCCATAGTCATCTAAAGCCTTTTTTATACTGTTTCAATGGATAGAGTATTGAAATGTTGTTTAAGCTAAAAATAAGTTATTGAGATAATTAATAGAATTCCTTACATTTCCAAAAAGTCTGCATATTCTGAAAATATAACAGCCTTGGGAAAAATTATCCCCCTTTCTCCCCTAAAGAAAATTTCAAAATGACTGATTAGATGTATAATCTTTGCTGAATGTTTCCATGTGAAAGGAAATTTTGGAGGTTGATCTGGATTTTTGTAGACAGGGTGGTTACAAAATTTCCGTAAAATTGACAGTTCTCGGAGAAACTCAGCTGAGTCCCAAGGGAGGTTGGTGTTTTGAGAAGGGCCATAATACTCAGAAAAACGTTCTTGAAGCTTTGTAAGTTTTGAGTGCCAAGGTTCTGATAATTCTACAGATATTCCTTGCTCAATTTTTTAAGGAATTGATAAGATTTCTTCTTTAGTCCTCCGCAGGCATATGACATTCATGAGAGTATTTATCAATTTTATTGAGCTAGAGCTTCCTCTGTTTAAGCCATTCATAAGAATATTAATCCACAACCAGTTTTCTTGCCATCTTTTGATTCTGAGGAATGATATAAGGCTTTGAAGATCAGTTGTTTGGTTCTGAAGTGGTGTCCCTGTCAAGCATAGTCGATACTCAGCCTCCAAGGCCGATATATTCTGATTCTTGTGCAACTGGGGATTCTTGATTAAACTTTTAAATTATGTTAAACATTTCATCAGATTTTATAATATTATGTTCCAAATTTTTAGTAATTCAAATGAATTCTTACTGAGCCTCATCTAAAACTATTCTGTACCAAATGAGTTTATGAGTTACTGGTGGAATAGGTTGAGGAGTTTTCTTTGAAGAAGATGGACTTGCTGTCTCATAGGTAGTCAAAACAACTAGTTGGTTCTGAAGCTCCTCAAAATTAATTTTCTTTGAATCCTTCCCATAAAGAACCTTGAAAGGTAGTGCATTATCTTCAAAGTGAATTCTTATTTTGTTGACCCAGTTTGATAATGTTGCAAGTGTGCAAACAATGAGAGTTGCTGATGTCCTATCTTTCTCTTGTCCACCACCCAAGAGTTCGAATTGTCTGGCTTCACTTTGAGTTGCAGTAATTAGGCCAAGAGTTGAGAGGGTCCTTCCCAAGCCCATATCATCAGCTAGAATTGAACCAATTCCTGCAGAGGATAACTCTTCTTCAAGAAATTGTTCATAATAATTATTAAAACCTACTCTCATCCAGCTGTTGTCTGCATGCCTCCACAGGTTTTCTAACTTTTTGGATAAGTTATTTTCATTGTCTATCATAAAATTGATAGCTTTAATCTGATGCCTTTTCAGAGTTGTTTTCATACCACATATAGATAGATTTGCCATTTGATTATCCCATGTCCCAGAAATTTCAGAAGTTGTGTGAATACAAGAATGAGGAATATTGAAGAAGACGGTTGGATTGTAGTGTGGAATCGGTGTCAAATCAATTTGAGCATTTAGAAATACTTCTTTAGCCTGACTAATAAAATCAGTCAAACAAAAAAGGAGGCCACAAATTCTATACTTCCTGTTTAAAAGTAGAACCAAGTAAGAGCAAAAATAATAAGGTATTTGGGGATTTAAATCCTTTTCCTCAGTTAAAATTTGAGATCCAGATCCAATTTCTCCAAGTAGTTGTCCAATCTGGCTTCTCTGCTCATTAGAAAGATCACCAATAGGTTTTTGTTCTCCTTCTTTGAATAATCCAAAAACATGAACTAAAGATCTTCTTGTTGCATAATAACTGGAGTGGATACTTCATCAAATACAAATCTTTCTTTTGGAAAAATAGGTTTAAAATTTAAAGACAATTGTCCAATGCATATTAAATTTTACATTTTAATTAAATGAATTTTATGGTGATGGGGGTAGTTTAAAGAAAGAGAGGGTGAGAGAAAATTTTTGAAAGAGAATAAAGTAGAGAATATATATAATATTGGATGAATATTCAAAATTGAATTTTTCATGTATGTTAATAATTAATGTTGACTAACTTTTTATTAATAACTAAAAACAGATAAATAATTAAAAAAAGTGCATTATTTTAGAGCCTAAGTTTTGTGCCAATATATTAAAATTTGTTTCTTTAATAGTGTAAATTTTTAAAAAAATACATTACTATTTTTTCCCCTTATAAAATATATATATATATTTTCTCCTACATTAAATTTTTTGAACATTTTCTTATACTTTTTTATTCCAAGGAACAATGAGAAATTTCTGTTGATAAGGGCTCAATATCAACTTTTGTCTAGAAAATTTAAAATTATGTACAAGTATTTTTACAGAGTTATATTTTTATTAATAAAATTTTTAAAAAGGACTTAAATAGTATTCTTTTTTGTATATTTGCGGAAATAAAATTTATAATTGAAATATTATTCCAGACCTAGTATACTATGTGTCATTTAAGATATTTTGACTAATATCAAACCTGACCTCCCAAAATTAAATGGATCTATATATAGAATTGAATATTATGGTATTTTAAGTGTTGTGGCTCAACCATTGCTCAAATTTGTTCCAACTGATGCTCAACTTAAATCCAAAGCTCTGCTCAAGAAGGGATAAATTGAGGCTCAATTTAGGGCCAACTTTTTTTTCAAAATTTTTTTATATAATTTAAAAACAGTTTCCAAATTCTTTCAAAACATTTCCCCAACGATTTCCCAAGCACTTCCTGAAAGTTTCAAAAAGAGGGAACTGCTAGCAGTTCACCCCCTGATTTCCCGTGGTGTCACTATATTCCTCTTTTTCATCTTCATGATTACTTTGTTCAGAATCTTGTGAGTTTTAAATAACATTTATTCTTTTCTTACAAGTATGACCTTTAGCCCAAGGTTCATTACATTTGTAGCAAGTGTTATTTTCTTGTCTTTTAGGGACAAGGTGAGCTGAAGGTTTGTTCTTCTCCACTGGTAACCTATTTGTTGTAGGTTTTACTACCTCAACACTTTTCTTGTAATTATTATACCTGGTTTCATATTTGTGGTTCAATATTATTTCATTGCATATATTAATAAACCCAGAAGTATCTCTTATGGTTTCAGTTCTAGGTACAATAATTTCTCTGACTGATATAGGCAATTTATATATTATTTTTTCTTTCCACTCATCATAATCCATTTTTGGATCCATGGCTTTCATGATTTTAATCAAATTCATTAAAAATACCATGGGTTTATCTCCAGAATTTGGATTATATCTGGCTTTCTCATACAATCTTTGTTGAGTGATTCTAAATTTTGGTCCACCAAATTGCCTTTTAATTAGTGCCTTCCATTCATCACAGGAGTAGTTAATTCCCTCACTCAATACAGATTCAAACCATAATAAGGCTACATATGTAAATAAAGATATCAATTTTGATGTAATTTATTCATCAGGTAATTTGTATGAAAATTTTAAGTTATCAATTCTTTGAATGAATTGTTGCCAATCAGATTTTGAATCCCTGTCAAAAGAAGGGTACTGATCTAACTTAGGCCAGTTCTTTTGGCTAGCTTTTGCTTCCCTAACCTGAGGAATATTGAGTAATTCACTTACTATAGAAAGATGATCATTTATTTCATCTTTTACTGATTTTATATTCTCAGAGCCCATGACACTATGTTCATGTTCAATCATTGGTTTATCATCAGAGTGTTTCATAAAACTGGTACTCTTTCCACATAAGAGGTATTATTATTTATTTTATCAGTATTTTTCAACATGTCAGCTACTTCAATTTCTACTCTTTGTAACCTATCTTTTATTTCAGGTACATGAGTTAAGGTATCATTCACATTTGAAAAAGATAATTTTACATGTCCCTCTATGGTAGCCATAATATTCTGAGAATGTTCCAATTTATTTTCTAAATTTTTACTCTAAGAGTTTAATTGTTTGTTTTCATTGATTAATTCATTATTTTAATTCTCAATAATTTTTAACCTATTGGCTGTTGTACTCAATGATTGTGTGAGGTTTAATAATACACTTTCTGTATTATTGTTTGACTCTCTAGAGAATCCTTCCAATTTTTCAATTCTTAATAATAATTTACTAATTATTTTTGATTCAATTGGAGTTTCTTTTAGAAAATATTCAATTTTTTCTGTGTCCAATTCAGAAGACTCATCATCAGGGTCAAGATTTAATTCATTTGGTTCAATTTTTATATTAATAGCATTTTCCTGGTGGTCAATAAAACTATGTACATTGTCCTCATTTAAAGACAAGTTTAACATGTTATTTTCAAATGAATAATTTTTTAAATCCTTATCAATTATATCCATTAACTCTCTATCGATTTCATTACCTATAAGTAATTCATTGTTAGGATTATATAATTGATCCTGAAAAGATGGATGACTCACCAAGGTCTTATTCCATTTCCCCTGCTTCTCCTTGGCTTTCCCCTGTAAGGGTGACTTCTGGAGCCCTGATGTTGAGGATTGTTGTAGTTTTGGGTGTACCAATCACACTTCCATTTGCTTACAGTAATTTTTTGGTCCTCCTCTTGGGCTGGAGGTGTTGCTATGGAATTGTTGGGTGCCACTGTTGGTGGTTGAGCCTTTATTTCTACTAGAGCTTGATTGACTTCTAGGAAACCCTGAGCTGCTCTTTTCTCCAGAATGTTTATCTGGTCCACTATATTGTTGACTCTTATTGTCAAGGTGTTCAGTAGAGTGGAGAGGGAGTGAATTTGTTCTTGTAAGGTATTTCTTGTTTTCTTTATTGATACCTGTTTTAATAGTTTTTCCCTTTCCTCCAGAGACATTTGTGGAATGTTGCTGTTTGTGGGGGAATCCTGGCCCTCCATTTGAATGTCCTGTAACAGGTCTTTCAGCTCTAGGTCTTAAGCTATAAGGTTTTGCCTTATTACTCACAATATCATTTTTGTGACACATTTTTATGTAGAATTTAATCAAAGAATTTGAAACTTGAGATTTTAAATCTTTAAAAAGGAGTTCTATCAGTATTTATAAATACCACCAAAGACAAAGTTATTGCTTACTTGTAGGTATGAAGTGAATATATAAGTTCCAAAAGTCAAATATTCTTTTATGTGGCCACTTGATTTAACTGGTCTGCAATATGTAGCTGTGTTTTTATATTTAAAAAAGAAAATCTGTCAGTAAGATTCTTTCTAAATATTAAATGAATATTACAAACCAATTAAAATGGATTAAGAGTCCTGTTAAAAGAAAACAATTAATCAGTTTAATTGGTTTATCATCTGCAAAGATCACAAATTTAATTGGTCTATTGACAGACTCCCACTAATAACAATTTTATGTTAAATTAGTGCTGAAAATATTTATCTGCAAAGATCACAAATTTAATTGGTCTATTGAAAGACCCACTAATAAGAATTATATGTTAAATTAGTGGTAAAATTTTTGATTCAATATCACAATTTTTTTACATAACAGGGCTTCTTTTTCTGAAATCACTATATAAGTGACCCCAACCTGTTGTAATTATCCAAGTAATTCTTTAGAAATTTTATTTACTTGTAGCCTTTTTTTGAATTTTTACTTACTGGAAGATAACTAACAGAATTCTTGAGGAGAGGCCCCCCATTGTCAGGCTGAGGTCAAGTACAAAGAGGTGAACTGGCTTGAATGTTCAGTTGTCTAGAAGATTTTAATTATCCTATATGAATACTGTAGTACAAATCCAATAAGTATTAAAATATAACTCAATATAAGGGTCTCAGTAATTCTAATCTCACTAATTACATATGGCTTACAATCTTTATAGTTGGTAGAAAAATATATTTAATAAATTCAGATACTATTCAAAGACTTTATAAGTACTATTGATATGTATTGTAATTGTATTGGTTATATGTTTATTTTGTAATGATAAAGAAGGCAGAAAATAAGACCAAAAACCTCTTCCTTTTATACACAATTACCTCCCCAATGACCCCTATGATTTTCCAGCTCAATACACAATTAATGATGCCTCATTCTAGCCAATATAAATTTTCAGAACTAAAAAGAGTGACTAGTAACATAATTAGAATGATATCACCCACCAAAATCCTGTAGTAATAGGGATAATCCATCAAAAATAAAGAATAAGCAAAAAAGAGAGTATATGTGTATTATACATTAATATAAAAGGCTAAAAAAGGGAAAATTAAGACTAATTAACTCTTAATAATAAGGGGGATTAACTGTAGAAATGTTGGGGCTAATCATGACATTATACTATGTGAAATCCCCATTCAAAAATAACCAAAATTGACTGAGAAACCACTAAAAAACCCAAAAAAGGGTGTGAGATGTGGGGTAACTTTATGCAGTCCTTGGAAGGCTCTTTCATGGGTAAATCCTTTGACTAATTTAGGCGAATTTAAGTGTGGTAGTGAATTAAAGTGCCACGAATGAGGTTATTAATGAAATTAGTGCATATAAAGAGGGTCAATGCATTTATAATTAAGCTAGGACACTAAATAAATGCCTGTCACCTATTTTAGTGTGTTTTCACACAGTGGGCGTAGAATGTGGGGTAATTACAGTGTGAAAAAGCTATTCACATGGGAAAAATGCAGGCAGTATGTGGCAAGTACACAGAAGCCATTTCTGGCATAAAAAACACCAAATTTGAAAAGTTTTATTTTTATGCATTTGAGTAGCCAAATCAATAGTTCTAATTAAGACAAATTGATCTGTCAAAGCGCATTTTTAATACTATTAAATTTATAGCGCATATAATCAACTTTTAAGTGATTTAAAGCGCATTTCTTGTTTTTTACATAAAACAATGAAAATAACAGCTTTAAGTGTACTTTTAAATTATGTAGCCTTATATTTAAGGTTCTTAAGATTACCCTTACATATTTCAACTTAATATTAAGTACATAAGACTTATGAAAGGTGGATATATGGGTGTATATAGGGTGTTATAATGGCATTTTTTGTATAGTATCATCATTTTACTTATGTATACTATTTGTGTACTTTAATCTATTGCTCCCATGTATAGTCCATGTGTTTGACATAACTTATAAGTAATTTTTACTCAGTTATGGGAATATCCAGGCTGACACCAGGAGAGATGAGATGACAAAATAAATGAAGCCAAATTGTTTGAGGGATGTTGGAGGAGAATAGGAAAAGGATATGAGGGATGAATGAAAAAAAGAAACAGTGAAAAATTATGCAATTTTAGAAAATATGTGATGTCATGTTGAGCTGGTGAAAGAGAACCAATGAGCCATCCAAAAAAGAGATATTCACCATAAATTCCAAAAAAAAAAATGAATATGCAACAAACAAAAATACCAAGCCAAGTGAATAAAGTATACAAAGTAGAAATTTGGAGAGTATGAAAACAAAAAATTAAAAGGGTTGTGTGCCAAAATGGTGGTGGGTGATTGGCATAATGACAGAGCGCATGCCAGTTGAATGAATGTTTTGTGATTCAAGGAATGGGAGAGCAGGCACTGGTTCAGGATCCTCTTCTTCATAAAGATCATTCCACTCATCCTTTAAATCAGCTAGAATATTGTGGAGTATAATGCAAGTCATGATCCAATGATTTGCACTTTTGATCTCCAATTTTTTTTTTTGAAATTAGATTTGGAGCTCCTGAAGACTAGAAAATTGTCCCTTTAAAATACCTATAGCATGTTCAATCTGTACTCTTGATTGGGCTAGGTGATAATTAAATTTAGTTTTGGGGTCATTTTCTAAAGTTGCACCATGGAAAGCAGGTATAATGTACTTCCCACTTGCATATGCTGAGTCTGCAAGGAGGTACTGAGATTTTTCAAAGTATGAGTATGGGGTTTGAGAGATCCTCATTCTTTGGAAGACAGAAGAGTCATGACATGATCCAGGGCAGCCACTGTGAAAAGCAATAAATTTTTTATTGACATCACATATAAGTTGAATGGCAATAGAGTATCTAGAAAGAAGATATAAAGTTAGTTCATGAAGGATGAGAAATTGGAGAAGATTTTGAACAAACCTTTTTTTGCAGTCAAAATAATGGTTCCCATTGTGAGCAGGCTTTTGACTCAAAGGTATAGTTGTTCCATCAACAAAACCTACACAGCCAGGGAAACCTTTGGCTTGAATTACTTGAGAGGATTCAAGTCATTGTTCTGGAGTTGGCCAAGCAAGTGTTTGAGACTTGAGGGAAAGGATAGCAATCATACAGTGCTTGGTGTAAAATATCACTGTACCATATCCTATATTAAATAGATTATCCAAATGCCTTACAGAAGCACCATTTCCATTTGAGCCAAAGCAACATAGTGCAACAGCAAGTTGAATGGCAGGATTATGCTGTTTGTTATGGGAATTGTTATGAAAGATAGGATGTTCAGAGATGAGTTGATAAAGTTTGAAGAAAGAATTGGGTGAAGTTCTAAATAGCTGAGTGAAGTTTAGTTGGGGAATGTTGAGAATGGAGTGGAGATCATATTGGGAATCATGATAAAGATTTGGCCCCCTGGAAATGAGGTAATGCTTTATGGAAAGAAAACACAAATAGGCTAAGGCATCTTCCAAATCAGAGTCAGATTTATAGTAGAGAACTAAAAGTAAAGCAATAGTATTTATAGTTGAGTGAAGTAGCTGCCTAGTAGAGAGGTGTTTCATTGTTGCCGGTGGAAGGGTTATGTGATGAGGGAAGTGGGAATTTGCCACCAAATGTGCAGTTGGGGTGTGTAGATAGAAAAAAAACTTAAGTGTTTGCCACCAAAATTTAGTATCATAGAGTGAGGAAAGACCTAAGGATGGCATCTGCAATTACATGTCATGTGACTTGCTTACAAATCCATCATGAATGTGACGAGTTTGGGATCAGGCATTAGGAATGGAAATTGGGGTATAAGAGGCGGGATAATGCATTATTGTGGATTCCTTATCCACTAGCCCCAGGGCTAGTGGATAAGAATCTTCCGCAATTAATAATGTCTGATCCCAGGAAAAAAAATTCCTGATCCCTAATTGCAGATCGCTGAACATTGATACCCCCTAATATAATAATAATTTATAATTATTAAATACATAAAAGAGCGCTCATATTTGTACAGAATGATGCCTTGCAGAACCAGGGAAAGGTCTCCGATGTATTCGGAGGCTACACTATATACTGATGAGAGACTAACTAAGTACATAGTATGGTAACACCATAACAATATTTTATAGAATATAATGTATTATTTATATATTTAGATATTCAATCAGTTCTGGATTTCAGTTTTCATGTGACGTAAATGATGTGTGATGGACTGAGTGATGTTTCATTGCAGGACATTGCGACCCAAAATGCCAACATGATACAGTTTTGCCCGCGGTGAGTGGTGAAACACTACCAACCGAAATCACACGCTGCCAAAAAAACGACAAAAATTTCTTATCATCAATTTTTTAAATTTTTGTTTGTCCTCGATAACATTTTTTCAACAATTTTATTATTTTAATGTTTTGAGAAGAATGAGTTTATAAAGTTTAGATTAATACAAGTTGAAAGTCTCAGGATAGTCAGTTTCATGAGATTAAAAAGCCTTAAACAATTTTTATTGAAAAGAAAGTAAATAAAAAACAAAAACCAAAGTAAAGATAGTTTTCATATGGATAATCTAGACATGTGAGCGAAGTAGAAAGAAAGAAAAGAAGGATCTAGAAATAAGATTAGTTGAGCTACACATAAATGAGACATCCAAAGGAAGAAGTTAGGAATGCTCTACTGACACAGGGAAAGGGAGAGTGGCAGATGGGGCAGTGAGGATATCGATAGAGGACATGAAGCATGTTGCGGCGGTTGAAGAGTGCAGATCGCTGCGAACCCAAAGACAGTGAGCAGCGCAGATGACGCAATTGATCGATCATCACCTGTTGACCGGCTAAGATCGCGGGTTTGCCTGGCGTCTCTTTCTCTTCTTGGTTTCCATTAGGCATTCCTTATCTGTCTCTTCCGTTTTGTCTTCGTCCTAGTTCATCATGTCTTCTCTTCCTCAATCTTCAAAAGCTCCCCAAAGAACTCTACTTAATCTCGGCGCTTTGCCTCCAAAACAGGCAGGCTTTGGTCAAAACCTGGTTCGTCTTCTGTCTCATGTCTTCCATGCTGTCATCTCCTCCTTTGTCTTCGTCTTTATCACTACCATCATCCTTATCTAAACCCCTCCCCTCCAATCAGTATCCACGCACTCCTTCGCGCGTCGATCCTAATAATCCTCCCTGGCCTGCTTATCGTGGCTATCATGGTACATGATCGTTTTCTTTGTCTTCTTCCTTGAATATTCCGCTCATTCTTTCTCTTGATCAAAGAATATTCTTTTGCCCATGCTACAATGGGAAAACGTTTACCCACTATTTTGGGAAAAGCTATTGATGATACTGTAAAGACTCTCAATGAAGAGTCTGAGGAAGATAAAATTGTGGATTTGGTCAGCTGTATTGAGCGCATGGAAGATCTGATGGATGACTTGCATCACAATGTTTGTTGTCTCTATTATCTCTTTTCTAAAATCACTTTTGCTTATTGGATTTGATGTCTATCTTTTTAAAAAGAGCAAGCTCCGGCCCATCATGGATGATGGAGAGGGTGATATTCCTCTTTGGAATAAGGAAATTGCGAGATATTTCCGCGGAAAAGATTTTATGAATGCACCCTGGCTCTTCGCGGAAGCCTACAAATATCGTAGATTACATGAATGTTTCAGCGTTTCTAGATATTGGTCTTCTTAGTTGGTCTTGGGTTCAACTTATTCTAGTTTTTTTTTTTTTTTTTTTTTTTTTTTGATATATTTATTAGAAATACTGAATCACATGGCTAAAGATTTTTTATTTTTTATTTTTACTTTAGTGACGTGTTTTTTAGACAGAAGTCTGATACATTCGCAAGATCAGGAGATGCGGTCTTTGAGCTTTCCACTCGTTTTGCAGATCCTCCCACAATTGAGGGGGACGAAGAAATGAAACAAAATCAATTACAACTTTTGTTTACCGAGCTTACACAAGTTTGCCTTTGGGGAAACGCCACAGATCTTTCTCTCTTAATCAATGTAATGTCAAATTAAGATGGTTTTCTTTTGTCGACGTGGTTAAGGGGACATTAATTATTTTCATATTTATTTAGATGACTGAAGAGGATATCAAAAATCTTCAATCTACTGGTGGTGCACATCTAGCTGATACTGAAAAGAATATCCTTGGAAATGATTTGATAAAACTTTGGGAACACGTTTCTCAATTGAAAGGAGGAAGAGTAGATTTTGT
This sequence comes from Hemileia vastatrix, assembly GCA_030280995.1. Classification (NCBI taxonomy): domain Eukaryota; kingdom Fungi; phylum Basidiomycota; class Pucciniomycetes; order Pucciniales; family Zaghouaniaceae; genus Hemileia; species Hemileia vastatrix. The sequence goes on from JASXTE010000006.1 coordinate 538,414, forward strand.
TTTGGATAACGCTGGATTTGAACTTTATTGTGATTGCGTCTACGCCGACTTTTTGATTCAAAGTGGATTAGTCAACCAAGTTAGATTTCACGGCAAACGGTTTGCCTGGTTTGGTAAGCTGATCAATGGCTGATGAACTTTCTGTCTTAAATTGCTTGATCTTTACTTGTGTTTTGAAACAGTATCGGATGTTACCCGCAAGGATTGGAATTGGCTCTTGAACTCCATGGTTTATGGACATTTGTTTACGGGGCGAAGTATTGATGAAGTTGGTAGTCTTAAAAAGATGGGGCAAAGATGGAAAGTAAGATTTAATCTTCGGTTTTACTTTTTTTTTTTTTTTTTTTTTTTTTTTTTTTTTTTCTCTAGACATCAGGTTATCTCATTCTCTTTTGATTTTCTTAGCAATATGAAAAGGACGGAAAGTGGATTTATGAGCAACATCCTTTCTGGTGTACAGGTTATACCTGTGAGTAATGAAATCTCATAAAAACAAACCAATTTGAATGCATACTCTGATGCACTACTATGAGGGTTTTTTATAGTTTGGGATCTCAAGAATGAAGCACCCGACTTATTTCTTCATCTTTCAGAATCTAACCTGGTTTTATTTAAGGGCGACTTAAACCATCGAAAATTGACCTACGATTGTCATGCACCCCCAACAACGCCGTTTGAGATCGCCATTGGGCCCTTAGCCTCTGAACCTGGTGCCCCCCCTGTGGCTTCTTTAAGAACCATAAAATCGGATGTAGTTGTAGGGATAAACGGCCAAGAAGCCGAACGCCTAGATAAAGAAGAGCCAGGCTGGAAGATCAGCGGTAAATATGCTGTGGTACTATTGTCCAAGGGACAACCCGGACAGCCAATTCAATTAGATTAAATCAGGAACTGACATCTCAGGATTCCCATTTTTTAATTCGTTAGTTGTATTAGACTGAGAGAGGGATGTAGAATAACTTCACCACATGAGTGTATTACGGCTATAACGCCGAATGGGTTTATAAGATGAATAATAACAACTTTTCAAATAAGCATTATTTTAAAAAGTAATGATTCTTTTTTCATTGTTATAGATATAATTACCCTTGAGGGGTAGGTATCAATGTACCTATCCTTAGCCTCGATTTGACTCAATTTTAGCTCTGTTGTAATGATTTTGTTGAAGTTTCACATATATTAGGGGATGTCAGTTCTGGCAAATCTGCACTTAACTTAAGTGCAGCTTTCAAACCAAATCAGCACTTATGGTGCTCGATTCTCCTCCATTATTGTCAATTATGCAATTTGTATTTATAAAGATAATTTTTTGATGAACATTAGTGCAAGTGATGTGACACACTGACCTCCATCCCCTCATCAATCCTCAGCACACACCCCTCACTGATGTTTGAAAGGCATGTTTTTTCCCTTGTTTTTTTTTTTTTTTTTTTATGTTTTCAACCTCTTAATCTCTTTTCTTGTAACATACCAGTTTTAATAATGCCTCCCAGAAAATCCAACACTCAAAAGGCAACTCAAAAAAATGCTACATTGCAAAGGTCTTCCTGTAATGCAAGCCCCTCACCTGAGAAATCAATGTCTGGAAAGATTAAAAAAAAAAAAGAAAAAGAAAAGAAAAAGAAAACACAAGGGAGAATTGAGATCCATCCTAAGCAAATGAAGGAGAAGTTCAAAAAGTTGTATAACCCAAATATAAAAAAGCTCACTTTGCTTTAACTTCCACTGGCTTTGGTATTGATGATGATGATGATGATGATTGGGAGATTGGAATGACAACTGTTTCTGAAAAGCTCAATGACATGTGTCCTTTCTATGAGGAAATGGATAATTGTTTTGGTTCCCAAGTGGATGTCAACGCTTGGTTTATACACAATACTACTAAGGATATACCCTCTGGTTTTCAACTATCCAATAATCCTCCCAACACACCTGTTCTTCAACAACATCCATCCCCTTCAGCTTCTAATCATAATTCAGCTGAAGATGATCCCAACTATCAAGCTGAACAGTTATTTTGAAACAGATCTGAGTTCTCAAAGCCCCAATCTTTTAATGTATGTTTACTTTTTCAATTTTCTTTAATTCTTCTCTAAATTTTTCATTCATTCATTTCTAGTCTCCTCCTACTTGAACTCAAATTTCAAGAAATATTAATGATTCTGGCAATGAGAATCTTGCTTTAGAAGCTGCTTTAGATGAAACCTCCTGAACTCTCTAGCTCAAACTCTAAACTAAAGCTTTGAGACTCAAATACAATAAACTTGAACCATATTTTAATATGTGGTCATACTTCAATCAGCTCATTGTCCTTCCTTGATGATTATTTTGAGAAAAAAGATTAAAGTCAGATTGTGTTATTATATACCATCTTCAATAACATATTTATTTATTTTTTCTATTCAATTTTCTCAGCAAGATCTTCTATTTCAAAAATTTTCCCTCAACTTTTGAGAAGATGAAAGGTTGATCATATGTTAATGAAAGATCAATGGTCCTTAGATTTAGAAGAAAAATTATTTTGCTTCAACCCAAATGTTGAAAAGACCAGATTTGATGCAGAAGAGAGATAAAAAAAAAGAGTTCATATTTGCTCAGAAAAAAAAAAAAAAAAAAAAAAAAAAAAAGACTGTGTGTTTTTTTCAAAGAGAAAGTGTTAGTTGTGATTTGGAAAAAGCAAGAAAATTATTATTATTATTTTAAAAAAAAAAAAAAAAAAAGGGAAAGAAAAGAAAAGAAACAAAAGAATTTATTATGGAATGTGTAAAAAACTGGCCAATCTTATGAGAACATTAAAAAACTTATTTGACTTTGTTTAATTGATTAATTGTTTATCTGGTTAATGGTTGGGGAATGAATTTAATAGTTACTTTGAATCTTATCAAAAATAGTTATACCATGAGATTCTGATAACACCATTTGTCCTTACTGGAATCTAAAATATTGCCGTTTTTGGGATTTCAGATTGTAAAATAATACTGACACCTGTGCAAAAATCCTCATGGCCAACATAATTTTATCACATCACCACCAATTCGCATATCTAAAAAAAGCCAAGTCAACAAAATTCTTAATCTGTTTGAAAAAATTTGGCAACAACCTCCCTTGCATTTTATTGAAGAAAGGGGTGGGTATCACTAAACTTTTCTAAGTCATCATCAATTTTGAATGTCAGGTTTGAAAACTTAACAATACCCTCTTCTGCAGTTTATCACAGAGGGGGGGGGGGGGGGGGGGGTGAAGATAGAACTTGTAGGCAAGCTGTTTTTTTATACTTCTGACTAATCTTGTTGTAATCCAGTTATAATTCTGGGTAGGCTGAAACTCACATTTTTTTACAAATTTTTGGTGCTATATACAGGTCTGAATCACATGAAAAGTAAAGAAGTTTATTTCAATTTTTCAAAACAGACCAAGATTGATTTTTTTTTTTAAAATTTAATTGCTTAATACATGTTCTGATGACTCATCTTATTCATTTTTATCTATTTTTTCCCAGCTCAAAAAATATTTATGCTAATTCTTATAGACTTTTGAAGCTCCAAAAAAATTGATATATGTTCATCTCTTTTGGTTAGACATAGGGTCTGGTTCAAATTTCCCAACTTTATGCACTTCAATCCACTTCAGAATAATGAAATATTGAAATCTGTAGAAAATAATACATAATTAGTGCACAGTGAGAATTAATGCTCAAGTTTTATGAAAAAAAATATATATTTATTTTTCATCTAAATATTATGTCCATCATTCATGAAAAGTGAAAGTACATATTGGCCAGATTCCATACTCATATTAGAAAAATACTTGAAATTCATGTCATTTTTATATCAAATTTTCATTAAGAGTGGATGATTGCTTTCCCATTCTTTGAAAACCCTTTTTTTAATTTTTTTAACTCTCAGTGAGATTAATCACAGAGATTCTAACCCCCAGAGTAGTAAAATCTTTTTTAGCCTATTTATCCCCAGGACTGAGTAATTCTTATGTTTAAAATAAGATAAACATGTTGACATTAAGATTATAACTTAAAAATAAGGTTAAAATACTTATATATATGGTTATAATACATATATATTAAATTATTACACTATTATATGACTTATAATAATTTAAATAGATTATCCATAGCCTAATAATACTTATTAAGGTGTTAATGGAGTCATAATTTACTTATCTTATGTGATATTAAGTAATTATAGACAAACATAAGCTTATATGTATACATAAACCTCATATTCAGTGAAATATGTAGTTATATTATGTATATTTAGGTATATAAGTGGGTTTTTGACTCTTAATAGCCTATAAACTTTGTTTTTCTGCTTATTTTAGGTCATATGGACGTATCCAGTGGACTCACAACACCTACAGAAGCATATACATCTATTTCAGGCGCATATATCCAGTTTGGACAACTTAATCTTCTTCCTTTGATGGATTTTCACAGTTTTATGTGTTGGGATATCATTACTGGGTTAAAATGAATGCTTGGGGATGTTATTGGGGGCTTGGAAATATAATTTGGTTCCTTCACATGCTTTGGTTTTAATTATATACTCTTTGGATGAGTTATTTTACCTGTTTCTTTATGGTATCCGCTTTGATCTGTTTATTCTATTTATGGTATGTGTCTGTAGTATCATTAATTGTGATGAAGGGTCCTTACTGGAGGTCTGGGTGTTGAAAATGCTTGAATCGTACGCCATGGGGAGGAGATGGGCCCTCAAAGTGTTGTAATTTCCAGGGATAGCAGTGAAATCATCTGGATTGAAGGTCTGTGCACTCCAGTCAATTTTGGTATAAGTAAGGAAGGATTTGACAGGTTATTAGACATCACTTACTTACTACAAATTAAAAAAACACTACAACACAATTATTATCATATAGAAATAAATCATAAAGCACTTATAAATTAATATTATCTTTATATAAGCTATAACTATATTTTATTTATCTATTTTCCACCACTAGCATGCATAAAATCCAAGTATTGTGAGTTTACATTGAGAATAACTATTTTATTAGTCTTCCCCTGAGGTTTAATCACTAAATCATTTATCAATAATTAGTAGTAACATTAAGATTCACTATTAAATCATACTTAGATACTAGCATACACTGACAATTGGGGGTCTTTCCTTAATTATTACTTATTATTTAGTATAAGCCTTAGGACATGATTTTTACTCTAGTATATCTCAAAATAACCAAATATTTGGGTCTGCTGCATATTAGTGGGTCATCATAACTCAGTGATTTTGGAAAAGAACCCTTATAACAATTTTACTAATTTTTATAATAAAAATTAGGTATTTACAGTAGTAACTGTACCCAATATAAACCCAATTTCACTTGGTATTTGGTGACCAATATAACACCCAATTATATTGATATTTGGTTATAGCTTGGTAAGCTAGTTATTCACCCTTATAAAAGTCTAGTTAGACTTATTATTTAATTTTTAACAGATTTTTTTGAATTTTTCTTCTATTTTATTTAAATAAATAAAGATATAAATTCAGGGTAAGGTCTAGTGCTTTTATGAGTAATTATATTGCTAAAAAAATTTTTCTACTAATTACCATACAGGTTTTTCTTTGGTAGACGTGAAGAATAGTTATCCAAAGCTATAATGAGTGCTCCACAAGACAATGTAAGTGATAAACCCGCTTTTAATACCAGGTCTAAAGCTAAAAACACTGTTCCAGGACATCATTATGGAGGGCAAATCCTACCCAAAGCCAGACACCATGAGCATAGAGGAAAAGGACACCTTATTAAAAAAGCTAATAATAAAAGATACTTCAACTTCTCTTCAGGATGAACTGTCACATCTGGCCAAACAGGTTCTGAGTCTAGAGGAGTCAAGATCTACCATACTAAAGGAGGTAGAGCATCTGCAAAACAACTGCAAGGTTGTATTTCAACAAATGAATCAAACTTTGGCAGAATTAAAGAGAGGGAAGTCAAACCAACAATTCCCTACCCAAGGAGGATCAAATCAGTCTCAGGACAAGATCTTGGTAGAGAAATGGAAGTGGGATTTGTTCCATCAGCAGTGGTCAACCCACAATTACAACAGGGATCCACACACTCACCAGACAACCTTAGCTCACCTCTACAGAGGAAAGCAAAGCACCAAAAGTCAGGGCTTGCTCCTATCCCGTGGTAAGTAGATTACCCTCTCAGATTGATCAAAATACTAATGATTACAATGTAGGTAATTTTATTGATGTGAAAGATGTCCATAAAATTGAGAAGGACCTAAGACAATTAGGTTTTGATGTAGATACTCCTGATTTATCTTTTTTTAATAAATATAGTACTATTTATAATAATAATACCATTAACCCTCAGTTTCCATCACTTATTAGTGAGATGAGAAATTCAAATAACAGTGAAAAAATTGAGAAGGAAGATATGGAGTATTTTAATAATAGCTCAACTGTCCATAGAATTTTTTCAGCATTATGGAATAGAATGTCTGATTGTGAGGAACAGACAATTAAGCTCACAAGTGAAACAATTATGTCCTTGACATTGAATATTTCTCAATTGGCAAAAAGAAATAAAGAATTAGAGAATGAAAACTTGGCTCTAACTCTTAAATATGATTCTTTAAGTAATAAATATAGTGACCTTTCAAACAAATTCTGTGAGTTGGAAAAATTGTATGAAGCACATTTATTAAAATATGAATCAAGAAAAAAGTTATCTTTTGCTCAAACAAATCAGAGTGTCTCTGATCTGATACAAAGATTAACTAAGGTTGATATTTAAACTGCTAATCTACTAATGAATCAGGACCATCATAATTATACACAGTATGATAATAATCCTTTCATTTGAAAAAATGAATCTCAATCATTTCTAATTCCACCACAAGTTTAACCATCTGGTGGAAGTTTCAAGTCTGAGAAGAGAAATGTAAGTCACAAATCCGTGAAAGAGGAAATACAAGACCATTTATCCAGATTGAATGAGTTATTAAATTTATCTAAGATTAATGAGACTAAATCCAATCAAAAAAACTGGCCAAAGATTGATCAGTACCCAACTTATGATGGGGAAGCCAGCTCTAATTAAAAGAATTTTATTCAATGAATTGAAAATTTTAAATTCTCATATAAGTTACACCACACCATATGGGGGGCCAACTTGCTAGCAAGTCCACAACCTTCAACCCTAATTCATATCTAATTGAGCAAAAATTGAGGTAGTGATGAAACAATAAATAACAAAGGTTGAAACTACTTTGAGAATACATTGAAAAAGATTTTAATATTGATTGGAGAAGAAGCTGAACATTACTACAAAAAATCTTGATATCTGACTTACAGGAAGTTTTCAAGAAATATTGAAATAAGGGTATCTCACAGCCTAACAATGGCTGGAAAATGGTTAAGACTTTAAAAAATCATGATTTTTTTTTGAAGTTATTAACAAATAGTAAACATCTCATATGAGCTGAAGTAAAATCTGTTTTAAATAAATATGCACATTTTCATACCTGTCAATATATAGGGCAATCACCTAATATCATAAAAAAAATTTATGTAAAAATACTTAGTGAACAGATATAGTTAATTGCATTATATCAGTATAATTTTTTAAAAAATAAATATGTATTCAAATTTTATGACTGCATATAATTAAATATCATCAAGCCATAAGATATATGTGTAAGGCAGATTACTATTCTAAATGAATTCAAGATAAATTTGGATGCAGTTATTATTTATGTAATTAATATAGATAAATTATTTTTACAATTAAGTAAAATTTTTTTTAGAAATATTATTTAAAAAAGCAACTCAATTATATCTTCAACATATCAAAATATCAAAGGAGAAATTTTAATGATAATAAAACAAATGGCCAATGAATAGTGCACTATTTTAGTGTTTTTTTTGTTTCAGGCTGTTAAATGTTCCTTTTCATTTAATATTATATATATATATATGTATATACATACATTTTTTATTTTGTTTAACAACCCACCTTCCTTCTCATTCTCTACTCTCTCATAGATCTTCTTCTTCTCACCTCTCACATCTCCTTGCTCCCTTACCCTTTATTATCTTATCCCATGTTCTATCCCCTCTCCATTGCTTGTAATTTTTCCTCTTAACCCCTTTTTATCCTCTCTCAATCAAAATAACTATTTTTTCTTCCCTTCTCACCCCTTTTTCTCAATAGCAAGTGAGTGGGGTGAGATAGAAGTTAAAATGGTTGGTTTGAAAAGTGAAAAGGATATATTTTGGTGAAGAGCAAAAGGGGTGGTATTCAGAGAAGCAGGAGTGGAATCAGGAGATAAAGGGGTAGGGTGGTTTAGAGAGAGTAGTAAGTGGGGTGGGTGAGATGGGTAAATGTTTCATTAAAGAACAATGAGGTGAGACAGAGAGATATGAAAAAGGGGTTAGCTTTAGTAATAAGGGTAGCAAGAGGAGTTGGGTGGGGTGAAAATTGAAAAGCAAGATGTAGGGAGGTAGAATAAAGGAGTTAAAAAGGGTGAAGAGTTTGGAAAACTAGGCTGTGAGAATTGGCAAGTGCAGATAATTTTGAGGGATTGTGAGCAAAATGGGATGTGAGAAAATAGTAGCAAAGCATGTGGAAACAAATCAAAACATTTTCAGAGAAGGGGAGAGGGGATACTATTGGCGCGGTTGCCTAGAAGGTGGAAGAAGGAAAGAAGAAAAAGGAAGAAGAAACACAAGAAGACAAAGAATGGAAAGTAGGAAAAGAGGGAAGGACGCAAACAAGGGAAAAGGTTTAATATATAAAGTGAGTAGTTTTAATATTATTGTAATGTAAGTATTCTAGTTTCAATGCACAGCAGTCAAATATCATAGTTTAATGTTCTTACTGCAACCTTAAGATTTTGTATATAGTATTTATTTATTTTATTTCAACTAAATGTATTACTAGTTAAAAGAAAAGGAATAAATACGTGTATAAAAATGTATAAGTGTAAATAAAGTGTAATAATATAAGTGATGCAGCTGAAGGGGGTTCCCAAAGCCCTTATATAGCCAAGGGGCCCTCTGAAGCGCCACAAAAGTAAATACAATAATTTAAGAGTAAATGTAAGGGGTGAGAAATCAAAAAAATGTACTAAATTGTTAAAATGCAGTAGCCAATATTTCACCAGTATTAATTCCCCTGGGATATTACGCATAAATAAGTACAAGACATATAAAAAATAACTAATGTTATTTAAAGTAAGTATTATGCAGTACTATTTTAAATTGGAATGTAATATATTATTAGTTTAATTCATACAATTAATATAAGTAATTATTTTAGATTAAAATATGAGAATGTAATTAGTTTAAATGGTTTAATAAATTTAATTACATAATTTTGAGCCACAGAAGCGCCCAAAAATCAGGGATAATAATGTATAAATTATTATAAGGGTCTAATAATTAATTAATATTATTATAAGTCAACATTTTGCCTTATAAGTATAATATAATATTATAATTAATTAATTATTATTTTATAATTATTTAAATACATAAAAATGCGCCCAATTTTTATAGAATATAATATAATTTATTTTTATTTTAATAGTATATAATCAATAAAATAATAAAATAAATATAACCCTTATTTTAATTTTATTTAATAAGGTAATTTGTACTTAATTTTATTATGCAATATAATATTAATTTATATACATAAAAGGCATAAATTTTCGCCCTCTTTCAGGTCAAATAACTTAACATAAGTTTTACTGGGCTCCTGGTACAGCCTGGCTGACACTCCCTCACTCTAAAAAAAACAATAAAAAAATGCTAAGATTTTTTCTTTTTATACTTTTTTAATAGAGTGGAAAGGTTAGAAATCTCTTTTCCAGGTATCCATTTATCATGCTCAGATGATTTATTTTTATATCTCAATAAATATTCAATACCTTTTTCAGAGGTGATAACTCTGTCATTAAGAATTTTATCAATTTCTGCAATTTCTGTGACTTCCTGAGGATTTTTGTCAGCCAGGCTACTAGACTTACCCAGTGAAATAATTAATTATTTACTGGATGAAGCCACACCCTATCATTTTTAATTATCATTTAATTATCATTTAGTTACATTAAAATTAGTTATAATAAATTAACTAATTACAAAATGTTAAAATTAAATTAATTAATTAAATAAATAATTAAAATTAAAATTATAATTTTGTCCCTTATATTTTTCTCTAACACCGTGCTCATTTGACAGGTTGGGAAAAAATAAAATTTTATATTAAAAAATAAATACAAAGATAAAATAAGATTTAAATATTCAAATAATATTAAATATATACAAAAAAAATCAAATTTCTTATTTAGGATTGACTTTTACAGTAAATATTAAAAATATTGATGTATTTCTGACATACTCTGTAAATACATCTTTTTGACGCCTTCTTTTTAGAATAACTTTATTACTTGAAATACTCTTTCTGGAATGTTCTTTTTCTCTCTCTTTTCCTACTGTTTTTAGAATTTGTTTTCCGTGCTTTGTCTCTCCTTTGCCTATAAAAGGCCTCTCTTTTTGTTGTCTTTTGATCATTCTATCTTACCAAACCATTTTATTACAACTATTAATCAAATAAACACTTATTCTTATATTCTATATCATTAGTATTTACAATAGCGTAATTCTAATTTATAATTTATATTAATATTTTAATCCTACCTCTTTTATTGAGTAAAAACATTCATCTTTGAATTAAGAAATACGTACAAAATTGTTGAGAATCCATTTAAGCCTTTTAAATCCTCGTAGAACTACGTACCAAATCTTCTAGACTAAAAGTATACCTTGACAATTTTTCTTGGGTCCTCCCCTTCTCTTAGGAAATAAGTCACTGTTGGAAGTATAAGGTTTAAGGAGGGAAACGGGAAAAACAGGATGTTTTCTGTCATAAGAAGAATACAATATATCTTCTACTGCATTATCTCCCACCATTCTTTTAACAACAAATAGTCCTACAAATGGATCCTTTAATTTGTTATTGCCTTGTAAATTGAAGTGAACTGTAGATATTAGAACTTCATCACCCTTTTTAAAAGTGTGCTCTTTATGGGATTTATCCCATATCTTTTTCTCATATTCAAATGCTTTATCAATACAACTTTAGGCATGTTTTCTGCACAGTTGCTGCATTTGGAGAAAAGACTTCACACCAGGATGTAATTCCAACTTTGGTAATTTTTTATTGAGTATTTGAGCAGGAGTAATTGGAAAATAACCTAGCCATAGCTCAAAAGGCTTTTTCTCAGTGACAGAATGAACAGTGCTATTATAAGCAAATTCAAGACCTGGAAGTAAGGTTACCCATTCATGTGTAAATCTGTCAGCCTGTATATCCCCAGGACTGAGTAAAAAGTGCTTATAAGTTAGGTTAAACACATGAACTATACATGGGAACAATAAGTGAGAGTACACAAACAGTATACATAAGTAAAATTATGATAATACACAAAAAAATGCCATTATAACACCTTATATAAACGCATATATCCACCTTTTATAGGTCTTATGTACTAAATATTAAGTTGGAATATGTTATGGTAATCTTAAGAACCTTAAGTATAAGGCTACATAATTTTTAAGTACACTTAAAGCTTTTATATTCATTGTTTTACGCAAAAAACAAGAAATGCGCTTTATTTCACTTAAAAGTTGACTATATGCGCTATAAAATTGAGAATATCAAAAATGCGCTTTGACAGATCAATTGGGCTCATTTAGGACTATTGAATTGGCTATTTAAATGCATAAAAATAACACTTTTCAAAATTGGTGTTTTTTATGCCAGAAATGGCTTTTGTGTACTGGCCACATACTGCCTGCTTTTTTCCCGTGTGAATAGCTTCATTTTTAGCAAAGTTAGCTTTTTCACACTATAATTACCCCACATTCTACGCCCACTGTGGGGAAACACACTAAAATAGGCGACAGGCGCTTATTTAGTGTCCTAGCTTAATTAATAGTGCATTGACCTTGTTTATATGCACTAATTTCATTAATAACCTCATTCTTGGCATCTTATTTCATCACCACGCTTAAATTTGCCTAATTTTAGTCAAGGATTTACCCGTGCAAATTCCTGCCAAGGACTGCATGTAGTTACCCCACATCTCATGCTCTGTTTTAAGTTTTTTGGTGGTTTCTCAGTCAATATTGGTTATTTTTGGATGGGAATTTCACGTAGTATTTCATGATTAGCCCCTCCATTTCTACAGTAAATCCCCCTTATTCTTAAGCTATTATTAACCTTAAAAAGTCTCCTTTAGTCTTTTACATTATTGTTTTATACGCCTATACTCTCTTTTTGTCTTTTTCTTTAATTTTGATGGATTTCCCTTATTATTACAAGATTTTTGTGGTTGTTACTTGTCTAATTATGTCATGGATTACTAAGGATTTTGATGCGCAGGTCTATTAGTGGATTTGAGGCGTCATTAACTGTGTATTGGATGGTATATCAAGGGATTTATTGGGGAACTCAGTGTGTATAAAAGGAAGAGGTTTTTGGGTCTTGTTTTCTTCATTCTTTATCATTACAATTTACACCATATAAACAAATCAATTACAATACACTTTAATTAGTACTTTTATAAGACTTTTGAGTAGTATCTGAATTATTATAATATATTTTTCTACCAACTAAAAAGATTGTAAGCCACATATAAAAATAGTGAGAATTATATTACTGAGACCTTTATTCTGAATTATATTTTGATATTTGTTGGATTTATACTTCAGTATTCATATAGGACCATTTAAATCTTCTAGACAAAGACTTTTCAAGCTATTTCATGTCCTTGTACTTGATCTTATCCTGACAATTGGGGGCCTTTCCTCAAGAATTCTGTTTTAATCCAGTAAGTGAAAATTTCAAAGAAGGTACACATAAATAATATTCTTATAGAAATATTTGGATAATTACAACAGGTTGGGGTCACTTATATAGTGATTTCAGAAAAAGAAGCCCTGTTATATAATAAAATTGTGATATTGAATCATCAATTTTACCACTAATTTAACATAAAATTGTTATTAGTGGGAATCTGTCAATAGACCAATTAAATTTGTGATCTTTGCAGATAATAAACCAATTAAACTGATTAATTGTTCTCGTTTAACAGGACTCTTAATCTTTTCTTTGGTTTGTAATATTCATTAAATATTTAGAAAGAATCTTACTAACAGTTGTTTTCTTTTAAATATAAAAACACGGCTACATATTGTAGACCACTTAAATCAAGTGACCACATAAAAAGCATATTAGACTTTTGGCACTTAAAGATTCACTTCATACCAATAAGTAAGCAATAAAATTGTTTTCAGTCGTATTGATAAATACTGATAAAACTCCTTTTTGAAGTTTTCATACCTAAACTTACTATTCTTTAAATTCTACGTGAAAATATGTGACAAAAATGACATTGTAAGTAATAAGGCAAAACCTTATAACTTAAGACCTAGAGCTGAAAAAACTGTTACAGGACATTCAAATGGAGGGCCAGGACTCTCTCATAATCAACAATACTCCGCCAATGTCTCTGGAGGAAAGGGAAAAGCTTTTAAAGCAGGTTTCAATAAAGAAGTCAAAAAATACATTACAAGAACAAGTTCACTCCCTATCCACCCTACTGAACACCTTGACAATAAGAGTCAACAACATAGTGGACCAGATCAACAATCTGGAAAAGCGAGCAGCTCAAGGTTTCATAGAAGTCAACCAAGCTCTAGTGGACATAAAGACTCAACCACCAACAGTGGCACCCAACAATTCCATAGCAACACCTCCAGCCCAAGAGGAGGACCAAAAAATTACAGTAAGCAAATGGAAATGGGATTGGTAAGCCCAAAATTACAACAATCCTCCTCAACAAGGATCCAGCAGTCACCCTTACAGGGGAAAGCCAAGGAGAGGCAGGGGAAATGGAATAAGACCTTGGTGAGTCATCCAACTTCTTATGATCAATTGCATCAACCTAACAATGAATTACTTATAGGTAATGATATTGATAAGGAAATATTGGATATGATTGATAATGATTTAAAAGATTATTCATTTGAAAAAAATATGTTAAACTTGTCTTTGCACAAAGACAATGTACATAGTTTTATTGATCACCAGGATAATGCTATTAATATAAAATTGGAATCAAATGATGAGTCTTCTGAGTTGGACACAGAAAAAATAGAATATTTTTTAAAAAAAAATCCAATGGAATCAAAGATAATAAGTAAATTATTATTGAGAATTGAAAAATTGGAAGAGTTCTCAAAAGAGTCAAACAATAACACAGAAAAGGTATTATTACAGCTAACACAATCATTGAGTGCAACAGCCAATAGATTAAAAAATATTGAAAATTCAAATAATGAATTAATCAATGAGAATAAAGGCTTAAAATCTGAAATTGGAAATTTAGAAAATAAATTAGAACACTCTCAGAATATTATGGCTACCATTGAGGGACGTGTTAAATTATCTTTTTCAAATGTAAATGACACTCTAACTCATGTACCTGTAATACAAAATAGGTTACAAAGAGTGGAAATAGAAGTAGCAAACATGTTGAAAAATACTGAAAGAATAAAAGATAACACTTCTTATGTAGCAAGAGTACCTGTTCTCATGAAACATGCAAATGAAACACCAATGATGGAACATGAACATAGTATCATGGGCTCTGAGAATAATAAGTCAGTAAAAGATGAAATACATGATCATCTTTCTAAAGTAAGTGAATTACTCAATATTCCTCAGGTTAGGGAAGCAAAAACTAGCCAAAAGAACTGGCCTAAGTAAGATCAGTACCCATCTTTTGACGGAGATTCAAAATCTGATTGGCAGCAATTCATACAAAGAATTGATAACTTAAAATTTTCATACAAATTACCTGATGAAGAAATTACTTCAAAATTAATATCTTTATTTACAGATGTGGCCTTATTATGGTTTGAATCTGTATTGAGTGAGGGAATTAATTACTCCTGGAATGAATGGAAGGCACTAATTGAAAGGCAATTTGGTGGCCCAAAATTTAGAATCACTCAACAAAGATTGTATGAAAAGGCCAGATATAATCCAAATGCTGGAGATAAGCCTATGGTATTTTTAATGAATTTAATAAAAATCATGAAAGCCATGGATCCAAAAATGGATTGTGAAGAGTGGAAAGAAAAGATAATATACAAGTTACCTATATCAGTTAGAGACACTATTGTAGCTAGAACTGAAACCATCAGAGATACCTCTGGGTTCATTAATATATTTAATGAGATATTATTAAACCACAAATATGAAACCAAGTATATTAATTACAGACAGAGTGTTGACGTGGTAAAACCTACTACAAGTAAATTACCAGTGGAGAAGAAAAAACCTTCAGCTCCCCTTGTCCCAAAAAGACAAGAGAATAACACTTGTTATAAATGTAATGAACCTTGGGTTAAGGGTCACACGTGTAAGAAGAGAATAAATGTTATTGAAACCTCCCAGAATTCTGAACCAAGTAGTCATGAAGATGAAAATGTGGAATCCAGTGAGGATTGTAAAAGTAACATATCTTAAAGTGATGATGAAAATGAGATATCTGTATTAGAACAGGATATAATGTTTCTTAATGATGCTATACCTCATACAGATACATCTTTAACTTCCATTGAAGAAGCTGAAATAATTAAAGATGTATCTCATGATACTTACAAAATAACACCTATCAGAGCACCTGTTATTATATGTGGGAGAGAAATGAATGCCATTCTTGACACTGGGGCTGCAGGTAGTGTAGTTTCTATTAATACATTAATGAAACTTGACAGTAAGTATAAGGAAAAACTAGAACCTGTTCAGACAAAGAACTGGAGGGGTTTGGTTCAATATTAAATCCAATTGGCAAATACAAAACTGCTGTATTCTTTAAATATAATAATGGATATGTAAGAGCAGTTTGTGAATTTGTAGTAATGAATAATAATAATTGTAGTGATTGGTTTATTATTGGCAATGATTCATTGACAAAATTTGGAATTAAACTAGATTCTGCAAACAGTTGTTTCACCATAGGAGTGAATGGTAAGAGAAAATTCAAGATATGTTCTGAAAATTCAGTGTATGCCATTTCTCCTAGAGAAGAACAACTGCAAGGTAGAAGAACCACCAATGAAGTGGTTGAATTGGAAAATGAAATCCAAAAGGCCTCTTTCAGTCCTCAACTCTCAAAAATTGAGGAAGAAAATATTTTGAGATTGATTAAATCATATCCTATGGCATTTTCTCATGGTTCAAATGAACTAGGATTGGTCAAAGACCATGAGATGAAAATCTCTCTAAGCTGTGATTTGGATAATATTCCTGGAAGCCTAAAAAAGAAACCTTATCCAGCATCTCCTGCAAAAAGGAAAGATATTGAAGACAATATAAAAATGTTGTTGGAAATGGGTATTGTTGAAAAAGTGGACACAACACCTAAGTATTGTGTCATTTCACCAGTATTGATTTCTTATGGAAAAGATTAGGCAAGATTATGCGGTGATTATAGAGCTCTGAATACATACACAGTAGATGATATTTACCCTCTACCAAGGATAGCTTCTATCCATGCTACTTTACAAGGAGCAAAATATATTTCCTGTCTGGATGGAAACAAAGGTTACCACCAGATTCCTGTGGAAAGAAATTCTCAAAATTACTTATTGATAACCACACATATGGGTATATATAAGTATGTGAGAATGCCATTTGGCCCAAAGAATGCGCCTTCAGTCTTCCAAAAATTGATGGATAGTGTTTTTCATCAGGAAATGGTTGAAGGATGGCTATTGGTCTATATTGATGACATCATAGTGTTTTCAAAAACATATGAGGAACATTTAAATCACCTGAAAAGAGTCTTTCAAAGAATGGATGAAATCAATATGACAATTGCATTGAAGAAATGTAAATTTGGATTCCAATCTTTGAAAGTACTTGGACATGTTGTATCTGGATTACAAATTTGTGTTGACCAGAATAAGGTGGAAGAAATAAAAAACATTGGTATACCTAAGAATGTAAAAGAAATTCAAAGTTTTTTTAGGTATGTGTGGATATTATAGACAATATATAAAAAATTACCAATCTATTGCAGCTCCTTTGACAACATTAATCAGGAAAAATGAGGCTTTCATTTGGAATAATGAAAGACAACATGCCTTTAATAAATTAAAGGAATGTTTAATGACAGCTCCAATTTTAGGACTGCCAGATTTCACCTTACCTTTTATCTTGTACACTGATGCAAGCTTCATAGGTTTAGGTGCTGCTTTACAGCAAAAACAGATAATAAATGGAAAATTATCTGAAGTAGTTATCTGTTATATATCCAGAACCTTAAGAAAAACTGAATTAAGGTATGGTTCCACACAACTAGAATGTTTAGCCTTGATGTGGGCTTTGGAGAAGCTTCATTACTATCTAGAAGACCAGAATTTTGAACTTATAACAGACTGCAGTGCAGTAAAATCATTGCTAAACATGAAAACACCTAATAGGCACATGTTTAGATGGCAACTAGCTGTACAAGAGTACAGAGGAAGAACGACAATCACTCACAGAGCAGGAACATTGCATTCTAATGTGGATTTATTATCTAGAAGTCCTTTGCCAAATGATACTGACAACCCAGCTTATGTACCTGAGAATGAGGTTATACATATATTTGTGATTTATATAGTGGATTTAGAAGAAGAATTTATGCAAACTATATTAGAAAATTATTCATCTGATAAATATTTGTCTAAACTATCTACCATTTTTAATGATCCAACAAATGCCTCCATGAGTGCATTAATTAAAACCTTGCCTCCAAAGTATAAAAATGCATTGGAAAAAGGTAAATTATCAATTGAAGATGGATATATATATTACAGAAAAAAGTTAAGTAATGTTATCGTAATACCACCTTCTATGAAAGGGTTAATGTTGAGTACTTGTCATGATGACATCTTAGCTGGTCATTTTGACTTTAACAAAACATTAACCAGAGTTAAAAATACAGCCTGGTGGATAAACATGAAAGAAGATGTAAAAAAATACATTGAAACATGTGACTCTTGTCAGAAATCTAAAAAATTAACTGGTATGAGAGCTGGGTTGTTACAACAAATAGAGCAGCCAAAAGCTCCATGGGAAATTATAAACATGGATTTTGTAACTGGCTTGCCATTAGCAGGAAAAGATAGTTTCAATTCTTGCTGGGTAATTGTGGATAGATTAACAAAAATGTGTAAGTTTATCCCTACCCATAAAGAGGTATCTGCAAAAGACTTGGCATTATTATGGTGGACTCAGATGATGAATACTGCTGGGTTCCCCAAAGCCATAATCTCTGACAGAGATCCTAAATTTACTTCAGAGTCCTGGACATCTTTGATGGAAGTATTAGGTTGTCAATTGAAATTGTCTACAGCACACCATCCACAAACTGATGGGCTGGCTGAGAGAATGATACAAACTCTAGAAGACATGATCAGAAGATATTGTGCCTTTGGATTAGAATACAAAGACAATGTGAAATTTACACATGACTGGGTAAAATTAATTCCTGGCCTTGAATTTGCTTATAACAGCACAACTCATTCTGTCACAGAGAAGAATCCATTTGAACTCTGGCTGGGATACGTACCAAATACCCCAGTAAATAATTTAAATAAATTACCAAGTTTGGATATACACCCTGGTACTAAATCCTTTATTCATATGCAACAAATGTGTAGAAAGCATGCAGAAGAATGCATCCAAAAAGCATTTGAATATGAAAAGAAAAGGTGGGGCAAATCTCATTAAGAATTTGAACTCAAAAAGGGAGATGAATTCCTCATATCAACACTACATTTTAACTTACAAGGTAATGTTAAATTAAAGGATCCCTTTGTAGAACCTTTTGTAGTAAGTAAAATGGTTGGTAATAATGCAGTGGAAGTTATATTATATACCCCATATGATAGGAAACATCCAGTTTTCCCTATCTCATTATTGAAACCTTACCATGCAAATGATCCTGACTTATTTCCAAAAAGAAGAGGAAGGCCTAAAAAGCAACCTGAAGAAATTGTGGAAAAAGCAGAGATTGAAAAAATACTCAAGAAAAGAATCCTTACTAAAGAAAAAGGAACTGAGTATTTACTAAGATTTAAAGGGAAATCAAATGAATTTGATAAATGGATACCTGAAAAAGAAATTTCTAATTTATCCACCCTTCTTAAAAAATTTAAACAGAAATAAATTTCTGTTCAACCAGTTGAGGGGTTAAAAAACCAGTACTCATAATATTTTATTATGTTTTATTTCTTTAAAGTATAATCTTTAATGCTACACAATTAATCTGAATACCTGAAAATTACAAATAAATAAATAAAATGTATAACTTATCATTTTTTTATTGTTTTTTTTGGGTGGGCAAGTGTCAGCCTGTATATCCCCAGGACTGAGTAAAAAGTGCTTATAAGTTAGGTCAAACACATGAACTATACATGGGAACAATAAATGAGAGTACACAAACAGTATACATAAGTAAAATTATGATAATACACAAAAAAATGCCATTATAACACCTTATATACATGCATATATCCACCTTTTATAGGTCTTATGTACTTAATATTAATTTGGAATATGTTGGGGTAATCTTAAGAACCTTAAGTATAAGGCACATAATTTTTAAGTACACTTAAAGCTGTTATATTCATTTTTTTACGCAAAAAACAAGAAATGCGCTTTATTTCACTTAAAAGTTGACTATATGCGCTATAAAATTGAGAATATCAAAAATGCGCTTTGACAGATCAATTGGGCTCATTTAGGACTATTGATTTGGCTATTTAAATGCATAAAAATAACACTTTTCAAAATTGGTGTTTTTTATGCCAGAAATGGCTTCTGTGTACTGGCCACATACTGCCTGCTTTTTTCCTGTGTGAATAGCTTCATTTTTAGCAAAGTTAGCTTTTTCACACTATAATTACCCCACATTCTACGTCCAATGTGGGGAAACACACTAAAATAGGCGACAGGCTCTTATTTAGTGTCCTAGCTTAATTAATAGTGCATTGACCTTGTTTATATGCACTAATTTCATTAATAACCTCATTCTTGGAATCTTATTTCATCACCACGCTTAAATTTGCCTAATTTTAGTCAAGGATTTACCCGTGCAAGCGCCTGCCAAGGACTGCATGTAGTTACCCCACATCTCACGCTCTGTTTTAAGTTTTTTGGTGGTTTCTCAGTCAATTTTGGTTATTTTTGGATGGGAATTTCATGTAGTATAATGTCAGGATTAGCCCCTCCATTTCTACAGTAAATCCCCCTTATTCTTAAGCTATTATTAACCTTAAAAAGTCTCCTTTAGTCTTTTACATTATTGTTTTATACGCCTATACTCTCTTTTTGTCTTTTTCTTTAATTTTGATGGATTTCCCTTATTATTACAGGATTTTTGCGGTTGTTACTTGTCTAATTATTTCATGGATTACTAAGGATGTTGATGGGCAGGTCTATTAGTGGATTTGAGCTGTCATTAACTGTGTATTGGATGGTATATCAAGGGATTTATTGGGGAACTCAGTGTGTATAAAAGGAGGAGGTTTTTGGGTCTTGTTTTCTTCATTCTTTATCATTACAATTTACACCATATAACCAAATAAATTACAATATACTTTAATTAGTAATTTTATAAGACTTTTGAGTATTATCTAAATTATTTTAATCTATTTTTCTACCAACTAAAAAGATTGTAAGCCACATATAAAAATAGTGAGAATTATATTACTGAGACCTTTATTCTGAATTCTATTTTAGTATTTGTTGGATTTATACTTCAGTATTCATATAGGACCATTTAAATCTTCTAGACAAAGACTTTTCAAGCTATTTCACGTCCTTGTACTTGATCTTAGCCTGACAAAATCTGTTATTGTCTTTATATTCTAATCCAAAGGCACAATACCTTCTAATCATATCTTCTAAGGTTTGAATCATCCTTTCAGCCATTCCATCAGTTTGAGGATGGTGGGCAGTGGATAATTTCAACTCACAACCACATATATCCATCAAAGACATCCAAAATTCAGAAGTAAACTTTGGGTCTCTATCAGATATGATGGCTTTTGGAAATCCAACAATATTAAACATATGTGACCACCACAAAAAGGCTAAATCTTTGGTGGAAACATCTTTGTGGGTAGGAATGAATTTACACATTTTAGTGAATCTGTCCACTATAACCCAGCAAGAATTATAACTGTCTTTCCCTGCTACAGGAAGACCAGTGACAAAATCCATATTAATGATTTGCCAAGGAGCATCAGGTGCTTCAATATGTTGCATTAATCTTGCTCTTTTACCAGTCAATCTTTTAGATTTTTGGCAAGCATCACAAGTTTCAACATATAATTTTGTGTCTTCAGACATATTAGCCCACCATGCAGTGTTTTTAATCATGACCATAGTTTTTTCTAGATCAAAATGACCAGCTAATATGTCATCATGACATAATTTTAAGATGATTTCTTTCATTGAAGGAGAAATAACAATTACATTAGTAAGTTTTCTCCTGTAATAAATATAACCATCATCAATTGAAAACTTTCCTTTAGTCAAAGCAGTTTGGTAATTTGGTGGGAGAGTTTTTATTAATGCTTGAATTGAAGCATTCTTTGGATCATTCAAGATAGTAACCAATTTATTCAAATCAGAATCTTTTTCATATGAATCCAGAATTAATTGCAACAATTCTTCCTCCATGTCCACAATATATATACCATAAATGTGAATTTTATCATCCTCAGGGACATAAGCAGGATTGGGGTAATTATTAGGTAGGGGTAGTCTTGACAGCATATCAACATTGGAGTGAACATTTCCAGCTCTATGGATAATTGTCATTCTTCCCCTGTACTCTTGAACAGCCAGTTTCCACCTAAACATATGTCTATTTGGTGTCTTCAGGTTTAAGAGGGACTTCACAGCACTAAAGTCAGTTACCAGTTCAAACTTCTGGTCATCTAGGTAGTAATGAAGTTTTTCAAGAGCCCAAACAACTGCTAAGCACTCTAATTGAGTGGCACCATATTTCAATTCACTATTTCTTAAGGTTCTTGAAATATAACAAATTACAACCTCTGAGGATTTATCATTAATAACTTGTTTTTGGTGAAGGGCAGCACCCAGACCAACAAAGCTAGCATCTGTGTATAGGACAAAAGGTTTGTTGAAATCTGGAAGAGCCAATATAGGGGCTGTCATTAAGCAACTTTTTAATGTATCAAAAGCTTTTTGACAGTCATTATTCCAGAGAAAGGCAACATCTTTTCTGGTCAGTTTTGTAAGAGGCAAGGCTATGACCTGATAATTTTTAATATATTGTATATAATAGCCACACATACCCAAAAAACTTTGGATTTCTCTTACAAAAGTTGGTGCTTTCACATTTTGAATGGAAGCAGCTTTGTTTTGGTCTACACAAATTTGTAATCCTGACACAACATGGCCAAGGACTTTCAAAGATTGAAAACCAAATTTACACTTTTTTAAGGACAAGGTCATATTGATTTCATCCATTTTTTGGAAAACTCTATTTAAGTGAATCATATGTTCATCAAAAGTTTTAGAAAAAATTATAATGTCATCAATATAAACCATGAGCCACCCTTCAATTATTTCTTGATGGAAAGTGTTATCCATGACTTTTTGAAAAACTGAAGGAGCATTTTTAGGGCCAAATGGCGTCCTAACATACTTATATATTCCCATATGAGTAGCAATCAGTAAAAAATTTTGTGAATTTTTCTCAACAGGAATTTGATGATAACTTTTATTGCCATCCAGACAACTAATAAATTTTGCACCCTGTAAGGTAGCATGAATTGAATTAATTCTGGGCAAAGGATAAATATCATCCACAGTATAAGTGTTTAATGCTCTGTAATCTCCACATAATCTAGCCTTATCTTTTTCATAAGAAATCAAGACTGGGATATGACACAATATTTTGGGGTGACATCCACTTTCTCAATTATATTCATTTTAATAAGGTAGAAATATTATCTTCAATATCCTTTCTTTTTGTTGGAGAAGCAGGATATGTTAATTTCTTAATACTAGGAGGAATATCACTCAAGTTACAGGATAAAGTAATTTTCATTTCATCCTTAAAAACTCCTAGGACATGAGAACCATGAGCAAAAGCCATAGGAAAAGAGGTAATTGAGGCAATTATAGAATCCTTCTGCTCACTAGTTAATTGATCACCAAAAGAAGCAGTATTTATTTCAGTTAATAAACTATCCATTTCATTTGTTGGTCTACCTGTACATTGAATTAATGAGTTACAAGACTTTAACAAATATGCAGAAGATCTTCTAGGGGAAGAAATTTTGAATTTCCTCTTGCCATTCAATCCCAATGTGAAGCAATCATTGGCAGGGTCCAATTTTAAACTAAACATGGTCAGAATGTCATTACCCATAGTAAACCAATTGCTCAAATTATCATTTCTCATGACAACAAATTCCAAACAGCTCTGACAAAACCACCATTATATTTGAAGAATACAGTGGCTTTGTATTTGCCAATGGGACACAAAATAGAGCCATAACCTCTCCATTTTTCACATGTCATAGGTAATAATTTATCCATATAATCTTTATCCACTGAAGCCAGTGCCTTTTCATACACCACACTTGCTGCAGCAACAGAGTCAAGAACAACCTCAACATTTTTACCATTAATGATAACTGGTGCCTTCAAAGGGGATATGGATATAGAGCTGTCAGTAATATCTTTAATGATTTCAGCATTTTCTACGGAAGATAAATCTAAATTACACTCCTCAGAAATATTGTCTAAATATTGCACATCTTGTTCCAACATTAAGACATCCTTAAGGGAGTCATTTTCATAGGAGATATTACTGTCACAGTCACTGGAAGAATCATTGAGATCAACATCAGCATCCTCAGTGTCTGCAGTTTGTTCAACAAGATGAATTTTCTTGTCACACACATGGACCTTCTGCCAAGGTTTTTTACATTTAAAACAAGTATTAGTTGCATATTTTTTGGGTTAAACTGGGGCAGAGGGTTTACAAGGTTTTTCTGGAGGTCTGGTAGAGGGCTTAATCTGATCATGATAAGATTTCATAGGATAATTCTTTGGTTCATATCTATGGTTAAGTAATATTTCATTACAGATATTAATAAAAGAAGAATGTTCCTTTACATGCTCAGTTCTAGCCACAATAAATCTCCTAGAGAATTTGGTAATTTATAAAGAATTTTATCTCTCCAAATATCATAATTCATTTTTGGATCAATAGCTCTCAGGAGTTTTGTTACTTTCATAAGAAAAACAATTGGTTTATCAACAGAGGAAGAGATATATTTATTGTTCTCATTCAATCTCTGTTGAGCCAATCTAAATTTTGAACCACCAAACTGATTCTCAATCAAGGTTTTCCATTCATTCCATGTATAATGGATATCATCCAATAAAACAGATTCATACCACATTAAGGCTACATTGGAGAATAAAGAAATTAACTTAGAAACAATTTCTTCATCTGGTAATTTATATGACTTCTTCAAATTATCAATTCTTTGGATAAAGTGTTGCCAATCAGATGAAGAATCACCATCAAAGGTAGGGTATTGTTCCAGTTTATGCCAGTTTTTATTACTGCTAGGGTGGTCAGCCTTATGGTTTGAATTATTCAAGGTAATCAATTCTTGAAGTCTTGAAAGGTGTTCAGATATTTCATTACTGACAGAGGCAGATGGCTCATTGTGAGTATCAAAATACTTTTTGTTTGAAGAATCAGACTTCTCAGACAAGTTATCAACTGGTTTAATTGGGGCATTACAAGTGAGAGAAGAAACACCCTGTTCAGGCTGTTTATTTTTATAATTAACAGAAAGTTTAGTATTATTTCTTAACTCATCACAATTGTCATCATGAATAGCTTGTAATGTAGAAACCTTTTTCTCAAGATCAGATAATTTATTCCTTAATTCAGGGATATAAGATAGTTGATCATTAATTTTAGCAATAGATATAACATTTCTGTCCTCTTCTACTGAGAATTTATTACTCAAATTCTGGAAATCAATTTTCAATTTTCTTAATTCACTGTGCAGAAGCTTATTGTCATTTTTAAAGAAAGTATTTTCATCCATAAGTGGCTTCATATCATTGATAAGTTTATTAAGATGATTATTTTTATCAGAGAGTGATCTGTGATCATTTCTAATAGACTT
Organism: Hemileia vastatrix; assembly: GCA_030280995.1. Lineage (NCBI taxonomy): Eukaryota > Fungi > Basidiomycota > Pucciniomycetes > Pucciniales > Zaghouaniaceae > Hemileia > Hemileia vastatrix. Next base: position 563,727 of record JASXTE010000006.1, read on the forward strand.
TTGCTGAGAAAGGACGGTATTTAAAGTATCTTTCAATTTGAAATAAGCTGTGTCTTGGACAGAACTCACTTTGCAGTGTAAATGTAAATTATTTAATCTATCATTCTCATGTTTTAATACTTCTCTTAAAATTTTATCTTTGATAACATTAAAATCAAGAGAGCCTTTCAATATTTCTTCAGAAGTTTTCTCAAGTAAAACATAAATTTCAGGAGCAACAGAATCATTTTTAATTGCAAGAGAAGGATTAACTAAAGAAGTAGAGGTCAAATGTAATGGTTCATCAAAAGAAAGTTTGCTTAGAACATCATTAGGGCTACTAATTACAGGAAGTTGCCTTTTAATAGGTTTAACTTTTCTTTCACCATAGTCAATAAGATTACCTGTAGAAGAATTCTTATTAGTATAAATACCAAAATGTTTATCAACCAAATCACTTACCATGGCAGAGGAGGAAACTTCCCCTGTGCCTTCTTTCTTCTGCCTCCCTGATAAGGATGGGGCTGAGGAATAGGATTGAAGGTCTGTGTCCTGTGTGGGCCAGGGCATTAAGTTGCTGGCTGCTGAACATTCTATTGTTAATGGCTCATCAAGTAATCCCATTTCCACTGTTCCACTTGTAGAGTGTTTTAATTTTGGGTGGAGGAGCTGGGGGACTGAGAAGGTTGAGCCTGAGACTGAGGCTGACTGGGAGGCAACTGAGGAGGGGCCTGGGCCTTATTTTGGGTCCTGAGTTCCTGAACTTGATCCCACAAGGTGTCTACTTTTGCCTTGTATTTCATGTTTTCTGTCTTCAGTTCTTTGATGTGACTTGACAGATTTCTGATTTGCTGGGACAGAGGAAGTTTTTTTATTTTGAAGCCTTTTGGAAGACTTTCTTGAGGTACTGGAGGTTTTACTTCCTTCTGTTGTGCTGGGGGAAGGGGGTTTGATTTGTTTACTTCTCCTATCATTTCCACATCCTGAATTATGTGAATTTTTCTTGTTAGCATAAGATTTTTTATGTGCAACTTTAGAAGAACTCACAGTATCAGCATCATAATCAATTTCAATTTCATCCACATTCAAATTTTCCATGGTTTCACTCAATTTGGAAGACATGTTTTATCTGTGGGATAAAAAAAAATCAAGTGGTTAATATATAATCACTGATTCAAAAGGTAATTAATTATTTTTCTTTATTATACTGTTTAATTTTGAAATCACAACAATAATAATAAAAATAGAATTGATTTAATTTAATAATTTATTATTTCAATTGATTTGGATAATAAAATTTATTTAAAATGTCAAAATCTTTAAACAATAAGGTTTATTTATTATTATTTTGAATTTATCAACAATAAAAAATTTATTATTATTAGAAAAAAAAATTTCTCAAAGTAATAATAAAACTATTTATTATTTTAAATCCTAAAAACAATAAAGAAAAAGTATTATTTTAAAATAATCAAACTTTAATTTATTATTTCAAATTTATTAAAACAATAAAAATTTAAATTTAAAGATTATTATTAATGTTATAAATCAATAATCAATAATAGAATTAAATTTGGGACTAAATACACTGAGTATTATTTTTTCAACCAAAAATAATTAATAATATTTATTGGGACTAAGTATAAAATACTATTTTGGTCAACCAATAATACCAAATATTTAAGATAATTAATTTAATAATTTAAATAAAATAAATGGCTTCTAGGACTAAGAGATATACTCTATTATGGTCAACTAGGAATAAAAATAAAATAAAATATGATCACTTACACTCAGTGTTTCAGCAATTAAGCCAAAAACCCTGTTATTGCAATAAAAAATCTTGTATAATAGTTGAAAGTGGCAGAGATTTACTTACAGTAGTGATCGTTAAATCACTTGCAATATATATGACTTTTAAAAATATTTAAACCTTATATTTAGTTCCCCGGTTCAATTCACGGTCGCGGAAAAAGTTCACCTTTTCGCGCGAGTGGTCCGTGCGTTTTGATGTTCGTCCAAAATGGTCGTCAAGCTTTGATTCGTTGTTCGGAAAGGCCCTCAAGTATTGGCACGGTCGTCTAGAAGGTGGAAGAAGGAAAGAAGAAAAAGGAGGAAGAAACACAAGAAGACAAAGAATGGAAAGCAGGAAAAGAGGGAAGGACGCAAACAAGGGAAAAGGTTTAATATATAGAGTGAGTAGTTCTAATATTATTGTAATGTAAGTATTTTAGTTTCAATGCGCAGAAGTCAAATATTATAGTTTAATGTTCTTAACGCAACCTTAAGATTTTGTATATAGTATTTATTTATTTTATTTCAACTAAATGTATTACTAGTTAAAAGAAAAGGAATCAATACGTGTATAAAAATGTATAAGTGTAAATAAAGTGTAATAATGTAAGTGATGCAGCTGAAGGGGGTTCCCAAAGCCCTTATATAGCCAAGGGGCCCTCTGAAGCGCCATAAAAGTAAATACAATAACCACACAATATGGGGGGCGGACTTGCTAGCAAGTCCGCAACCTTGGACCCAAACTCACCATAGATTGAACACACATTGAGCTATTGATAAAGGAACCATTCAATCAGGGATGAACACCACTCAGCAGAACAGTTTTAGGTGGGTGTTCAAGTAGAGTTCAGTATGGGTTCAGTATGAGTTCAGTCTGAGTTCCATCTGAGTTCCATCTGAGTTCAGGTTGAGGACTTGCTAGCAAGTCCACCCCCTATATTGCGTAGTGAATAATTTATGAGTAAATTTAAGGGGTGAGAAATCAAAAAAATGTACTAAATTGTTAAAATGCAGTAGCCAAAATTTTTCACCAGTATTAATTCCCCCTGGATATTACGCATAAACAAGTACAGGACATATAAAAAATAACTAATGTTATTTAAAATAAGTATTATGCAGTACTTTTTTAAAGTGGAATGTAATATATTATTAGTTTAATTCATACAATTAATATAAGTAATTATTTTAGATTAAAATATGAGAATGTAATTAGTTTAAATGGTTTAATAAATTTAATTACATAATTTTGAGCCACAGAAGCGCCCAAAAATTAGGGATAATAATGTATAAATTATTATAAGGGTCTAATAATTAATTAATATTATTATAAGTCAACATTTTGCCTTATAAGTAGAATATAATATTATAATTAATTAATTATTATTTTATAATTATTTAAATACATAAAAATGCGCCCAATGTTTTATAGAATATAATATAATTTATGTTTATTTTAATAGTATATAATTAATAACATAACAAAATAAATATAACCCTAATTTTAATTTTATTTAATAAGGTAATTTGTACTTAATTTTTATTATGCAATATAATATTAATTTATATACATAAAAAGCATAACTTTTTGCCCTCTTTCAGGTCCAATAACTTAACATAAGTTTTACTGGGCTCCTGGTACAGCCTGGCTGACACTCCCTCACTCTAAAAAAAAACAATAAAAAAAATTCTAAGATTTTTTCTTTTTATACTTTTTTAATAGAGTGGAAAGGTTAGAAATCTCTTTTCCAGGTATCCATTTATCATGCTCAGATGATTTATTTTTATATCTCAATAAATATTCAATACCTTTTTCAGAGGTGATAACTCTGTCATTAAGAATTTTATCAATTTCTGCAATTTCTGTGACTTCCTGAGGATTTTTCTTGGGTCTTCCCCTTCTCTTAGGAAATAAGTCACTGTTGGAAGTATAAGGTTTAAGGAGGGAAATGGGAAAAACAGGATGTTTTCTGTAATAAGGAGAATACAATATAACTTCTACTGAATTATCTCCCACCATTCTTTTAACAACAAATGGTCCTACAAATGGATCCTTAAATTTTTTATTGCCTTGTAAATTGAAGTGAACAGTAGATATTAGAATTTCATCACCCTTTTTAAAAGTGTGCTCTTTATGGGATTTATCCCATCTCTTTTTCTCATATTCAAATGCTTTATCAATACAACTTTGGGCATGTTTTCTGCACAGTTGCTGCATTTGGAGAAAAGACTTCACACCAGGATGCAATTCCAACTTTGGTAATTTGTTATTGAGTATTTGAGCAGGAGTACTTGGAACATAACCTAGCCATAGCTCAAAAGGCTTTTTCTCAGTGACAGAATGAACAGTGCTATTATAAGCAAATTCAAGACCTGAAGAACTCACTTTACAATGTAAATTCAAATTATTTAATCTATCACTCTCATGTATTAACAAATCTCTTAAATTTTTATCTTTCACAACATTAAAATCAAGAGTATCTTTCAATATTTCTTCAGAAGTTTTCTCAAGTAAAGTGTAAACTTCAGGGGAAACAGAATCATTCTTTATTGCAAGAGAAGGGTTAATTAAAGAAGTAGAAGTCAAATGTAAAGGTTCATCAAATGATAATTTACTAATTACATCAATGGGGCTACTTTTTAAAGGAAGTTGTCTCTTCAAAGGTTTGACTGTTCTTTCAGGGTCCACATTATTACCTGAAGAAGGTTTGTTATTATATATACCAACATGCTTATCAAACAAATTACTTACCATGGCAAGGGAGGAAGCTTCCCCTGTGCCTTCTTTCTTCTGCTCCCCTGATAAGGATGGTGCTGGAGAGATGGATTGTAGTTTGGTGTCCTGGATGGGCCAGGGTGTTGAGCTGGTTTTTGTACATTCTGTTGGTAGTGGGTCATTAAGTAATCCCATTTCCATTGTTCCACTTGCAGAATGACTTGGTTTGGTTGAGGGAGCTGGTTGCCTGACTGGCCTGAGGTTGAGGCTGAGGTTGGGAAGCTGGGAAAGGAGGAGTTTGACCCTGTTTGTGATTTAAAAGCTCCTGCATCTGCTGCCGAATTGTGTCTACCTTTGCCTTGAACTTCATGCTTTCTGCTCTCAGTTCCTTTATATGGCTTGACAGATTGTTTACCTGTTGTGCTAGAGGAATCTTTTTTATTTTTATACCTCTGAGTGGATTGTCCTGATGTACCTGAGGTTTTACTTCCTTCAGAGTTGTTAGGTGAGAGGGGTTTGTCACTTCTCCTGACATTTCTACGTCCTGAAGGTTTTTTGTCAGCTGAATTATTTTTGTAAGATACTTTGGGAGAACCTACAGATTCAGTGTCAACATCCACATCATTCTCATCCACATGTAAGTTATCCATGCTTTTAGCCAAACTACTGGACATTTAAAACTGTGAAAAAGGAGAATCAAAATTAATTCAGATATAAATTGTTAATTAAAAATATAATCAATTGGATTTAAAAAAAAATTTTATTAAAAATCAATTAATTATAAAATAAAATGTAATACAAATAAATGAAATTACAATTATTAAGAATTAAAAACAATTAAAATGGGACCATCCAATAAGGTTTAAGAAGTCAACCAAAATAATTAATACCAAAATTAATTCAATGGTAAAATTGGGACTAAATACTGAGTATTATTATGGTCAACCAATATTCAAAAAATAATAATAAAGATAATTTATTAATTTATTAAATATTTATTGTTTTCTAGGACTAAGAGTTTTACTCTATTATGGTCAACTAGGAAAACAAAAATTAATATAATGAAAACTTACACTCAGTGAGTCAGCAATTAAGCCACAAACACTGTTATTGCAGTAAAAATATAGTACTATGAGTGAGAGGTGCAAAGGTGAACTTACTATAGTGATCCTAAAATCACTTCAAAATAAGATATAATTTAATGTAATATAAACCTAAACTATCGAACCCAAGTTCAAAACACGGTTGCAGCAAAAGTTTACTTTTTGGCTTGGGTGGTCCATGCGCTTTGTTGTTTGTTGCAAGGTGTCGTCGTCGTTGTTCGGAGAGGCCCTCAATTATCAGCCAGATGTCTAGAAGGATGGAGGAAAAGAAAAGGAAAAAGGACAAGAGATTAGGAATATTATAATATAGTAGTATTATAAATAATAAAAATAAATTATTTGTAATTGAGAAGAGAGTACGACAAGAGAATTTTGAAGAGTTGACAAAAACTGTAAAGACTTATTTATATTGCAGTATATTATAATTAATAGTTATTATTCAATGCGCAGCTGTCAATGATAGTAATAATAGACTTAAAACAACCTATAGTTATTTAGATAGTATTTTAATTAGTAATATAGAACTAATAAAAAATAATAAATAAAAATAATATATTTAAAATATGATAAGTGAGTGTATAGTAAGTGATGAGCTACCAGAGAGACTTCTAAAGCCCTTTTATAGGCAAGAGGACATTCTGGAGTGTTCCAATAGTATGTACAAAAAAGTAAAATAATGTGAAACAATTAATTAAAAGAATATAATTAAAAACATAAAAAATAAATCTGTGAATAAACAAATTTTTTTCCCATCAGTAATTTCTAAAAGAGAATAGAATTAATATAACAATTAACTACGTGAGTATGAAAAAATGAGAACTGTGAGAAAGAAATCTAAAGAAGAAATACAAATAGCTGAAAAAAGTATAATTAAAATAAAAGGAATTATTTTTACGCTTTTAAATAATCTTCATTCAGTATAAGCAATAGTAATTTAACTATTTCAAGTAAATTAACTATTAAATTAATTGAACAACTAATTAAATTAATATAGGAACTTTTTAACATGAGAATTTAAATTTAATCATATTAAATTAATTTAGTAATATTGGTGACACAATTAAGGGTCAAGGAAGCGCCAAATATTGATGGATATTATTATATGATAAGCTGTATTTAGTTTATATAAATGTTATTATTAAAATTTTAATTACTGTGTAAGTTAAATTTACACTTATAATATAATTTTGAATAACTTATTTATACATATAAATCACGCCATGATATTATAGAATATTATATTTGTTTATGTAATACAATTTATTTAATAATAAAATTAAGTATTATATTTATTTTATTCATTCACAAAATATTTATGATTTTATTTAAATAATTTTTTGTATTTACATAAAGTTATTCCTCTATATGTTTACAGTAATTTATTGTATAAATTACTGGACTCCTGAGATAGCCTGGCTGACAATATTAGTCAATTTTTGCTTAGTATAAATTTTTTAACATACTTTAAAATATGCTGCAAGTTTTTTTAGTTTTTTGTATTCAATTCTAATTAAATAAAATTTCAGAGGCTCATGTTCTTGGTTTGTGAGATAAATTCACAAGATAGATTTAATGCTCTAAATTTGATCATTATTCTCAAGTTAGAAATATTGGTTAATGGTTTTTCAATACTTTATTTGAAATAAGATACTAAAAACTATGTGTAAAAATCAGTTATTTTGGAAATTAAATTAGTGAATATATTTGATATATTTCTTAAAAAAATACTATATATATCCTCTTATATATTTCAAGTATCAAAATTCATTAAATGAATATATAATTTATTTATTTAAATTATTTTAAACTGATAGTATTATGAATTTCCAGTGAATATTCAACCAGAAAAACAACTTCATAATTTAAATTTAATTGAAATTTAAATTTTTGAAAAATATTTTTTCTTTCTATTTTAAATATTTCCATTTTTATTTGTTGGTGCTATTTAAACTCAAACATATAAAGCTATATAAATGAATGTGTTACCAATAAGTACCTTAATTATTTTTATTTAAAAGAGATATTTTTTTCATTAAATTATATTGAATATATATATGAACTATGGAACCTGTTTATAGATATTATAGGACTATATATATAAATTGAAGATTTTTTTATTCTATCATTTTGAAGCAAATTCATACTTTAATAATTGAAGATAAAATTACAGCTATTTTTTTTTTTGAAAACATATTTTAAAAAGTTTTCTATTTATTCTCATGACTTCATATCATATAATAAAAATATTTTTGATAAAAAAAATCTACTTAAATTTACATTATAATATCTACTTCTAAATTTTAAAAATTTCAAAGAGCTTCTCACAGCTTAAATAAGTTTGAACCAGTCAGGCATTGGTTTTCATTGAGTGTTCAATATAATTTCTAAAAAAGCTAAGATATTTAATTTTATAAAACTGTATGTATTTATTTCCATAAAAGATTTCTAGAAAGTAAGAGATCTCAGAGAGTTGTTTCTTTTATTGATTAAATAATAATATTCATATAAATAAATATTATAAGCTTTATTTAGCTGAGTATTTATCTATTATATGTATTTATTTATGTATATACAGTAATTATAAACCATAAGATATTAAGATTAAATTTTAGTTATATTGATAGATATTGAGTTCAATTTTCATTTGAAGCTCATAATTCATGAAAAATATTTTGTCACCTCACCAGAAGAGCTCAAATTTTAATTCAAAACCTTATAAGTTAACCTGATGAGGCCTATGAAGATGGTTAAAGCTTTAATAAAGTTTTTTTTGGCTCAAATTATTTTCTAAAATACATATTTTTTTCATCATATATATAATTATAAACCACATTACATAAAATTGTTATAAAGAAATATTATGCTACTATTAAATGGGGTTTTTTTAAATTTTATTGCTTCTAATTATTTTTATTTTAATATTTATAAATACTGATCAATACATCTGTATTTTGAATTAATGAGCATTTATAAAAATCCATACACCATAATTAAAAAATTCTATAAATGAGAGCATAAATAAAAAGCTGTTGTATGCTATTTTCAATGCTGATTTATGTCTAAAACTTCTTCAATTTAATTTTTGTACCTTATAAATTTCATGTTTTAAGTAACATTTTATGTCAGTGTACTCTGTTCTTTGCCCAAAGAGCAGAGTCCATTTTCATTTTTTCACACATAGTTTGTACAAGTCCCAACCCCTATCACTAAAATAAATACATGGTTTTAAGCCCTCCCCACCCCTCTCACAATTCTCCCAACCTTATTGTATGCCCTACCCTTTTGCACCCCATTCACCCCTCCTAACTTCTCCCAAACCCTGCTCTACACTAAAAACTCTTCAGAAACACTTAATCTGCCCTTAAAACTCTCTCCTAACCTTTTTTCTGCCCCACATAACCTTACTCACCCCTCTTTCTAGCTTCCCTAACCCTTCCAGACTCATTTTTTTAACAGCCCATTTCTCCCCTTTACCTTCCTTCCCCAACCTTTGAACCCCATCATCCTCCCTTACAATCCAGTCCCTATTTCTATCTATAAAAATAAAGTGTTAGGGAGGAGTGGGGATGTAAGCAAACTGGATAAAGAGGAGTGGAAAGAGGTTCAAAAGGGTGAGAGCAGTGGAGAGGGAGACAAGAAGGTGGAAATGGATGGAAAGGAATGAAGAGGGGAGTGTAAAGGGTGAGGAGAAAGATGAGAGGAGAGGAGGAAGGAATCTTTTGGAGGGGAAGGAGTGATACATTCTTAATAGGGAGTAAAAAAAGAGGGTGAAAGAAGATAATGATACAAAATAAATATATAAAAAACATCAAATATACAAAATATGTTACAAAGAGTAGGAACAGTAATTACCTGCATCCTAAAAACCTACAAGTCATAAAATTTTCATTTCTTCATTTACTTAAATCAAATAAAAATCTACATGTTAACGTTATAAAATTTAGAAGATGAAGAGAATTTAATTTTGATAAATATTAGTATGAAAATGTTCTTTTATTTAGTAGTAAAATATATTATGCATATTAATTTTAAAAATTATGTCTAAGTAAAGCATTTTTAGCATCATATTTATGATTTTTAAGCCTTATGTAGATATTTTAATGATTTATAAGATTAAATACCATCTAATCACACAATTAGTATATAGTTTCTTCAATTATTGAAAAGATTACAATAAATAATATCAATGCAAAAAATAATTTTTCATGAAAAAATTCACACATTATATATTATAATTTCTCCATTTATTGTTGGCCAAAGAAACTTATATAATTAATTCAGATGGTTCCTTATTAAATCTATACTTTTGTGTTTTTTAAAAATGTGCAAACAAACTGCTTAAGTAGTTTAAAAAGTATGTCTTTCTCGGAATAATTTGGGTGTGGTCTGTACTGAATTCAAATTTCTATAAAAAATATCATTCTTCATATGTCAGGATTTTTTCAAAGTATTATTAACTATACTTCATTAAATTTTCAAGTAGGATTCAGGTTGAGTTCCCCAAAATTTTAATTATTTACATTGGTGGTTTAATCACTACCTGAATCTAGGCTCAAATAGATATGAATTTGGGTTCAAGGTTTCAGACTATCTAGCAAGTCTGCCCCCCATATTGTGTAGTGAGTCTTCTTGTCAGCCAGGCTACTAAACTTACCCATTAAATAATTAATTATTTACTAGAGTAGAGATACATCTTTACCTCTCATATAATGAATTATACCTACTTTATAAATTACTTATACAATTTTGACTAATTAATAGGTAAAAATAAGTAAAGATATAATTCTATTGTTTCCTCATATATTTTATTCTGTGATAGCATCCCCATGACAGCTGAAGAGAAAACTAAAAATATTAAATATTAAATCAAATATTTTTATTTTTACTTAGAAATTTACAGAATATGAAAATAAATTAAATAAAATGGTCATATACAGTTAAATACAGTATATGGGTAGATTCTTTATAGAATAACTTTAATATTTGAGATGTCTAATTGTGGAATTGTTCTTTCTCTGATACTCATGTATATAGAATTTTTTTATTCCATAGTTTCTCTCCTTTTTGCCTATATAAGGCCTCTCAATCTGGCTGTTTTCATTCATTCTATTCTTACTTTACAAATTTATTATATACACACAAATCACATCTATTACTACTGTTACTACCTTAGTATTTACATCAGCATACTTCTAAACTTTTAAAGTAATAATAATAATAATTTTTTACTTTTTCATTCAGTATTATAATATAAAGGTAAAAAATATGTACCTCTTTTGAAATCTTGAGTTTTCCTCACCTTACATTGCCGTTTGACCTCCGTAAAATCTTCCAGAACAAAATCAACCCTTGAAAACTGGGGCCTTTATGAATAGTCATCAACCCATTTCTATCTTGAAACTGGAAACCAATGGACCAACAAATCAACACCTATAGCAATTTTTGTACAAACAACAAACAAAAAACATCAAAGGCACATGACTAATGTTTTTTGCCACAACTGGGATTTGAAACTTTCCCCAAATTTAATGTTTATATAAGCTTAATTGTCCATTATATTTGTAGTGACTATAGCGGTTATTATATGTAGGTCTCACTCTGCATACTTCATTATATATGTGTAACTTTTTACTCAGCACTTTGTAGTAGGAATTAAATTGCTCAAACTACAGGGGGAGGTGTCAGGTATATAATATTTTTTTTCTCTTAGTTGACCAAGATAGAGCAACATTGTTCTTATTCCTAGAAGTGATATAATTAATTTATTTAATTAAAAATTTATATTATTCAATTATTTCAGTTAACAAATTGTCCTGATAATTAAAATATTATTTTATTATCTCAGTTGACAATTAGTCCTGGTAATTAAGAAATATACAATATATAAATTGGTTATTTTGTTAAGAAATTTTATTAATTATTTCAGTTGATTTTTGTCCTGATAATTAATATATTATTTCAGTTTATTTTTTCCTGGTAAAAAATAATATCAATATCTTAGTAAACAATTTGATTAAAAATTTAATTAATTAATTATTTAAGTTGATTTTAGTCCTGATAAATTGATATATTTTCATTGTTTCAGTTGATAAGTAGTCCTGGAAATTGATAATAAATTAATTATTTCAGTAGATTTTTTGGTCCTGATAATTAATATACTCTCATTATTTCAGTTGATTGGTAGTCCTGGTAATTGATAATAAACTTAGCACATTTTTATTTTATCTCTTATTTTTTTTAAAAAGAAGAATAATAACTGAAAAAATATTTATATTTTGTCTCATTCCCTCAGCTCAAGTTATACAAATAATGGCTGAATCAAATATTTCTACTTCCCATGATGAGGAATTGGATCTTATTGATTATGATGCAACTTCTGTAAGCTCTTCTTTGACTACAAAATTCTCTCAAATTAATAAATAAGTAATCCAAACAGAATGAAGAAATACAGGAGGTGGAAAGCAAGAAGGAAAATCCTACCCTGGTTTCCAATTCCCAGGTACCCCCCTCCCCCCAGAAGAGCTTCCAAAAGGCTTCAAAATAAAAAAGATGCCTTTTCAGCAACAGGTAAACAACCTGTTAAATCACATCAAGTAGTTGAAGTCAGAGAACTTCAAAATAAGGGCAAAGGTAGAGTTCTTAGAAGTAAAAATTAGAAGCATGGAAACTTTTCTTCAAAAGAAGAAGAAACATCTACGGTGAGCAAAACCCCTTCCACAGTTAGCTCTTTAACAACAAGAACAAGTGGAAGTGTCAAAATGGCAATGGAAACGGCTGAACACCCAATTGGACTCTCTCCAGGCTCATAAAATGAAGCAGGCTCCTTAAGAAGGACCCTCCAGGCCCCAACATTTCAATCCCACCCCTCCACACCCTTACCAAGGAGGCAGAAGAAAGAAAAACAATAATATTCAAACTATTCCAAAACCATGGTAAGGTGTTCCATTGAATCTTAAGCTCCTTTCCTCGTTACTGATTCAGTTCCTTCAGGTAACTCTGAGATGGTAAGTAGCACTTTCACCACAAAAAATCAAGTGGAACCTGCAAGCAGGTGCCAATCCCTATATTCAGTTTTAATTTATGAGCAAATTTGATTTGATATTGCGTAATCTAGCATGCTCATAGTTTAGTGTGCAGTATTTCCAGAAGGATAACAGCTGAGCTTAAATTGTGTTAAATCAAAGATAGGGATTGGCACCTGCTATCAGGTGCCCATATTTTTTTCTGGTGTTTGAGACCAGGAGAAGCTGATTCTAGCAGAAAAAGTAATCAATGTTCTAGTCTGGTAAATACTCCTTTATTATTAATTGCTACTTCAATGATAAATCCAGAGATGGCTATTATAGATGAATCAATTGATCATGAAGTTTATGAGACTCTTGAAAATTACTCTATCTATCTCCTGAGAAATGCTCCTGATGTAGCAACTATTAATGATCAATATTTGAGAGACATCATGACAAAACAAATTAAGATAATGAATAAATTAAAATTGACCCAAAAATTTAATAGCTTGTTAACTGAAAAAGGTTACCAAGAATTGAAAGGTGAGTTGAATAGGGTATCTGATGAATTGTTTAGGTACAAATTAAATTATGAATAGAAATTTTCTTTGTGGGAAAATATTAAGAATTCTCTATCCAAAGTGCAAGAGAATATTTCTATATGTTTCCAAGAACTAGAACGTCAGAAATTAAATTTGAAAAAATTAAATGACCATTATTCATTTCTGCAAAATAAGAATCAATTATCTTTTTTAACTATCAATGAAACATTAACCAGTATTCCAAGGGTGAAAACTAGGTTAAAAAACATTGAGGAACAATTGAATTCATTTTTATTTGATAAAAAATACTCTGTCACTTCTGAGAAGGAAATTTTTGCACAGGCTACTCCACATCCACCTGAGCCAAGCTCCTCTAGAGAAGAATTAGTACAATAGAAGCCTGTAGATAGGTCTGAGTTTCCATCAAAAATTGATGATGTACCCTGCTCATCTGAAAATGTGTTAAATAATGAGATTGCAGCTCAATTTGAAAAATTTCAACTTCTTCTTACACGGAAACAAGTAAACCAGAAGGAAGCTACCTCAAATAAGAAAAATTGGCCCAAAATTGACCAATATCCAACATTTAATGGTTATTCTTCCTCTGACTGGAAGCAATTCATCTATAGGTTTGATAATATTAAGAATTCTTATGAACTAACAGATGAATAAAGTTTGTCCAAATTGATTTTTTTTTCCAATTTTGCCCTCATGTGGTGTGAATCTGTCCTCTTGGATAATAATGATTACTCTTGGGAGGATTGCAAAAAATTAATTAAAGAAAAATTTGGTGGTTCAAAGTTTAGGTTAGCCCAAAAAAGGCAGTATGAGGGGTCTAGATATAGCTCAACCTCTACAGAAAAACCTATTGATTTCCTGATGAAACTAGTAAAAATCTTGAGAGCAATGGATTCAAAGATGGATTATGAACTCTGGAAGGACAGGATCCTTTATAAATTTCCAATGTCTTTGAGAGACTTAATTGTTGCAAGAACTGAATTCTCCAGGGAGCCTTCTTCTTTATTAATACTTTTAATGAAGTTATTTTAAATAAAAGGTATGAATCTAGGAAGTTCTTCCCAAGACCTTCAGTGGAGAAAACCTTCAACTTCCAACAAAAGCTTCCTGATAAAGTTGGTAAACCCTCTTCCCATGTTGCACCTAAGAAATATGCAACAAGCACTTACTTTAAATGCAGCAAGATTTGGCAAAATGGCCATGTTTGTGAAAGGAAAATAAACCTTGTTGAAAAAACAGAGGAGCCTAATGATGACTACATTAGCACTAGATGATAGTTCAAGTGATTGTGGCAGTAACATTTTTTAGGAGTCTAACCATTAAATCTTGATGCTGGAAGAAGATATTCAATATTTAAATAATATTGACATTGATAATAATGATTTTTCCACAGTTGAAAATTCTGACACTATGCAATATAGGGGGTGGACTTGCTAGCAAGTCCTCAACCTGAACTCAGATGGAACTCAGATGGAGCTCAGACTGAACTCATACTGAACTCTACTTGAACACCCACCTAAAACTGTTCTGCTAAGTGTTGTTCATCCCTGATTTTATGGTTCCTTTATTAATAGCTCAATGTTTGTTAAATCTGTGGTGAGTTTGGGTCCAAGGTTGTGGACTTGCTAGCAAGTCCGCCCCCCATATTGTGTGGTGTGAAATCATAAGAAATCTTGAGGAAACCTCAATCATTATTTCCCTTCTCAAGGCACCTGTCTTGATTAATGGAAATAACATTGAGGTTGTTTTGGACTCTGGTGCTGGAGGAAGTGTTGTATCTGAAAAAGCACTTACTTTGGATAATCAGGATTATAAATCAAAACTTATGCCTGTCACTTCTGAAAATTAGGGAGGTTATGGCTCTGTTTTGTCCCCCATTGGTAAATACAATGCTACAGTATTTTTCAAATATAACCATGACTTTGTAAGAGCTATTTGTGACTTTTTAGTTATGAAGAATGATAAATTAAGCAATTGGTTCATAGTAGAATTGATATATTAACCAAATATGGCATTAAGATTAATCCCTCAAACCAATGCTTCACAATGGGGTTGAATGGGAAGAGAAAATTTAAAATTTCCTCCCCCAAAAAATTATTAACACCAGGATTGAGAACATGTCATTCTGTAGTTCAATATAAAGGAAGATCTACAAAAGAAATGCCTGCCCTTCTGTCTGAAATAGACACAGCTTCTTTTGTAGAACAACTTTCTGGTGAAAAAAAATATTTCATCATTCAGTTGATAAAATCTTTTCCTATGGCCTTTGCTCATGGGTCACATTAATTAGGATTGGTAAAAGAAGAAATTAAGCTTTCATTATATTGTCCATTAGCTGAAATACCACCTAGTTTAAAAAAGAAGCATTATCCTGCTTCCCCCACAAAGAGAAGAGATATTTAAGACAATATCTCTACCCTTTCAAAAATGAATATTATTGAAAAGGTAGTTGAAACACCTAAAAAAAAATTTAT
Source organism: Hemileia vastatrix (assembly GCA_030280995.1). Lineage (NCBI taxonomy): Eukaryota > Fungi > Basidiomycota > Pucciniomycetes > Pucciniales > Zaghouaniaceae > Hemileia > Hemileia vastatrix. The sequence goes on from JASXTE010000006.1 coordinate 579,354, forward strand.
CTCACCTTTCATAATTTCTTATGAAAAATACAAAGCCAGTTTATGTGGTGATTATTGAGCATTAAATACTTTTATTGTAGATGATATCTATTCTTTATCCAGAATTATCTCTATCCATTCTACCTTAAAAGGTGCTAAATATATCAGCTGCTTAGATAGTAATAAGAGATATCACCAGGTACCTGTTGAGAAGAATTCACAGATTTTTTTAATGATTTCTACTCATATGGGTATATATAAGTATTTTATTTTTCCATTTGGCCCCAAAAATTCCCCTTCAGTTTTTCATGAATTTACGGATAACACATTCCATCAGGAAATAATTGAAGGATGGCTAATGGCTTATATTAATGATATCATCATATTCTCTAAGACATTTGAGGACCACCTTAACCACCTGTGTAAAGTGTTCCATAAAATGGATGAGATAATTATTACACTTGCCTTGAAAAAAATGCAAATTTGGTTTTCATCCTTTGAAAGTGCTTGGTCATGTTGTCTCAAAATTACAGATATGTTTTGACTGGAAAAAAGTGACAGCTATACAACAGGTAAAAGCTCCTACTACAGTCAGAAAGCTCCAAAGTTTTTTGGAAATGTGTGGATACTAGAGACAATATATTAAATATTATCAATTCATAGCATTACCCCTCATCCTATTACCTAGGAAAGATGTTGCTTTTGTCTGTAGCAGTGAAAGACAAAGAGATTTTGAAACTATGAAAAAAAAATTGATTTCAGCACCAACTATTGCCTTTCCTGACTTTACTCAACCATTTGTTTTGTACACTGACTCCAGTTTCATTAGCCTTGGTGCTGCTCTCCACCAAAAACATGTTATTAATGACAAAGTATTAGAAGTAGTAATTTTTCATATTTCAAGAGTCCTAAAAAATATTGAATTAAAATATGGTGCCACTCAAGTTGAGTGTTTGCCAGTTTTGTGGGCTCTGGAAGAGACTACATTATTATCTGGATGACCAGAAATTTAAACTTGTCACTGACTGCAGTGCAGTAAAGTCCCTCTTAACCTTAAAAAAACCTAACAGACACATGTTCAGATGGTAGTTGTCTGTTTGGGAATACAGAGGAAGGATGAAAATAATTCATAGGGCTGGTATTGTTCACTCAAATGTGGATATGTTATCAAGATTACCTTTTCCAAATGAATACTCTAATCCTGCATACAATCCTGAGGATTTTATAGTTCACATTCATGAGATATATGTTGTTGATATAGAGGAAGAACTATTACAGCCTGTTCTGGATTCATATGATAAAGACACTGACTTAAAAAAGCTTTGTACTAAATTAAATGATCCAAAAAATGCTTCATTACAAGCATTAATTAAAACCCTCACACCAAAGTACCAGATTGCTTTGGAAAAAGGTAAATTTTAAATTGATTAAGGCTAACTCTATTTTAGAAGAAAGTTGAATAATGTTATTATTATTCCTCCATCTATGAAAGAAATCATCTTGAAAATCTTTCATAATGAAATATTGGCAGTAAATTTTGATCTTGAAAAAACAGTGATCAGAATTAAGAACACTGCTTGGTGGGTTAATATGTCTGAAGACACCAAACTATATGTTGAATTCTGTGAATCTTTCCAAAAATCAAAAAGATTAGCTGGAAAAAGAGCTGGATTGATGCAAGATATTGAATCTCTTGATGCACCATGGCAGATTATAAACATGGACTTTGTAACAGAATTTCCCATTTCTGGGAAAGACAGTTATAACTCTTGCTTGGTTATTGTGGACAGATTTACAAAAATGTGTAAATTCATCCCTACTCACAAGGATGTTTCCACTAAATAATTATGCTTCTTGTGGTGGTCTCATATGCTTAATACTGCTAGTTTCCCAAAGGCTATAGTCTCTGACAGAAACCCTAAATTAACTTCTGAATTTTGGATGTCTCTGGTTGATATTTGTGGTTGTGATCTGAAACTTTCTACTTCCTATCACCCCCAGACTTATGGATTAGCTGAAAGAATGACTCAGAATTTAGAGGTCATAATAAGAAGGTATTGTGCCTTTGGCCCTGAGTACAAAGACAAAGACAGGTTCACTCATCATTGGGTCACCTTACTTCCTGGTTTGGAATTTACTTTAAGTAGCACTGCTCATTCTGTTACTCAGATAAAGCCTTTTGAGCTCTGGCTTAGATATGTTCCAAATACTCCTTCCCAAATTGTCAATAATAAAATACCTAAATTAGATTTACATCCTGGTGTAAAATCTTTTCTTCAAATGCAACAACTTTGCAGAAGTCATGCTTAAAAATTTACTGAAAAATCTTTTGAAAATGAGAAGAAGAGGTGTGATAAATCCCATAATGAATAAACTTTTAAGAAGGGTGATGAAGTACTGATTTCTACAGTCCCCTTCAATTTACAAGGTAATAACAAATTAAAAGACCCATTTTTAGGTCTATTTGTTGTCAGAAGAATGGTTGGTGATAATGCAGTTGAATTTATCATGTATTCTCCATATGAAAGGAAACAGCTTGTATTTCCAATATCTCTTTTGAAACCTTACACATTCAATATTGATTTATTTTCCAAAAGGAGGGGAAGACCAAAGAAAACCCCTAATAAAATCACTGAAACAGCAGAAATCGATAAAATTCTAAATGACAGAATTATCACTTCTGAAAAATGTACTGAATCCTTACTGAGATTCAAGAATAAATTTTCTGAATATGATTCTTGAATTCCTGGGAAAGAGATATCTAACCTTCCTGCTCTAATAAACAAATATAAAAAGAAAAAATCATAGCATTTATTTTTATTTTTTTAGAGTGAGGGAGTGTCAGCCAGGCTACTAAACTTACCCAGTAAATAATTAACTATTTACTAAAGTAGGGATACGCCTTTACCTCTCATTTAATTAATTACACTTACTTTATTAATTACCTATACAATTTTGACTAATTAATAGGTAAAAATAAGTAAAGATATAATTCTATTGTTTCCTCACATATTTTATTCTGTGATAGCATCCCCATGACAGCTGAAGAGAAAACTAAAAATTTTAAATTTTAAATTAAATATTTTTATTTTTATTTTTACTTTGACATTTACAGAATATGAAATTTAATCAAATGAAATGATCATATACAGTTAAATACAGTATATGGGTACATTCTTTATAGAACAACTTTAATATTTGAGATGTCTAATTGTGGAATTGTTCTTTCTCTGATGCTCATATATATAGAATTTTTTGATTCCATAGTTTCTCTCCTTTTTTCCTATATAAGGCCTCTCAATCTGGCTGTTTTCATTCATTCTATTCTTACTTTACAAATTTATTATATACACACAAATCACATCTATTAAAACTTTTACTACTTTAGTATTTACATCAGTGTACTTCTAAACTTTTACAGTAATAATAATAATAATTTTTTACTTTTTCATTGAGTATTAAAATATAAAGATAAAATATATGTACCTCTTTTTAAATCTTGAGTTTTCCTCACCTTTCATTGCCGTTGGACCACCATAAAATCTTCTAGACCACAAGCAAAACTTGACACTTCTTCACACAATGTCCTGCTAGATAGAGAATCTTGAATTTCGAAAGTTTTCCTGGATTATGAAGAAAACTAAAAGATAATAAATTAATTTGTTCCACCAATCTAGTTATAGGCACATCTGGTAAACTTGGACTACTAATCCACACTAGTGATAGTGCATCAATCTGAAACTCAAAATGTTGCCCCCAAAGCATCCACTGAAACTTCTTCAGGATCTTTGCAACTTCACATAGCTCCAGTTTATGCTATGAGTACCTAGACTTTATCTGTGTAAAATTCTTTAATTCATAAAGGAAAGGACTATCATTACCTTCCTCATCCTCTTGTATTAAAATTGAAACTACTTCAGACACACTTAAATCCACCACTGGAGTAAGATTTCCAGTGCCTGGTGCATATTCCAATTTCTTTTAGAGAATATCTTTTCCTAAAATTATCTTCAACAATTTGAATGCTTCTTCACATTCCTCTTTCCAAATCCATTCAACATCTTCTCTTTTTAAGTGCCTTAATGGAGAAGATAACAAGGCAAAATCACAAATTAAAATTCTTACTTATCTACAAATACCTAAAATCGCTCTAACTTCCTTTAGTGTTTCTTGGTCTTGGCCACCTAATTACCTTATTTTTCAGTTTTTCTACAACAATCCTCCTTTTACAACATACAACATGTCCAAAAATATATAGAGCTGGAACACAACATGAAAATGTTAATCCAGCCTCTGCTATCCTAAATAGCACTCTTTCAAGCATGAAACTATACTTCCAAATGAACCTTCTGATGCTTGGGTTCTCCTCCAGAATCTCACCATCATAATAAGTAGCTGGTCATTTTATTCTTCCATTGTCAATAAAAATTCCTAGTTGTTCTGGAATTTCATCCTGCAGTATCCACATCATCTGTGCTTGATATACAAACACAGAATTTTTTGTGCCTTGGGGTAACCTTGCAAACCTGAAGTGTCAGTTTATGCTAGTACTTAAGTATGATTTAATATTAATTATTAATGGTCCAACTACTTATTAAGAAATGATTTAGTGATTAAAACTCAGGTGAAGACTAATAAAATAGTTATTCTCAATTTAAACTCACAATACTTGAATGTTATGTGTGCTAGTGGTAGAAAATAGAATAATAAAATATAGTTATAGCTTATATAAAGATAGTATCAATTTATAAATGCTTTATAATATATTTCTATATGATAATAATTGTGTTGTAGTTTTTATTTGAGTTGTAGTAAGTAAGTGATGTCTAATAACCCGTCAAAATCCTCTCTTACTTATACCGAAATCCACTGGAGTGCACAGACCTACAATCCAGATGATGTCACTGCTATCCCTGGAAATTAAAGCACTTTGAGGGCCCATCACCTCCCCATGGCGTCTACTTCAAGAAGTCTCAACACCCAGACCTCCATTAAGGACCCTCCATCACAATTAATGATACCACAGACCCATACCATAAATAGAATAAACAGATCAAAGCGGATACCATAAAGAAACAGGTAAAATAACTCATCCAAAGAGGATAAAATGAAACCCAAAATATATAAAGGAACAAAATTGACTTTCCAAGCTCCCAATAACATCCCCAAGTATCCATATTAACCCAGTAATCATATCCCAACTCATAAATCCGTGAAAATCTATCCAAGCAGATTAAGTTGTCCAAACTGGATATATGCGCCTGAAATAGGTGTATATACTTTTGTAGGCATTTTGAGTCCACTTAATACTTCCATTTTATCTAAATTAAGCAGAAAAATAAAGTTTATAGGCTATTAAGATGTTAAAACCCACTTATAGACCTAAATATACATAATATAACTACATATTTCACTGAATATGAGATTTATATATACATATAAACTTATGTATGTCTATAATTATTTAATATCACTTAAGATAAGTATATTATGACTCCATTAACACCTTAATAAGTAATATTAGGCTATGAATAAGCTGTTTAAACTACTATAAGTCATATAATAGTGTAATAATTATATATATATGTATTATAACCATATATATAAATATTTTAACTTTATTTTTAAGTAATAAGCTTAATGTAATTAAGGTTATCTTATTTTAAACATAAGATTTACTCAGTCCTGGAGATACCTAGGCTGACACTATCTCACCCAAAATAAACAATAAAAAAATGTTAAGACATTTTGATTAATAAGTAAGGAGTGAATAGAAAAATAATTTTAAAATTTCTATGATACATATATTGAATTAAACAGTATTATATGGATTTAAATTTTTTCCAGAGATTTTTAAGATCAGAGATTTCATTTTATGGAATCCAATGGTCATATTCACTTGATTTATTTTTAAGCCTTAATAGATGCTCAACTCCCTTTTCTTTAGCAAGGTGTCTTTTTTTAAGTATCTTTTCAATTTCTGCCTTTTCAACTATTTCTTCAGGTTGCTGTTTATGCCTTCCTGATCTTCTTGGAAATAGAGCAGTATCATTAGAATGGTATGGTTTTATAAGAGAAATAGGAAATACTGGATGTTTTCTATCATAAGGTGCATATAGAATAACTTCAACAGCATTGTTACCAACCATCTTTTTTACTAAAAATGGTCCAATGAATGGATTATTCAATTTAACATTACCATTTAAATTGAAATGTAGTGTATAAATAAGGACTTCATCACCCTCTTTGAACATTTGTTCTTTATGGGCTTTATCCCATCTTATCTTCTCATACTCAAATGCCTTATTTATACATTCTTGAGCATGCTTTCTGCATAATTCTTGCATCTGAAGAAAAGATTTTGTACCTAGATGGATATCCAATCTAGGTAATTTATTAAGAGTTTTAGCAGGGGTATTAGGTACATAACCCAACCATAGTTCAAATGGCTTTTTGCCAGTGACAGAATGTACTGTACTATTGTATGCAAATTCTAAACCTGCGATCAGAGTTACCCAATCATGCGTAAATTTTTCATTGTCTTTAAAGTCAAGACCAAAAGCACAATATCTTCTTATCATATTTTCTAAAGTTTGTATCATTCTTTCTGCTAGCCCATCAGTTTGTGGATGGTGTGCTGTAGAAAGTTTTAATTGACACCCTGAAACATCCATAAGTGATGTCCAGAACTCAGAAGTAAATTTAGGATCTCAGTCTGAGACTATTGCTTTGGGGAAACCTGCTTTATTCAACATTTGTGTCCACCATAAAAAATGTAAGTCCTTTTCAGAAACCTCTTTGTGGGTAGGAATAAATTTACACATTTTTGTAAGTCTATCTACAATTACCCAGCAGGAGTTATAACTCTTATGCCCTGCTATTGGCAAACCTGTTACAAATTAAATGTTAACTCTTTCCCATGGATCGTTTGATTGCTCAAGTTTTTGTAATAAACCTGCTCTTTTGCCTGTTAATCTTTTAGATTTTTTGAAAAGAATAACAAGTCTCAACATATTTTTGAATATCATCAGACATGTTAATCCACCAAGCTGTATTTTCTACTCTGGTTAATGTTTTATGGAAGTCAAAATGACCTGCTAATATATCATCATGACATATGCTTAACATTAACTTTTTCATTGAAGGGGGAATTACAATTACATTGCTTAATTTCTTCGTGTAATATATAATACTATCCTCAATGGAAAATTTTCCTTTTTCTAATGTTTCTTTATACTTTTGTGGTAATGTTTTTATTAAAACACTCATTGAAGCATTAGATGGATCATTTAATATTGTAGTAAATTTACTCAAGTCAGGATCTGAAGCATAATTATCAAGAATTGATTTCATGAATTCATCCCCAAGATCTACAATATAAATGCCATAAATGTTAATAATCTCTGTTTCAGGAATATAAGAAGGATTACCATCATTATTGGGTAGAGGTACTTTAGATAACAGAGCTACATTAGAGTGTAAGGTTCCTGCTCTATGTGTAATAGTCATCCGCCCACTGTATTCTTTTACAGCTAATTGCCATCTAAACATATGTCTATTAGGAGTTTTCATTTTTAAGAGTGACTTAACTGCACTTCAGTCATTTATTAACTGAAATTTTTGGTCTTCAAGGTAATAATGTAGCTTTTCAAGAGCCCATACTACTGCCAAACATTCAAGTTGAGTAGCACCATATTTTAATTCCCTACTTTTTAAAGTACGTGAAATATAGCAAATTACTACTTCTGAAATTTTTCCTTCGATAAGTTGTGTTTGATGCAAAGCAGCACCCAGACCAATAAAGCTTGCATCTGTATACAATACAAAAGGCAATTAGAAATCTGGTAATTCCAAGATAGGAGCTGTCATTAAACATTCTTTCAACTTATCAAAAGCCTGTTGTCTTTCATTATCCCAAATGAAAGCTTCTGATTTCTTTATCAGTGTGGTCAATGGTGCAGAAATTAATTGGTAGCTCTTTATATATTTTCTATAATAACCACACATACCATGAAAAAATTGTAAATCCTTTAAATTTTGAGGAATTCCAATATTCTTGATTGTAGCCACCTTATTTTGGTCTACACATATTTTTAAGCCAGATACAATATGACCAAGCACTTCTAAAGACTCAAACCCAAACTTACATTTTTTTAATGGAAGAGTCATTTTTATTTCATCCATTTTTTGAAATACCTTCTTTAAATGGATTAAGTGTTCATTATATGTCTTAGAGAACACTATAATGTCATAAATGTATAGCATTAACCATCCCTCAATCATTTCATTATGTAATTTTATATCCATTAACTTCTGAAATACTGAAGGAGCATTTTTTGGTCCAAATGGCATCCTGACAAATTTATATATTCCCATATGTGTTGTTATCAAAAAAAAGTTCTGTGAATTCTTTTCTACAGGAATCTGATGGTACCCTTTATTTCAATCTAGGCAACTTATATACTTAGCACTTTTAAGGGTAGCATGTATAGAGGCAATCCTTGGCAAGGGACAAATATCATTCACTATGAATGTATTTAATGCTCTATAATCACTGTACAATCTTGCTTTATCTTGTTCATAAGAAATTAGCACTGGTGATATTACACAATATTTTGGTGTAGTTTGAACCTTTTCAAGAATGTTCATTTTTAATAACATCTTAATATTATCCTCTGTGTCTTTCCTCTTCATTGGTTATGAAGGGTATGGTTTCTTTTTAAGACTATCAGGAATATTATCCATATCACAGGTTAAACTAATTTTCATCTCATGATCTTTTGCAAGGCCAAGCTCATTGTTCCCATATGCAAAAGCCATTGGAAATGCTTTAATTAAGTCCAAAATATTTGTTTTCTCAGCTTTACTTATCTGAGTGCCAAATGATGCTTTTGAAATTTCTGTTTCCAGAAGTTCCACCTCATTGGACTCTCTTCCTTTGCTAGGAATACTTATTACTGACTCAATGTTTAATACCATGTTAAAAGAATTTATTTTAAATTTTCTTTTACCATTCATTCCAATTGTAAAACTATTATTAGCAGGGTCTAATTTCACACCAAACATAGTCAGAATGTCATTTCCAATGATAAAACAGTTACTACAATTAGTATTATCCATTACTACAAAGTCACAAGTTACTCTAACATAACCATGTTGATGTTTAAAGAGAACAGCAGCTTTGTATTTACCAATGGGGTGTAGTACTGATCCAAGACCTCTCCAATTTTTACTTTGAAGGGGTTAAAGCTTTGACTTATACTCACTATCAATTTTCTGTAATGTAATTGTTGAAACAACAGAACCAGCAGCTCCTGTGTCCAATACTATATTTACATTTTCTCCAGAAATGATAGCTAGAACTGCAATAGGTGTCATTTTTAAGTTATCAGCTTGTATATCCTTAATGATTTCAGCATCCTCAAAATTCATTAAAGATTCATTTGAGTCCATATTTAATATTTGAGTTTCAAAGATGGAAAAATAATCTTCCAACATACAGACTTCATTCTCATCACTATATGAGATATTACTGTCATAATCACTTGAATCTTTACTTTTTTCTGTTTCATTTTCAGATTTATGCTGATTTTCAACAATATTTATATTATTCTCACATTTGTGACATTTTACCCAAGGTTTGTTACACTTATAACAAGTATTAGTTTCATACTTTTTAGGTACTACAGGTGCAGTAGGTTTTTTCTGCTTCTCCTGAAGTGTTTTTAAATTCTGATTTTTCACAGGTTCATTATTTATTTTATAAGTAATGTACCTTGCTTCATACTTATGGTTTAATAATATTTCATTACAAATATTAATAAATTCAGAATATTCATTAACCATTATTGTTCTAGCTACAACAATGTCTCTGACAGATATAGATAATTTATATATTATCTTATCTTTCCATAAGTTGAAATCCATGTTTGGCTCAATGGCTTTTAATATTTTATTTAAATTCATTAAAAATACCATAGGTTTGTCACCATTCAACAGATTATACCTAGTTTTCTCATATAATCTTTTCTGAGTGATCCTGAATTTAGAACCTCCAAATTGTTTTTCAATTAGTTGTTTCCATTCAGCCCAAGAGTAGTCTTTACCCTCACTCAAAACAAATTCAAAACATAATAAAGCAGCATCCTTAAATAAAGAGATTAGTTTTGATGTTATTTCTTCATCTGGTAACTTATATTTGAATTTCAAGTTGTCAATTCTTTGAAGAAAATTTTGCCAATAAGAGCTGGCTTCCCCATCATAAGTTGGGTACTGATCAATCTTTGGCCAGTTTTTTTGATTGGATTTTATTTCACCAATCTTAGGTAAATTCAATAACTCATTCACTTTAGATAAATGGTCTTGTATTTCCTCTTGCACAAATTTGTGACTTACATTTGTATTTTCAGACTTGACACTACCACCAAATGGTTTTACTTGTGGTAGTATGGGGAATGATTGAGATTCATTTTTGCCAATGAAAGGATTTTTATAATACTGAGTATACTTATGATTATCCTGATTCATTAGTAGATTAGCAGTTTGAATCTCAACTTTAGTTAATCTTTTTAACAGATCAGAGACACTTTGATTTGTCTGTGAAAAAGATAACTTAGTTCTTGATTCAGTTCTCAATAAATGTGCTTCATACAACTTTTCTAACTCACAGAATTCGTTTGAAAGTTTACTATATTTATTACTCAAAGAATCATACTTTAGAGTTAGAGCCAATTGTTCATTCTCTAATTCTTTATTTCTTGTTTCCAGTTGAGAAATGTTCAATGTCAAGGACAAAATTGTATCACTTGTGAGCTTAATTGTCTGTTCCTCACACTCAGTCATTCTATTCCATAATGCTGAAACAATTCTATGGACAGTTGCGTTATTATTAAAATACTCCATGTCTTCCTTCTCAATTTTTTCACTGTTTTGTGAACTTCTCATCTCACTAGTTAGTGGTGCCAACTGAGTGTTAACTGTATTATTATTATAAATAGTACTGTTGTTATTAACAAAAGATAAATCAGATGTATTAACATCAAAACCCAATTGTCTTAAGTCCTCCTCAATTTTCTGTACAGATTTTACATCAATAACATTACCTATATTGTAATCATCAGTATTGTGTTCAATCTGAGAGGGTAATCTACTTACCACAGGATTTGTGTAAGCCCTTATTTTTGGCACTTTTGCTTTCCTTTGTAGGGGTGAGCTGAGGAAGTCTGATGAGGGGGAGGATCCCTGTTGCAATTGTGACTGGACCATTTCTGGTGGAACCAATCCCACTTCCATTTCTCTACCAGGATTTTTTCATGGGAATGATGCGACTCTCCTTGGGTAGGGGGTTGTTGACTTGGCTGCCCTACCTTTAACTCTTCCAAGGTTTGATTCATTTGTTAGAAACCCACCTTGCACTTGTTTTGCAACTGCTCTACCTCCTTTAGCATGAAAGACTTTGATTCCTCAAATTTCAGAACCTGCTTTGCCAGATGGGACAGTTTATCCTTCAGAGGAGGTGAAGTATTTTTGTTTGTTATATTTTTTATAAGGGCGTCCTTTTCCTCTATACTCATAGACTCTGGTTGTGGGTAGGATTGACCCTCCATGGTGATGTCCTGCAGAAATGTTTTTAGCTTTAGACCTGGTGTTATAAGCAGGTTTTGCACTTAAATTGTCCTGTGGAGCACTCATTGTGTCTTTAAATAAAAATTTTACATGTCTACAAAAGGGAAAACCTATATGGTAATTATTAGACAAAAAATACTAGCTATACAATTACTAATAAAAGCACTGGAGCTTACCCTGAATTAATATCTTTATTTATTTAAATAAAATATAAGAAAAATTTGAAAAAATCTGTTAAAAATTAAATAATAAGTTTAACTAGACCTTGATAAGGGTGAATAATTAGCTTACCAAGCTTGAACCAAATACTAAGTTAATTGGGTGTTATATTGGTGACCAAATACCAAGTGAAATTGGGTTTATATTGGGTACAGTTACTACTGTAAATACCTAATTTTTATTATGAAAAATTAGTAAAATTATTATAAGGGTTGCTTTCGGCAATCAATGAGCTATGATGACCCACTAATGTTCTGCAGACCCATTATTTGGTTTGTTTGAGATATACTAGAGTAAAAATCATGTCGTAAGGCTTATACTAAATAATAAGTAATAACTAAGGAAAGACCCCCAATTGTCAGTTTATGCTAGTACTTAAGTATGATTTAATAGTAATTATTAATGTTCCAATTACTTATTAATAAATGATTTAGTGATTAAACCTCAGGGGAAGACTAATAAAATAGTCATTCTCAATTTAAACTCACAATACTTGGATGTTATGCATGCTAGTGGTGGAAAATAGAATAATAAAATATAGTTATAGCTTATATAAAGATAATATCAATTTATAAATGCTTTATTATATATTTCTATATGATAATAATTGTTTTTAGTGCTTATTTAAGTTTTAGTAAGTAAGTGATGTCTAATAACCCGTCAAAATCCTCCCTTACTTATACCAAAATCCACTGAAGTGCACAGACCTTCAATCCAGATGATTTCACTGCTATCCCTGGCAATTACAGAATTGTGAGGGACCATCACCTCCCCATGGCATCCCTTTCAAGAAGTTTCAACACCCAGACCTCCAGTAAGGACCCTCCATCACAATTAATGATACCACAGACCCATACCATAAATAGAATAAACAGATCAAAGCGGATACCATAAAGAAACAGGTAAAATAACTCATCCAAAGAGGATAAAATGAAACCCAAAGTATTTAAAGGAGCAAAATTAACTTTCCAAGCTCACAATAACATCCCCAAGTATCCATATTAACCCAGTAATCATATCCCAACTCATAAATCTGTGAAAATCTATCCAAGGAAGCAGATTAAGTTGTCCAAACTGGATATATGCGCCTGAAATAGGTGTATATACTTGTGTAGGAATTTTGAGTCCACTGAATACTTCCATTTTATCTAAATTAAGCAGAAAAATAAAGGTTATAGGCTATTAAGATGTTAAAACCCACTTATAGACCTAAATATACATAATATAACTACATATTTCACTGAATATGAGATTTATATATACATATAAGCTTATGTATGTCTATAATTATTTAATATCACTTAAGATAAGTATATTATGACTCCATTAACACCTTAATAAGTAATATTAGGCTATGGATAAGCTATTTAAACTACTATAAGTCATATAATAGTGTAATAATTATATATATATGCATTATAACCATATATATAAGTCTTTTAACCTTATTTTTAAGTAATAAGCTTAATTTAATTAAGTTTATCTTATTTTAAACATAAGATTTACTCAGTCCTGGATATAACTAGGCTGAAATGAAGCACCCCAATAGAGTTTCCAATATAGCCATTGGTCTTGAAAATTCATCCAATATGCACTCATTGTAGCCTCTCATGATATCTCCTAATTCATTACATGCACATCTTGAAAAAGATTCTACAAACTCCTCTGGTGTTGGTGGTAATCTTACATCTTTCACTGTGACCTTGTTCATTTCCCTTAAAGCATGAAAAGCCCTTAATTTCACATTATTCTTGATGACACAAAATACTGGAGTTGAATAGCTAGAAATTGACTTCTCACACAGGCAAGATATTAAAGCTTCTCTAATTAATTACATATATTCCTCTCTTATAGCCACTGGTATAGGAAACTCTTTTTTCTTCCATGGTGCATGAGTTATAACTAGAACAATATAAGGTTTTACATAAGTATGCTTTAATAAGCCCCTTTCATCTTCTATAAATTCAATAGCCTTCTCTCTAAGAAACATAACCTGTAACAACAAATTCTTCTTCTCCTGTTAAAACCAATCCTCTGGTCCAAAATTAACCATCTGAATCCATTCCAATGTTATCCTGTTAGTAGGCATTAATTCAGTTGGAATGTTTGTTAAAGGTGTATCATATGGATTTCTCAATAGTGCCAACCTCTGAAAAGGTGGATTTAAATCTGGCATTGGTACATTTACTGGCTCATACTTTGAAGCTAGACAGTGCCAGCTACTACCTTCATTACTTAATATAAAACCCTTCCTAATATAACTTTGGGTTATGCCTAAATTCTTTTTTTGTCTTTTCTTCTTAATATAAGCATAGAAAAATTCATAATCAAAGAAATTAAAAAGTCTAGGCACAATAGACTCTATAGTAGTATTAACCACACACCTATGAAGCACCAATTCACAAATCCCTACTTTTACTGAATGATAACTATCTGGTTTCCTCTCATCTTGGGAGATAGTAATGCCTAAAAGTTCAGCCCCTAATGAAAAAATTGGTGCCTCCCTGTTGAATGCCCATTTCCTTCCACCTCATAAAACTCTCTTTATTTCTCTAAACTCACAGCTCCAACATACTTAGTCTCCCAGTGACCATCCTTAGGCACTACTAAAACTGCTGTTACTGGAATACCATCATCACCCATAATCCTGATTCCTATGGTTTTATTTAAGAAATAATCTATATTTGCTAAATAATCCATTAAAAAAGTGTTCCTAAAACTGGGTTTACCGCCTGCATAGGAAAATAAAAGTGTAAATATCTTGAATCTCCTGAAACTCGTGTATGAACTTATTTAGCTACCACTATTACTGGTAACTTACCACCAACAATACCTGTGACAGTTCCTTCACCATATTTTACTGGTAAAACTAAATCTACTGCATCTTCCACTGATACCACATTGATCTAAGAGACAGTATCTACCAGCGCTCTTATCTGCTTTCCATCAATTGTGACAGTTAAATACCCTAATGAACCTGCATTGTGTGGGACACTTGGAAATACAAAAAACTGGCTGGAATGAATGTTCAGCCATATCACTCAACACAATTAAAAACTCTTTTCTTCCTAAATTTATCTACTATTCCATTTGCTACATCTGGCACTACTTCTGTTAGCATCCCTAATGTAACTGAAACTGTCATATGTAAACATTTTGCAACTAAATCTTCAGCTGCCTTTAGAAATTCAGAATAAACTGGGCACTGCATCTTCCGTTTTAGTTGAGCTGTCTTTTCTCCAGCTTTTTCCCTTCCAGGTGGACTCTTTGGAGTACTATGCTTAGCTCCTGGAATCCCTTTGGCTGACAATGCTCTTTGTTTTACTACTTCTGGCCCCTCCAACAATGGTTGGTCCTCAACCTGTTGATCCATGTCATACTACATTTTGTTCCCAGTTTTGTCCTCCATTTCTACATCCTCAAGTGGTAGTTGTTTATTTTCTCTTTTAGTATAACCTACCTCTTCAATTTCTTCAAGGTTAGTGTATTTAGCACCAGCCCTCCTTGGCCTGCTAATAGTTGGTAGTGTCATATTTTTATTCTTTAAAGCAAGAATTTCTAACCACACTGAAGTAATTGGCACTGCCACTGATCCCTCTTTAAATTTAAAATCTAAGACTGCACAAGTTACTGAAAACTGACTAACTTCTCATTCTTGTCCTTTGATTCAGGCTCCTTGTCTTTACTATTTTTACCTTCCTTAGCTTTCTTATTAATATGGTCAATAACTTCAGCATGCATCTCTTCATCTTTATCCACCGTAAGATTTTTAACATCTTCAATAATTAGCTTAGTTCCATCGTCATAAACTACCCTATATTTTTTATCTTTTTGAAGCTCATTAAACCTCATCCTAGTATGTCCCTTTTTATTGCAGCAATAACATACCATACTAGCTACTTGAGATGTTTGAGGAGGTTATTTGGGTTTGAATGATTCCCTTGCTTTTTCCACCTCATTTATTTTCTTCTCTTGATCTATAATCTGCTCCAAAACTGACTCTGGGTTCTTATTTAATGCCTTAGCCTTAGGTGTTGAGGCTAAATAAGGTGAGCCTTTTTTTGAAAAAATTTCTATTACTTCTGTTTCTTCTAATGAAACCCTTTCTTCCCTGCACTCAACTCAATTCAGCTTCATTTACTCTTATACTGCCTCTTCCACCTCCTGTAATCTACAATACTTGTAATTCCCATCCAATTTCTTAAATAATCTTCCTTTGTAGTCTAGGCACCTTTTTTTGCAGTCCTCTACTTCCAGTTCTAATGCCTCACAAAACTAAGGTAGCAATGCATTACCATCTCCAAAACCAAGACTATAAACTGGCAATCAATTAGATGTTTGGTTCCCCAAGGCTTTAAACTGTGAATTTAAATCTGTTTGGACAATAAATTCAATATTTTTTAGTTTATAACTGGTTCATAAGTACTCAAGCTGAAAATCACTCATTTGGTTTACTCAATCATTGATGGATGTGGTGCAGCTAACTCTAGAAAATGAAATTTTCATAAAATAGATCTAATTTTATTATGGTTAAAGAAAGGTATAATCTTTAAAGGGTTATTGGCAGAAATGATAAAGGTGGATATGGTTACCTTATACTATGGAGGGTGTAGAAATTTTTGGATAATAGGATGCAGATATGGGATTCACTCAAAGGCTGGAAATAAAGCTGCTTAGACAGTCTGGCAAAATCTGAAGAATTATGAAAGTTTTTCTTTAAAAAAGAGGTTTGAAGGGTTAGAAATTTATTTGAATGTTGTGATTCTGAATCTTTTGAAGTTGGAACAATTTTTTTTATTATTAGTGGGTCTCATTAGTAGACTATATTGTAGAAAACTTGGAAAACTTTATGGAAAGAATGGAATCAAAGTATTTGGCTCAGTGGGTGAGGAGCCCACTCTCTCATGCTGTGACAATTAGAAATTGGTAGAGGGGAGTATGAAGGGATTGAAACCTTGCTCTCATTAGTGGAATCATTGCAAGGCAAATATTGTTTATTTCAAGTTTATATAAATTAAATTCAGACAGAAAAAAGGATCAACCAAACAGCATATTTAAATGGCACTAAAGAAACAAATTTTAAAAGAAGAGAAGAACAATCAAAACAAATAATTTCTTTGAAATCTCTCTACATCAGCATCAAAGCTTTGCATTAGTAATCTTCTCTTAATAATGTCTTCATTGTTATTGGCTGGTGTTTCTTGAAAATAAATTAAAAAATTTCACTTTATATCATCACAAAAGTCTTAAAAGAGATATCTATAAAATTTTGAATAATGATTTATATAGTCGATTTGAACCTGGCCAACATCATCTGTATTGGTGATTTTGATAGCTTAGAAGAAAGGAGTAGATAGGTTAGTAAGTGGATTTAAAAATATGGAAAAACCTTTAGAGACAGTAAATAAAGTTTCAGCAAAACTGAAAGAAGAAGCTGGAATAATGGGATTATGATATTGATATGGATGTGGAAGCTCTGGATCAGGATTAGGATTTGTGGAGGATTAAGCTGTTTTGGCCCTAATACTTCTTAAGAATTTTGTAATTTTGGATAGTCTCTTTTTGGCTATGATAGGATCAGGTAAATCTGCTGGGCTTTTGTAGATGTTGTTTCTGGAAGGAATTATTTGAAGAATACATTTGACTTTTTTTAGCCTGAAGAGATCACTGGCAGTTCCTCCAGGGAGGCCAGGATTAGAAATTAAGCAAAAAACCTCACAGGGTGAATGAAAATATGACTGGTAGGCAAATTTTTTTTGATAAATCATAGAGTAATCTATAAAGCAACTTTCAAAGAGCCATATTTTTAGTATTTGAGCTTTTTACAGGTAAAATTTCCAAAAATTTATTTTGAATAATTTGGAAATCTGAGTAAACAGTATCTCATTAAACAGTGATTTCAAATTGTAAGCACTTTGAAATACCTAAATAACTCATTTAAACCAAAAATCTTGGAAAATTTTAAATAGTATTTTTGCCTAATTCCACATGTGTAACTAATTGCTTATTTGAATGGCTAATCTTATTTGGAAGACAAATTTACATGTATTAAACCACCTCACTCATATCATTTTCCATCATAAGTTACTCTGCTTTTAATCTTTGAATATTGGTAGATAATGATTGGAAGAATTAATTTGAATAAACATATCAAAATGGTAAAGCATCATTTATGCATAAAGCTTTATCAGTAGAAAGTTTCTTAATTTTCTGAAAGAAGAAGAATGGATTTGATTAAAATTTGGGCTGATTTTTGAAACCCCATGCAGTTAAAAATCAGTGCTGAAAATTGTGAGGAATATGAAATTTACCAAATCACTATAGGAATATATTTTATAATTTTAATAAATCCTTACAACATTGAAATTTGGTCTAGGTTCTATAGTTTTTATTTTATTGGAAGTAGTAGAAATTTGCATAGAGAAATGTGTTTTCACTAATCCATGAAAATTTTTAATATTTGGGACTGATTGATTTAATATTCCAAAAAAAAATATGTCTATAAGTTGCACATCCATTTAAATTAAAAAAATTTCTATAAATTTGAAATTTGAAACAAATAAAAGCCCCCCATATTTATAAAACAAATCAAATTTTCATTACTGAAGAACAAATTCAGGTAAATCTCTTTGAAGTATTTTTCACATACATAATTTTTTTAATGAATAACATAATTGGGATGATATTTTCTGTATATATAAAAATATTCATCTAAAAGAAATTATCTTACATGCTAGAAGGTGTCTCCCTGAACTTCTATACTTCAGGAAATAATATGGACCTTCTATCAGGTGCCAAGATTTTTTTCTCATAATAGGGGGTATCAAAGTTAGAAATTTGTAATTATTTAAAAGGTATTTCACAACAAAACAAGAAAGACAAAAATTTGACATTAACTCTCAGTAAAATGGTGTTTTTTGGGAACAATATGGTATATTTTAACAAATAATCATGGTTAATTTTGTGGAAAAAGGAGGTATTTTGAAATGGAAAATTTCAAACTTTGATACCCCCTAATAAAAACTAAGTGTAATTACAAAACCTTAGTTAAAAATATTTTGAGTAAATTTTTGGTTTACTTTCAGAACCATACTTTTAAGATTTTACATTATCTAATGAAATCTGTTTATCTCTTGTAAATTGGAAAGATTTTTATCCATGATGTACCAGAAGTTGAAGACACAAACTTAATATGATTGAATGAAATAATTTAAATACTAATAGATTTAAATGAAATTATCAATTTTTTTTAATTCTCAAATTTATTATTTCAATTCTTTTGAAATCCTAGAAATATTTTTTTGAAATATATCATGTTACCCTATTACAAAGTCACCTTGAATAATCAAACACCTGTTTAGTTTATGAAAGTGTGGTTTTAAACAATGTAGATTAAAATCTCTCAAAAGAATTTTTTTTAGATAAAAATGAAATAAAATAAAAATAAAAACAGAAAAAAAGGATGATTTTTGTCTAGCGTCATAAATACTTACATTTTGACCCTTTTTAATCCTGTGTTAAAAATTTCATTATCCCTTTTTTCACCCCCTGGGGGCTAAGAAACGGCTGACAATTTTCCAACTTAGTCTCATTAAAAATGTCTAATTTTTATCAAAATAAATTTATATCCTGCCTACAGTATTGACTATCTTGATGTGTTCATGAAATAAATTTTGTTGTCATATTTAGCACTCATTGTTGCTTTTTTCCTTCTCATGATACCCCATAATCATATACTTTTGCATTTTTAATTTATAAAGCACATACTTTCTCATTATTCAATAAAAATTTTATAAATAAGTTATTTTGGAGCAAAAGTTACTATAATCTATAGTTTTCATAAATTTTTTATTATTCTTCAAAATTATATCTCTTGAAAAAAAAAATGGATGCTGCATGCCTTCTTTTGATGTAACTTTTTTTTAAAAAAGTATTATAAATGTTTAAACACTTTTTATAAATTTTATAATTTGGTTAAAGTTTTGGAATTTTTTTGAATTTTATTTTTAAAAAAATAAGATTTTTGAGGACTTTTAAATGATTTTGTGATCTTGTGAATTTTTTGTAAATATTTTAAACTTTTTCGGGAATTTTTTTAACCTAATGTTTTTTTGGCATTGTTTTTTAATTGTTTTAATGCTTGAATAGGAATCAAGTCATGTGCCAAAAAGATGTAGTGTCTTTTCGATCACATGACCTGATCCCAATTCCTCTTGTGCAAGTTGCCAGATGGACCACAAATTTTCACAGAATTATATTTCTTGTGGTCCTTCTAAAAACTTTCACTAAGAAATTGGATTCCAGTTATGTGCTTGAAAAGATTCGGCATCTTTTTTGGCATGTGACTTCCATCACAATTCAAGTCATGTGCTTGAAAAGACTCTGCATCTTTTTGGCATGTGACTTAAATTTCAATTCAAGCATTAAAACAGTGATAAAAAATTCAATAAAATGCAATAAAATCAAAAACATCAAAAGAAACATTATAAAAAATGTAAAAAACCTCAAAAAAAAAATTAATAAAATTTAAAAAACACCAAAGAAAATTCAGAAAATCTCAAAAAATTCAAAAAAATTCAAAAAGAATTATAAAAAATTTTACGGAAATTCACTAAAATTCAAAACAATTCAAAAAAATTCAAAAAAGTTAAAGAAATTCAAAAAATACAATAAAAAAATCTAAAAACTTTTAAAAACTTCAGAAAACTTCAAAAGAATCGAAAAAAAATCCAAAAAAAAATGCGAAGAGTTTAAAAAAAATTCCTAAAAATCAAAAAAATTCTGAAAACTTAAATGAAGTGCTATTAAATTCAAAAAAATTCATAAAAATTATTTAAAGGCCAAAAAAAAATCTTAAAAAATCTAACAGTGCTAAAAATTCCAAAAATTCTGAATATTCAAAAAAAAAATAAGAAATAATTTAAATAATCAGCTGAAATTAAAAAAACCTTGATAAATTTGAAAAATTGAATAAAAAATTTGATACAAGTGAAAAAATTTTGGTAATTTTTCCAAAAATATATAAAATAATAAATAAGATATATATTTCTTTATTTAAGAGCTTTTTTACTCATATATTTTTTACTGGAAATTTCTTGACTCATACCAACTCCTGAATTTTTTTTCAAGGAAACATTGATGCATGTATGTTAAAAATTTTGATTCTTGATTCATCAGGCAACCATTCTTCCAAAAAATAGGGCCACTGGAGTCACTACTGAGGTTACTCTTGGGGTAGTCTGAGGGACAAAAAAACAACTTGTTTACTATTTGTCTTATATTTTACCCTATGTCTGGTGTTTGGCCCATAATTTGCATGGGACAGCTAAATCATTTGAATTCATTTTAATATGAAAATATAAATGAAGCCAAATATGTCTATTGGAGGTAATGGATAAGATGAAGAGTAGGAGAAGAAAGTGTGAAAATTTATTTTGTATCAACAAATTATGCATATTTAAGAATGAAGAAATTCTTCATTGGAAGGAAGATGTGGCAGTATAAAGTTTAGTATGACGCTAAAAGTTGAAGGAACTGTTATTTGGAAATTGTATTTTTTGGATTTATGGCCATATTGGGTTTATTTTATTTTATTATAAAGAAAATTGGTTGATTCAAAAGTGCAAAAGAGAATATTTATTTAATGGAGGAAAATTATATTTACTGGCTGTAAAATATATGTAAATGAAGTTCAAGTAGCTCAAGGACCTTAGGAAACTTTCTTACAATTTTTACCATTTTCTTTTATTTTTAATTATTTTATAAAGTTTACTAGATATTTTTTATTTTCAATAAATTACTCAACTTTGATTATTTGTGGCTGGATGAATAGGACTGGGAAGACTACAAAAGCTAGTTGGAAATGTAAAGGAGAAGAATTTCGATCATCCATATTTTTTCTAGATTTTTTATTTAGGTTTTAAGGTTCTAATTAAGTCCAGAATCTGGAGGAGCTCCAAAAGAGCTCTGGCAGGGAAAGTTGGGCACGTGACTTAGTATTACATATACAAGCTCCAGAATCAAAATTACAGAACAGACAAGAATCAGAAAAGTTTGCTTTAACAATAACCATCATTACATTTACATAAAATTTCATATTTTGTAATACCCTTATAAAAATAACAATTTTATATAACACTTCATATATTTTACTCAACAACTGTTATGTATATACTTATAGGGTATCATTGGAAAGGTCATAACTTCAGGGAATCAATTTGAACAGCAGTTCACTAAAATATTAACTTCATAAAAATATATAAATTCAATCTTTTAAATAACTTTTCTTAGTACAAATTTACTTATGTATTTCTTTTACCTAACTTTAAGAACACTGATTTTATGTCTCTAAACTGTCAATTTCAATTGGGAAACTTATCTTTTCATATCAATTAGACATTTAAACTTAGTTAATTGTGGACTCATAATACACTTAAAGGGACTGGGTTTTCTTCTGTTTATCCAACTGCCTTGGATTCTGCTTACAGCAAGGTGACTGTAAGAGTCTTTCTACACTGCCTTCTATACTTATTATTGGAATGTGTGCTGCTGTGTGAGTATCCACTATTTGTGAAGCCCTCTGCGCTAAGTGAGTACCCTCCCCTATCTTGAGTCTTACTTTTACTTTTCTTATCTTTGATCACTGAATATTTTTCTTACTTGTTAGTTGCTCAATCTTCTAGCGCCACACTTGAGCACCCTACAGGTTTCTATCAGCAATGGGTATTTTCAGCTCACATATAAGAGCTTTCAAATTTATCAAGGTGTGAAGCCTATAAGCTTGCTTGACCCTGCTTCCTAATTATATAATGTGTCTCTAGCATTAGCCATGATTTTCTTCAAGTACATAACATACTCTTGTCCTATAGTTTAGTATACACTTCCCTCTAAGTTTTTGCTTGCCACAGACTATATTTCCATAATTCACTAAAAAAACTGTGCGCAGAGAGTATACTTTTCTGCACTTCTGAAAACCTGTTTGTTGCACTCTTGTAACCAGGCTTCATAGCAACTCCTTTGTTGCACTTGCTGTGAATCTGAGACATTGCTGCATTGATGCAAGATGTGAAACACACCGGGGGCCTGGCTTTCCATCAAAGATCTCTGGGACTGCAATCTTTGGGCATTTGATGGGCAGTGCCTGTGCTTTGGCTTTAGCAGCATCCAACTCTGCCTCCATGAGGCCGCAATATGAGGGTTTTTCCTCTGCTAGACGTTTCATGAGTCTGGAATTCTGTTCTTGCAAGTGTGTCATCTGCTCTTGCATTACAGCAAGCAGTGTTGCATTGGATTTTCCTGAGGGGTTCATGATTCTTTTGTAATGCACCAATTATATATTGGAAAAAATGTTAAGACCTAAGAGGGCAGACTATTACTAATTCTAAGACTAGTTAAAGATGAGACTGACTATGTTGGAGCTTCCAAAAGTGAGGGATACAACTATGGGAGACAAAGAAATAACTGGATTACTAAATGAGTTGTCCAATGAGTAGTTCCCCACAGCACTTTCCCCTTAAGATCCCATTATTCAAGTTCCTTCTTTCCTGCCTATTACAGTGCATGGTTCCCATAGTGCTCTTCCTCCTCCCTTCTCAACCCAAATCCTAACAGAGAAGGCTGCCTTTGAGAAGATATGTGAAACAAGGCAAGTTAAGATATTTGATGATGAAAAGGAGCAGAATGGAGCAGATGAGATGGAGAGGGATCTGAATGGATGGGAGTGCCCAGCAATGTAGGGAAGCAGGGCTGGCACTTCCAGAAAGTTGTCCAAGATGTGGTTATAAAAAATTGAGGATAAAAAAGTCAGATAAGAGGATGAACCTTGACACATAAAATGTCCAATAACCCAATTATTTTTCAAACATAGTTTCAGAAGATAATTGGGGTATAATGATTTTTATCTGTGATTGCTTTGATTGTGGATCCACTAATGTTGATGCCCCCTATTATTTTTCTTAAACTTATTTTTCTGTCCTTATGTCCCTCCCTAGAATATCTCTAACACACACATGTATATCCCAATAAGGGATATATTGCCTGGTATGTAGTGTTATTGAGTGGAAGATAAGGATACCAAAATGTAAGCCAATGGGTGAGATGGTCTATGTGGTTAGATCATTGCCTGGATGGCCATTAGTCACCTTGACTTGTGTGTCACAGGTTTGAATCCCTGCTGCCTCACCCCTTTTTCCATGGTTGGCACACTTGTTTCCTTACTGATGTTGATGTCTTGTTCTCCCCATGATATCTCTATTCCCCCCCTGCAACCTGCAGTGGATGAACATGTACATGAAGGCTGGAAGAACCCACCCTACATTGCCAACCCCCCATTATCTGGACAATTGTGCTTGGTTGTTCAACTTGGGTCAGCTGCGGAACTCCACTCTCTTTATATTCTTGAAAACCCTGCCCATCAAACCACAACCCCACAAGGATTAACCTCTCCTCTTCTTCTCCTCCCCCCATTGCAACCCCATCTGTGTCCTCAAGACACCTTTAATTGCCTAGTAACCTAAGTCATTACATTCATAACTTACCACTTGTACCTAGCCTATTAGTTAACCATGCCTTCATGCCCCTAGCTGGGTGAGATTTTAAGAAATAATAATAATAATAATAAAGAATTGTAAGCCAAAGAACACATAGGTTTAGCAGTTATGGTTTGAATTAAGATTTTTTAAGGATGATTTTTACTTTTGTTGTTATTTTTGTTGTTGTTGTTGATTTTTTTTTTTGATTTTTACTTTTTGTGATGTGTTTTTACTTCTAGGTGAAAAAAAAAATTGCAGGATTTTTTTATTTTTCTTAATTTTTTTTTGTGAGAGCTTTTTTTTCCAACTCTACCAAAGATATATGTAACTGAGTCAAGAATAAATTCACTTTGGGAGTAGTGCATGTAGTAGTATGTCAGTAACAGAACTCCAAGAAGAATCGGAGTTAGTTAGACGCACTTACTACAGTCTATATAGGTCGGTCAGTCGTCTAGAAGAAGGTAAGGAAAAGAGGAAAAAAGGAGGAGAAAAGGAGGAGGACAAGGGAAAAATAAAAGAAATAAACTACAATAGAATATTTAATTTATTTAAAAGGAAAACAACGGCGAGTAACTTGAGAGATGACAAAAACTTAGGATTTATTAATAATAATATTATTTAATGTAAGGGTTCTGCGCGGCAAACACTTTTAATTACTATCAGACTTAAAGCAACCTTTAAATTGTTATATAGAATTTTAATTAGAATTGTATTACTAATAAAAAAATATAAACGTAGTAAAATAGTATTTAATTTGTGGATTGTATAATAAGTGATGAGGCTACAGGGGATTATCCAAGGCCCTTTTATAGGCAATGGGTCCTCTTAGGCGCCACTATATTTGTAAATACAATGATTAGAATAGAATAAAACAGATATATCAAAGAGTAAATGAAACATAACAATGTAGAGAAAAATATGAAACAAATAATTAAAACCCCAATTAAGAATCCAATTTTTCTGCCATTAATTCCCAAATCAGTAAGTAAAAGTAGTGAATAACTAAACAAGATTGGAACATAGGAACTATGAGAAAAATAATTCCAAACAGATGGTACAGTCTGATTTAAGGATATTTTAAGTGAAACAAAAAAATACTTTGACGCAACAAAACATGTAATTAATCTCAATTTAGTATAAATTAATTAATTGGTTTTTCCTGACACAATTAAGGGTCAAAAGAAGCGTCATTAATTATTGTTTAGTATTATATGAAAAGGTGTTATTTAATATATAAATTTAAATAATTAATTTACATATATTATAAGTCAATTTTACACTTATAATTATAATATATGTTTTTTAATTAATTAAATATAAATTTATAATTATTAAATAACATAAAAATGCGCCATTATTTGTAGAATATATTATATTATGTTCAATTTAACTGTATATAAAAATTTATATAACCAATAAAATTAATATAACACTTGTATATAATAAAATACTTATATAATTTTATTATGCAATAAAATATTAATTTATATTCATTAAATACAATTCTTACCCACTCTTTCAGGTTTTATAAGTTACATATCATTTACTGGACTCCTGGAATAGCCTGGCTGACACTCCCTCACTCTAAAAAAACAATAAAAAAAATGCTAAGATTTTTTCTTTTTGTATTTTTTCAACAGAGTAGGCAGATTTGAAATTTCCTTGCCAGGTATCCATGCATCATGTTCAGATGATTTGTTCTTATATCTCAATAAATATTCAGTACCTCTTTCAGAAGTGATAATTCTATCATTGAGAATTTTATCAATTTCTGCTGTTTCTGTGACTTCCTGAGGGTTCTTCTTAGGTCTTCCTCTTCCTTTTGGAAATAAGTCACTGTTGGAAGTATAAGGCTTAAGCAAAGAAATGGGAAAGACAGGATGTTTCCTATCATATGGAGAATACAATACAACTTCTACTGCATTATCACCAACCATTCTTTTAACAACAAATGGTCCTACAAAAGGATCTTTTAATTTGTGGTTACCTTGTAAATTGAAATGGACAGTAGAGATCAACACTTCATCACCCTTGTTAAATGTGTATTCTTTATGGGATTTATCCCATCTTTTCTTTTCATATTCAAATGCTTTATCAATAGAACTATGAGCATGTTTTCTGCATAGCTGTTGCATTTGCATAAAAGATTTTACACCAGGGTGTAGTTCCAACTTAGGTAATTTATTATTGAGAATCTGAGCAGGAGTGTTTGGGACATAACCTAACCAAAGCTCAAAAGGCTTTTTCTCAGTGACAGAATGAACAGTGCTATTATATGCAAATTCAAGACCAGGCAAAAGAGTGACCCAATCATGAGTAAATCTGTCATTGTCTTTATATTCTAAACCAAAGGCACAATACCTTCTAATCATATCTTCCAAAGTTTGAATCATTCTTTCAGCTAGACCATCAGTCTGAGGATGGTGAGCTGTAGACAATTTCAACTCACAGCCACAAATATCCATCAAAGAGGTCCAAAACTCAGAAGTGAATTTTGGATCCCTATCAGAGATAATGGCTTTTGGAAAACCAATAATATTAAACATGTAATACCACCATAAGAAAGCTAGTTCTTTGGTGGATACATCTTTGTGGGTTGGAATAAATTTGCACATTTTTGTGAATCTATCCACTATGGCCCAACAAGAGTTAAAGCTGTCTTTACCTGCAACAGGAAGACCAGTGACAAAATCCATATTAATGATTTGCCAGGGAGCACTAGGTGCTTCAATATGTTGTAATAACCCTGCTCTCTTACCTGTTAAACTTTTAGATTTTTGGCAGTAATCACAAGATTCAACATATAATTTTGTGTCTTCAGACATATTAGCCCACCATGCAGTGTTTTTGATTCTAATCAATGTTTTTTCAAGATCAAAATGACCAGCTAATATGTCATCATGACAAAGTTTGAGGATAGTTTCTTTCATTGACGGAGGAATTCCAATTACATTGGTAAGCTTCCTTCTATAATATATATAACCATCTTCAATAGAGAACTTTCCTTTATTTAAAGCATTTTGGTACTTTGCAGGAAGAGTTTTTATTAATGCTTGAATTGAAGCATTCTTAGGATCATTTAAGATAGTAACCAATTTATTTAAATCAGAATCTTTATCATATGAATCCAGTATTAACTGTAATAACTCCTCTTCCATATCAACTATAAATATACCATGGATATGAACAGTATCATCTTCAGGTACATAAGCAGGATTGGAGTCATTATTTGGCAGAGGCAATCTGGAGAGCATATCAGCATTAGAGTGAACATTTCCAGCTCTATGGATAATTTTCATCCTTCCTCTGTATTCTTGAACAGCAAGTTGCCACCTGAACATATGTCTGTTAGGTGTCTTTAGGTTTAAGAGAGATTTCACAGCACTACAGTCAGTTACCAACTCAAATTTTTGGTCATCCAAATAGTAATGAAGTTTCTCAAGAGCCCAAACAACTGCTAAGCACTCCAATTGAGTGGAACCATATTTCAATTCACTATTTCTTAAGGTTCTTGAAATATAACAAATTACAACCTCTGAGGATTTATCATTAATAATTTGCTTTTGGTGAAGGGCAGCACCCAGACCAATAAAGCTAGCATCTGTATAAAGGACAAATGGCTTGTTAAAATCTGGAAGAGCCAATATAGGGGCTGTCATTAAGCAACTTTTTAATGTATCAAAAGCTTTTTGACAGTCATTATTCCAGAGAAAAGCAACATCTTTTCTGGTCAGTTTTGTAAGAGGCAAGGCTATGACCTGATAATTTTTAATATATTGTCTATAATAGCCACACATACCCAAAAAACTTTGGATTTCTCTTACAGAAGTTGGTGCTTTTACATTCTGAATGGCAGCAACTTTATTATGGTCTACACAAATTTGTAAGCCTGACACAACATGGCCAAGGACTTTCAAAGATTGAAAACCAAATTTACACTTTTTTAAAGATAAGGTCATATTGATTTCATCCATTTTTGCAAAACTCTATTCAAGTGAATCATATGTTCATCAAAAGTTTTAGAAAAAACAATAATATCATCAATATAAACCATGAGCCAACCTTCAATAATTTCTTGATGGAAAGTGTTATCCATGACTTTCTGGAAAACTGAAGGAGCATTTTTAGGGCCAAATGGCATCCTAACATACTTATATATTCCCATATGAGTAGCAATAAGCAAAAAATTTTGAGAATTTTTCTCAACTGGAACTTGATGATAACCTTTATTACCATCCAGACAACTAATAAATTTTGCACCTTGCAAGGTAGCATGTATTGAATTAATTCTGGGTAAAGGATAAATATCATCAACAGTATAAGTATTTAAAGCTCTGTAATCTCCACATAATCTAGCTTTATCTTTTTCATAAGAAATCAAGACTGGGGAGATGACACAATATTTGGGGGTGACATCCACTTTCTCAATGATATTCATTTTCAATAATGTTTCAATATTATCTTCAATATCTTTTCTTTTTGATGGAGAAGCAGGATATGGTTTTTTCTTAAGGGTAGGAGGAATATCACTCAAATTACAGGATAAGGTAATTTTCATCTCTTCCTGAACAATTCCCAAGACATGAGAACCATGAGCAAAAGCCATAGGGAAAGAGGTAATAGAGGCAACAATAGAATCCTTTTGTTCACTAGTCAACTGATCACCAAAAGAAGCGGTATTTATTTCATGTAATAAATCATCCATTTCAGTTGTTGTTCTACCTTTACACTGGATCAGTGAGTTACAAGATTTCAACAAATGCCCAGAAGTTCTAGGAGAGGAAATTTTGAATTTTCTTTTCCCATTCATTCCTAAGGTAAAGCAATTATTTGCTGGGTCCAGTTTCACACCAAACATGGTTAAAATATCATTTCCCATAATAAACCAATTACTTAAATTATCATTTTTCATGACAACAAACTCACAAACAGCTCTGACAAAACCACCATTATATTTGAAGAATACAGAGGTTTTGTATTTGCCAATAGGAAATAAGGTAGAACCATACCCTCTCCATTTTTCAGAAGTTATAGGTAATAATTTACTCAAATATTACTTATCCACTGAAGCCAAAGCTTTTTCAGATACTACACTACCTCCAGCACCAGAATCAAGAACTACATCAACATTTTTACCATTAATGATAACAGGTGCCTTTAAAGGGGATATAGGAATAGAATTGTTAGTAATATCTTTAATTATCTCAGCATTTTCTACTGAAGATAAATTCAATACACAATCTTCAGATATATTATTTAAATAATGGACATCATGTTCCAACATTAAAACATCTTTAACAGATTCATTGTCATAGGAGATATTACTTTCACAGTCACTGGAAGAATTATTGACATCAAGTTCAACTTCATCAGTGTCTTCATTTTGTTCAACAAGATGAATTTTCTTGTCACAAACATGACCCTTCTGCCACGGTTTGTTACACTTATAACAAGTATTAGTTGCATATTTTTTAGGTGCAACTGGGGCAGAGGGTTTACCAGATTTTTCTGGGAGCTTTGTAGAAGGTTTATTCTGATCATTATAAGATTTACCAAGGTAATTCTTTGGTTCATATCTATGGTTGAGCAGTACTTCATTACAGATATTAATGAAAGAAGAATTTTCCCTTACATGCTCAGTTCTAGCAACAATCAAATCCCTAAGAGAATTTGGTAATTTATACAAGATTTTATCTCTCCAAATATCATAATCCATCTTTGGATCAATTGCTCTAAGGATTTTAGTTATTTTCATCAGAAAAACAATGGGCTTTTCAACAGAGGAGGATACATATCTAGTATTCTCATACAGTCTCTGCTGAGCTAACCTGAATTTTGAACCACCAAACTGATTCTCAATCAAGGATTTCCAATCATTCCATGTATAATGATTGTTATCTAAAAGGACAGATTCATACCACATCAAGGCTACATTGGAAAATAAAGAAATTAGCTTAGAAACAATTTCCTCATCAGGTAGTTTATAAGATCTCTTTAAATTATCAATTCTTTGGATAAAGTGTTGCCAATCAGAGGAAGAATCACCATCAAAGGTAGGATATTGGTCTAACTTAGGCCAATTTTTCTGACTACTGGGATAGTCCACTTTTTGGTTTGATTTATTCATTATTAATAATTCCTGAAGTTTAGCCAGGTGTTCAAAAATTTCATTATTTACAGAAACAGCTGGTACATGACCATCACAAGATTTTTTGCTAGTAGCAAAAGATTTTACAGAATCATTGTCAGTTTGTTTAATGGTTGAAATATGAGGAAGAAAGGATGAACTTTGTTCAGGTTTTTTCCCTTTATTTTTATGCAGCTTATTGACAGAAATCTCATTTAATTCATTATTGATGGTTAAGGTTGAGAACTTTTCCTGAAGGTCAGACACATAGTTTCTTATTCTTGGAATTTCAGACATCTGGTCATTTAATTTTGCAAGAGATAGAACATTTCTGTCCTCAGAAACTGAGTGTTTGGTACTTAGTGCATGGAAATCATTTCTTAGCTTTTTAAACTCATTTTGCAGAGATTTTATTTCATTTTTGAATGAATAATTTTCTTCAATAAGGGGTTTCAATTCACTCAAGGTCTTATGTAGACTGATATTTCTATCTGAGATAGCTCTATGGTCACTTCTTATTTGCTTTTGCTGACTAAGAACAATATTCAAGGTTTCTTTGATTTTTAAATAAGCTGTATCTTGTACAGAAGAACTCACTTTAAATTGCAAGTGTAAATTATTTAATCTATCATTTTCATGGATTAACACTTCTCTCACATGTTTGTCTTTCACAACATTAAAATCAAGGGTATCTTTCAATAATTCCTCAGAAGTTTTTTCAATTAAGGTATAGATTTCAGGGGGAACAGAATCATTTTTAATTTCAAGAGAAGGATTAATTAAAGAAGTAGAAGTTAAATGTAAAGGTTCATCAAATGACAATTTACTAATTACATAAATAGGGCTACTAGTTACAGGAAGCTGTCTTTTAACAGGTTTAACTGTTCTTTCACCAT
The DNA here is from genome assembly GCA_030280995.1 of Hemileia vastatrix. Lineage (NCBI taxonomy): Eukaryota > Fungi > Basidiomycota > Pucciniomycetes > Pucciniales > Zaghouaniaceae > Hemileia > Hemileia vastatrix. The sequence continues at coordinate 610,730 of JASXTE010000006.1, forward strand.
GTTCAATAATATTACCTGCAGAAGAAGATTTATTAGAAAACATACCCAAGTGACTATCAACCAAATTACTTACCATGGAAGAGGAGGAAACTTCCCCTGAGACTGGGTTTGGGATTGTGCTTGGGCCTTCTTTCTCCTGCCTTGTTGGTAGGGATGAGGAGGTGGATGGAAATTGGGTGTTCTGGATGGGCCAGGCTGATGATGAGGAGGGTGTTGCACATTCTGTTGGTAGTGACTCATTAGATAATCCCATTTCCATTGCTCTACTTCCATAGTATTTGGATTTTGGATGGTTGAGCTGGGTGGCTGTGAAGGTTGAGCCTGAAACTGAGGCTGATTGGGAGGCAACTGAGGAGGGGCCTGGGCCTGAATCTGGTTCCTGAGTTCTTGAACCTGATCCCACAAGGTGTCTACCTTTGCTTTGTATGTCATATTTTCTGTCTTCAACTCTTTTATATGACTGGATAGGTTGCTGATTTGTTGTGGCAGAGGAAGCTTTTTTATTTTGAAGCCTTTTGGAAGACCTTCTTGAGGCACTAGATGCTTTACTTCCTTCTGTGGTACTGGGGGAAGGGGGTTTGGTTTGTTTACATTTCCTGTCATTTTCACATCCTGCAGTATGTGAATTCTTTGTGTTAGCATAAGATTTTTTATGTCCAACTTTTGAAGAACTTACAGTGTCAGCATCATAGTCAATTTCAATTTCATCCACTTGCATGTTATCCATTTTTTCAGCCAAATTGTTGGACATACTAGTGGGAAGATTTTAATTTACTTCTTATTTTTTAAAAAAAATAATAAAAGTTAGTTAATAATTGCTCTAAATAATAAAAAAAAAAATTTATTAATTAAATTATAGAAAAAATAATTTTCAATATAAAGTAATAATTATAAAAAATTAATTTTAAAAAAAAATGGATTGCAAGGTTAAATTGGGAATAAACAATCAAGTTAATTCAACCAATTAATTACCAATGTTAAATATGGAAATATATTTGGGACTAAGCACAAAGTACTTTTAAGTCAACCAAAATTAACAATAATTAATAATAAAAAAAAATTAAATTAATAATTCAATTTGTATTAATAAAAAATGTTAATTCTTCTAGGACTAAGAGGATTTAACACTCTATAATGGTCAACTAGGAAAAAAAAAATTTAATAATTGAACACTTACACTCAGTGAATCAGCAATTAAGCCACAATCACTGTTATTGCAGTAAAAATATAGTAATATGAGTGAGAGGTGCAAAGGTGAACTTACTATAGTGATCGAAAAATCACTTCAAAATAATATAAGAATTAATATAATATAATCCTAAGAAATCGAACCCAAGTTCGAAACACAGTCGCGGCAAAAGTTTTGTTTTTGCTAGGTGGTCCGTGCGTTTTGTCGTTCATCGCCAGGCTCGATCGTCGTCGTCGTTTGGAAAGGCCCCCAGTTGTCGGTCAGTCGTCTAGAAGAAGGTAAGGAAAAGAGGAGAAAAGAAGGAGAAAAGGAGGAGGACAAGGGAAAAATAAAAGAAATAAACTACAATAGAATATTTAATTTATTTAAAAGGAAAACAACGGCGAGTAACTTGAGAGATGACAAAAACTTAGGATTTATTAATAATAATATTATTTAATGTAAGGGTTCTGCGCGGCAAACACTTTTAATTACTATCAGACTTAAAGCAACCTTTAAATTGTTATATAGAATTTTAATTAGAATTGTATTACTAATAAAAAAATATAAACGTAGTAAAATAGTATTTAATTTGTGGAGTGTATAATAAGTGATGAGGCTACAAGGGATTATCCAAGGCCCTTTTATAGGCAATGGGTCCTCTGAGGCGCCACTATATTTGTAAATACAATTATTATAATAGAATAAAACAAATATATCAAAGAGTAAATGAAACATAACAATGTAGAGAAAAATATGAAACAAATAATTAAAACCCCAATTAAGAATCCAATTTTTTCGCCATTAATTCCCAAATCAGTAAGTAAAAATAGTGAATAACTAAACAAGATTGGAACATAGGAACTATGAGAAAAATAATTCCAAACAGATGGTACAGTCTGATTTAAGGATATTTTAAGTGAAACAAAAAAATACTTTGACGCAACAAAACATGTAATTAATCTCAATTTAGTATAAATTAATTAATTGGTTTTTCCTGACACAATTAAGGGTCAAAAGAAGCGTCATTAATTATTGTTTAGTATTATATGAAAAGGTGTTATTTAATATATAAATTTAAATAATTAATTTACATATATTATAAGTCAATTTTACACTTATAATTATAATATATGTTTTTTAATTAATTAAATATAAATTTATAATTATTAAATAACATAAAAATGCGCCATTATTTGTAGAATATATTATATTATGTTCAATTTAACTGTATATAAAAATTTATATAACCAATAAAATTAATATAACACTTGTATATAATAAAATACTTATATAATTTTATTATGCAATAAAATATTAATTTATATTCATTAAATACAATTCTTACCCACTCTTTCAGGTTTATATAAGTTACATATCATTTACTGGACTCCTGGAATAGCCTGGCTGAAAATATACAATGTGTCACGTGATATCTAAGTACATCTATGTCTAAGTACGTAACAGCCCCCCACTTTTCAATCACTGTGAAAATAAAATATACAAGAAAATAGAAAATGAAATGAAATATCCAGAAAAAAAAAATTATATAGCTAAGCAACCCCTAGATGATATCTCTTTTCCACAGTGAGAAGTGGACCAACATTTTTTTTAACATGTCAGCATATTGATCATAGCCAGATACCCATTCTAACAACAAATTTTTTCTATATAATTGTTCATTTACAAGGAAAAAATATATGTCGGAGTGTCTAGTACGTTTGTTAGCAGGATTGTTTTTTGCTGATGCTACAGCACTCTGATTGTCACATCGTAAAATCACACTTTTGACAGAGCCACAGATGTCTGATAGTAGGTTACGGATCCAGATACTGTCTTTAGTAGCTTGGCACATTGTTATGCATTCTGCAAAGCAAGTTTAATTGGCCACGGTTGCTTGCCATTTTGAGCTCCACAGAATGGGACACCCGTTGAGATAAAGAATATGGCCACTTGTTGATCTTGCCCATTCACCACCCCATGAAGCATCAGAATATGTGATTAAAATTGGTGATGAGGAGGAATCTGGATAAAGTCGTAATTTAAGGTGATGAGTACCCTCTAAATAGCAAAGTAGATGATGTAAGGCTTTCCAGTGTGAGTCCAGAGGCTTAGATGAGAAGCGTGCTAGAAAATTAACAGAAAAAGATAAGTCTGGACGAGTGGACATAGCTATATAGTTAAGACTTCCTATAATTGAAAGAAATTAATTAGAGTTGATGCCTATATCATCTTATTTAGCTGAGTCAAGAGTAACATTGGATGGTAATGGAGTTTTGCTCTTCAGGCGTCCAAGATTGTGTTCTTGCAGCACCTTTTCAATTAATCTGTGACAATCAAGTTCAAAACCATATTTTACCCTTTTAACATTCATACCTACAATACTATCTAAACCTGCCAACCATTTCACCTCTAGCCCCCCATTTAGCCCCCTTTCCAATTTCCTCAAAACCTCTTCACTACTTCCAGTAACCACCCCATTGTCCACATGTAACCAGACTACTCCTGTAGATTTTTCATCTTTCAGAACATACAAGCTTGTATCATATTGACTAGCAGAGAAACCTAAAGCTTTGAGTTTGTCAGTAATATGTAACCACCAACATCTTGTGGCCTGTTTTGTGCCGTATAAAGCTTTGTGTAATTTTAAGACATTACCAGGCTTGGATAGGGTCATTCCTGGGGGAGCACCAATCCATAAGTCTTCGTCAACATTACTGTGTAGATATGCAGCAGTAACATCAAAAGACCACACTTGCCAGCTATACATTGCAGCTAAAGTAAGCAGGATACGCTGAGATGCAAATAAAGCAGTTGGTGCAAATGTCCCTTCGTAGTCAATACCCTCCCGTTCTTTAAAACCTTTGGCAAGAAATCGTGCTTTGAATTTTATAGGTGAGTCAGTGGTAGAGTTTTTTACCGCAAAGACCCATTTATCTTTGAGCGGGGTGATATTTGGAGGTGGAGTGACTTCAGGCCAGACATTTAATCTCGACATATTGTTAATTTCAATGTCACATGCCTTTTTCCATTCATCGGCCTCAAGGGACTTCATGGCCTGTTTAAAAGTGGTTGGAATTGGAATTGGTGAGCATGCTGTGGTAACTTGTATGTCAAAAATTTGTTGGTCTTGTTCATCAATTAATTTTTCTGTAGTGAAATCCCCAAAGGATAAAGAGTTGAGAATTGAGTCAATGGATCCCTTTTTTGGTTGGGTGGGTGATTGTCTTGCCAGATCAATCAATGAAGGATCTCCTTTGGGGAAACTGACCATGGCAGACTCAAATAACCTACCAGTTTCCTCATGCCAGAATATCCAGCCATAGTTATTTTTTGAGTATCCAACAAGTCGACATTCAATGGCGCAGTTGTCCAGTTTTGTACAAAGTTCTTTGTGTATATGGACATATGCTTTTTCACCAAATATTTGCATATTATTGAAGTTAGGTTTTGTGCCAAAAATCATGGTGAGAGGGGTCGAGTCTGTGACCTTACTATTTGGGAGTTGATTATGGACAAACAAAGCCCATTGATAAGCTAGTCCCCAACATGATTTTGGTAATCCACTTGCAAGAAGTGATGTCCTGGCAATGTCACCTACCATCCTGTTGAAACATTCGGCAGTACTATTTTGTTCAGGGTGATGAGGCATTGTGACTTTGTGTGTGGCACCAAAAGATGAGAGATATGTTTTCATTTCATTGCTATGAAGTTTGCCACCGTCCATTTGTAAAACTAATAGTTTCTTTCCAGTAACAGTGGTTAGTTTATTGTGAAAAGTACAAAAAGCTTCTAAAGCATCACTTTTGTGCTTAAGCATAAAGACTTCACCATATGTTGTGAATGATTCACAAAATAAAGCAGCATACCGATACCCCCCAAGTGCTACATCTTTGATTGGACCAATTAGATCACCAACAATCAATGATAACATGTGTTCAGGGGTTAGTTCACGTTGTGCAGAAGTTTTTCTCTCACTTTTAGAAATTATGCAGTCAGGGCAATCTATTTTTCCTTTTGGGCATTCTGAAGGTAGGCCAGGTCCAAGATTGTTTTGAATGAGTTTATGGAGGACATGGTCACTGGTGTGGCCGAGACGTCAGTGCCAATCCATTAGAGAGCCAGGAGCAGCATATGGTTGTGAAATTTTAGCAGAATTTACATCATCAATAAATAACTTGTGAATGTCAACATTGGCATCTGGCGTAGAAGGAGGAGCGTAGTGTGAAACAAGAGATATATTGGGAGGCACAGAATTAGAACTAGCAACAGTATTTACAGTCCATCTTTGTGCAGTAATATCAATATTGCCTAAAAGGATATCAATGTTATTGTGTTTTAAAATAAAGTCTTTATTTGGAGACATATTAAATTTCATCCCCACTTTAACAAGATCAAATAAAGAAATAAGAGTTGTCCTGGCTTGAGGACAGAAGAAGACATTTTTTAGGACAATTTGACAATTTATTCCTTTAAGCGTGATATCCCCAACACCAGTGATAAAAGAGGGTGAACAATCAGTTGCGACTTTAACAGGAATTTTATTTGCTAAGGTTGTGAAGTTTGACAGCATACTTACATCACCTGTTACATGGTGTGTAGCCCCTGAATCAACAATAGCCACAGGTTCTGCATTCAACAATTCATTGAGCCATTTGACACTGTTTAGGTCAATGTTGGCAACTGAAGTCGCTAGCACTTCTAAAGAAGAAGAATCAACCTCGATGACCTTGTCATCAACATCAGCAAGGCGGACTTTAATCTTGCCCTTTGAATCAGCAAATGGTTTGTTGGATTTACTGAGACTATTAATTTTCATTTGTAGATCAAAGCACAGTTTTAAAGCAGCATTATAAAAGGGGGATTTTGGATTGTATGGACAGTCGGGTTGCAAGTGTTTAGTAGCACCACAATTGTGACATTTCCTCTGAGAATTAGCTGGTTGATAGGAATCAGCTAAGGGTTGTCATGGAGGTCGGCTCCTGAATGCGTTAAGCTCAATGTTAGCAACATTTGGTGATTTGTTAGACTGTCAGAGATGATTGATTTTAGATTCTGCATTTGACATTTCTGTTAAATAATCATCATTTGTCATTTGAAGAGCATTTCCTCAGGCTTTGATAGCTCTGCTAACATTGTTGGAGATTTCAGCTGCTGATAGTGGCAGAAGGACCTGAGACATGATAGCTCTAACAGAATCATTTGTGAATTTAAAACCAGTCCTAATGATGGCGTCCAGAGATTGTTGGACTATTTGCCAATGTTTTGTAATGGAAATAAAAGATTGTGAGGGAATAGCAAGGAGTGTTTTAAAAAATGATAGCCAAGAGGTATGAGTAGAACGGTTAAATTTTTTGAATAAAATTAGGTATGCTTCACGGCATATGCAGGAGTGAGGGAGTAGGCATTTGAGTTGAATGTCAACAGTATTAGAAATAATGGTCTTTGATAAACTGTCAACAGTGTCATCTTTGGATTGAGGAGTATCATCTAGAGCATACAAACAGGTTCCAATATATTCAGTCATTACATCCTGAATATGCCAGTCCCAGTCATGCCAGTTCAACCCATCAACACAAAGTTTCTCAACATTGCAAGTGGTTTTTGCAACGGAACTGAGAGCTTTATGGCGTCTTTCAATATCCTTAAGAGAAACAGTAGGGGGAGGGCGATGAGAAGTTTGAGATGATGATCGCTGGTCAGATGACATATTTATATGTGGGGGAAGATCTCGGGAAGAGGGTTGGGGTGTTTGATCACCAGAAGCTGTGGCCGTTTCGGCAGTGGAAGAACAAGTACAGGGTCTGCCACAGGGTCCAGGCATAAAACTTAGAAGAGAACTAGTGGGGAAATATTTGTGGGGAAGTAGTTGGGTGGGGAAAATTGTTCAAAGATTTGTGAGTTTAACGTTGGGCAATGGGCCGGACGGGATTCAAGTCTTGGTAGTAAGCGCAGAAAAATATTTAATGATGAGCGCAAAAGGGTCCCATAACCTTTAGTAGTACGTCAGTAACAGAACTCCGAGAAGAATCCTTTATTGCTTACCTGTAGTAGTACGTCAGTAACAGAACTTCAAGAAGAATCGGAGTTAGTTAGACGCACTTACTACAGTCTATATACAATGTGTCACGTGATAGCTAAGTACATCTATGTCTAAGTACATAACAGTGCATTGATTTCCCTCTTTTCTTTGTCATCCTTTACTCACGTCATCGCTCTCTTTCCCTCTCCCTTATTCTCCTTGATTTTTTATAAAAAAATTTTAAAAAAAAATTATTAATTTGTTGGGTGTTTAAAAATAACCACACATACATTTAAATCTTATATCACTAGCTAAAAAAAAAAAAAAAAAAAAAAAAAAAAAAAAATACAAACCTATTATCGCACAATAACTTTTCCTTTTAGCTTTGTATGTATGGTACATACATACATACAAAAAAAAATCTGGTAGATTCCCCAATAATGTTCCCCTCTCTCAGTAGTCACTTACAGTTGCTAGTTGTCATTGCCCTTTGTTCTCACCTCCTCCGTTCACCTTACCATGTAAATACTCTCATGTGTCTCTCTCCTTCATGCCCCTCGTCGGGTGAGATTGTAAGAAATAAAAATAAAATAAAAATACAAAAAAAAAAAAAAAAAAAAAAAAAAACCTAGTTTTCGGCTTGTTGAAGTTGATGATCAGGGCAACATTTGATCTTTCTGTATGAATATGTATACGTGTGTTAGTGTGTGTGTGTGTGTGTTTGTGTGCGTAAAAGGAATTTTCGATTTGTGAAAAATACAAAGGAATCCCAGCAAATTTATTTACTCCCGTTAGATTTTTAGATTTTTAGATTTTTATTTCTTTTTCACATAAAGCTGGGTGGATCAGTAAAGACTAACTAACAGCACATCAGATCATTCACCTTGATATTTGCTTGGACGACAAGATGAACATCGGTCTCTTTGTCTAAGATGTGTGGAAAGGTGGGGAGAAGAGAAGAGAGGTGTACTTTACATACGACTAACGGGTTTTAGGTTACACACACATACATATATATCAAGTATGTTATTAATGACCAAAGTGAGAGAGATAAAAGAGTTGTTAGGATTAGGGCTATTTGACACCAGTAAGCTCTCGCCGATGAAGTTATCCTAACTGCTCATAAATCCAAAACTGACCATGAACTCGTTCAGATGAAATAAACAGAGTGAGAGGAGATGAGTAACATAAGTCTTGGATTAGATTTGACTAGAGGCATAGGTCTTATATTTATATTTTTATTTTTGGTATCATCAAAGAATGTGATATTATTCCAATTTCATAAGAAGATTTTTTTAACTTGATTCAAAAATGTCAGAAATACTTTTCATTCTCCTGTGCGTATATATGGGTGAAGGGACGTAACATTGAGTGTTGGTTTATAATTTGCCAACATTTTCATAAGTTTTTGGGTTTTTTTTTTTTTTTTTTTTTTTTTTTCAGGATGTATATTGGTCCATGCAAACATACATTCCACATATGTACGCACATCCACTCTCTAACAACCCGCTCACCTACTCAAAATCTATCCGCAATATATATATATGTATTAATAACGATTGAATGAGAAAGTTGAAGGTATCCCACCCAAACTAATTTACATACCTTAAAGAGATTCCAAAGCTGTCAATTTCTGGAAGATGGTAAAAGAGCAATAAGTAAAGAAAGAATGTGAAGGATGATGTATAACATGTAGGTATACTTGAAAATGGAAAAGAAATGTGTATATAAAAGTTAGTTGCATTTATACATATATGATTATGATGTTGGATTATTGGATTACCGCTGCATATAGGGTATGGGTTAATGGTGTGTCACAACCCCAACAAAATTGACGATTTTCCCATTGGGAAACGTCAACTGGGGACTGCACCTTTTGGTTCATTTTAATTAACAAAGATGAGTTGGAGACTACATCTTTTAATTGGGAACCCCACCGACCCTTGAAACGTCAATATGAACGCCAAGCCATGGTTTCACCTTTAACTCACCAACCATGAATCTAACCTTCATTTCTTCCAGTTAATCTTCTCATTTTAACCAGTTTCATTTTACTTGCACGTGTATTCTTTTCTAGGGGGTGAATATTTAAAATATACAGTCAACAAGTAAATCTCAGTACATCTCATACAATGAGGTATAAACATTAATCTAATGTTTCACAAAACCAACATTGAAAAAAAAAAAAAAAGAAAGAAAAAGAAAAGAAAAGAAAAGAAAAAGGTGGGTGCCCTTTTGAAATTTTGTTGGGTATATGGTTTGTTTACCGTTAAATGAAGTTGAGGTTTGATATTTAAGCGATTTTTTGCTCGAGTGGATGGATATTAATCGAATGTGTGTGAGACGTACAAGTTAAAGTTTGCTTGTGGATGTTATGGACCAATTTAAAACTTAAATTTTTTGTTTTTCTCCATGATGATCGATTGACAATATAGAAACCATATATGGGGATTGATTATTGGGTATCAGAAGATAGACATGAGTCGGAAATGACGATGTTACTTTTAAATATGTTTGATGGGGTGATACATTTGGAATAAGATGGATGATGCTTGCTGATGGAAGCTGTATGAGTGATGAGTGTGAGTGTCTGTGGCTGATGGACAGAGAACAGAAAGTGAGTCGAATCGAGTGAGCAACCAGTCAGCCGGTATCCAGTTAACCAACTCCAGTTCATCTCCAGCCAAAAGTCAGGGGTCCCCATCGATGGACAGAGCGACAATCGCCCCAAGGCCGAGTGTTGGACATCGACAAAACGCATAGGGAGCTCAGTCCTAAGCATTCGGTCCTTTTTCTCTTCTCTGCTCTTCTCTCTGGCTTTACTCCTCAATCCAATCGACCATCATCCCCTCCCGCTTTCCACTTCAGCTATGCCTAAGAAACCTTCCCTTTCTTTCAATCCTAAAAATCCTAATCTTACTCCCAAACTTTGCAATCCCCCTCCTCAGCTCCCTCTCCCTCCTCATCCCCCATCTCATCCCTTTCGTCCTCCAACTCCTCCTCCTCTTGCTCATAATCAATCTCAAAATCAAAAATCAAAAACTTCCGGCGCTACTAGAAAAAAGAATAAGAAAAAAGCCGCTGCTCAGGCTGCTTCCACTCCGATCATTTCCTCTTCTTCGTCTTCTCCACCGGACGATCAAATCGCTCTTTCTACTGCCACCGTTACTGCTGAAATGATTGGCGCTTTTCCTCTTGCTGGCCAGAATCATGAGCATCCTTCTCCTCCTGCAGCTCCTTTTACTTCTATGCATCCTCAGTTGGCCGCTCAAACTCGCCAAACTCAGGAAGACTTGCTCGCCACTGCAAACGATCTCTATCGCCAGATCGAAACCGCTGCTGCAGCTGCTCTTGCTGGTCACCTAACTCCTCAAAGCTTGGCTAACTCTAACTCTGGCTCTACTCTCAATCCATCCGGCCCTGCCAATCTTTCTTCTAATAATCCCGTCCAACCAAGCAAGTCTTTTATTTTATTTTATTTTTTGAAAAAATGGAAAAAAAAAACCCCCATTCTGCAACTTACACAGCATCTAATGACCCTTTATTTTCATTTTCATTTTATTTTTTTTTCATTTTTTTTTTATTTTTTTATTTTCATTTTTCATTTTGTTTTTCTCTTTGACACTTCAGATCGAACAAGTCCACCTTCAAATCATCCTGACGACGACGCTTATTGGACTTCCTTGCCCTCACATCTTCGTTCATTCATTCGCTCTGCCTTGCCTCTTGCTGCCGGTTTATCACCACCATCTTCTAATACAGCCAACACGCCGGCTTTGCCTAATTTATCATCCTTTGCTCAAGCTACTGGCCTCATTAATTCAAATACTCCACAGCTCTCATCGGAACAAATGGCTGTCGCTGCAGAACAACTTGCTCGAGTTGTTCAAAGCCATGATTGGTCCCGAAGTAGTGTCAGTAATACAATACCACTGGGTAGTTTTGCACTTCCTATTCCAATGCACAATCATCCCGATTACAACCCTCAGCAAGGATCTGAGGGCACATGGAATGGGGCGGATGATGATGATGATGATGAGGAGGAGGAGGATGAAGAAGAGGATGGACCTGGCGGCGATCGTGACTATGTGTATGAGTCTCGTGCTGACACCAAAGAGTCGGTATGCCCACCACCAGCTGGTGAACCAGGAACTTTGAGTCAAAGCAATGACATGACATCGAATCCATCGACTATATTATCAACTAGTGTTAAAAAGAAAAACAAAAAGAAAAAGAAAAAAGCGGTTCGTGCTTCCTCATCCTTTATCTCAAATCATCTTATCTTTTTTCATTCGCTTGGTTCAATCTTGGATGACCGATATGAACATTTTTCTCTGCCTATCACATTTGATTTTTATTTTTTTCCCTGTGTTCATTGAAACTTTACTATGGCTATTTCTCGTTTCTACAGACTAATAATTTATCTGAAACCCAATCTCAATCTCCACATATACCATCTCCTCCATCTCATCCACCTCAAAAGCTTCCATTTAATAACAAATCTTCCAATCCTTCTGCTCCAATAGGCAAAAGAGGTCGGATACCTTCTCATGGCAACCCAACATCCTCATCATCACAACGTATGTACTGTACTTTATTCGAAAATGCGTCTTCATTTTATTTTCATTATTATTTAGCTCATCCTTAATTTATTTATTTATTTTTATTTTTATTTTTGTCATATTTCCCTTTCTATATAGTTAATTCCAATCAACCAACTGAGAGAGAAAGAATTCGTGATTTTTGGTTAACCTTAAACCAAGAGGAGCGTGCAAGTTTAGTGAAAATTGAGAAAGATGCTGTTCTCAAAAAAATGAAAGAGCAACAACGACATTCCTGTTCTTGTGCTGTTTGTGGTCGGAAACGATTAGCAATTGAACAAGAATTGGAAGTTCTGTACGATGCTTACTATGACGAACTTGAAAATTATGCTGAAGCTACTAAAAAGTATTATAATAACGACAAAGATCCTAACGGTACGTTTGCCAAACCCCCAGGACCAGGTCCATTCCCTGGGAGTGTGGATATTGCTGTGGGTGCAAGTACCTCGGCAAATAATTTGTCTACGGGCAAAAAATCCTCCGTCGTGGTCCCTAAGCCCACCCGAGACCATAAAAACATTCGTCCCATCCACAACAAGCCACATGGAGTAAATAATAATGCCAACTTTAGGAGGGGACAGCAGCCTCTAACTAAAGTGAATAAAAACTCTCATTCTGTCACACATCCTCCGCCTCCACCTCCTGTCCCTCCAACATCCACTGCCATCGCTAGAGGAAAAAGAGGCATCTCATCTGAGGAAGATCGTAATCATAGTCTTGCCTGTCCACATCATCCTCAGCACTATCATGGCCCGGACGGTAGTGGCAAGCGAATCAATCGTGAGCCCCCTGAAGAAGAGGGTGAGGAGGAATGTGATGACGATGACAATGAGGATGAAGATGGAGAGGAGGAAGATGATGATGATGAGGAAGATGACGAGGAAGAGGAGTTCGAAGAAGTATTTTTATTTATTTATTTATTTCATTAATATATTTAGATTTCCCGATTTTCCTTTCTTACTAAGTACCATATCACTTATTTACACACTTGTTTATTTGTTTCAGGACGAAGATGAGGCTGAGTATGATGATGATGATGACGTTCCCGTATTGGAAGAGTCTCAACCTCATTTACCGTCTCATTTTTCAAATGATGGTCCCATGTTACATCCCCCGCCACCCCCGCCTCCACCAGGACCTACGAAAAAACATTCCAAAGTGCCTCAAAATAAAAATATGGGCAATGGAAAATCTACATCAAACTCAAATCAGAATGGAGGCGGTGAACTTTTTGGATTTGGCAACTCTCTGACTGTCAAAGGTTCGTTTAGTATTATTTTTATGATCAATTTCTCAATTTAAACAACCAGATTATAATCCACGCCTTTGTGATATGTTTCTTGTATGCTAGCAAAAAAAAATAAAAAATAAATAAATAAAAAGTGTTTTATTTTTACATTTTTGTCTTTTTATACTTTATCATCTTTTTTTTCACTCTAGCCTTTTTTTATTCTTTATACCCCTTCAACGTAACTTGTATTAAGCTCATTGCGTCTTTTCTTCACATTTTTTGATCCCTTTTTTCATATGTTTTTCATTTCCTTTAACATTTGCACCCTCTTAATTCCGATTAAAACTTTGCGGATGGGACCAGGAGGTATTTTGACCGTTGCTGATGATCTTTTGAGAAACGATGGCCAGAAGTTCTTAGAGATGATGGAATCATTAGCTGACAGAAGAATTCAAAGAGAGAGAGATGCTGCAGAAAATTTGCTCGCAGGACTGGAAGATGAGGACGGTGAAGATGAAGATGATGAATATGATGACGAGGAAGATGACGATGAGGTATTTTTTTTTTTTCTTTTTTTTACTATGGTCTGATGATTTCTTAGTATTTCTAATGTTTATTTTAAATGTTGTCGATAAAGTTGGATGATGATGACGATCTAGATGAGGGGGAAATGACTGAAGAGCACCGTATGAAAGAAGGTCGTCGCATGTTTCAAATTTTTGCTGCTAGAATGTTTGAACAACGAGTCTTAACCGCTTATAGAGAGAAAGTCGCACAAGAAAAACAAGCCCAATTATTAAGAGAACTGGAAGATGAAGATAGAGCGGCCCAAGAGCGGGAACTCAAAAAAGTCAAGGATGCCCAAAAAAAGAAAGAAAAGAAGAAAGCTTTGAAGCAACAGAAAGATCAAGATTTGGCCAAAAAATTGGCTGATAAAGAAGCTGAAGAGCTTGCTGCTAAAGCTGCTGAAGAAGCTAGATTAGAAGCTGAGAAGAAGAAGCAAGAGGAATTAAGATTAAAACGGGAAGCTCAAAGAAAAGCTCAGGAAGCGGAACGGGCTAAAAAAGAAGAGGAGAGGAGAAAGCGTATTGAAGAAGAGTCACGGAAGCGACGGGAAAAAGAGGAAAAAATTCGACAAGAAAAAGAATCTAGGCTAGCAAAGGAAAGAGAAGAACGAGAGAAGAAAGCCAAAGAGGAAGCTAAGAGGAAAGCAAAATTAGAGCAAGAAAAGAAGGAAAGGGAATTGAAGCAGCAGCAAATCAAGGAGGAAGCCGTAAAAAAAGCTCGCGCTGAAGCAGAGAAAAAAGAAGCCGAAGAGCTAGCGAAAAAAGAAGCTGCCAAGGTAAATTTGATACTATATATGAGATTTATGAGTGACATCGTCGATTCTTACCATTCTTTTATTTTTATTTTGCAAGATTGCTGCTGCAAAGTTGGCTGCTCAAAACAAAACTGCTGCTGCAACGATGGCCAATTTCACGCTACCTACCAAAACCCAGCTTCCTCAAGCACTTGCCTCTTCAAGTATATCTCGTCAGCCTATTACTACACCCAAGTCCAGTCAGCCGCGGAGTCCTTCTTTTCCTCAGCCATCATCCAATCGACCTTCTCCGATTCCGCATCAAGTATCAAATAACAATAATATTGGTGCCATGATGGTCACCACACCTCCCGGTAACCAATCTTCTCTATCTTATCACCAGCCATCAACACCGACAAGGCAAATCTTACCATCCAATATGATTCCTCGACCGATGTCTGTCGGAGTTGGTTTGGGAAGGCCCGCTTCAGCTGCTGCTGCTCCACCTTTCTCTTCAGCTATATCTCCTTTGGCAGGCCCATCGTATACCCATAGTGCACCGGCAAGACCACCTAGTGCACAGTTTAACCCACCTTTTGCCTCAGTGTCCCCAAGTACAGGATCTTTTGGTCCTCTTGGAATGAATACTAACTTTGCAAATGGTATGAATAGCCCAACGAAGATGATGTCTGGTGGAATGTCTTCCCCACTTAGTGTGACAGGAAACCCATTCATGAATTTGAGCCATTTATCAAGTAATGTTGGTAGCAGTCAGATCAATGGACGAATAAATCATCAACCTTCACCTTCCAGTACTGCAACATTCTCAAGCATGATCCCTCCGATGCCTCCACCCACTTCTTCGTTGCCCTCTGCGTCAATCAACTCATCAAATCCAGTTACTAGTCATTCATCAAATCCAGTCGAAACAATCAATTCAATAGCTGCACCTTTCAACAACTTACCACCTGGAATTACTAGTCCAACATTGAATTCAGTGACTAGTCCCCTTAGATCGTTACACTTAGGAAGCCAGCCGGTCAAGAAAGCTAATTCGACGATAATAGCTCCTATTGGGCCCCCTTCAAGTCATCAACGTCGTCGCTCTGGCATTGATGAGCCAATGTCAAAGCATAGTGCTATTTCAACGAACGGAATTGCCCCTATTGGAAGGCCAAAGCTCAATGGAACAAGTGGTGTAAGCGCTGACTCAAGTCAACCATTGACAAGTCATTTTGATGATCTATCTGTCCCTTCCCGAGATGAATCGCCCTCAAGAGCCAGGACACCTTTGAACGTGCTAGGCTCTTCCGCTTTACTTGATAATCATGAACCATCAGGTGGCGATTTTCCACGTCGTCATACTCTTGCCACTCATATATCTGGGGCTGCTAACTTGTCTAGCGCAAATCCGCCATCAGTATTCAATTCAAGTCCATTTGAAGGTTTGGGGGTAGGTAGTAGCATTTGGGGTAGTGGATTAACTTCTTCCAATAATATTAGCGCAGGATGGGGACTTCCATCAATATCTAATTCACATTTGCATTCTACTAATCTTCCATCTGTTCCGATCCCTCCTCCAAATGTCAACTTGCTTACTCCTCAAATGAAAGAAATCTTGTCGGATTGGATTCGGAGAAGGGCAATTTCAGCTTACTGTAGTATGAGAGTAAATGAACAATGGGTACCCGTCGGGGACGTTTCGGTTGAGATGCAGAGAATCCATATGGATACTGCAAATATTAGCTTGAAGGATATGGTGGATGCATGCTTAGTTAAAAGCAACTCAAATAATGGTGGAGGTGATTGGCAGTTCAACCAGCAAGGGCCAGTTCTTTACACTCGCTGGATCCCTGTATTGCCAACCGATGGACCTGGGATGATGGCACTCGGAGGTGCCACCGGAGGTCATCTTGCAAACTCTTCGCAATCCATGCTTTCCATAGGATCACAACAGCCGCAGTCTATTTTACAATCAGCACATCAGCAGTTGCAATCAAGTCATCCTTCTCCCATTCAGCCTCGTAGTATAGGACCTAATTAGTAATTATTACCAGTAATCTTTAATAGCTATTATCAGTAATTTTTAATAGCTCATTTGATAGAAAAGGGAAAAAAAAAAAAAACTTCCTGTTCTATTTTTTTTTTTTTTCATTTGCTCTAGCCGTCTCTCTCTCTCTCTCTCTCTCTCTCTCTATATATATATATATATAATGGCGACTTGAGTTTTTATTTCATCATTTTGAAAATTGATATCTTTACAGGTTTTTCTTTTTTTTTCGTTGAACGCAGTCACTCAACTTTTTAGTTGGTGTGTTTTATGTGTGTGAGTGTGCGTATGTGCATGTGTGTATGTATGTGGTGCCCGGTAGCCATAACAAATCACACAGGTCATACATATATATATATATGTTCTTCTGCCTCTTTGACTATCTCACCTGTGCTTAAATTGTTTTTGCTGAGTAAATTGAGTGTTGAGTCAGTCTAGCACACTTGCTCAATTCTCAATTTTATTCTTTTTTTCATTTTGCAGGTGGAGGCAGAAGTTGTGAGATAGTGAGAGAATGACAGCTAGTTTTTCTTTTTACACGAGATTGCTGCCTGTCTGCTACGCACCTCGCATGATAGTGATATGTAAATAGATAGATCTTACAATCTCAAGTTTTTAGTGGAATGAGTGATTGTGAAATGAGAATTGCTGGTGAGGCTACTGCATCTCTAGCGACGCGCAGTCCCGCGAGGTCAGTTCACAGTAAGGTTAGAGGCCGACTTTGCTAATTTTATTTATTTTTATTTTATTTTATTTTATTCTTATTTTTTTTTTATTTTTTTTTTTTCAGGAAGATAGAATACACATTCTTATATATATATATAGGGAGAGAGAGAGAGAGAGATTGATAGATTGTCAGCCAGGCTACTAGACTTAACTGGTAAAATAATTAATTATTTTACTGAGTTGAAGCCACGCCCCTTTTTCTTACTAATAATTAATTATCTACTTAAGCATTACTTACAATTAACTAGTTAAGTACAATAAGTAATATAATTAATTAGTGTAAATAAAATGTCCCTTACACTTTTACTCCCTAACACCGTGCTCAATGGTATAAGTCAATGGGAATAGAATTTAATAATAAAATTATAATAAAAAAAACATTAAAACAATTATATTACCTCAGTGAGAGATCTGGAATCCTGTGAAAGTAATATAATTAATTAATTATTGTGTAATTAATTGTGACAGTCCAAGGAACTCAAACTTTATTGCTAATGAATTTGATGTCCTTGTTGACATACCAGTTTATTTAATTCTTATGTCATATATGTACTCCTTTCAGTCATTCTTTTTCTCACATTCTTACAATATATGGTGTAAATTCCGTATATTTTATTCCCTCATGTTTTGCCTACAAAAGGCCTCTTACTTTGTGCTTCTCAGATCATTCTTTTATCCCTTACTTTATTATTACAATTACAACACTACAATTATTTCTATATTTTATAACTTTAGTATTTACAACAGCGTAATTCTAATCTATAATTTATATTGATATCTTAAATCTACCTCTTATATTTGAGTAAATTAATCAAATTGATTTTAGAAATACGTACCTTTTGTTGAGAGACCTTTGAACCCTTAAATATCCCGTGAAAACCTTGAACCAAGCTTCTAGACCAAAAGGACCCCTTGACAATTGGAGGCCTTCCCGAATTATTGACAGCGCATCGTGATTTGAGGGCGTAAATTGAAGGGACCATCGGCATTTGAGTACCTGTAAGGACGAGAAAGCGACAAAAACGACGAACGTCATACGTCACGTGACAAAATTTTTTGCTGCGAACAGGAATCAAACCGCACTCCAAAAATTAGGTTCATATATTGACTAAACATCATATATATTGTGGTAATTATTGATATTACTATTTGTGGGTTACTCTTCACTCTTCATTTGCTACGTATTTCCTTTTACTCAGCACTCTGTAAGTGGCATTAATTTGCTCATTTTACAGGAGGAGGTGTCTGGTAATTTGGAATTTAATTTTATTATTATATATTTTTTTTATTTTTCCTGGTTGACCATAATAGAGCAATAAGTGTTCTTAGTCCCAGAAGTAATAAAATAATTATATTTTAATATTAATTATTATAATTTTTCAGTTGACATTTGTCCTGATTAATTTAAATTTTAATTGTTCCAGTTGACAAATTGTCCTGACAATAATATTTTTTTAATTAATAAATAATTCATATTTAATTACTTCAGTTGACCTTGAGTCCTGGTAGTTCAATAATTTTTTTTTAATTAATAAAACTCATATTTAATTACTTCAGTTGACATTAAGTCCTGGTAGTTAAGTGATCAGTTTAATAAAATTTTAAAATAAAAATTCATCTTTAATTACTTCAGTTGACATTAAGTCCTGGTAGTTAAGTGATCAGTTTAATAAAATTTTGTTAAATTAATAAAGATTCATATTTAATTACTTCAGTTGACAATAAGTCCTGGTAATAAATTAGTTGATTTAAATCCTGAAAATAATTAATTAAAATAATTAATAAAAATTTTAATTTATTTCTACAGTTGATTATATTATAATCCTGGTTTTAAATTATTTTTTTGAATTAATAAATTAATTTTATTTAGTTGATTTTTATCCTAAAAAAGATTTTTTATTTTTATTTTATTTCTGTTAAATAAAAATCAAAAATAAAGACTAATTAATCTTATTGTCTCTTTTCTTCATTTCAGTTAAATCTTAAAATGACTGACCAAAGTGGTTCTGCTGCACGTGAAGAGGAACTAGACTTGATTGATTATGATGAGCCTACTTCTGTAAGTTCTCCTTTAACAAGAAGAATTTCTCAGATTAATAAATCTTTGCCCCAAACAGGATGTAGAGATGGAAGAAGTAGAAATCCTAGTAGACACAACTCAGGATCAGAAGCCTATGATAAACCCACCAGAAGAACTTCTAAAAGGCTTCAGGATAAAAAAGATGCCATTGCCTCAACAGGTAAAGAATCTGTCAACTCACATAAAGGAGCTAAGGACAGAAAACTTGAGACTAAAGGCAAGGGTAGATGCTCTGGAAGAAAAGGTGAGAAGGATAGATACCTTTCTTCAAGAGAAGAAGAAACCTCTTCCTCCCAGGAATAAACAACAATTGGCTCCCCAGTCCCAAGAAAAGGTGGAAGTGTCCAAGTGGCAGTGGGACTACCTGTCTCAAAATCAGCATCATTTACCTCAGGCAGGTCCGTTAAGGCATAACCAGGTCAACCCCACACCTCCTCACCCCTATCAAGGAGGCAAAAGAAGAAGAAAGCCCAATATGGTCATACCCAGCAAACCCTGGTATGTCCTTCTATTGATTCTCAAGTGCCTTTTCTTGTAGCTGATTCTGTTCTTTCAGGTAAATCTGAGAGGGAAGAAGACACCTTGAGACCAGTAGAGGCTGGGAGCAGTAGACAGATAACTCATGTATCTAATCCATTACTTTTAATTGCTACCTCAATGATTAACCCTGATATGGCTGTAATTGATGAAACTCTTGACCCTGAGTTCTATGAGAGTCTGGAAAGTTACTCAGTTTCCTTATTGAGAAACACTCCAGATGTAGCAAGGATTAATGATGAGTACTTGAGAGATATTATTGCCAAACAAAATCATATAATGAACAATATGCAATTGACCCAGAGATATAATAGCTTGTTAACTGATCTGGGTTATCAAGCATTAAGAAGTGAATCACAGAGAGTCTCTGATGAATTGTCTCATTACAAAGCAACCCATGAAAAGAAAGTTGCTTTATGGAAAAATATAAAAAATGATTTGTCTAAACTAAAAGATACTGTATCTGTCAGCCAGGCTATT
Organism: Hemileia vastatrix; assembly: GCA_030280995.1. Lineage (NCBI taxonomy): Eukaryota > Fungi > Basidiomycota > Pucciniomycetes > Pucciniales > Zaghouaniaceae > Hemileia > Hemileia vastatrix. The sequence continues at coordinate 630,925 of JASXTE010000006.1, forward strand.
CCAGGAGTCCAGTAAATGATATATAAATTATAAAACCTTAAAGAGTGGGTAAGAATTGTATTTAATGAATATAACTTAATATTTTATTGCATAATGAAATTATATAAGTATTTTATTATATACAAGTGTTACATTAAAATTATTGGTTATATATATTTTTATATACAGTTAAATTGAACATAATATAATATATTCTACAAATAATGGCGCATTTTTATGTATTTAATAATTATAAATTTATATTTAATTAATTGAAAAACATATATTATAATTATAAGTGTAAAATTGATTTATAATATATTTAAATTAATTACTTAAATTTATATATTAAATAATACCTCTCATATGATACTAAACAATAATTAATGACGCTTCTTTTGACCCTTAATTGTGTTAGAAAAAACAAATAAATTAATTTGGACTAAAGTGAGATTAATTGCATGTTTTGTTGCGTCAAATTATTTTTTGTTTCACTTAAAATGTCCTTTAATCAGACTGTACCATCTGTTTGGAATTATTTTTCTCATAGTTCCTATGTTCCAATCTTGTTTAGTTATTCACTATTTTCACTTACTGATTTGGGAATTAATGACGGGAAAATTGGATTCTTAATTGGGGTTTTAATTAATTGTTTCATGTTTTTCTCTATATTGTTATGTTTCATTTACTCTTTTGATATATTTGTTTTACTTCATTCTAATCATTGTATTTACAAAGATAGTAGCGCTTCAGAGGACCCATTGCCTATAAAAGGGCCTTGGATAATCCCCTGTAGCATCATCACTTATTACACACAACAAATTAAATAACCATTTTATTACGTTTATATTTTTTTTATTAGTAATACAAATCTAATTAAAATTCTATACAACAAATCAAAGGTTGCTTTAAGTCTGATAGTAATTAAAAGTGTTTGCCGCGCAGAACCCTTACATTTAATAATATTATTGTTTATAAAATCTAAGTTTTTGTCACCTCTCAAAATTGCTCACCATTGTTTCCCTCTCAAATAAATTAAATATATATTTTTGGTGTATTTCTTTATTTTCCCTTGTCCTCCTCCTTCTCTCCTCCTTTTTCTCCTATTTTTCTTACCTCTTCTAGACGACTGACCAACAGTATCTGCCTGTTTCCAGGAGGTGGAGATAGATAAGATGAATCTGAAAAGATTGAATGACCATTTTTCATCTTTTCAAAATAAAAATCAGTTATCTTTTGCAACTATCAATGAGAGTTTATCTAGTCTTCCAAGAATGAAAACAAGACTAACAACCATTGAAAAAAAATTGAACTCATTGTTGAATGACCAGAAATATTCTGACATTTCTGTGAAGGAAAATATAGTGCAGGATGCTCAAATATTACCTGTGGAGAGTTCATCTAAAGTAAAAATAGCTCCAGAAATACCTGTTGATAACACTGAGTTTCCATCAAAGACTGATGATGCACCAGGATCTTCAACAGAAGGATTAAACAATGAGATTATAGCCCAATTAGAGAAATTACAGCTGCTTCTTACTCAGAAACAAGCTAGTACTAAGGAGACTCCTTCAAATCAAAAGAATTGGCCAAAACTTGACCAATATCCTACATTTGATGGTGATTCTTCCTCTGATTGGAAACAATTTAGTTGCAGAATTGATAACTTAAAAAATTCTTACAAACTCCCAGATGAGGAAATTGTGTCCAAGTTAATTTCTTTGTTCACTAATGTTGCCCTAATGTGGTATGAATCTGTTCTCCTGGATGGGAATGACTACTCATGGGAGGATTGGAAGAAATTGATTAAAGCACAATTTGGTGGCTCCAAGTTCAGAATGGCTCAACAAAGTCAGTATGAGGAGACTAGATATAGCTCTTCTACTGATAAACCTATTGAGTTTTTAATGAACCTTGTAAAAATCTTAAGGGCAATGGACCCAAATATGGAGTTTGATTTATGGAAGGACAGGATCCTTTATAAATTACCAATGTCTCTGAGAGACTTGATAGTGGCTAGGACTGATTTCTCCAAAGAACCCTCTTCTTTCATTAATACTTGCAATGAGATGCTTCTAAAAAACAAGTATGATGCCAGAAGATTCATTCCTAGGACACCTTTGGAGAAACCCTCCACTTACCAACAGAAACCTCTGGAAAAGTTTGGTAAACCTTCTGCCCCTGTTGCACCAAAGAAGTATGCAACAAACACTTGCTTCAAGTGCAACAAGCCTTGACAGAAAGGCCATGTTTGTGACAAGAAGATAAATCTTGTAGAACAAACAGAGGAGCATGCTGATGACACAGTAGCACTGGATGATACATCAAGTGATTGTGCCAGCAATATTTCATATGAATCTCAACAAGAAATCTTGATGCTGGAAGAGGATATTCATTATTTAAATACTATTGATATTGATGATAATGCTTTATCTACAGTTGAAGATGCTGAGATCATAAAGAACATTGAGGATAACTCAATTGTTATTGCCCCTCTTAAGGCACCAGTCTTGATTAATGGAACCAGCATTGAAGTTGTTCTGGATTCTGGAGCTGGAGGAAGTGTAGTTTCTGAAAGAGCACTTGCTTCAGTGGATCAAGACTATAAATCAAAACTGATGCCTATCATTTCTGAAAATTGGAGAGGTTATGGCTCTGTTTTGTCCCCCATTGGTAAATATAAAGCCACAGTGTTTTTTAAATATAACTATGGTTTTGTACAAGCTACTTGTGATTTTGTTGTCATGAAGAATGATAACTTAAGTAATTGGTTTATTGTAGGGAATGATATTTTAACAAAGTATGGCATAAAATTGGATCCCTCAAACCAATGTTTTACGATGGGGATGAATGGGAAGAGAAAATTTAAGATTTCCTCCCCTAAAAAATTATTATTGAAACCAGAATTGAACACATGTAATTCTGTAAGTCAATGTAAAGGAAGATCTACAAAAGAGATGCATGCCCTTTTGTCTGAAATTGACAATGCCTCTTTTGGAGAACAACTTTCTGGTGAGGATAAAGATTCCATCATTAACTTGATAAACTCTTTTCCTATGGCCTTTGCTCATGGATCACATGAACTGGGATTAGTTAAAGAAGAAATGAAACTTTCATTGTCTTTCCCATTAACTGATATACCACCTAGTTTAAAGAAGAAGCCTTATCCTGCTTCCCCCACAAAGAGAAAAGATATTGAAGACAATATCTCTACCCTTTCAAAAATGAATATTATTGAAAAGGTAGTTGAAACACCTAAACATTGTGTTATCTCACCTGTCCTAATTTCTTATGAGAAAGATAAAGCCAGGTTATGTGGTGATTATAGAGCACTAAATACTTATACTGTTGATGATATCTACCCTTTACCTAGAATTAGCTCTATACATGCTACTTTACAGGGTGCTAAATATATCAGCTGTTTGGATGGTAACAAAGGATATCACCAGGTACCTGTTGAGAAAAATTCTCAGAACTTTCTGATGATTGCCACTCATATGGGTATTCATAAGTATATTAGGATGCCATTTGGCCCTAAAAATGCCCCTTCAGTTTTCCAAAAAGTCATGGATAACACATTCCATCAAGAGATAATTGAAGGATGGCTGATGGTTTGTATTGATGATATCATTATATTCTCAAAAACTTTTGAGGACCATCTTAACCACCTATGTAAAGTATTCCAGAAAATGGATGAAATAAATATGACACTTGCCTTGAAGAAATGTAAATTTAGTTTCCATTCTTTAAAAGTTCTTGGTCATGTTGTTTCAGGCTTACAGATATGTGTTGACCAGAACAAAGTGGCAGCCATACAAAAGGTGAAGGCTCCTACTACAGTGAGAGAGCTCCAAAGTTTTTTGGGAATGTGTGGATACTATAGACAGTATATTAAAAATTACCAAGTCATAGCTTTAACCCTTACCCAATTAACTAGAAAGGATGTTGCTTTTGTATGGAATAGTGAAAGACAAAGAGCCTTTGACACTATGAAGCACTGTTTGATGTCAGCACCAATTCTTGCTTTACCTGACTTTAATCAACCATTTGTTTTGTACACTGATTCCAGTTTCATTGGTCTTGGTGCTGCCCTCCATCAAAAACAAGTGATAAATGATAAAGTTTCAGAAGTAAAAATTTGTTATATTTCAAGAACCTTGAGAAATAGTGAATTGAAATATGGTGCTACACAATTAGAATGTTTAGCTGTAGTGTGGGCTCTAGAAAAGCTTCATTATTACCTAGATGACCAGAAATTTGAACTTGTCACTGACTGCAGTGCAGTTAAATCCCTTTTAAACTTGAAAACACCAAACAGACATATGTTCAGATGGCAGTTGGCTGTTCAAGAATACAGAGGGAGAATGACAATTATTCATAGGGCTGGTATTGTTCACTCAAATGTGGATATGTTATCTAGGCTACCTTTACCAAATAATGACTCTAATCCTGCTTATGATACTGAGGATGAAATTATTCATATACATGGGATATATGTGGTTGATATGGAGGAAGAGCTATTACAGCTTATTCTGGATTCATATGATAAGGACACTGACTTGAAAAAGTTATGCACCATATTAAATGATCCAAAGAATGCTTCAATACAAGCATTAATAAAAACCCTTCCACCAAAGTATCAAAAAGCTTTTGAAAAAGGTAAATTTTCAATTGATGAAGGCTATCTCTATGATAGCAGAAAGTTGAGTAATGTTATTGTTAATTCTCCTTCTTTGAAAGAGATCATCTTGAAAATTTGTCATGATAACATATTGGCTGGACATTTTGATCTTGAGAAAACAATGATCAGAATTAAGAACACTTCTTGGTGGGTTAATATGTCAGAAGACACAAAACTATATGTTGAATCCTGTTATTCTTTCCAGAATTAATAAAGATTGACTGGAAAAAGAGCTGGATTAATGCAACATATTGAAGCTCCTGATACACCATGGCAGATAATAAACATGGATTTTGTAACCGGATTACCTATTGCCGGTAAAGAAAGTTATAATTTTTGTTGGGTTATTGTGGACAGATTCACAAAATGTGTAAATTTATCCCTACTCACAAGGATGTTTCCACTAAAGAATTAGCTTTCTTATGGTGGTCTCATATGTTTAATACTGCTGGTTTTACTAAAGCCATAATATCTGACAGAGACTCTAAATTTACTTCTGAATTTTGGATGTCTCTGATGGATGTTTGTGGTTGTGATCTGAAACTTTCTACTTCCCACCATCCACAGACTGATGGTTTAGCTGAAAGAATGATTCAGACTTTAAAGGACATGATTAGAAGGTATTGTGCCTTTGGCCTTGAGTATAAAGATAATGACAGATTCACTCATGATTGGGTTACCTTACTTCCTGGGTTGGAATTTGCTTATAATAGCACTGTTCATTCTGTTACTCAAAGAAAGCCTTTTGAGATCTGGCTTGGATATGTTCCAAATACTCCTGCCTGAATTCTCAATAACAAAATACCTAAATTGGATATACATCCTGGTGTAAAATCTTTTCTTCAAATGCAACAACTATGCAGAAATCATGCTCAACAATGTATTGAAAAATCATTTGAATATGAGAAGAAGAGATGGGACAAATCCCATTAAGAAAACACTTTTAAAAAGGGTGATGAAGTGTTGATTTCTACAGTCCACTTCAACTTACAAGGTAATAACAAATTGAAAGATCCATTTGTTGGTCCATTTGTTGTCAGAAGAATGATTGGAGATAATGCAGTTGAGGTTATTTTGTATTCTCCATATGACAGAAAACATCCTGTTTTTCCAATATCTCTTTTGAAACCTTACACATCCAATAGTGATTTATTTCCAAAAAGGAGGGGAAGACCAAGGAAAACCCCAAATGAAATCACTGAAACAGCAGAAATTGAAAAAATATTAAATGACAGAATAGTCACTGCTGAGAAAGGTACAGAATACTTATTGAGATTCAAGAATAAATCATCTGAATATGATTCTTGGATACCTGGGAAGGAGATATCTAATCTTCCTACTCTACTAAAAAAGTATAAAAAGAAAAAATCATAGCATTTTTTTTATTGTTTTTTTAGAGTGAGGGAGTGTCAGCCAGGCTACTAGACTTAACTGGTAAAATAATTAATTATTTTACTGAGTTGAAGCCACGCACCATCCTCTTACCAATAATTAATTATCTACTTAGGTATTACTTACAATTAACTAGTTAAGTACAATAAGTAGTATAATTAATTAGTATAAATAAAATATCCCTTACAATTTTACTCCCTAACACCGTGCTCAATGGTATAAGTCAATGGGAATAGAATTTAATAACAAAATTATAATAAAAAAAACATTAAAACAATTATATTACCTCAGTGAGAGATCTGGAATCCCGTGAAAGTAATATAATTAATTAATTATTGTGTAATTAATTGTGACAGTCCAAGGAACCAAAACTTTATTGCTAATAAATTTGATGTCCTTGTTGATGTACCAGTTTATTTAATTCTTATGTCATATATGTACTCCTTTCAGTCATTCTTTTTCACACATTCATACAATACATGGTGTAAATTCCGTATATTTTATTCCCTCATATTTTGCCTATAAAAGGCCTCTTACTTTGTGCTTTTCAGATCATTCTTTTATCCCTTACTTTATTATTACAATTACAACACTACAATTATTTCTATATTTTATAACTTTGGTATTTACAACAGCGTAATTCTAATCTATAATTTATATTGATATCTTAAATCTACCTCTTATATTTGAGTAAATTAATCAAATTGATTTTAGAAATACGTACCTTTTGTTGAGAGACCTTTGAACCCTTAAATATCCCGTGAAAACCTTGAACCAAGCTTCTAGACCAAAAGGGCCCCTTGACAATTGGAGGCCTTCCCGAATTATTGACAGCGCATCATGATTTGAGGGTGTAAATCGAAGGGACCATCGGCATTAGTGTACCTGTAAGGACGAGAAAGCGACGAAAACGACGAACGTCATACATCACATGACGAAATTTTTTGCTGCAAACGGGAATCGAACCGCACTCCAAAAATTAGGTTCATATATTGACTAAACGTCGTATATATCGTGGTAATTATTGATATTACTATTTGTGGGTTACTCTTCACTCTTCATTTGCTATGTATTTCCTTTTACTCAGCACTCTGTAAGTGGCATTAATTTGCTCATTTTACAGGGGGGGGGGTGTCTGGTAATTTGGAATTTAATTTTATTATTATATACTTTTTTTATTTTTCCTGGTTGACCATAATAGAGCAATAAGTGTTCTTAGTCCCAGAAGTAATAAAATAATTATATTTTAATATTAATTATTATAATTTTTCAGTTGACATTTGTCCTGATTAATTTAAATTTTAATTGTTCCAGTTGACAAATTGTCCTGACAATAATATTTTTTTAATTAATAAATAATTCATATTTAATTACTTCAGTTGACCTTGAGTCCTGGTAGTTCAATAATTTTTTTTTAATTAATAAAACTCATATTTAATTACTTCAGTTGACATTAAGTCCTGGTAGTTAAGTGATCAGTTTAATAAAATTTTAAAATAAAAATTCATCTTTAATTACTTCAGTTGACATTAAGTCCTGGTAGTTAAGTGATCAGTTTAATAAAATTTTGTTAAATTAATAAAGATTCATATTTAATTACTTCAGTTGACAATAAGTCCTGGTAATAAATTAGTTGATTTAAATCCTGAAAATAATTAATTAAAATAATTAATAAAAATTTTAATTTATTTCTACAGTTGATTATATTATAATCCTGGTTTTAAATTATTTTTTTGAATTAATAAATTAATTTTATTTAGTTGATTTTTATCCTAATAAAGATTTTTTATTTTTATTTTATTTCTGATAAATAAAAATCAAAAATAAAGACTAATTAATCTTATTGTCTCTTTTCTTCATTTCAGTTAAATCTTAAAATGACTGACCAAAGTGGTTCTGCTGCACGTGAAGAGGAACTAGACTTGATTGATTATGATGAGCCTACTTGTCAGCCAGGCTATTCCAGGAGTCCAGTAAATGATATGTAACTTATAAGACCTGAAAGAGGGGGTAAGAATTGTATTTAATGTATATAAATTAATATTTTATTGCATAATAAAATTATATAAGTATTTTATTACATATAAGTGTTATATTAATTTTATTGGTTATATAAATTTTTTATACATTTAAATTTAACATAATATATTATATTCTACAAATAATGGCGCATTTTTTTATGTATTTAATAATTATAAATTTATATTTAATTAATTAAAAACATATATTATAATTATAAGTGTAAAATTTACTTATAATATAATTAAATTAATTATTTATATTTATATATTAAATATCATTTTTTATAGTATTAAACAATAAATAATGACGCTTCTTTTGACCTATAATTGTGTCAGGAAAAACTAATTAATACTGAATTGAAATAAATTACATATTTTGTTGTGTCAGAATATTTTTGTTTCACTTAAAAATCCTTAAATCAGACTGTACCATCTGTTTTGAATGATTTTTCTCATAGTTCCTATGTTCCAATCTTGTTTAGTTATTCACTATTTTTACTTACTGATTTGGGAATTAATGGCGGGAAAATTGGATTCTTAATTGGGGTTTTGATTATTTGTTTCATGTTTTTCTCTACATTGTTATGTTTCATTTACTCTTTGATATATTTGTTTTATTCTATTCTAACTATTGTATTTACAAACATAGTGGCGCTTCAGAGGACCCATTGCCTATAAAAGGGCTTTGGATAATCCCCTGTAGCATCATCACTTACTATACACTCAACAATTTAAAAGATAATTTTATCACGTTTATTATTATTTTTATTAGTACTACAATCTAATTAAAAATTCTCAATAACAAATTAAAGGTTGCCTTAAGTCTGATAGGAATTATAGTGTTTGCCACGCAGAACTCATACTTGAAATAATATTAATATTAATAAAACCAATCTTGTGTCACCTCTCAAATCACTTGTCGTTGCTTTCTCTTCAATAGATTAAATAATTTCATTTATTTTTATTTCTTTTATTTCTCAATCACTATTTCCTTCTTGTCCTCCTCTCTTTTCTTCCCTCTTCTCTTATCTCTTCTAGACAACTGACCGACAACTGAGGGCCTTTCCAAACGACGACGACAATCAAGCCTAGCAACGAACGACAAACGCACGGACCACCTAGCAAAAACAAAACTTTTGCCGCGACCGTGTTTCGAACTTGGGTTCCATTTCTTAGGTTTATATTATATTAATTCATATATTATTTTGAAGTGATTTTTTTATCACTATAGTAAGTTCACCTTTGCACCTCTCACTCATATTACTATATTTTTACTGCAATAACAGTGATTGTGGCTTAATTGCTGATTCACTGAGTGTAAGTGTTCAATTATTAAATTTTTTTTTCCTAGTTGACCATTATAGAGTGTTAAATCCTCTTAGTCCTAGAAGAATTGACATTATTATTAATACAAATTGAATTATTAAATTAATTTTTTATTATTATTAATTATTGTTAATTTTGGTTGACTTAAAAGTACTTTGTGCTTAGTCCCAAATATATTGCCATATTTAATATTGGTTGAATTAACTTGATTGTTTATTCCCAATTTAACCTTGCAATCCATTTTATTAATTAATTTTTTATAATTATTACTTTATATTAAAAAAATTTTTTTTTATAATTTAATTAATAATTTTTTTATTTATTTTTGGAGCAATTATTAACTAACTTTTATTATTTTTTTTAAAAAAGTTAATTAATCTTCCCACTATTATGTCCAACAATTTGGCTGAAAAAATGGATAACATGCAAGTGGATGAAATAGAAATTGACTATGATGCTGACACTGTGAGTTCTTCTAAAGTTGGACATAAAAAGTCTTATGCTAACACGAAAAATTCACATAATTCAGGATGTGGAAATGACAGGAAATGTAAACAAACCAAACCCCCTTCCCCAAGCACAACAGAAGGAAGTAAAGCCTCTAGTACCTCAAGAAGGTCTTCCAAAAGGATTCAAAATAAAAAAGCTTCCTCTGCCACAACAAATCAGCAACCTATCCAGTCATATAAAAGAGTTGAACACAGAAAATATGACGTACAAAGCAAAAGTAGACACCTTGTGGGATCAGGTTCAAGAACTCAGGAACCAGAATCAGGCCCAGGCCCCTCCTCAGTTGCCTCCCAATCAGCCTCAGTTTCAGGCTCAACCTTCACAGCCACCCAGCTCAACCATCCAAAATCCAAATACTATGGAAGTAGAGCAATGGAAATGGGATTATATAATGAGTCACTACCAACAGAATGTGCAACACCCTCCTCCTCATCAGCCTGGCCCATCCAGAACACCCAATTTCCATCCACCTCCTCATCCCTACCAACAAGGCAGGAGAAAGAAGGCCCCAGCACAATCCCAAACCCAGTCTCAGGGGAAGTTTCCTCCTCTGCCATGGTAAGTAATTTGGTTGATAGTCACTTGGGTATGTTTTCAAATAAATCTCTTTCTGCAGGTAATATTATTGAACATGGTGAAAGAACAGTTAAACCTGTTAAAAGAAAGCTTCCTGTAACTAGTAGCCCTATTGATGTAATTAGCAAATTGTCATTTGATGAACCTTTACATTTAACTTCTACTTCTTTGATTAATCCTTCTCTTGCAATTAAAAATGATTCTGTTCCCCCTGAAATCTATACCTTAATTGAAAAAACTTCTGAGGAAATATTGAAAGATACCCTTGATTTTAATGTTGTGAAAGACAAACATTTGAGAGATGTGTTAATCCATGAAAATGATAGATTAAATAATTTACACTTGCAATGTAAAGTGAGTTCTTCTGTACAAGATACAGCTTATTTAAAAATCAAAGAAACCTTGAATATTATTCTTAGTCAACAAAAACAAATAAGAAGTGACCATAGAGCTATCTCAGATAGAAATATCAGTCTACATAAGACCTTGAGTGAATTGAAAACCCTTATTGAAGAAAATTATTCATTCAAAAATGAAATAAAATCTCTGCAAAATGAGTTTAAAAAGCTAAGAAATGATTTCCATGCACTAAGTGCCAAACACTCAGTTTCTGAGGACAGAAATGTTCTATCTCTTGCAAAAGTAAATGACCAGATGTCTGAAATTCCAAGAATAAGAAACTATGTGTCTGACCTGCAGGAAAAATTCTCAACCTTAACCATCAATAATGAATTAAATGAGAATGCTGTCAATAAGCTGCATAAAAATAAAGGAAAAAAACCTGAGCAAAGTTCATCCTTTCTTCCTCATATTTCAACCATTAAACAAACTGACAATGAGTCTGTAAAATCTTTTGCTACTAGCAAAAAATCTTGTGATGGTCATGCACCAGCTGTTTCTGTAAATAATGAAATTTCTGAACACCTGGCTAAACTCCAGGAATTATTAATAATGAATAATTCAAACCAAAAAGTGGACCATCCCAGTAGTCAGAAAAATTGGCCTAAGTTAGACCAATATCCTACCTTTAATGGTGATTCTTCCTCTGATTGGCAACACTTTATCCAAAGAATTGATAATTTAAAGAGATCTTATAAACTACCTGATGAGGAAATTGTTTCTAAGCTAATTTCTTTATTTTCCAATGTAGCCTTGATGTGGTATGAATCTGTTCTTTTAGATAACAATCATTATACATGGAATGATTGGAAATCCTTGATTGAGAATCAGTTTGGTGGTTCAAAATTCAGGTTAGCTCAACAGAGACTGTATGAGAATACTAGATATGTATCCTCCTCTGTTGAAAAGCCCATTGTTTTTCTGATGAAAATAACTAAAATCCTTTGAGCAATTGATCCAAAGATGGATTATGATATTTGGAGAGATAAAATCTTGTATAAATTACCAAATTCTCTTAGGGATTTGATTGTTGCTAGAACTGAGCATGTAAGGGAAAATTCTTCTTTCATTAATATCTGTAATGAAGTACTGCTCAACCATAGATATGAACCAAAGAATTACCTTGGTAAATCTTATAATGATCAGAATAAACCTTCTATAAAGCTCCCAGAAAAATCTGGTAAACCCTCTGCCCCAATTGCACCTAAAAACTATGCAACAAATACTTGTTATAAATGTAACAAACCATGGCAAAAGGGTCATGTTTGTGACAAGAAAATTCATCTTGTTGAACAAAATGAAGACACTGATGAAGTTGAACTTGATGTCAATAATTCTTCCAGTGACCGTGAAAGTAATATCTCCTATGACAATGAATCTGTTAAAGATGTTTTAATGTTGGAACATGATGTCCATTATTTAAATAATATATCTGAAGATTGTGTATTGGATTTATCTTCAGTAGAAAATGCTGAGATAATTAAAGATATTACTAACAATTCTATTCCTATATCCCCTTTAAAGGCACCTGTTATCATTAATGGTGAAAATGTTGATGTAGTTCTTGATTCTGGTGCTGGAGGAAGTGTAGTATCTGAAAAAGCTTTGGCTTCAGTGGATAAGGAATATTTGAGTAAATTGTTACCTATAACTTCTGAAAAATGGAGAGGGTATGGTTCTACCTTATTTCCTATTGGCAAATACAAAACCTCTGTATTCTTCAAATATAATGGTGGTTTTTTCAGAGCTGTTTGTGAGTTTGTTTTCATGAAAAATGATAATTTAAGCAATTGGTTTATTATGGGAAATGATATTTTAACCATGTTTGGTGTGAAACTGGACCCAGCAAATAATTGCTTTACCTTAGGAATGAATGGGAAAAGGAAATTCAAAATTTCCTCTCCTAGAACTTCTGGGCATTTGTTGAAATCTTGTAACTCACTGATCCAGTGTAAAGGTAGAGCAACAACTGAAATGGATGATTTATTACATGAAATAAATACCGCTTCTTTTGGTGATCAGTTGACTAGTAAACAAAAGGATTCTCTTGTTTCCTCTATTACCTCTTTCCCTATGGCTTTTTCTCATGGTTCTCATGTCTTGGGAATTGTTCAAGAAGAGATGAAAATTACCTTCTCCTGTAATTTGAGTGATATTCCTCCTACCCTTAAGAAAAAACCATATCCTGCTTCTCCATCAAAAAGAAAAGATATTTAAGATAATATTGAAACATTATTGAAAATGAATATCATTGAGAAAGTGGATGTCACCCCCAAATATTGTGTCATCTCCCCAGTCTTGATTTCTTATGAAAAGGATAAAGCTAGATTATGTGGAGATTACAGAGCTTTAAATACTTATACTGTTGATGATATTTATCCTTTACCCAGAATTAATTCAATACATGCTACCTTGCAAGGTGCAAAATTTATTAGTTGTCTGGATGGTAATAAAGGTTATCATCAAGTTCCAGTTGAGAAAAATTCTCAAAATTTTTTGCTTATTGCAACTCATGTGGGAATATATAAGTATGTTAGGATGCCATTTGGCCCTAAAAATGCTCCTTCAGTTTTCCAGAAAGTTATGGATAACACTTTCCATCAAGAAATTATTTAAGGTTGGCTCATGGTTTATATTGATGATATTATTGTTTTTTCTAAATCTTTTGATGAACATATGATTCACTTGAATAGAGTTTTCCAAAAAATGGATGAAATCAATATGACCTTATCTTTAAAAAAGTGTAAATTTGGTTTTCAATCTTTGAAAGTCCTTGGCCATGTTGTGTCAGGCTTACAAATTTGTGTAGACCATAACAAAGTTGCTGCCATTCAAAATGTGAAAGCACCAACTTCTGTAAGAGAAATACAAAGTTTTTTGGGTATGTGTGGCTATTATAGACAATATATTAAAAATTATCAGGTCATAGCCTTGCCTCTTATAAAACTGACCAGAAAAGATGTTGCTTTTCTCTGGAATAATGACTGTCAAAAAGCTTTTGATACATTAAAAAGTTGCTTAATGAAAGCCCCTATATTGGGTCTTCCAGATTTTAACAAGCCATTTGTCCTTTATACAGATGCTAGCTTTATTGGTCTGGGTGCTGCCCTTCACCAGAAGCAAATTATTAATGATAAATCCTCAGAAATTGTAATTTGTTATATTTCAAGAACCTTAAGAAATAGTGAATTGAAATATGGTGCCACTCAATTGGAGTGCTTAGCAGTTGTTTGGGCCTTGAGAAGCTTCATTACTATTTGGATGACCAAAAATTTGAGTTGGTAACTGACTGTAGTGCTGTGAAGTCCCTCTTAAACCTGAAGACACCTAACAGACATATGTTCAGGTGGCAACTTGCTGTTCAAGAATACAGAGGACGGATGACAATTATCCATAGAGCTGGAAATGTTCACTCCAATGTTGATATGCTCTCCAGATTGCCTCTGCCAAATAATGACTCAAATCCTGCTTATGTACCTGAAGATGATACTGTTCATATCCATGGTATATTTATAGTTGATATGGAAGAGGAGTTATTACAATTAATACTGGATTCATATGATAAGGATTCTGATTTAAATAAATTGGTTACTATCTTAAATGATCCTAAGAATGCTTCAATTCAAGCATTAATAAAAACTCTTCCTGCAAAGTATCAAATTGCTTTGAATAAAGGAAAGTTTTCTATTGAAGATGGTTATATATATTATAGAAGGAAGCTTACAAATGTAATTGTAATTCCTCCTTCTATGAAAGAAACTATCCTCAAACTTTGTCATGATGACATATTAGCTGGTCATTTTGATCTTGAAAAAACATTGATTAGAATCAAAAACACTGCATGGTGGGCTAATATGTCTGAAGACACAAAATTATATGTTGAATCTTGTGATTCCTGCCAAAAATCTAAAAGGTTAACAGGTAAGAGAGCAGGGTTATTACAACATATTGAAGCACCTAATGCTCCCTGGAAAATCATTAATATGGATTTTGTCACTGGTCTTCCTGTTGCAGGTAAAGACAGCTTTAACTCTTGTTGGGTAATAGTGGATAGATTCACAAAAATGTGCAAATTTATTCCAACCCACAAAGATGTATCCACCAAAGAATTAGCTTTCTTATGGTGGTCTTACATGTTTAATATTATTGGTTTTCCAAAAGCCATTATCTCTGATAGGGATCCAAAATTCACTTCTGAGTTTTGGACCTCTTTGATGGATATTTGTTGCTGTGAGTTAAAATTTTCTACCGCTCACCATCCTCAGACTGATGGTCTAGCTGAAAGAATGATTCAAACTCTGGAAGATATGATTAGAAGGTATTGTGCCTCTGGTTTAGAATATAAAGACAATGACAGATTTACTCATGATTGGGTCACTCTATTGCATGGTCTTGAATTTGCATATAATAGCACTGTTCATTCTGTCACTGAGAAAAAGCCTTTTGAGCTTTGGTTGGGTTATGTCCCAAACACTCCTGCTCAGATTCTCAATAATAAATTACCTAAGTTGGAACTACACCCTGGTGTAAAATCTTTTATGCAAATGCAACAGCTATGCAGAAAACATGCTCAGAGCTGTATCGATAAAGCATTTGAATATGAAAAGAAAAGATGGGATAAATCCCATAAAGAATACACATTTAACAAGGGTGATGAAGTGTTGATCTCTACTGTCCATTTCAATTTACAAGGTAACCACAAATTAAAAGATCCTTTTGTAGGAACATTTGTTGTTAAAAGAATGGTTGGTGATAATGCAGTAGAAGTTGTATTGTATTCTCCATATGATAGGAAACATCCTGTTTTTCCCATTTCTTTGCTTAAGCCTTATACTTCCAACAGTGACTTATTTCCAAAAAGAAGAGGAAGACCTAAGAAGAACCCTCAGGAAGTCACAGAAACAGCAGAAATTGATAAAATTCTCAATGATAGAATTATCACTTCTGAAAGAGGTACTGAATATTTATTGAGATATAAGAACAAATCATCTGAACATGATGCATGGATACCTGGCAAAGAAATTTTAAATCTGCCTACTCTGTTGAAAAAATACAAAAAGAGAAAATCTTAGCATTTTTTTTTATTGTTTTTTTAGAGTGTGGGAGTGTCAGCCAGGCTATTCCAGGAGTCCAGTAAATGATATGTAACTTATAAAACCTGAAAGAGTGGGTAAGAATTGTATTTAATGAATATAATTTAATATTTTATTGCATAATAAAATTATATAAGTATTTTATTATATACAAATATTACATTAAATTTATTGGTTATATAAATTTTTATATACAGTTAAATTGAACATAATATAATATATTCTACAAATCATGGCGCATTTTTATGTATTTAATAATTATAAATTTATATTTAATTAATTGAAAAAACATATATTATAATTATAAGTGTAAAATTGACTTATAATATATTTAAATTAATTATTTAAATTTATATATTAAATAACACCTTTCATATAATACTAAACAATAATTAATGACGCTTCTTTTGACCCTTAATTGTGTCAGGAAAAATTAATTAATTAATTTATACTAAATTGAGATTAATTACATGTTTTGTTGCATCAAAGTATTTTTTTGTTTCACTTAAAATATCCTTTAATCAGACTGTACCATCTGTTTGGAATTATTTTTCTCATAGTTCCTATGTTCCAATCTTGTTTAGTTATTCACTATTTTCACTTACTGATTTGGGAATTAATGGCGGGAAAATTGGATTCTTAATTGGGGTTTTAATTATTTGTTTCATGTTTTTCTCTACATTGTTATGTTTCATTTACTCTTTAATATATTTGTTTTATTCTATTCTAATCATTTTATTTACAAATATAGTAGCGCTTCAGAGGACCCATTGCCTATAAAAGGGCCTTGGATAATCCCCTGTAGCCTCATCCCTTATTAAACACTCAACAAATTAAATAACTATTTTATTACGTTTATATTTTTTTTATTAGTAATACAATTCTAATTAAAAGTCTATATAACAAATTAAAGGTTGCTTTAAGTCTGATAGTAATTAAAAGTGTTTGCCGCGCAGAACCCTTACATTGAATAATATTATTATTAATAAATACTAAGCTTTTGTCATCTCTCAAAGTTGCTCGCCGTTGTTTTCCCTCTTAAATAAATTAAATATATTATTACAAATTATTCCTTTTATTTTCCCATGTCCTCCTCCTTCTCTCCTCCTTTTCTCCTATTTTTCTTACCTTCTTCTAGACGACTGACCGACACTAATAATTAGTTATCTACTTAAGCATTACTTACAATTAACTAGTTAAGTACAATAAGTAATATAATTAATTAGTGTAAATAAAATGTCCCTTACACTTTTACTCCCTAACACCGTGCTCAATGGTACAAGTCAATGGGAATAGAATTTAATAATAAAATTATAATAAAAAAAACTTTAAAACAATTATATTACCTCAGTGAGAGATCTGGAATCCCGTGAAAGTAATATAATTAATTTATTATTGTGTAATTAATTGTGACAGTCCAAGGAACTCAAACTTTATTGCTAATAAATTTGATGTCCTTGTTGACATACCAGTTTATTTAATTCTTATGTCATATATGTACTCCTTTCAGTCATTCTTTTTCTCACATTCTTACAATATATGGTTTAAATTCCGTATATTTTATTCCCTCATGTTTTGCCTATAAAAGGCCTCTTACTTTGTGCTTTTCAGATCATTCTTTTATCCCTTACTTTATTATTACAATTACAACACTACAATTATTTCTATATTTTATAACTTTAGTATTTACAACAGCGTAATTCTAATCTATAATTTATATTGATATCTTAAATCTACCTCTTATATTTGAGTAAATTAATCAAATTGATTTTAGAAATACGTACCTTTTGTTGAGAGACCTTTAAACCCTTAAATATCCCGTGAAAACCTTGAACCAAGCTTCTAGACCAAAAGGGCCCCTTGACAATTGGAGGCCTTCCCGAATTATTGACGGCGTAAATCAAAGGGACCATCGGCATTTGAGTACCTGTAAGGACAATAAAGCGACGAAAACGACGAACATCATACGTCACGTGACAAAATTTTTTGCTGCGAACAGGAATCAAACCGCACTCCAAAAATTAGGTTCATATATTGACTAAACGTCGTATATATCGTGGTAATTATTGATATTACTATTTGTGGGTTACTCTTCACTCTTCATTTGCTAAGTATTTCCTTTTACTCAGCACTCTGTAAGTGGCATTAATTTGCTCATTTTACAGAGGGAGGTGTCTGGTAATTTGGAATTTAATTTTATTATTATATATTTTTTTTATTTTTCCTGGTTGACCATAATAGAGCAATAAGTGTTCTTAGTCCCAGAAGTAATAAAATAATTATATTTTTATATTAATTATTATAATTTTTCAGTTGACATTTGTCCTGATTAATTTAAATTTTAATTGTTCCAGTTGACAAATTGTCCTGACAATAATATTTTTTTAATTAATAAATAATTCATATTTAATTACTTCAGTTGACCTTGAGTCCTGGTAGTTCAATAATTTTTTTTTTAATTAATAAAACTCATATTTAATTACTTCAGTTGACATTAAGTCCTGGTAGTTAAGTGATCAGTTTAATAAAATTTTAAAATAAAAATTCATCTTTAATTACTTCAGTTGACATTAAGTCCTGGTAGTTAAGTGATCAGTTTAATAAAATTTTGTTAAATTAATAAAGATTCATATCCAATTACTTCAGTTGACAATAAGTCCTGGTAATAAATTAGTTGATTTAAATCCTGAAAATAATTAATTAAAATAATTAATAAAAATTTTAATTTATTTCTACAGTTGATTATATTATAATCCTGGTTTTAAATTATTTTTATGAATTAATAAATTAATTTTATTTAGTTGATTTTTATCCTAAAAAAGATTTTTTATTTTTATTTTATTTCTGTTAAATAAAAATCAAAAATAAAGACTAATTAATCTTATTGTCTCTTTTCTTCATTTCAGTTAAATCTTAAAATGACTGACCAAAGTGGTTCTGCTGCACATGAAGAGGAACTAGACTTGATTGATTATGATGAGCCTACTTCTGTAAGTTCTCCTTTAACAAGAAGAATTTCTCAGATTAATAAATCTTTGCCCCAAACAGGATGTAGAGATGGAAGAAGTAGAAATCCTAGTAGACACAACTCAGGATCAGAAGCCTATGATAAACCTACCAGAAGAACTTCCAAAAGGCTTCAGGATAAAAAAGATGCCATTTCCTCAACAGGTAAAGAATCTGTCAACTCACATAAAGGAGCTAAGGACAGAAAACTTGAGACTAAAGGCAAGGGTAGATGCTCTGGAAGAAAAGGTGAAAGGATAGATACCTTTCTTCACAAGAAGAAGAAACCTCTTCCTCCCAGGGATCAACAACAATTGGCTCCCCAGTCCCAAGAAAAGGTGGAAGTGTCCAAGTGGCAGTGGAACTACCTGTCTCAAAATCAGCATCAGTTACCTCAGGCAGGTCCGTCAAGGCCCAACCAGGTCAACCCCACACCTCCTCACCCCTATCAAGGAGGCAAAAGAAGAAGAAAGCCCAATATGGTCATACCCAGCAAACCCTGGTACGTCCTTCTATTGATTCTCAAGTGCCTTTTCTTGTAGCTGATTCTGTTCTTTCAGGTAAATCTGAGAGGGAAGAAGACACCTTGAGACCAGTAGAGGCTGGGAGCAGTAGACAGATAACTCATGTATCTAATCCATTACTTTTAATTGCTACCTCAATGATTAACCCTGATATGGCTGTAATTGATGAAACTCTTGACCCTGAGTTCTATGAGAGTCTGGAAAGTTACTCAGTTTCCTTATTGAGAAACACTCCAGATGTAGCAAGGATTAATGATGAGTACTTGAGAGATATTATTGCCAAACAAAATCATATAATGAACAATATTCAATTGACCCAGAGATATAATAGTTTGTTAACTGATCAGGGTTATCAAGCATTAAGATGTGAATCACAGAGAGTCTCTGATGAATTGTCTCATTACAAAGCAACCCATGAAAAGAAAGTTGCTTTATGGCAAAATATAAAAAATGATTTGTCTAAACTAAAAGATACTGTATCTGCCTGTTTCCAGGAGGTGGAGATAGATAAGATGAATCTGAAAAGATTGAATGACCATTTTTCATCTTTTCAAAATAAAAATCAGTTATCTTTTGCAACTATCAATGAGAGTTTATCTAGTCTTCCAAGAATGAAAACAAGACTAACAACCATTGAAGAAAAATTGAACTCATTGTTGAATGACCAGAAATATTCTGACATTTCTGTGAAGGAAAATATAGTGCAGGATGCTCAAATATTACCTGTGGAGAGTTCATCTAAAGTAAAAATAGCTCCAGGAATACCTGTTGATAACACTGAGTTTCCATCAAAGACTGATGATGCACCAGGATCTTCAACAGAAGGATTAAACAGTGAGATTACAACCCAATTAGAGAAATTACAGCTGCTTCTTACTCAGAAACAAGCTAGTACTAAGGAGACTCCTTCAAATCAAAAGAATTTGCCAAAACTTGACCAATATCCTACATTTGATGGTGATTCTTCCTCTGATTGGCAACAATTTATTTGCAGAATTGATAACTTAAAAAATTCTTACAAACTCCCAGATGAGGAAATTGTGTCCAAGTTAATTTCTTTGTTCACTAATGTTGCCCTCATGTGGTATAAATCTGTTCTCCTGGATGGGAATGACTACTCATGGGAGGATTGGAAGAAATTGATTAAAGCACAATTTGGTGGCTCCAAGTTCAGAATGGCTCAACAAAGGCAGTATGAGGAAACTAGATATAGCTCTTCTACTGATAAACCTATTGAGTTTTTAATGAACCTTGTAAAAATCTTAAGGGCAATGGACCCAAATATGGAGTTTGATTTATGGAAGGACAGGATTCTTTATAAATTACCAATGTCTCTGAGACACTTGATAGTGGCTAGGACTGAGTTCTCCAAAGAACCCTCTTCTTTCATTAATACTTGCAATGAGATCCTTCTAAAAAACAAGTATGATTCTAGAAGATTCATTCCTAGGACCCCTTTGGAGAAACCCTCCACTTACCAACAGAAACCTCTGGAAAAGGTTGGTAAACCTTCTGCCCCTGTTGCACCAAAGAAGTATGCAACAAACACTTGCTTCAAGTGCAACAAGCCTTGGCAGAAAGGCCATGTTTGTGACAAGAAGATAAATCTTGTAGAACAAACAGAGGAGCATTCTGATGACACAGTAGCACTGGATGATACATCAAGTGATTGTGCCAGCAATATTTCATATGAATCTCAACAAGAAATCTTGATGCTGGAAGAGGATATTCATTATTTAAATACTATTGATATTGATGATAATGCTTTATCTACAGTTGAAGATGCTGAGATCATAAAGAACATTGAGGATAACTCAATTGTTATTGCCCCTCTTAAGGCACCAGTCTTGATTAATGGAACCAGCATTGAAGTTGTTCTGGATTCTGGAGCTGGAGGAAGTGTAGTTTCTGAAAGATCACTTGCTTCAGTGGATCAAGACTATAAATCAAAACTGATGCCTATCATTTCTGAAAATTGGAGAGGTTATGGCTCTGTTTTGTCCCCCATTGGTAAATACAAAGCCACAGTGTTTTTTAAATATAACCATGGTTTTGTACAAGCTATTTGTGATTTTGTTGTTATGAAGAATGATAACTTAAACAATTGGTTTATTGTAGGGAATGATATTTTAACCAAGTATGGCATAAAATTGGATCCCTCAAACCAATGTTTTACGATGGGGATGAATGGGAAGAGAAAATTTAAGATTTCCTCCCCTAAAAAATTATTATTGAAACCAGAATTGAACACATGTAATTCTGTAAGTCAATTTAAAGGAAGATCTACAAAAGAGATGCATGCCCTTTTGTCTGAAATTGACAATGCCTCTTTTGGAGAACAACTTTCTGGTGAGGATAATTATTCCATCATTAACTTGATAAAGTCTTTTCCTATGGCCTTTGCTCATGGGTCACATGAACTGGGATTAGTTAAAGAGGAAATGAAACTTTCATTGTCTTGCCCATTAACTGATATACCACCTAGTTTAAAGAAGAAGCCTTATCCTGCTTCTCCCACAAAGAGAAAAGATATTGAAGACAATATCTCTACCCTTTTAAAAATGAATATTATTGAAAAGGTAGTTGAAACACCTAAACATTGTGTTATCTCACCTGTCCTAATTTCTTATGAGAAAGATAAAGCCAGGTTATGTGGTGATTATAGAGCACTAAATACTTATACTGTTGATGATATCTACCATTTACCTAGAATTAGCTCTATACATGCTACTTTACAGGGTGCTAAATATATCAGCTGTTTGGATGGTAACAAAGGATATCACCAGGTACCTGTTGAGAAAAATTCTCAGAACTTTCTGATAATTGCCACTCATATGGGTATTTATAAGTATATTAGGATGCCATTTGGCCCTAAAAATGCCCCTTCAGTTTTCCAAAAAGTCATGGATAACACATTCCATCAAGAGATAATTGAAGGATGGCTGATGGTTTATATTGATAATATCATTATATTCTCAAAAACATTTGAGGACCATCTTAAACACCTATGTAAAGTATTCCAGAAAATGGATGAAATAAATATGACACTTGCCTTGAAGAAATGTAAATTTGGGTTTCATTCTTTAAAAGTTCTTGGTCATGTTGTTTCAGGCTTACAGATATGTGTTGACCAGAACAAAGTGGCAGCCATACAACAGGTGAAGGCTCCTACAACAGTGAGAGAGCTCCAAAGTTTTTTGGGAATGTGTGGATACTATAGACAGTATATTAAAAATTACCAAATCATAGCTTTACCCCTTACCCAATTAACTAGAAAGGATGTTGCTTTTGTCTGGAATAGTGAAAGACAAAGAGCCTTTGACACTATGAAACACTGTTTGATGTCAGCACCAATTCTTGCTTTACCTGACTTTAATCAACCATTTGTTTTGTACACTGATGCCAGTTTCATTGGTCTTGGTGCTGCCCTCCATCAAAAACAAGTGATAAATGATAAAGTTTCAGAAGTAGTAATTTGTTATATTTCAAGAACCTTGAGAAATAGTGAATTGAAATATGGTGCTACACAATTAGAATGTTTAGCTGTAGTGTGGGCTCTAGAAAAGCTTCATTATTACCTAGATGATCAGAAATTTGAACTTGTCACTGACTGCAGTGCAGTTAAATCCCTTTTAAACTTGAAAACACCAAACAGACATATGTTCAGATGGAAGTTGGCTGTTCAAGAATACAGAGGGAGAATGACAATTATTCATAGGGCTGGTATTGTTCACTCAAATGTGGATATGTTATCTAGGCTACCTTTACCAAATAATGACTCTAATCTTGCTTATGATCCTGAGGATGAAATTATTCATATACGTGGGATATATGTGGTTGATATGGAGGAAGAGCTATTACAGCTTATTCTGGACTCATATGATAAGGACACTGACTTTAAAAAGTTATGCACCATATTAAATGATCCAAAGAATGCTTCAATACAAGCATTAATTAAAACCCTTCCACCAAAGTACCAAAAGGCTTTTGAAAAAGGTAAATTTTCAATTGATGAAGGATATCTATATTATAGGAGAAAGTTGAGTAATGTTATTGTTATTCCTCCTTCTATGAAAGAAATCATCTTGAAAATTTGTCATGATGACATATTAGCTGGACATTTTGATCTTGAAAAAACAATGATCAGAATTAAGAACACTTCTTGGTGGGTTAATATGTCTGAAGACACAAAATTATATGTTGAGTCTTGTGATTCTTGCCAAAAATCAAAAAGATTAAATGGTAAAAGAGCAGGATTAATGCAAAATATTGAACCTCCTGATGCACCATGGCAGATAATAAACATGGATTTTGTAACAGGATTACCTATTGCTGGTAAAGACAGTTATAACTCTTGTTGGGTTATTGTGGACAGATTCACAAAAATGTGTAAATTTATCCCTACCCACAAGGATGTTTCCACTAAAGAATTAGCTTTCTTATGGTGGTCTCATATGTTTAATACTTCTGGTTTTCCTAAAGCCATAATCTCTGACAGAGACCCTAAATTTACTTCTGAATTTTGGATGTCTCTGATGGATGTTTGTGGTTGTGATCTGAAACTTTCTACTGCCCACCATCCACAGACTGATGGTTTAGCTGAAAGAATGATTCAGACTTTAGAGGAAATGATTAGAAGGTATTGTGCCTTTGGCCTTGAGTATAAAGATAATGACAGATTCACTCATTATTGGGTTACCTTACTTCCTGGGTTGGAATTTGCTTATAATAGCACTGTTCATTTTGTTACTCAAAGAAAGCCTTTTGAGATCTGGCTTGGATATGTTCCAAATACTCCTGCCCGAATTCTCAATAACAAAATACCTAAATTGGATATACATCCTGGTGTAAAATCTTTTCTTCAAATGCAACAACTATGCAGAAATCATGCTCAAAAATGTATTGAAAAATCATTTGAATATGAGAAGAAGAGATGGGACAAATCCCATAAAGAATACACTTTTAAAAAGGGTGATGAAGTGTTGATTTCTACAGTCCACTTCAACTTACAAGGTAATAACAAATTGAAAGATCCATTTGTTGGTCCATTTGTTGTCAGAAGAATGATTGGAGATAATGCAGTTGAGGTTATTTTGTATTCTCCATATGACAGAAAACATCCTGTTTTTCCAATATCTCTTTTGAAACCTTACACATCCAATAGTGATTTATTTCCAAAAAGGAGGGGAAGACCAAAGAAAACCCCAAATGAAATCACTGAAACAGCAGAAATTGAAAAAATTCTAAATGACAGAATAGTCACTGCTGAAAAAGGTACAGAATACTTATTGATATTCAAGAATAAATCATCTGAATATGATTCTTGGATACCTGGGAAGGAGATATCTAATCTTCCTACTCTACTAAAAAAGTATAAAAAGAAAAAATCATAGCCTTTTTTTTATTGTTTTTTTTAGAGTGAGGGAGTGTCAGCCAGGCTACTAGACTTAACTGGTAAAATAATTAATTATTTTACTGAGTTGAAGCCACGCACCATCTTCTTACCAATAATTAATTATCTACTTAGGTATTACTTACAATTAACTAGTTAAGTACAATAAGTAGTATAATTAATTAGTATAAATAAAATGTCCCTTACAATTTTACTCCCTAACACCGTGCTCAATGGTATAAGTCAATGGGAATAGAATTTAATAACAAAATTATAATAAAAAAAACATTAAAACAATTATATTACCTCAGTGAGAGATCTGGAATCCCATGAAAGTAATATAATTAATTAATTATTGTGTAATTAATTGTGACAGTCCAAGGAACCCAAACTTTATTGCTAATAAATTTGATGTCCTTGTTGATGTACCAGTTTATTTAATTCTTATGTCATATATGTACTCCTTTCAGTCATTCTTTTTCTCACATTCATACAATACATGGTGTAAATTCTGTATATTTTATTACCTCATGTTTTGCCTATAAAAGGCCTCTTACTTTGTGCTTTTCAGATCATTCTTTTATCCCTTACTTTATTATTACAATTACAACACTACATTTATTTTTATATTTTATAACTTTAGTATTTACAACAGCGGAATTCTTATCTATAATTTATATTGATATCTTAAATCTACCTATTATATTTGAGTAAATTAATCAAATTGATTTTAGAAATACGTACCTTTTGTTGAGAGACCTTTGAACCCTTAAATATCCCGTGAAAACCTCGAACCAAGATTCTAGACCAAAAGGACCCCTTGACATAGATAGATTGATAGATATGAGAACTTTCAAAAAAGTAAAAAGTAAAAAAAATAACATAAATTAAAATAAAGTAAAATAAATTTAAATTGAATAAAAGTAAAATAAAACATTAAATCACATCAAATCAAATTCAATTAAATAAAAAGTGAAATAAATTAAATAAAAAAGTGAAATAAATTAAATCAAATTAAATTAAATTCAATTAAGTTAAATTAAAATAAATTAAATTAAAAAATAAAATAAAATAAAATTAAAATAAATTAAAATAAAAAATAAAATAAAATAAAATAAAATAAAAGTAAATAAAAGTAAAATAAAATAATATTAAATAAAATAAAATAAATAAAAAGTAAATTGAATTGTATTAAATTAAAAAATAAAATAAAAGTAAATAAAATAAAAAATAAAATAAAATAAAATATAAAATAAAAAAATAAAATAAAATAAAATAAAATATAAAATAAAACAAAGTAAAATATAATATAATATAAAATTAAATAAAATAAAAAAAAAAATAAAAAAATAAAATAAAATAAAATAAAAAATAAAATAAAATAAAATATTAAATAAAATAAAGTAAAATATATTATAATATAAAATAAAATAAAATAAAATAAAAGTAAAATAAAATAAAATAAAACAAAACAAAACAAAACAAAATAAAATAAAATAAATTAAAAAATAAAATAAAATAAAATAAAATAAAATAAAATAAAATAAAATGAAACAGAAAAAAAAATGAAAAAAAAAATAATATAAAATAAAATAAAATAAAAGTAAAATAATAATAAATTAAATAAAAAATAAAATAAAATAAAGTAAAACAGAAAATAAAATAAAATAAAATAAAATAATATTAAATTAAATAAAAAGTAAAATAAAATAAAATAAAATAAAATAAAATAAAATAAAAATAAAAATTAAAAAAATAAAATAAAAGTAAAATAATATTAAATGAAATAAAAAAAAAAAGAAAAAATAAAATAAAATAAAAAATAAAATAAAATAAAATGAAACAGAAAATAAAATAAAATAAAAGTAAAATAATATTAAATAAAATATAAAATAAAATAAAATAAAATAAAATGAAACAGAAAATAAAATAAAAGTAAAATAATATTAACTTAAAAAAAATAAAATAAAATAAATTAAATTAAAAAATAAGATAAAATAAAATAAATGTAAATTAATAAAATAAGATAAAATATAATAAATAGATAAATAAAAGAAAATAAAATGAAACAGAAAATAAAATAAAAAATAAAATAAAATAAAATGAAACAGAAAATAAAAGTAAATAAAATAAAATAAAATTAAATGAAACAGAAAATAAAAAAAAATAAATAAAATGAAAAAAAAATAAAATAAAAGTAAATAAAATAAAATGAAATGAAATGAAACAGAAAATAAAAGTAAATAAAAAAAAATGAAAAAAATAAAAAATAAATAAAATAAAATAAAATAAAAAACAAAAGAAAATTAAATATAAAATAAAATAAAATAAAAGTAAAATAATATAAAATAAAATAAAACAGAAAATAAGATAAAATAAAATAAAAGTAGATAAAATGAAACAGAAAATAAAATAAAATAAAATATAATAAAATAAAAGTAAATAAAATAAAATAAAAAAAATATAAAAAATAAAATAAAATATAATATAATTAAAAATAAAAAAATAAAAGTAAATAAAATAAAACAGAAAATGAAATAAAAAATAAAATAAAACAGAATATAAAATATAAAAAAATAAAATAAAAAATAAAATAAAAAAGAAAAGAAAAGAAAATATTATAAAATAAACGTAAATAAAATAAAAGAAAAAGAATAAAAGAAACGAAAAGAAAAGAAAAAGTAAATAAAATAAAATAAAATAAAATGAAACAGAAAATAAAATAAAATAAAATAAAATGTAAAATAAAATAAAAAATAAAATAAAATAAACAGAAAATGAAATAAAAAATAAATAAAAGAAAAGAAAAGAAAATAAAATAAAAGTAAATAAAATAAAATAAAACAGAAAATATAATAAAAAATAAAATAAAAGATAAAATAAAATAAAATAAAATAAATCAAAAAAAAAAATAAAATAAAAAATAAAATATAATAAAATATAAAATAAAATATAATAAATATCAGGAAGTCGTCTAGAAGAAGCAAGAAAAGAAGGACAAAAGAAGAAGGTAGGATATAAAATAAAGAATAAGTGGTAAATAAGATTTGAGAAATGAAGGTTAATTGAATTTATGGAGAGTGATACAACAATACTTTATGAGAAATAACACAATTGTAGTTTCAAATGATATTAAATATATTTATTTTAGTAAATTATATTTCAATGCACAGCAATCAAGTAATATTATTAATAGACTTATGGAAACCGTAATATTATATAAAATTTTAATTAGAATTGTAGTACTAATAAAAATAATAATTAATGTATTATAGTTAAGATATGATAAAATATGAGTGTGAATAAGTGTGTCCTACCAGAGAGGTTTCCAAAGCCCTTTTATAGGCAAGAGGATCTTCTGGAACAGCTCAATAGTATTTAAAAAAGAGTAAGGTGATGTGAAATGATTAAAAGAATTTAATTAAAAAAATACAAAATAAGAACAATGAATTAAACCTGTGAATAAGCAATTACTTTCCCACCTTAAAGTTCCAAAAAAATTAATTAATATAATGAATTAATACATAAGTATGAAAAAATGAGAACTATGAGAAAGGAAATCTAAAACAGGTAATGAAAATAACTGAAAAGATTTAATTAACACAAAAGGAATTATTTTCCTGCTTTTTAATTCAGTATAAAGAGAATTAAATTAATCATTTTAACCATTTCAGTAATTAAATTATTAATTTAATTGAAACAACTAATTAAATTAATAAAATAACCTATTTAGAATGAGAAATTCAATTTATCATATTAAATAAGTATTTTACTTAATTTAGTAATTTTAATGACACAATTAAGGGTCAAGAAAGCGCCCAATATTTGTGGATAATATTATATGATAAGTTGTTTTAGTTTAAATAAATTTTATTATTCAATTTGTAATTACATTATAAGTTGTATTTTATACTTATAAAATAATATTAAATAATTAATTTATTGATTTAGAATACATACAAAATGTGCCATAATATTATAGAATATAATATTTTATATGTAATAAAAAGTTTCTTAATATAAAACTATTTTACTTATAAAATATAATTTTATTCAATAAGATTTTTTATTGTAACTACATAAAATGTATAGCATTATTCCCATAAATTATTCCAGTAATTTATCATATAATTTACTGGGCTCCTGAGATAGCCTGGCTGACACTCCCTCACTCTAAAAAAACAATAAATAAAATGCTAAGATTTTTTCTTTTTATACTTTTTTAACAGAGTAGGAAGATTTGAAATTTCTTTTCCAGGTATCCATGCATCATGTTCAGATGACTTGTTTTTATATCTCAATAAATATTCAATACCCCTTTCAGAAGTGATAATTCTATCATTGAGAATTTTATCAATTTCTGCTGTTTCTGTGACTTCCTGAGGGTTTTTCTTAGGTCTTCCCCTTCTTTTGGGAAATTAGTCACTGTTGGAAGTATAAGGTTTAAGCAAGGAAATGGGGAAAACAGGATGTTTCCTATCATAAGGAAAATACAATACAACTTCTACTGCATTATCTCCAACCATTCTTTTAACAACAAATGGTCCCACAAAAGGATCTTTTAATTTTTTATTGCCTTGTAAATTAAAAAGAAAGTAGATATCAACACTTCATAACCCTTGTCAAATGTGCATTCTTTATGGGATTTATCCCATCTTTTCTTTTCATATTCAAAAGCTTTATCAATACAGCTTTGAGCATGTTTTCTGCTTAACTGTTGCATTTGCATAAAAGATTTTACACCAGGGTGTAGTTCCAACTTAGGTAATTTATTATTGAGACTTTGAGCAGGAGTATTTGGGACATAACCTAACCAAAGCTCAAAAGGCTTTTTCTCAGTGACAGAATGAACAGTGCTATTATACGCCAATTCAAGACCAGGAAATAGAGTGACCCAGTCATGAGTAAATCTGTCATTGTCTTTATATTCTAATCCAAAGGAACAATACCTTATAATCATATCTTCCAGAGTTTGAATCATTCTTTTAGCTAGACCATCAGTCTGAGGATGGTGAGCTGTAGACAATTTCAACTCACAGCCACAAATATCCATCAAAAAGGTCCAAAACTCAGATGTAAATTTTGGATCTCTATCAGAGATAATGGCTTTTTGAAATCCAACAATATTAAACATGTAAGACCACCATAAGAAAGCTAATTCTTTGGTGGATACATCTTTGTGAGTTGGAATAAATTTGCACATTTTTGTGAATCTATCCACTATTACCCAACAAGAGTTATAACTGTCTTTACCTGCTACAGGAAGACCAGTGACAAAATCCATATTAATGATTTGCCAAGGAGCATCAGGTGCTTCAATATGTTGTAACAATCCTTCTCTCTTACCTGTCAGTATCTTAGATTTTTGACAAGAATAACATGATTCAACATACAAATTAGTTTCTTCAGACATATTAGCCCACCAAGTGGTGTTTTTGATTCTGATAATGGTTTTTTCAAGATCAAAATGTCCTGCTAATATATCATCATGACATAGTTTTAAGATGGCTTCTTTCATGGAAGGAGGAATAACAATGACATTGGTCAGTTTTCTCCTGTAGTAAATATAACCATCTTAAATTGAATACTTTCCTTTACTCAAAGCACTCTGGTACTTTTGAGGAAGAGTTTTTATCAATGCTTGGATAGAAGCATTCTTTGGATCATTCAAGATTGTAACCAATTTATTTAAATCAGAATCTTTTTGATATGAATCCAAAAATTATTGTAACAGTTCCTCTTCCATATCCACAATGTATATATCATGTATATGCACTGTATCATCTTCAGGTACATATTCTGGGTTGATTAAATCATTTGGAAGAGGTAATCTGGACAACATATCAACATTTGAATGAACATTTACAGCCCTGTGGATAATAGTCATTCTACCTCTGTATTCTTGAACAGCTAGTTGCCATCCAAACATATGTCTATTTGGTGTCTTCAAGTTTAAGAGGAATTTCACAGCACTACAATCAGTTACTAATTCAAATTTTTGATCATCTAAATAGTAATGAAGCTTTTCCAAAGCCCATACAACTGATAAACACTCTAATTGAGTTGCACCTTATTTCAATTCACTATTTCTTAAGGTCCTTGAAGTATAACAGATTACTACTTCTGAAACTTTTTTATTAATAATTTGTTTTTGATGAAGAGCAGCTCCAAGTCCAATAAAACTTGCATCTGTATAAAGAACAAAAGGCTTATTAAAATCTGGAAGGGCAAGGATTGTTGATGTCATTAAAGACTTCTTTAAGGTATCAAAAGCTTTTTGGGCATACTAATTCCATATATAAGCCACATCTTTTCCTGTTAGTTTGGTAAGTGGTAAGGCTATGACTTGATAATTTTTTATATATTGTATAAAGTAGCCAAACATTCCCAAGAAACTTTGTATTTCTTTTACAGAAGTTGGTACTGACACATTTTTGATAGCAGCAACTTTTCCTTGGTCCACACAGATCTGTAAGCCAGACACAACATGACCAAGGACTTTTAAGGATTGAAATCCAAATTTACACTTTTTTAAGGATAAAGTCATGTTAATTTCATCCATTTTCTGAAAGAATTTATTCAAGTGTTGTAAACGTTCATCAAAATTTTTAGAAAAACTATGATGTCATTAATGTAAACCATTAACCAACCTTCAATTTTTTTCATGATGGAATGTGTTATCCATCACTTTTTGGAATACAGAAGGGGCATTTGTAGGGCCAAAAGGCATCCTAACATATTTGTAAATTCCCATATGGGTTGCAATTAGCAAAAAATTTTGGGAAGACTGTTCAACTGGTGTTTGATGATAACCTTTATTACCATCCAAACAGCTGATGAATTTATCACCTTGTAAGGTAGCATGTATAGAGCTAATTCTGGGTGATGGGTAAATATCATCCACAGTATAAGTATTCAAAGCTCTATAATCTCCACAAAGTCTAGCTTTTTCTCTCTCATAAGAAATTAAAACTGGAGAGATGACACAATATTTGTGTGTAACATCCACTTTTTCAATAATATTCATACTTAGTAAAGTTGAGATATTATCTTCTATATTGTTTCTTTTTGTAGGAGAAGCAGGATAAGGTTTTTTCTTAAGGCTAGGAGGTATTTCATCCGAATTGCAAGATAAAGAAATTTTCATTTCATCTTTAACCAATCCTAACACATGGGAACCATGAGCAAAAGCCATAGGGAAAGATGTAATTAAGGCTACTATTTAATCCTTTTGGTTATCAGTTAATTGATCACCAAATGAGGCTGTTTCAATTTCAGACAATAATACATTCATTTACTCTGTTTGTCTACCTTTAAATTGGATCAAAGAATGGCAAGATTTCAATAAGGGTGTAGAATGCTTTTTAGAAGAAGAAATTTTAAATTTTCTTTTCCCATTCATTCTAAAAGTAAAACAATTGTTTTCAGGATCCAATTTAATGCCAAAAATGGTTAAAATATCATTTCCCATGATAAACCAATTGCTTAAATTGTCATTTTTTATGACAACAAACTCACAAATATCTCTGACAAAACCACCATTATATTTGAAGAATACAGAGGTTTTGTACTTTCCAATAGGAATTAAGGTAGAACCATACCCTCTCCATTTTTCAGAAATTATAGGTAATAATTTACTCAAATAATCCTTATCTACTGAAGCTAAAGCTTTATCAGACACTACACTTCCTCCAGAACCAGAGTCAAGAACTACATCAACATTTTTACCATTAATGATAACAGGTGCTTTCAAAGGGAATATGGCTATAGAATTGTTAGTAATATCTTTAATTACTTCAACAATTTCCACTGAAGATAAATTCAATACACATTCTTCAGATATATTATCTAAATAATGGACATCCTGTTCCAACATTTAAACATCTTTAACAGAGTCATTGTCATAGGAGATATTACTTTCACAGTCACTAGAAGAATTATTGACATCAATTTCAGCCTCATCAGTGTCTTCATTTTGTTCAACAAGATGAATTTTCTTGTCACAAACATGACCCTTTTGCCATGGTTTGTTACATTTATAACAAGTATTTGTTGCATATTTTTTAGGTGCAACTGGGGCAGAGGGTTTACCAGATTTTTCTGGGGGCTTTTTAGAAGGTTTATTTTGATCATGATAAGATTTATTAAGGTAATTCTTTGGTTCATATCTATGGTTGAGTAGTACCTCATTACAGATATTAATGAAAGAAGAATTTTCCATTTCATGCTCAGTTCTAGCTACAATTAAATCTCTAAGAGAATTTGGTAATTTATACAAGATTTTATCTCTCCAAATATCATAATCCATTTTTGGATCAATTGCTCTCAGGATTTTTTTTAGTTTCATAAGAAAAACAATGGGTTTTTCAACAGAGGAGGATACATATCTAGTATTCTTATACAGTCTTTGCTGAGCCAACCTGAATTTTGAACCACCAAACTGATTCTCAATCAAGGATTTCCAATCATTCCATGTATAATGATTGTTATATAAAAGAACAGATTCATACCACATCAAGGCTACATTGGAAAATAAAGAAATTAGCTTAGAAACAATTTCCTCATCAGGTAGTTTATAAGATCTCTTTAAATTATCAATTCTTTGGATAAAGTGTTGCAAATCAGAAGAAGAATCACCATCAAAGGTAGGATATTGGTCCAATTTAGGCCAATTTTTCTGACTACTGGGATGGTCCATTTTTTGGTTTGAATTATCCATCATTAATAATTCCTGAAGTCTAGCCAGGTGTTCAGAAATTTCATTATTTACAGAAACAGCTGGTACATGACCATCATAAGATTTTTTTCTAGTAGAAAAAGATTTTACAGACTCATTGTCAGTTTGTTTAATGGCTGAAATATGAGGAAGAAAGGAGGAACTCTGTTCAGGTTTTTTTCCTTTATTTTTATGCAGCTTATGGGCAGCATTCTCATTTATATCATAATTATTGATGGTTAAGGTTGAAAATTTTTCCTGTAGGTCAGACACATAGTTTCTTATTCTTGGAATTTCAGACATCTGGTCATTTACTTTTGCAAGAGATAAAACATTTCTGTCCTCAGAAACTGTGTGTTTGCCACTCAGTGCATGGAAATCATTTTTTAGCTTTTTAAACTCACTTTGTAGAGATTTAATTTCACTTTTTAATGAATAATTTTCCCCAATAAGGAGTTTCAATTCACTCAAGGTTTTATGCAGATTGATATTCTTATCTGAGATAGATCTATGGTCACTCCTTATTTATTTTTGTTGGCTAAGAACAATATTCAAGGTTTCTTTGATTTTAAAATAAGCTGTATCTTGTACAGAAGAACTTACTTTACAATGCAAGTGCAAATTATTTAATCTATCACTCTCATGGATTAACACATCTCTTAAATGTTTTTCTTTTACAACATTAAAATCAAGGGTATCTTTCAATATTTCTTCAGAAGTTTTCTCAATTAAAGTATAGACTTCAGGGGAAACAGAATCGTTCTTAATTGAAAGAGAAGGATTAATTAAAGAAGTAGAAGTCAAATCTAAAGTTTCATCAAATGACAATTTGCTAATTACATCATTGGGACTACTCATTAAAGGAAGTTGTCTTTTTAAGGGTTTAACTGTTCTTTAACCAGAATCCACAATATTACCTGAAGAAGCTTTTTTATTATACATACCAACATGTTTATCAAACAAATTACTCACCATGGTAAGGGAGGAAACTTCCGCTGTGCCTTCTTTCTTCTGCCTCCCTGATAAGGATGGGGCTGAGGAGATGGATGGTAGGTTGGTGTCCTGGATGGGCCAGGGTGTTGAGCTTGTGGTTGCTGAACATTCTGTTGGTAATGGCTCATCAAGTAATCCCATTTCCACTGTTCCACTTGCAGAGTGCTTTGATTTTGCATGAAGGATCTGGGTACCTGATTGGGCTGAGGTTGAGGCTGAGGCTGAGAGGCTGGGAAATGAGGAGTTTGAGCCTGTTTGCGATATAATAATTCCTGCATCTGCTGCCAGAGTGTGTCTACCCTTGCCTTGTACTTCATGCTTTCTGATTTCAGTTCTTTGATGTGACTGGACAGATTGTTTACTTGTTGGGTTAGAGGTATCTTTTTTATTTTTATACCTTTGAGTTGATTGTCGTGATTTATTAGAGGTTTTACTTCCTTCAGAGGTGTTTGGTGAGGGGGGTTTTCCACTCCTCCTGCCATTTCCACGTCCTGAAGGTTTTTTGTCAGCTAAATAATTTTTGCAAGTTAATTTAGAAGAACCTACAGATTCAGTGTCATTATCTACTTCAATTTCATCCACATGTAAGTTATTCATGCTGTTAGCCAAACTACTGGAGATTTAAACTGAAACTGTTAAAATAGAATCAAAATTATTTAATGATTCAAATTGTTATTTCAAAATAAAATTTATTGAATTTTAACAAAAAATATTTTAATTTTTATCAAAAAAATCAATTAATTAACAAAAATGTAATACAAATAAATGTAATTACAATTATTTATTAAGAATTAACAGTAATTAAAATGGGACCAACCAATAAAGGTTTACTAAGTCAACCAAACTAATTAATACCAAAAATAAATATAATGGTAATATTGGGACTAAGTACTGAGTACTATTATGGTCAACCAATAAACAAAAAATAATAATAAAATTAATTTAATAATTTATTAAATATTAATTGTCTTCTAGGACTAAGAGTATACTCTATTATGATGAGCTAGGGAAAAAATTAAAATAAAAAAAATAATAAACACTTAAACTCAGTGAATCAGCAATTAAGTCACAAACACTGTTATTGCAGTAAAAATATAATAATATGAGTGAGAGGTGCAAAGGTTAACTTACTATAGTGATCGTAAAATCACTTTAAAATAATATATGATTTAATTTAATATAAACCTAAATGATCGAACCCAAGTTCAAAACACGGTTGCGGCAAAAGTTTACCTTTTTGGCTGGGTGGTCCGTGCGCTATGTCATTCATCGCAAGTCCATAGTCGTTGTCTGTCACCGGACGACCTACGAACAAGGTCGAGGATGTTCCTGAAAGTTTGATGAGTGATTTAGAAACTTCTTCAAAGCACAGAGGAATGATTCGAGGACGTGATTCGAAGGTCACTCGAAGTAAGAGCTACAGGTTCGAGGTATGTTTGAGAAGAATTATAATATAGTTTCAAAGGTAATAGGAATTCTTAAGATCTCACAAAGGGTTGGAAACTCAATAATCAAAGATTTAGGATTTAGAAATGATTATTGAGAAAATAAAAGAAAGATACAATAACAATGATTTAACTTAAAGATTTTACCACTATTAAATGTAAATACGTTTTATAATTTAATTCTAAGGAATATCAAACCAAATAACCAACCCTTTTATATCCTTTATTCCTCCTCGCATTGACCTCCCTCTCATCGCACCATTCCCATACCACAGACCATTACTAACATACACTTAGACACTCTTTGCTAATATCCATCCATGCTCAATTTACCCCTTTTAATTAATTAACAAACTTTTAATGAAAACTACTAATGTACTATTACGTTGATCATAGCGCTGTGCGTCGCTTATTGAAATTGAGACTAAGGCACACTATTGGGAGATTGACTAATTTAGATTTAGAGTTTAGGCTAGCACAGTTGAATAGTAAGTACACAAAGGGGAATCACAGTTGCTATGGAGAATTGCTTTCTGCGCTTCGAGTATAGATTTAGAACTCGATATTATTGATTTAATGAGCTGCTTTTGCCTCGAGTGTCACAAGGCGCGTGACAGATGCCCTGGTATAAGAATCGCGAGCTCCGTTGAGCTTGAGCCATCTTCTCACACTAGTTTCCCTTTCCTCTATATATAATTTTTCTTATTTATTAATTTCCCCATTATAATGAATTGTCCTACTCCAACACCTACGCCTCCACACCCTAAAGCGGATGGGGGAATGGTTACGTGGCAGTTTTCCCAGGCTTGCACGGCTTGTGAAGCTATGGAATACTTCTGTGTCAAAAGTACGGCCACTCGAGGCCCTCACCAGAAATGCAAGTTTTGCCGTTGGCAACAAGTGGCATGCGATGCGTTGACGAAGAACGCAGAGATTGAACGACGATTCACCAAGACCAAGTTTTGGGTGATCCCTAAAGCAAAAGAGGTGGTTGAAGACATTTGGGATGTCTCGTTTGGAGACAATCAATTGGTGGGGGAGAACGATAAGGAGCATAACAACGAGATCACAACCTGGGTAACCCAGGCCACAAGTTTGAAACGGGGTGTCAAAGAAGAGGTCGACAAATTGGTGGAGGAAGATGAGGATGAAGTCCTTGTTCCAGGGCGGACACCCAAGAAACGACGGGTGGTCATTGAAGATGACAAAGAGGAGAGAGAAGCAGAGCTAGAAGTGGCTCCAAGGTTGTTCTTAGAACCTTACCCCATCTTCGAAGTAAGTTTTAGTTGTTGTTTTTTAGGGATGAGGTTACTGATGAGTTCTTGTTTAGACATCAAATATCATTGAAGACCCAATTGGGGAACCTGCGTCGCTTTTGCCAACTGAGGCAAACCCTCCGCTCACGGGTGGAATCAAAGAACCTGAGGAAGCGCTGGACCAGGTGTGGTCGAAGAAACCTCGTCAGGGTTGACGAGTTAGGTTTGCAGAAGAGTTGTGTGGGGAGGTCAATACAATTATCGACGCTGCTTCCTTCGACGTGGCAGAGGAACTCTTGGAGATTGGAGAGGTGGTTCCGGTAGGAGAGGAGGAGGTATTTGAGAAATGCAGGAAAGAGATAAGGGTAATTTTGGAGAAGATGAAAAGATTGGTTTGAGAAAAACTAAAAGAGAAAAATTTGAAATGAAAAGGAGAGATGTAAAGAAGTAGAAAAGTAGAATTGTATTTAGTTTTATTTTTTTTTTGTATTATTTTATTGTATTTAAGGTGAATATTATTTTTTATAAGATTTGGGATAGAGAGAAAAAAAAGTTTTAAATAAAATTTTGCTTTAGAATTTGAAAGAAGAAATTTAAATAAAGAAAGAAAAAGAAAGAAGTTATTAATTGAAGGAAGTTTTAAGTTAAAAAAAATTTATGTAAGAGAAGGGAGAAAGAAGAAACAAATGGTTGGTGATTGAGATGAGTTTGTTGAAATGAGAATTTAATGAAAGAAGAATTTGTTATTTGCGAAAAGTTGTTTATTGATTTTTAGGAATTTTAGATAGTTGAAAAGAGAGAGAAAAAAAAACAGAATTAGGATTTAAAGAGAATTTGAGAA
Source organism: Hemileia vastatrix (assembly GCA_030280995.1). Lineage (NCBI taxonomy): Eukaryota > Fungi > Basidiomycota > Pucciniomycetes > Pucciniales > Zaghouaniaceae > Hemileia > Hemileia vastatrix. Next base: position 669,075 of record JASXTE010000006.1, read on the forward strand.
AGAAGAATCATTTGTTCGAAGAATTTTATAGGGATATTTAGAGGTTGAAGTTAAGTTCGAGGAAATGGTCTTGTCGTACAAGATTTTTATGATTCGAAGGAAAGAAAGTTTAAAGAGAGAATAAATTTTAGAAAAGAAAATTTTAAAAAGAATTTTAAATTTAAGAAAAGAATGTATTTAGAGAATTGAAAAAGAAAAGAGAAAGAAAAACATTTAGAGAGATTTAAAAGTTTTTTTTTTATTTTATTTTATTATTTATGTTTATTCTATTTGTTTTATTTTTTATTTTTATTTATTTATTTATTTTATTTTAAATTTTAAATTTTATTTTATTTTATTTTATTTTATTTTTAATTTTTAATTTTGATTTTGATTTTAGTTGGTTTTGGAGAAAATTTTATAGAAGGAGAAGAAAGAAAAGAAGAGAGAAAAAAAAAGAAAACAAGGCTAAGAAATTTAAGAGGTGTTTTAGATTTTTAAGAGAAAGAGAAAAAAGAAAGAAAAGAAAAAAAAAGAAAAAGAAAATTTAAAATAAAAGAAATTTTAAGGTTTTGGTTTTAAAGGATATTTCAAATGAAAAGATTTTAGAAGTTCAGGGGCGTTAGAAACATTGATGGCTGGTTCCCAGGATGTTTTTTCTGAGTCATTGAGGAAGCCTTCCCATTCCACGAGGTATTGAAGTTTCCCCTTGCGCATTCTTGAATCAAGGATACGACTTACTTCCTGTCACGCGCCACGTGACACTCGAGGCGAAATTAACTCAATAAATCAATAATATCAAGTCCTACATCTATACTCGAAGCGCAGAAAGCAATTCTCCATAGCAACTGCGATTTTTCCTTTGTGTACTTACTATTTAACTGCGCTAGCCTAAACTCTAAATCTAAATTAGTCAATCTCCCAATAGGGTACCTTAGTCCTTTTCAATAAGCGACGCACAGCGCTAGGATCAACAAAATAGTACAGTAGTAGTTTTTTATTAAAGTTTTGTTAATTAATTAAAAAGGGGTATATTGAGCATGGACGGATATTTAGTGAAGAGGGTCTAAGTGTATGTTAGTAATGGTCAATGGAATGGGAATACTGCGATGGAAGGGAGGTCAATGCGAGGAGGAACAAAGGATATAAAAGGAGTTGGGTATTTGGTTCGATATTCCTTAGAATTAAATTATAATATCGTATTTACATTAATAGTGGAAAAACCTTAAAAGTTAAATCATTGTTATTGTATCTTTCTTTTACCTTCTCAATATTCATTTCTAAATCCTAAATCTTTGATTATTGAGCTTCCAACCCTTCGTGAGATTTTAAGAATTATTATTACCTTGGAACTAGTTTATAATTCTTCTCGATCAAACCTTGAACCTATAATTATTACTTCGAGTGACCTTCAAATCATTTCCTCGAATCATTCCTCTGTACTTCGAAGAAGTTTCTAAAATCCCTCATCTCACTTACAGGAACATCCTCGACCTTGTGTGTAGGTCGTCCGGTGACAGTATAATTTAATTCTCTGTAGTTCTCATTCTTTGCACTACTACGTCTTTTTTAGGTGCTTCTAAAGTTTTAAATGGCACCTGTTCAACGCACTCCTCCTACGGGCGCTACTACTAGAGCTCGCGCTAGAGGCAGGCCAACAGCCACAAGGTCTGTTTCTTGCACTCACTCTTTTTGAACCACTCAACCTTAGCGAACGGCAACACTCAGTTCAATCTGTAGAAGACATTCCACAAGATTTTGAGGATTCTAGTGATGAAGAAGAAGGAGAGGATACAATGCATGAGGCACCATCCGCCCCTGCCAATCACCCTTCTGGCCAATCCTCAGAACCGGGACCATCTAACTCTCTGGAAGATTTCATGAGACTTTTTATGAAAACCCTTTCAAATCCAACGTCTTCAGAGGGATCTAAGTTCAAAACTCCTTCTATGAAATCTCCTGACAAATTCGACGGAGATCACCCCGACAGATTGCAACCCTTCTTGCAAACCTTCAAGCTACTGTTCCATAATGACCCTCGAACCTTTAACAGCGACCGATCAAAGGTTGTTTACGCTTCTTCATTCCTAGCCAGGAAAGCAGCAAGATGGTTCAAACCTTATCTACTCATGCTTTCTTCGACAGAAACCCACTTACTTATCAATAATTGGGAAAAGTTCGAAGACCAACTTTTTACGTTGTTTGGGGACCCTAATGAAACGGACAACACAGAAATTGAACTTGATTTTCTTCGCATGAGTGATAATGGTAAAGCCTCTGAATATATCTCCAACTTCAGAGCACTTCAAACTCGAGTAGGTTGGAATGATGCTGCCCTTAAGTATCATTTCAAGAAAGGACTTCCTTCGAGGATTCTGGATCAATTAAATCTTCATGGTCAGAAGATGACTACTTTAACGGATTTAATGGATCGAACCCTCGAACTTGACGGCGTTTATCAAGGACGACTTCAACATCGTCGATATGCCAACAAATCTCAAGGCCTAAATTTTAAATCGGGACCTTCTTCACACCCACGACCAAATCAATCCTCCTCGACTCAATCCAAACCCAATAAGGGAAAGGATAAAACTCGACCAAAAGGCTCAACCCCAGGCGATATCAGCAAAGTACTGGATCCTAAAGGGGAACTTAAAGAAGCTGAGAGGAATAGAAGAGCAGATAATGGGTTATGTATGTATTGTGGGGGTAAGCACAAGTTGGAAGACTTTGTAAAGTTGAAGGAAAGAGAAGGTACTAGTTCGAAGTCAAAAAACTAGTAGATAGTTTACTTGTGTGCAAAGCAAACTATCTTATCTCTCCCAGTGCACAGAACCTCCATGTCTTAAGGACTGGAGTTGCCTTAAACCGCTTGAGATTCATTCTTTTTAAGGAGGATATCCCCTTCAGTTGTCTTATAGACTCTGGAGCTTCAATTTCTTTTGTTAGTTTATCTTTTGCCGAGAAGCTTCAACTAACATTTACAGATATCGATCGAACTCCCATCTATTTGGTCGAATCAGAGGAACCCAAATATTGGGTAAGTAAGAAAGTTTTATGGGTTTTCAACTTTCCGAATTTTCCCCCCTTCGAGTGGGAATTATCAGTCTTGGACGCCCCAAGGATGGACGATACCATTCTTGGCCATGACTTTTTAACGCATTGGAATCCCGAAATTGATTGGACCTGGGGATTGATCACCCCACGCTCTAAGTATATTTCTGATTCTTTAATGCAGGTCAATAGGGAGTTAAACAACCCGCCTGACAACGTCCTGCTAGAGGACAAATCTCTGCCAGATGACTTGCAAGCATCTGTACCTTCTTTAAATGAGCAATTGGCTAACCCTTCTAGCTCGATGACTTCACTTGAAGAGGATTTAAATTGCCTCGAAGTAATCGAATTATGCTCTCTCAATACAGGTATCACCTCGACAGATTCTCTTGAAGATGAAGAGGATGACCAAATCAACGTTGAAGCCATTAAATCAACTCTACCAGAAATCTACCACGATTTCCTCGATGTTTTCTCAATCCGCAAGGCCGATAAGTTACCACCTCATCGACCCTACGACCATCAAATAGAGTTAATAGGCCCAGTACCTCCGGCAGGTCCTGTCTATTCTCTATCGAAGGACGAATCTCAAGTTCTTCGAGACTACATTGCAGAGAATGTAGCCAAAGGTTTCATCAGAGCCAGTAAATCTCCAACCGGCTCCCCAGTCCTCTTTGTAAAAAAGAAGGACGGTAGTCTTAGGTTGTGTGTTGACTATAGAAAGCTCAACACAGTCACAAAGAAAAATGCATATCCTGTTCCTCCTATGTCATTACTTCTTACCCTTTTCAATGGTGCTAATTTCTTTTCTAAAATTGATCTTAGAGGCGCTTACAATCTTATTCGCATTGCGGAAGGTCATGAACCACTGACTGCAATGCGCACTAGATTTGGTAGTTTTGAATATTTAGTTATGCCTTTTGGATTATGTAACGCACCTTCAACTTTTCAAACTTTTGTTAATGATATCTTTCAAGATGTTGTTGAACAATTTGTAGTCGTCTATTTAGATGATATTTTAATATTCTCGAAAACACTGGATGAACATATTCATCATGTTCGACAGGTCCTAAATCGTCTTCGAGATCATGGTCTCTACGCCAAGCATAATAAATGCGAATTTCACCTCAAATCAATTGAATTTTTGGGGTTTACGTTGTCCACTGACGGTTTAGTCATGGATGACAAAAAAGTCCAGAAAATCCTGGAATGGCCTGAGCCCAAAAACATTAAATCACTCCAAGGATTTTTGGGTTTTGCAAACTTCTATAGAAGATTTATTAAAGATTACTCTAAAACTATTTCCAATCTTACTTCTCTTCTTCGAAAAGATATTCCTTTTGTTTTTACTTCTACAGCACGAAAGGAATTCGAAGCACTAAAAACGGCATTCACCACAGCCCCAATTCTTTGGCATTTTGATCCTTCGGCCTTGACAATAGTTGAGACAGATGCGAGCGATTATGCTATTGCAGGGGTCATCTCCCAATTAAATCCTGAAACAAATTTGTTTCATCCTGTTGCTTTTGAGTCACTCAAACTCATAGCCGCAGAATTAAATTATGAAATTCATGACAAAGAGCTTTTAGCTATTATCCATTGTCTTAAAAAATGGCGTTCTTTTCTTCTCAGCCTAGATAGTCCTTTTCAAATTTTAACAGATCACAATGCTTTGAAATACTTCATGTCTTCTAAAGTGTTAACCAGGCGTCAAGCCAGGTGGGCTGAATTTTTGTCTGAATTTTCTTTCTCTATTTCCTATCGCCCAGGAAAAAACTGCATTGTCCCAGATATCTTGTCACGTTGGGACGACGTTTACCCACAGCGGGGGGACGCATTTGCTGACAAGAACCCAGCAAATGTGCAATCAATCTTCAACGAATCAATGTTAACGACTCATCAACTTAGTTCGATGACAATTCAATCTTTTCGAAATCCACTATCCAACATCCTCGAAGCTCAGTCAAAGGACGATTATTGTTTAGGGTTAAAAGACAAAATACTCTCGAAGCAAGGTGCCAAAAGATTTAGTATTGAATCATATCTATTAGTCTTCGAAGGTAGAGTAGTCATACCCGACAACAATGAGATAAAATTATGGATTTTCAATAGTCGACATGATTCTCCGTTAGCTGGTCATTTTGGGGTTGATAAAACCTACCAGTTAATAGCGAGGGATTTCTTCTGGCCAGGTATGACCAAGGAAATCAAGGCCTATATAAAAGCTTGTTACGAATGTAATAGGAATAAGGCTCCCCGTCACCGGAAGCATGGGTTGCTTCAACCACTTCCTATTCCCTCTAAACCTTGGGAATCTTTATTGATGGATTTCATTTCTCAACTTCCTATTTCTAATGATTTTGATGCTATATTAGTAATAGTAGATAGATTTTCAAAAATGTCTATTTTTATTAAAACCACTACTACTGCTACAGCAGAAGATTTGTCAAAATTGTTTCTAGAATATGTATTTTCTAAACACGGCTTACCAAATGATATTATTTCAGATAGAGGCTCATTGTTTGTATCCACATTCTGGACCCAACTGTGTCGACAACTCAATATCACGAGGAATCTCTCCACGGCCTATCACCCTGAAACCGATGGTCAAACAGAAAGAGTTAACCAAATCCTTGAACAATATCTTCGAATGTATGTCAGTTACCAACAAGACGATTGGACCACATGGCTACCATTGGCCGAATTTGCTTATAATAACTCGACTCATTCTTCGACACGACAATCTCCCTTCGAAACCATTTATGGACGACATCCTCGATTCAACTCAATTCATGTAGGAACTAATCATCCTGCGGAACATTATCTTCGAACTATATCACGACTCCAAGAAGAACTTAAAACAAATTTGGAATCAGCGATTCGAAGATACAAGGAACAGGCCGACAAACATCGACAATCTGCTCCTTCCTTTAAACCAGGCGACAAAGTATGGCTCGATGCACGAAACATCCGAACAACAAGACCATCAAAGAAACTGGCTGAAAAGCGCTTGGGACCATTCTAAATCGACTCTGAAGTCTCTAAAACTGCATTTTGACTCAAGTTACCTCCTAAATGGCAGGCGATTCACCCTGTTTTCCATGTATCTCTCCTGGAACTGGCTCGAGAAATATACCCGGGCAAGAACCAACCCCCTCCGGAACTGGTCGAAGTAGAAGATCATCTAGAGTGGGAAGTAAGTCGTATCCTTGATTCAAGAATACGCAAGGGGAAACTTCAATACCTCGTGGAATGGGAAGGCTTCCTCAATGACTCAGACAAAACATCCTGGGAACCAGCCATCAATGTTTCCAATGCTCCTGAACTCCTAAAATCTTTTCATTCGAAATATCCTTTAAAACCAAAACCTTAAAATTTCTTTATTTAAAATTTTCTTTTCTTTTCTTTCTTTCTTTAAAATCTAAAACACCTCTTAAATTTCTTAGCCTTGTTTTCTTTTTTTTCTCTTCTTTCTTCTCTTTCTATAAAATTTCCTCCAAAACCAAAAATAAAATCAAAATTAAAATTAAATACAATAAAATAAAATAAAATAAAATAAAAATTAAAATTAAATAAAATAAAATAAAATTAAATTAAATTAAATAAAATAAAATAAAATAAAATAGAATAAACATAAATAATAAAATAAAATAAAAAACTCATAAATCTCTCTAAATATTTTCTTCTTTTCTTTTTCAATTCTTTAAATACATTCTTTTCTTAAATTTAAAATTCTCTTCAAAATTTTCTCTTTCAAAAATTTTTTATTCTCTCTTTTAAAGACTTTCTTTTCTTCAAATCATCAAATCCTGTATGGCACGACCATTTCATCGAACTTAACTTCAACCCCTGAATCTCCCTATAATAATTCTTCGAAACAAATAAATCTTCTTTTCAAACTCTCTTAAATTCTACACTTTGTTTTTTTCTTTTCTTTCTCCTCTTTTTCAAACTAAAATTTCTTTTTTAAAAAAAAAAAAAAAAAAAAAATTTAAAATCCTCAATTTAACAACTCATCTCAATCACAAAACCGTTTCTTTTTCTCTCTCTTTTCTTACATAAAAATTTTCCTTTTAAAAACACTAAAACTTCCTTCAATTAAAACAACCTTTTTTCTTTCTTTAAAATTCTTCTTTCAAATTCTAAAAATTTTTTATTTAAAACTTCTTTTTTCTTTTTTTTTCTCTTCTTTTTCTCTTTCTCAAATCTTGTAAAATTAACAACATTCACCTACAATATAAAAAAAAAATAATACTAATAATAAAATAAAATAAAAATAAAATAAAACTAAAATACAATTTTTTCTTCTACTTCTTTCCATCTCCTTTTCATTTTCAAATTTTTTCTTTTAATTTTTCTCGAACCAATCTTTTCATTTTCTCCAAAACTACCCTTATCTCCTTCCTGCATTTATCAAATACCTCCTCCTCTCCAATCTCCAAGAGCTCCTCCGCCACGTCGAAGGAAGCAGCGTCAATAATAGCATCGACCTCCCCACATAGTTCTTCCGCGAACCTTACTCGTCGACCTTGAAGAGGTTTCTTCGACCACACCTGGTCCAGGGTGTCTTCGGGCTCTTCAACCACTTCCGTGGCTGGAGGGTTTGCCTCAGTTGGTATAACCGGCGCAGGCTCCACAATCGGCTCTTCCAGGTTATTCGATGTCTAAAACACGACTCATCAGTAACTTCATCCTTGAAATAAAACAATTAAAACTTACCTCGAAGATGGGATCAGGCTCCAGAAATAACCTGGGCGCCACTTCGACTTCTACCTCTCTCTCTTCCTCATTGTCCTCGATGACCACCCGACGTTTCTTGAGTGCCTGCCCTGGAACAGGGACTTCATCTTCATCCTCCTCCACCAATTCATCGACCTCTTCCTCGACACCTCGCTTCGAACTCGTGGCCTGGGTTACCCAGGTTGAGATCTCGTTGTTCATCTCCTTATCATTTTCCCCCACTGATTGTTCATCTTTGATCGAGACATCCCAAATGTCTTCGACCACCTCTTTGGTCTTTGGAACTACCCAAAATTTTGTTTTTGTGAATCGTTTTCGATTTCCGCGTTCTTCGTCAACGCATCGCACGCCACTCGCCGCCAATGGCAAAACTTGCATTTCTGGCGAGGGCCTCGAGTTGCCGTACTTTCGACACAGAAATATTCCATGCTTTCACAAGCCGTGCAAGTCCGTGAAAACTGTCGTGTGATTATTCCCCCATCCCCTTTAGGGTGTGGAGGCGTGGGTGTGGGGGTAGGGCAGTTCATTATAAAATAAATAATTGAGAGATGAGGGAAAAAAGTATTAGACAAGTGAAATTAGTGTGGGAAGATGGTTCAAGCTCAACGGAGTTCGCGTTTTTTATACCCGGGCATCTGTCACGCGCCACGTGACACTCGAGGCGAAATTAACTCAATAAATCAATAATATCAAGTCCTACATCTATACTCGAAGCGCAGAAAGAAATTCTCCATAGCAACTGCGATTTTTCCTTTGTGTACTTACTATTTAACTGCGCTAGCCTAAACTCTAAATCTAAATTAGTCAATCTCCCAATAGGGTACCTTAGTCCTTTTCAATAAGCGACGCACAGCGCTAGGATCAACAAAATAGTACAGTAGTAGTTTTTTATTAAAGTTTTGTTAATTAATTAAAAAGGGGTATATTGAGCATGGACGGATATTTAGTGAAGAGGGTCTAAGTGTATGTTAGTAATGGTCAATGGAATGGGAATACTGCGATGGAAGGGAGGTCAATGCGAGGAGGAACAAAGGATATAAAAGGAGTTGGGTATTTGGTTCGATATTCCTTAGAATTAAATTATAATATCGTATTTACATTAATAGTGGAAAAACCTTAAAAGTTAAATCATTGTTATTGTATCTTTCTTTTACCTTCTCAATATTCATTTCTAAATCCTAAATCTTTGATTATTGAGCTTCCAACCCTTCATGAGATTTTAAGAATTATTATTACCTTGGAACTAGTTTATAATTCTTCTCGATCAAACCTCGAACCTATAATTATTACTTTGAGTGACCTTCGAATCATTTCCTCGAATCATTCCTCTGTACTTCGAAGAAGTTTCTAAAATCCCTCATCTCACTTACAGGAACATCCTCGACCTTGTGCATAGGTCGTCCGGTGACACTTCCCACTCTAGATGATCTTCTACTTCGACCGGTTCCGGAGGGGGTTGGTTCTTGCCCGGGTATATTTCTCGAGCCAGTTCCAGGAGAGATACATGGAAAAAAGGGTGAATCGCCTGCCATTTAGGAGGTAACTTGAGTCGAAATGCAGTTTTAGAGACTTCAGAGTCGATTTAGAATGTTCCCAAGCTCTTTTCAGCCAGTTTCTTTGATGGTCTTGTTGTTCGAATGTTTCGTGCGTCGAGCCATACTTTGTCGCCTGGTTTAAAGGAAGGAGCAGATTGTCAATGTTTGTCGGCCTGTTCCTTGTATCTTCGAATCGCTGATTTCAAATTTGTTTTAAGTTCTTCTTTGAGTCGTGATATAGTTTGAAGATAATGTTCTGCAGGATGATTAGTTCCTTCATGGATTGAGTTGAATTGAGGATGTCTTCCATAAACAGTTTTGAAGGGAGATTTTCGTGTCGAAGAATGAGTCAAGTTATTATAAGAAAATTCAGCCAATGGTAACCATGTGGTCCAATAATCTTGTTGGTAACTGACATACATTCGAAGATATTGTTCGAGGATTTGGTTAACTCTTTCTGTTTGACCGTCGGTTTCAGGGTGATAGGCCGTGGAGAGGTTTCTCATGATATTGAGTTGTCGACACAGTTGGGTCCAGAATGTGGATACAAACAATGAGCCTCTATCTGAAATAATATCATTTGGTAAGCCGTGTTTGGAAAATACATATTCTAGAAACATTTTTGACAAATCTTCTGCTGTAGCAGTAGTAGTGGTTTTAATGAAAATAGACATTTTTGAAAATCTATCTACTATTACTAATATAGCATCAAAATCATTAGAAAAAGGAAGTTGAGAAATGAAATCCATCGATAAAGATTCCCAAGGTTTAGAGGGAATAGGAAGTGGTTGAAGCAACCCATGCTTCCAGTGATGGGGAGCCTTATTCTTATTACATTCGTAACAAGCTTTTATATAGGCCTTGATATCCCTGGTCATACCTGGCCAGAAGAAATCCCTTTCTATTAACTGGTAGGTTTTATCAACACCAAAATGACCAGCTAATGGAGAATCATTTTGACTGTTGAAAATCCATAATTTTATCTCATTGTTGTCGGGTATGACTACTCTACCTTCGAAGACTAATAGACCTGATTCAATACTAAATCTTTTGGCCCCTTGCTTCGAGAGTATTCTTTCTTTTAACCCTAAAAAATAATCGTCCTTCGACTGAGCTTCAAGGATGTTGGATAGTGGATTTTGAAAAGATTGAATTGTCATCAAATTAAGTTGATGAGTCGTTAACATTCATTCGTTGAAAATTGATTGCACATTTGCTGGGTTCTTGTCAGCAAATGTGTCCCCCCACTGTGGGTAAACGTCGTCCCAACGTGACAAGATATCTGGGACAATGCAGTTCTTACCTGGGCGATAGGAAATAGAGAAGGGAAATTCAGACAAAAATTCAGTCCACCTGGCTTGACGCCTGGTTAACACTTTGGAAGACATGAAGTATTTTAAAGCATTATGATCTGTTAAAATTTGAAAAGGACTATCTAGGCTGAGAAGAAAAGAACACCATTTTTTAAGACAATGGATTATAGCTAAAAGCTCTTTGTCATGAATTTCATAATTTACTTCTGCGGCTATGAGTTTGCTTGACTCAAAAGCAACAGGTGAAACAAATTTGTTTCAGGATTTAATTGGGAGATGACCCCTGCAATAGCATAATCGCTCGCATCTGTCTCAACTATTGTCGAAGCAGAAGGATCAAAATGTCGAAGAATTGGGGCTGTGGTGAACGCCGTTTTTAGTGCTTCAAATTCCTTTTGTGCTGTAGGAGTAAAAACAAAAGGAATGTCTTTTCTAAGAAGAGAAGTAAGATTGGAAATAGTTTTAGAGTAATCTTTAATAAATCTTCTATAGAAGTTTGAAAAACCCAAGAATCCTTGGAGCGATTTAATGGTTTTGGGCTCAGGCCATTCCAGGATTTTCTGGACTTTTTTGTCATCCATGACTAAACCGTCAGTGGATAACGTAAAACCCAAAAAATCAATTGATTTGAGGTGGAATTTGCATTTATTATGCTTGGCGTAGAGACCATGATCTTGAAGACAATTTAGGACCTGTCGAACATGATGAATATGTTCATCTAGTGTTTTCGAGAATATTAAAATATCATCTAAATAGACGACTACAAATTGTTCAACAACATCTTGAAAGATGTCATTAACAAAAGTTTGAAAAGTTGAAGGTGCGTTACACAATCCAAAAGGCATAACTAAATATTCAAAACTGCCAAATCTAGTGCGCATTGCAGTCAATGGTTCATGACCTTCTGCAATGCGAATCAGATTGTAAGTGCCTCTAAGATCAATTTTAGAAAAGAAATTAGCACCATTGAAAAGGGTAAGAAGTAATGACATAGGAGGAACAGGATATGCATTTTTCTTTGTGACTGTGTTGAGCTTTCTATAGTCAACACACAACCTAAGACTACCGTCCTTCTTTTTTACAAAGAGGACGCGGGAGCCGGTTGGAGATTTACTGGCTCTGATGAAACCTTTGGCTACATTCTCTGCAATTTAGTCTTGAAGAATTTGAGATTCATCCTTTGAAAAAGAATAGACAGGACCTGCCGGAGGTACTGGACCTATTAACTCTATTTTATGGTTGTAGGGTTGATGAGGTGGTAACTTATTGGCCTTGCGGATTGAGAAAACATCGAGGAAATTGTGGTAGATTTCTGGTAGAGTTGATTTAATGGCTACAACGTTGATTTGGTCGTCCTCTTCATCTTCGAGAGAATCTGTCGAGGGGATACCTGAATTGAGAGAGCAGAATTTGATTACTTTGAGGCAATTTAAATCCTCTTCGAGTGAAGTCATTGAGCTAGAAGGGTTAGCCAATTGCTCATTTAGAGAAAGATCAGATGCTTGCAAGTCATCTGGCAGAGATTCGTCCTCTAGCGGGATGTTGTCAGGAGGGTTGTTTAACTCCCTATTGACCTGCATTGAAGAATCAGAAATATACTTAGAGCATGGGGTGATCAATCCCCGGGTCCAATCAATTTCGGGATTCCAATGCGTTAAAAAGTCATGGCCATGAATGGTATCGTCCATCCTTGGGGCGTCCAAGACTGATAATTCCCACTCGAAGGGGGGAAATTTCGGAAAGTTGAAAACCCATAAAACTTTCTTACTTACCCAATATTTGGGTTCCTCTGATTCGACCAAATAGATTGGAGTTCGATCGATATCTGTAAATGTTAGTTGAAGCTTCTCGGCAAAAGATAAACTAACAAAAGAAATTGAAGCTCCAGAGTCTATAAGACAACTGAAGGGAATATCCTCCTTAAAAAGAATGAATCTCAAGCGGTTTAAGGCAACTCCAGTCCTTAAGACATGGAGGTTCTGTGCACTGGGAGAGATAAGATAGTTTGCTTTGCACACAAGTAAACTATCTACTAGTTTTTTGACTTCGAACTAGTACCTTCTCTTTCCTTCAACTTTACACAGTCTTCCAACTTGTGCTTACTCCCACAATACATACATAACCCATTATCTGCTCGTCTCTTCCTCTCAGCTTCTTTAAGTTCCCCTTTAGGATCCAGTACTTTGCTGATATTGCCTGGAGTCGAGCCTTTTGGTTGAGGTTTATCCTTCCCCTTATTGGGTTTGGATTGAGTCGAGGAGGGTTGATTTGGTCGTGGGTGTGAAGAAGATCCCGATTTAAAGTTTAGGACTTGAGATTTGTTGGCGTATTGACGATGTTGAAGTCGTCCTTGATAAACGCCGTCAAGTTCGAGGGTTTGATCCATTAAATTCATTAAAGTAGTCATCTTCTGACCGTGAAGATTTAATTGATCCAGAATCCTCGAAGGAAGTCCTTTCTTGAAATGATACTTAAGGGCAGCATCATTCCAACCTACTCGAGTTTGAAGTGCTCTGAAGTTGGAGATATATTCAGAGGCTTTACCATTATCACTCATGCAAAGAAAATCAAGTTCAATTTCTGTGTTGTCAGTTTCATTAGGGTCCCCAAACAACGTAAAAAGTTGGTCTTCAAACTTTTCCCAATTATTGATAAGTAAGTGGGTTTCTGTCGAAGAAAGCATGAGCAGATAAGGTTTGAACCATCTTGCTGCTTTCCTGGCTAGGAATGAAGAAGTGTAAACAACCTTTGATTGGTCGCTATTAAAGGTTCGAGGGTCATTATGGAACAGTAGCTTGCAGGTTTGCAAGAAGGGTCGCAATCTGTTGGGGTGATCTCCGTCGAATTTGTCAGGAGATTTCATAGAAGGAGTTTTGAACTTAGATCCCTCTGAAGACGTTGGATTTGAAAGGGTTTTCATGAATAGTCTCATGAAATCTTCCAGAGAGTTAGATGGTCCAGGTTCTGAGGATTGACCAGAAGGGTTATTGGAAGGGGCGGATGGTGCCTTGTGCATTGTATCCTCTCCTTCTTCTTCATCACTAGAATCCTCAAAATCTTGTGGGATGTCTTCTACAGATTGAACTGAATGTTGCCGTTCCCTAAGGTCAAGTGGTTCCAAAGAGTGAGTGCGGGAAACAGACCTTGTGGCTGTTGGCCTGCCCCTAGCGCGGGCTCTAGTAGTAGCGCCTGTAGGAGGAGTGCGTTGAACAGGTGCCATTTTAAAATTTTAAAAACACCTAAAAGGACGTAGTAGTGCAAAGAATGAGAACTACGGAGAATTAAATTATACTGTCACCGGACGACCTACGCACAAGGTTGAGGATGTTCCTGAAAGTGAGATGAGGGATTTAGAAACTTCTTTGAAGCACAGAGGAATGATTCGAGGAAGTGATTCGAAGGTCACTCAAAGTAAGAGCTACAGGTTCGAGGTATGTTTGAGAAGAATTATAATATAGTTTCAAAGGTAATAGGAATTCTTAGGATCTCACGAAGGGTTGGAAACTCAATAATCAAAGATTTAGGATTTAGAAACGATTATTGAGAAAATAAAAGAAAGATACAATAACAATGATTTAACTTAAAGATTTTACCACTATTAAATGTAAATACGTTTTATAATTTAATTCTAAGGAATATCGAACCAAATAACCAACCCTTTTATATCCTTTATTCCTCCTCGCATTGAACTCCCTCTCATCACACCATTCCCATACCACAGACCATTACTAACATACACTTAGACCCTCTTTGCTAATATCCGTTATGGTAAGGTAAACTCTTACAGTCGCCTTGCTGTAAGCAGAATCCGGAGGAGATATGTGGATTTAGCTGAAAACCCCGACCAGTGAAAGATCTGAAAAGATTGACTTTTATGTTTTTATAATAATTTGAATTTTTATGAGACAGCAATAATCAAGTCCCAGTGATGAAGACCTTTCTAAAGATACCCTATATGAAGTGTGATTTAAATTGTTGAATTGTATTTCTAAAATGTTATGTAAGAATAATAAATGTTATAAGGGTATTATAACTTATTTAATTTGTTGAGTAATAAAAAATGAGACCGTGGTGGTTAATGATTAAGCTGTATGATGTGTCCCCCCTTCTCAATTTCGAGTTTGAGAAGCGCTTAAGTATTCCTAGTCACGTGCCTAAGTTTTCCCCTCCAGAGCTCTTCCAGAGTCAATCCGGAGCCCGTACGGAGTCCGTACGGAGTCGAAACGGAGTCCATCCGGACCTCCTGACTCAATTAGAACCTTAAAACTATAATAAAAAATCTAGAAAAATTACACATAATAGAGCTACTTCCCCTTTACATACCAAACTAATTTTCGTAGTCTGCGCAGCTCTAATTACCCCGTGGAAATTCATCAAAGTTAAGTAATTTTTGAAAACGTAAATATTTCTATAAAACTTTAAAATTCATTTAAAAATATAAGAAAAATAGTAAAAATTCTGGGAAAAATTTCCCAAGGTTCTTGAGTGACTCGACTTAATACTTATAAATTTTTCAGACCGTAAAAAATAAGTTTTCTCCGTAAAATAAATTGTTTTTGTGTAGGCATTCGCTCGTGACCAATTTCTTCATATTTTAAACTCCAATAAATTAAATAAAAGCCTTTTATATAAAAAATAATAACACCAATCTTGCATGCCGTGATAACTCCATTTACATATTAGGTGCCGTACTAAACTTTAGGCTACCACATCCTCCCTCCAATCGAGAATATCCCCATTCTTAAAACTTTGCATAAGTGGTCGAACACAATATTCATCTTTAACCTTCAACCACCATCTTCTTTAATCAACTATAAAATTCATCTTCATCAATAGGTCTTCCAAAGAACTTGTCGCTCCATGTGAACTCTGCGCTCGATACCAGGTACCTTGTTTAATGTCCAACCCTAATCTTCCTGGCAGAACAGCTTGCGACTTATGCCGTGTGAAAAAAGTCAAATGCAACCGGCCAATAGTTCCTTCTAAAACAAACGTATATTTAGGACCAGCAGCTCTCCCTGATCCCTCAACTTCTAAAAAGCGATCCAAAATTCCTGTCTTCTTAAAACGAATAAGATCAAAAACAGCTTCAAAAGTTCAATCTTCATCAACGGATCCCGGCCTAATTTTGCCTTCACAAGATCCTAATCCTATAACGCCAGTACCCCCAACTAACTTTGCTGAGACTATGTTTCCTGGCTCTAAATGTAAGACCCTATTTATCTTACTAAAAAAAAACTTTTAATCGAAATTGACTAAACCTATGACTTAATAACATATTTGAACTTCTAGCTGTCGAAATAACCAACACTGATGATGTTGGTAGAGTGAAGACGGACTATATCAATCATTATCCAAATTTTCATCGCTATCTTTTCCTTGACTTTACTAATGAGTTGAAACAAAAAATGCTGGCCTATTTTCAAGAAAATCCAGCTAATAACCATGAAGACCTCATGAAAAGAAGAATTTTAATGCAAAGCTTTGATAATGATGTTGAACAATTTCAAAGAAATTATCTTTTCTAACAGTATAACTTGATAAAATTTGTTTTTGCTTGGTCTTCTTAAACTTTCAACATAAATGATGTTTTCTTTCTTCTCTGGCTTGATATAACATAAAATAAAATAATATAAATCTTGTGATGATTCCACTACTGAGAGCAAGGTTTGAATCCCTTCAGACTCCCATATACCAGTCTTCCTTCTTGTCACAGCATTGAGAGAGTGGATCTTCCTATGAGCCGAATACTCCTGATTCCAACCTCATAGGGCCCCCCACTGAGCCGAATTCTATGATTCAAATCTCGCCATAAGGTCCTCCAAGCTTCACACCAAAATTGGCCTAACACTGAGGCACTAAAAAAATCATTCCCTAAAATCCAACTACCATCCTAACTTCTGATTCCTTCATCACAACTTTCAAACTTTGCTATACAGCAAACCCATAAAATACTTTTGCCAGGCTTCCAATAATAATATTAACTTTAGACCATGTTAAAGCGCCACAAATTTCACCTAATTAACCATTATGCTTTCCTTAGCATCATCACCACCTAAAATTTTAACCTCCTAAAGCTATCAGCACCCAATTCCAGAAATAATTGAATAACCAGTTTAGAGTCTTAGTGGACAGTGATAAATTAAAAGATTGAATTGAGTTATCCAAACAAGATTGACATTCCAGTTTAAAGTCTTAGTGGACCAAACATATAATCGATTGCCAGTTTATGGTCTTGGTGGACCAAAGATCGTTTAGGTGCATAAATAACTTAAAATATTCCTAAATAAGGCCTAGGCTTGACCAAAGATTGAATAAATTTGATAATCCAGTTTAATGTCATAGTGGACCAAACATTTGATCGACAAGTAATCCAGTATAAGGCCATAGTGGTCCAATGAATGTTGAATTATCCTGCAGATATTAATTTTCCAGTTTAAAGTCATAGTGGACTAGACAATGAATGAACTACCAGTTTAAAGTCATGGTGGACCAAACATTTAATCAATAAGAAATCCAGTTTAAGGTCATGGTGGACCCAACACTTGATAATAGTCCAGTTTAAGGTCTTGGTGGACCTAACAAATCCAATAAAAAATTTTATCAATAGTCTTGAAAATTAGCCAGTTTAAAGTCTTGGAGGACTGACAGCTCCAAAATTTGTATAAAACCTTAAGGAAAGTCTTGAACAGTAGCCAGTTTAAAGTCTTGGAGGACTAACAGATCCAAAATAGGTATAAAAAACCTTAAAGAACGTTTTGAACAGTAGCCAGTTTAAAGTCTTGGAGGACTAACAGCTCCAATATAAAATTTGTATAAAACCTTAAGGAAAGTCTTGAAATGAAGCCAGTTTAAATTCTTGGAGGACTAACAGATCCAAAATAGGTATAAAAAACCTTAAAGAACGTTTTGAACAGTAGCCAGTTTAAAGTCTTGGAGGACTAACAGATCCAAAATAGGTATAAAAAACCTTAAAGAACGTTTTGAACAGTAGCCAGTTTAAAGTCTTGGAGGACTAACAGATGTCTTGAAGTAAAATCCCATAGGTATTGAGCTCCCCTAGACCCTGTTTCCTGTCTAAACTAAATGAATAAAACTAAAAAGAATGAAAACTAAAAAAAAATAAAACTGAGAAATATAATAATTTGGTTTAATTAATTAATTTTTTTTTATTTTTTTTTATTTTATTATTTTATTTTTATTTTTATTTTATTTTTATTTATTTATTTATTTTTTTTTTATTTTTTTTTATTTTTTTTTTTTTCTCATTAATAATTTTTTTTATTTTATTATTATTATTTTTTTTTTTTTTTTAAATGTTTGTTTGTTTTTTTTTTTTTTTTTTTTTTTTTTAATTTAAAATAAAAGATTTTTTAAAAAAATAGTTTGGAAATAAAAGTTAAAATTTAATTTTTAAAGAAAGATAAACAAATGTGAAAAGAAAGATAAAAAGTAAAAAAATTTCAAAATAAAATTTTAAAAGATGCCCCCCAGCCATTTGATGAGCCGTACCCTCGACATCATACCCACATCCAAGTGCAACTTGATGTGGTTACACAATTTTGAGAAATTGAAAAGAAAAGAAATTAAATGAAAGTTTTTAGAAGATAATTTTTATAATGATGATCACTGGGTGGGCTCCCTCCAATTTATAAAAATGATTAGAGACCACCAGTGAGCATCACCTTTACAATAATTCATAATATATATTAAGAAAAGAAATCACAATCTATCATAAAAAATCAAAAACAAAATAAAAAAATCTTGAATCCGGCGTTGAGAGCGGTGTCTCTTGATTCGTTCCAGTTTATAGTCTTAGTGGACTTCCTAAAATTAAAAGACAAAGCCAGGATTCAACTAGAAACAGGGAAAATTTTGGAAACGAACATTATGGGGTAATTGTGTATAGAGCAGCCAGCCCATCAATTACCCCCACACTTGCCAATATTTAATTAAGAAGGTTCCCCTGTGAACACTTTTTCCAATAAAATTTAAAAAAAATTTCCAACACTATCTTCACCCATATTTTAAGAATTTTAAGTTTTTGAACATTTCAAAGAGGGTCTTCTTGAATTTCGTTAAGTTTCATCATAGTTTCGTCGACCATATACAGTGTAATGATAGTAAAGTATTTTTGATAAAAATAAGAAGATAGTTTATACTCGTTGCGGAGGAATCCATAAAATTTCGTAGATATCATAGTTTATCCTCGTTGCGGAGGTATCCATAAAATTTCATAAATGTCATTAAAATTGTAGTTTATCCTCATTTCGGAGTTATAAAATTTAAGAAATTTCATAGTTTATCCTCATTTCGGAGTTATCCATAAAATTTCATAAATGTCATAGTTTATCCTCATTGCGGAGGAATCCATAAAGTTTCATTGATATCATAGTTTATCCTCATTGCGGAGGAAGACTTCGGCACTCCTGGTGCCTCTAGAATAGAACCGTTTCACTTGATCGGCCGCTACCCTCTTCTTCAATACTACTCCATCCAACTCTTCTAGCACATATGAACCGCCGGAAACTTGCTCCTTGATTTTATACGGTCCATTCCACCTATCTGCAAACATCTTTCCCCACTGACTTTCCAAACTCCTATTATACACCAGGACCATATCTCCTGGGTTCAAAGGTTTCCTTAATCGATGTGCCAACCGCTCATCCCAATATCTAACTGATTGATTTCGGATCTTCATCATCCGCGAATATGCCTTTTCTAAATATTCTTCTTTCTTTTCTAGCTGCATCATTCTTGCACACAACAATTCTTCAGTAGTTTTGACCGTGTCCCAGTCAACTCCAAGATATGATTCAGCTTCTAAATCAACCAGTAAAACTGCTTTCTGTCCAAAAACAAGTTCATAAGGTGAAAATCCGGTCGTCCTTTTGGCAGTGATTCGATCAGCAAATAAAACTAAAGGTAAATAGTGCCTCCACTTTTCGGCACTTGTCCCACACATTTTAACTAAAGCATCCTTAATAACTTGATGCCCTCTTTCAACCATGCCTTCAGCTTCAGGATAATATGGGGTTGCTACCCTAACCTTTGATCCAACTTTCAATACGGCCTCTTTAAACTCTGTCCCAAATTCAGGACCTCCATCTACCGTTACCAACTTCATCACCCCATACCTATATACCCAATTATTCAAAAAAAATTCTGCCACATTTTTGGCAGTTAAATTAATAAGAGGCGCTGCCTCTACCCAACCAGATAAATCATCTCTGGCCACAATTAAATATTTATACCGTCCCTCTTTTATATGAACGGCATCTAAACTAACTCTCCCAAAGAGCGCATATTCACTGGTCACGCGTCCAGGTTCTTTTGGCCTTAAATAACTTTGTCTTTGACATTCTTCGCATGACTGAACCCACTGTTTAACAGCCATCTTCATGCCAGGCCACCAAAATCGATCAGAAATTCTTCTAAACGTTTCTCCAATGCCTCTATGCCCGAGATCTTCATGCAGTGATTTCAAAACTAATTCTTGCCCCTTCTGTTGAGTTATAACTACTTGAGGATTTGGATATCTCCTCCTCATTAAACGTCGACCAGATAGGTAAAACGTAGATGACTTCCTCTTGATAGCCACCCATTCATCGTCTTCACAATCTTCTGGCCTTTCTAAAGTCAACAAATATTTGACTAACAAAAAATAAAAACCAGTCTGACCCCAGACTTCATCTTGAAAATCGATTAATATAACATCAATAGGGACTTCTCTATCACCAATATCACCTGCACATGAATGAGCCAATAATCGTTGACCCCTAAATAAATCTTTAATTGAGCTATGTCGACGTTTTTCTTCTGAACCTTTGGATCCTTCGAAAACCATATTTGAAAATACCTCTTTCTCTTTATCCACCTTTTTATTTAAATTCTCTAATTCTCCAACATATACACCATTCCTTAATTTACTACTATCCCACACTACCAATCCATCTTCCTCTACATACACCACATCTTCTTCTACCTCCTCTCTGCCGAATTTATCTACACCTTTTCCAACACCTTTATTAACATAAAAACTATTTTCCAGTTTATCCTCTTGGTGGAGGTCATCATCTCCATAATCTAAACACAATAGTCCTGCCAGTTTAACCTCATGGGGGAGGTATGGAAAGTCTTCAGCTCCTTTAGTGCTGGCTTTGATAATAGGTATATCTTCATCGAACTCTTCTGAGTCTGAATCTTCTTCAGTGGGTGGTCTCCTTGATAAACCATCTGGCATAGTAAAAGTTTTGCCAGGATTATGAACTAAATCAAACGAAAAATGTTGAATAAAAGCTACCCATCTCGTCATGGGTGCATTAGGTAAACTTGGGGAATTAATCATCTGGATTAACGATTTCGCATCCACTTGCAACTCAAAATGTTGCCCCCACAAAATATGCTGAAGTTTCTTCAGTATTTTCGCCACACCACATAATTCCAATTTTGGT
Source organism: Hemileia vastatrix (assembly GCA_030280995.1). Classification (NCBI taxonomy): domain Eukaryota; kingdom Fungi; phylum Basidiomycota; class Pucciniomycetes; order Pucciniales; family Zaghouaniaceae; genus Hemileia; species Hemileia vastatrix. Next base: position 690,150 of record JASXTE010000006.1, read on the forward strand.
TGAGAATATCTTGATTCGACCTCAGTAAATACTACAGATTCATACCTAACTGGCCTGATGTAACCAGCTTTATCCATCTGAGACAAAACCACCCCAGCTGCAACCTGACTTGAATCAACTGCTAAATAAATTCTGCCAGCATCTTTTCCATAATCCAACTTGTGCAGGACTAAATCCTTCCCTACAACCTCCTTCAACTTCACAAATGCCTTCTCACACTCTTCATCCCACTCCCAGTCTGCATCCTTTCTCGTTAACCGTCTCAATGGAGCTGCCAATGAAGAAAAGTCCTTAATAAACATTCTAACATATACACAAACGCCTAAAAACCCTCTAACTTCGGTCGTATTCTTGGGTCTTGGCCAGGACTGAATTTTGTTAACTTTCTTCTTGGACATAATCCTACCCTCTCTACATACCACATGGCCTAATATTTCTAAGGCTGGCACACAACATGAAAATTTTGAACCTGAAATAGTTAAGCCAGCCTCTTCAATTCGAAACAAGATTCTTTCTAATGTAATTGCAAACTCCCAAATGAATTTGCGTATCCCGGGATTCTCTTCCAACACCTGGTTATCATAGTCGGTTGTTGGTCCCTTAATTCCTCCATCATCTATAAAGATTCCAGCATATTGTGGAATTTCATCTTGAAGGATCCAAGCCATCTGAGCTTGATAAACTGCAACCAAATTTGTTGCTCCTTGAGGTAATCTTTTTAACTGTAAACGTCCAAGTGGCGTATCGAATGTAGTGAGAGGCCTTGAGTCCGGATGTAACTCTCTCTCATCATATCCACCCATAATATCTCCCAAACCATAACACACTCTCCCTGCAAACGCTTCAACAAACTCCTCAGCACTAGGCGGTATCCCAGCATACTTTATTGTAACCCTATTTAATTCCCTGAGATCATGAACAACTCTAAGCTTGCCATTCGGTTTCTTGATACAAAATACCGGACTAGAATAACTTGACGTTGATTGCTCATACAGTCCAGTGCGTATCCGTTCTCTGACAACTTCGATATAAGCTTCTTTCAATGCAGCCGGAATAGGAATCGGTTTCTGCTGCCACGGTTCATGACATACCACAGGAATCTTGTAAGGCTCCCCATAGGAATGCTTCAACACACCCCTCTCCTCTTCTACAAAAGCAATGGCCTTCTCTCGCTTGACCATCACATCCAACAACAACTTCTTCTCTTCTCCAGACAACCAACCATCAGGTCCAAAATTAACAACACCCAGTCTCTCAAAAGTGATTCTTGACGTCTCAGAAAATTCAGGCGGATTCTTTACCAAGGGACTTTCATAAGGATCTCTTGATAACCTTGGTCTTCTCAAAGGTGGATTTAATTCAGCAGGTAGCGGTTCATTAATAGGTCGAACTTTATTTGCTACTTTCTTATATTTGGCTGCGTCCACATCTAAATTAACTTGAGGTAAAACATTTTCTTTTGTATCGCCATTAAAACTTTCATCAAATGAATCTTCTTCATCGCCAGAATCAGAATAAGAAAAATTAGAAAAATATTTTATTTCATTTTTAAATTTTACCCTTTTCTCCTCTCCCTCGTCTAATTTATAAACAGATTTTCCAACACCTTTACTTCCCTTATCCAACATTAAATCACCTGTAAAGAAAGTAGGCAGTTTAACCTCTTGCTGGAGGACCAAAATAGAAGGAGATAATTGCAGTTTAACCTCTTGCTGGAGGTCCGGAATAACATTTTCACATAAATTATTTTTTTGTGTTTTACTTATACTGAGATTTTTAATCGGGTTTTGATAAGATTTTCGCAGTTTACCCTCTTGCTGGAGGTCATAAAACATACCCTTCCAATTTTTATCCAACCTAATTTGGCCCATTTTGCCTTTTTCACCATTTTTAAATTTTATAGAAAACTAGGGTAAATCCAATAAACATATAGAAAAGTCCATAACGTATTTGCACTCCAAAGTAATATTAACAGAAAATAATTGAGAATCCACTTGAATTATCTCCAAGTGAGCTGACCTATTGCAATCCGGGATCTCATCCTGAGGAGAGATTACAACATTAGAGTGATCAGCCCCTGCTACCCCAAAAAATGAGGGCATCCATTATAATTTGAATCCTGAATAAATTGAAGACATAACGATAAAAAAAAATTTCAGCCGAGTTTAGGTAGTTTATCCTCATTTCGGAGGAATTAAATTCTTGATATCCCCTGGAGATAATCCATAATTTTGCCCCAAGGGCTTATCCACCAATTCCATAAAACCCAAAAATAAACCCCCATAATTTGTCCTACCATTGGACATAAAAAATAAACAGCCCTTTTCCAAAACATGAGTGCATCCAATTTATGCACTCTATTATCAAATGCCACTACACTCTTTATTAGTGCAGGGAAAACCATATCCTCCATAAAAATCTCTTCCTGAGATTGAAACAAATCCACCATACATATACCAGATTCACAAACCATATCCACATCTGAATTGCAGACAGTCTCCGCTTTTGAAGACAAAACCTGAAGTAAATATTCCTCTAAATCAAATTCCAAATTATCCAAAACAAAATTATCCCCAACATCCAAATTTTCTTCATCAGTGACAATAATATCTTCATCTTCAGAAACCTCTTCTTTCCAAATAGAAGAGTCAACAAAAATAATATCTTCTGGCTGGACAAAATCTTCAGGAATGGCTGAATCCGAAATTTCTTCAGTAACTAGTTCTTTTACACCATCCTCTTCTATCTCTTGAGCGACCTCAGTGTCTTCTCCAGAGTCCAAATCAACAGAGTTATGAGTATCCAGATGTTCCAAAATAACCTTCTTTAGCACCTCCATACCAGGAATCCTAGTTTCTCCATCTGGGCAATCCTTCATTAAATTCGCATTAATAAGCACCATCAAAACATCTTTCTTAACCTTTTCCCCCATAGCATCCCAAAAAATGTACTTTGATGCATTATCATGAAATAAAATTTCATACTCCAACAAATAATCCAGAACCACCTGAAATTCAACCATAAACTGATGATACTGATGCAGAGATGTTACACCACCTTTTGATTCCCATTTCCTAGCTATATCCTTTAGATCCTCCAATGAATAAACTTTTGGCCACCTTTTTTCCATTTCCATCTTGAGCTTTCTCCAATCTTGATCTTCATAACCATCCATAGAAATAACCTCCTTTTCCACCTCTCTGTCCAAAATAAAGAACCTAATCTGCTTCACCATATCCAAAGGTAAAGCACCATCAATCGCAGCTGCAGTTTCATACCTATGTAAAAATCCTTCTAAATCATCTCCAGAAAACTTGGGCCCAACCCAAGATACAATCCTTACTGATGCCCTAACAGGTACACCAGCAGCCAACACAGCAGTTCCACTAGTAGAAGACATCCCAAAACATAAGAAAAGCGTTAACAACCGTTAAAATAACAAGCCTCTTGCAGGCCAATAACAAAAATCCAATTAGAGTTCCAGAGAATAAGCCTCTTGCAGGCTAAGAACGTTCTTGATCCAAGTAAGTCTTTAAAGAAAGCTAGAGAAATCGAACCCCACGTTGGGCGCCAACTATGGTAAGGTAAACTCTTACAGTCGCCTTGCTGTAAGCAGAATCCGGAGGAGATATGTGGATTTAGCTGAAAACCCCGACCAGTGAAAGATCTGAAAAGATTGACTTTTATGTTTTTATAATAATTTGAATTTTTATGAGACAGCAATAATCAAGTCCCAGTGATGAAGACCTTTCTAAAGATACCCTATATGAAGTGTGATTTAAATTGTTGAATTGTATTTCTAAAATGTTATGTAAGAATAATAAATGTTATAAGGGTATTATAACTTATTTAATTTGTTGAGTAATAAAAAATGAGACCGTGGTGGTTAATGATTAAGCTGTATGATGTGTCCCCCCTTCTCAATTTCGAGTTTGAGAAGCGCTTAAGTATTCCTAGTCACGTGCCTAAGTTTTCCCCTCCAGAGCTCTTCCAGAGTCAATCCGGAGCCCGTACGGAGTCCGTACAGAGTCGAAACGGAGTCCGTCCGGACCTCCGGACTCAATTAGAACCTTAAAACTATAATAAAAAATCTAGAAAAATTACACATAATAGAGCTACTTCCCCTTTACATACCAAACTAATTTTCGTAGTCTGCGCAGCTCTAATTACCCCGTGGAAATTCATCAAAGTTAAGTAATTTTTGAAAACGTAAATATTTCTATAAAACTTTAAAATTCATTTAAAAATATAAGAAAAATAGTAAAAATTCTGGGAAAAATTTCTCAAGGTTCTTGAGTGACTCGACTTAATACTTATAAATTTTTCAGACCGTAAAAAATAAGTTTTCTCCGTAAAATAAATTGTTTTTGTGTAGGCATTCGCTCGTGACCAATTTCTTCATATTTTAAACTCCAATAAATTAAATAAAACCCTTTTATATAAAAAATAATAACACCAATCTTGCATGCCGTGATAACTCCATTTACATATTAGGTGCCGTACTAAACTTTAGGCTACCACACCGTCCATGCTCAATTTACCCCTTTTAATTAATTAACAAACTTTTAATGAAAACTACTAATGTACTATTACGTTGATCATAGCGCTGTGCGTCGCTTATTGAAATTGAGACTAAGGCACACTATTGAGAGATTGAATAATTTAGATTTAGAGTTTAGGCTAGCGCAGTTGAATAGTAAGTACACAAAGGGGAATCACAGTTGCTATGGAGAATTTCTTTCTGCGCTTCGAGTATAGATTTAGAACTCGATATTATTGATTTAATGAGCTGCTTTTGCCTCGAGTGTCACATGGTGCGTGACATTGTTGTCGTTTGGAAAGGCCTCCAATTATCGGCTGGTTGTCTAGAAGAAGGAGAAGAAGAGAAGAAGAATAAAGAAGAAGAGGAGGAAATATATGGTGAAGATAATAAAAAATAAAGAAATAAAAATAATAAAAAAAATATAATTATTCTGAGAGAGAGAGACAACGAAATTCCTTTGGACTTGGTACAGTTGTGAAAGGTGTTAAATTATAATAGGGGGTGTCAGTTCTGGCAAATCCGCACTTATCTAAGTGCAGATCTCCAAAACACACTAGCCCAAATACTGGTGGATTTCAAAAGTGAAAAAAGTCACTTATTTCACTCAAATCCACACTTTCTCAACCAAAAGTGCTGATTTCACCATCAAGTCCCATTTCACTGATTTGCCAGCATCATCCCATTCATACGCAGAACTCCGCAGCATAAAACTTCATAACTCAAAACATCGTACATCATTTACATCTTCATATCATATCATATAAGAGTTATGCCTTCCTCACTTTCAAATTGTGATAAATTACATAAAGCAATGACTTTCATGGCTCTTGAACTGCTCTTGGACTCTGATTCTGATTCTGATCTAGAAGAAGATTTTGTCTTTTTATCAAAAATGGCCATGAAACGTTACCTTCTTCCCAGAAAGCCTCAAGTACTTCATACCCCCAAGTACACCATCCAAACACTTCTTAACCTATCTACACCCAGTTTTAGACAGCTGTTCAGGACTTCTCAGGAATGTTTCCTTGAATTTCTTGAGCTTATTCAGTATCATCCCATATTTCACAATAATTCTTAAAAAGAACCATGACATCCTTCAATTCAATTGGCTGTCACACTATGTCATTTGGGTTCAAATGGTAGTGGAGCCGCTTTGAAACGTTTAGAAAATGTCTTTGATTTAGGGTATGGTTCAGTTAACACTTATACCAAACGATGTATCACTGCCATAAACTCCTTGGAATCTCAACTTCTCACCTGGCCAACAAAAGAAGAGCAACTTGAATCATCTCAGGTTATGCAAGCAGAGGGCTTCCCAGGATGTATTGGTTTTGTTGATGGTACTACTATTCCTTTGAGCCAGAAACCTGCTCAAGGTGGAAACAATTACTTTGACTGTAAAATGAGGTAGCTTATTTTTAATTCCTTTCATTCTCTTTGAAGCTAACACAAACAAATATATCTTCTTTATAGATATTCAATTTCCGTTCAGCTTATATGTGACGTAAAAAAAAATTTATATCATTCTTCACTGGCTATCCTGGCTCATGTCATGACTCCTACGCCTTCCAAAGAATGCAAATTTCAAATAAACCTGAAAAATTCTTTGATGAAGATCAGTATCTTCTTTCAGATTCTGCTTATGTGAATGGAAAGTATGTACTTCCTGCGTTTCGGGGAGCATCTTCAGAAGACAGTCAAAATGCCAAGTTCAACAATCATTTGGCAAAGTCAAGAGTCCGTATTGAACATTCTATTGGAATCTTCAAAGGCCTTTTTCTAGTTTAAGGGAATTAAGAAGTCCTCTTAGAAATAAATCTGAAATGGAGGCGATGATCAACTGGATTCTGTGTTGCACTATACTTCATAACCTACTTGCTGACCTCAAAGATCAATGGTTAGAGCTTTATGAAGATGAACAAGTTGATTCACCTCCGACTATATCCAACACTTTTATTTCTCAATCAACTAGTATAAGGGCAAAAATTCTTCCAATAACACTCCAACATGTTTCAACACAATTTTAATTTTTTTTTTCATTCTCCTCAAATGATCAATTTGCATGTGTTATTCACTGAGAATGGTAATTTTTTTTGCATATTTTTTTGGTTTTTGAATTTGCTTTTAAAGTCTTATTTTTTTTATCTCTCTGTGTTTTCTTTCATCAACTCAACATGAAATTGCATATTTTCAGCAAACGCATATTTTTTCAGTCACTCTCTTTTTTTTCTTCACTCATATCCATTTTCTCCTCTCTTCCTACATCACTCAAAAAATTTCACTTATATTTTTTTTTCTCAACTCATCTCTCCAGGTAAGTCATTTTATCTTTTTTACTTTATTTTTTGCTAATTTTTTTTTTTTTTTTTTTTAAATTTATAGGTAAAATTAACATTTTTTTTTCTCTCTCTCTCTCTCCCTCTTTTCTCTCATTTATCCTATTCTTTATCCCCCCTTGGCCTGGGCTTTTTCCCACCTTAACCCTCTCCTTCAGTCTCAATACATCAATATACATTGTTAACAAAATCCTTTTACATATGATTAGATCAGGGGACATATGTTTTTTCTCCTATTCATATATTTCTTGAAATTTGAAGACGTGTACCCTGATCTTCGGCCGAAGATCAGGGTACACCATGGTATTTTTGCCTGCAACCATGTGTTCAGTGATATTTGAAGAGGTGGACCTTCATTTTCGGCCGAAAATCAGAGTCCACCATTGTATATTGGCCTTGATAAAAACTGTATCAGAGATTTTGAGAAGTGTATCCTGATCTTTGCACAAAGATCAGGGTACACATGAGTGGGTTTACCACTATATTGTTTCCTTTCAACACATTGTTATTAAAAATTGAAAAGGTGTACCTTGATCTAAAAGCAATGATCAGCGTAAACATGTGTATTTTTGCTTCAATTCAAAATGTTTATGAAATTTGTAGAGGTGTACCTGAATTTTCACATATATTAATTCTATCACTGGACAACCTATTCCGTCACCTGCAAAAATCAAAGGACATGGATTATATTTCCTGGATCATAGATGTATAATCAATTTTGGATTATGAAATGAAATCATTGAAACAGTTTGGAATTCTTCTTACAATAATCACCAAACCACAAAGGCTCCTCCAGGTTTGGAATCTTTTCAAGACTTCACGCATTTTGGTTGCTCTTTCCAGATTAGTCAAAAGTTAATCTAATGAATAAACAAGTTAAAAAAAGAAGAAAAAGGTAATAAATTTAAAAATTCTTTAGGTATATCTAAAAAGTATGGGGATTCATAGAGTCACCAAATATTTAATATTCTTCCATAAATTTTCAATAAATAAATATGATATTTCAATTAATGAAATTAAAGTAATGGGCCAGCGACCATGTGTTGTATAAAATTTAATCATGATAACATTAGTTTGTTTCATGGGGTTCCTCTAGCCTATACCTGTGGAAAGTCCCAAGCCTAGTTTCTAGACTTTATCTGCATTTTGGCATGAGGAATTGTCATTACTTTAAAAGTAGTAAATTTGACATATCTTACTTATATATTAATTAATTTATGTAATTATAATAAATTTTGATGACTTTCACCCTTTACTTCAATAAAATGCAGGGGAGGGTATTGCCAATTTTTTAAATCTGACATGTGAAATCGATGATATAGAAAAATTTGGTGGTACCCACCCCTTGTTTCAATAAAATTCAAGGGGAGGTATTGCCAAATTTTCAAAAGAGATATTGAATTTTATTGACTTAGAAGTATTTAGATAAGCAAACTTATTGACTTGAAAGTAAAGATAGAAAATTTTTATTATATTTTCAAATTTTTGTCAAAATAAAAGTATAAGCAAACTTATTGACTTGAATGTAAAGATAGAAAAATTGTATGATATTTTCAAAAATTTGTCAAAAATAACGTACTATATTCAAGTAAGTCAGAATATAAGAAAATATTACCAAAAAGAAATCAAACAAAATTAAATTAACTAGAAAAACAATTTATCAATTGAAAAGGTCAAGTAATTTTTTAATGTCCTCATAAGATTTGCCATTTTTTACACATTCCATAATGAAATCTTTTTTTTAAAACTCTCTTGTTTTTCCAATTCACAAGTAGCCATTTCTCTTTGAAATTGACGGTCTTCTCTTTGAAATTGACGGTCATTTACTCTTTCCATCTGCTCTGCCTCAAATTTTTTTCTTCCAAATCTAAGGCTTTCTGATCTTTCCTTAGCATATGAGCAAACTTCATATTCTCAAATTCAAGGGCATTTTTTGCAATAGTTGATTTTTCTGAGAAAATTAAGTTGAAATAAATAAATAAATGAGTTAATGATTAAGACATATAGTAAAAAAATCTTACTTATATCTTTTTTTTCAAAATAATCCTCAAGGGAGCCAAATGAGCTTGTTTAAGTATTACCACATTTTAATAGATGATTCAAGTTCATTGAAGTTGAGGCTCGACGCTTTAGTTTGGAGCTTGAGCAAGAGGCTTCAGGAAGTTCATCTAAAGCAGCTTCTAAAGTGGGATTCACATTTCCAGAATTGAGATTATTTAATGGAGATTGAGTTTGAGTAGGAGGAGACTAGAATGAAAGAGAAATTCAGAGAAGAATTGAAGAAAAAACAAAAAGTAAACATACATTTAAATTTTAGGCCTCTGAGGATTCAGATCTGCTGCGATATAATTGTTCTGCTTGATAGTTGGGATCATCTTCAGCTGAAATATGGTTAGAAGGTGGAGGGGATTGATCTCCTTCAAGTAAAGGTGTGCCGGGAGGATTATAGGAAGGTTTGGATCCAGAGGGTATATCCTTAGTATTATCGTGTAGAAACCAAGGGTTTACATCAACACGGGAGCCAAAAAGATTATCCATCTCCTCATAGAAAGGACACATGACATTGAGCTTTTCTGAAACAGTAGTAATTCCAATCTCCAAATCATCATTGTCAATACCAAAGCCAGTTTCATTGCAGCATGATGAGCCTTTTTATATTTTGATTGGTAACTCTTAAATCTCTCCTTCATTTGTTTAGGATTGATATTGATTCTCCCCTTGTTTTCTTCCTTACTTCATTGGCCATCAATAAGTAGCCATTAACCTTTGAAGAAGGTGGACGTCCAATACGAGTGGACTTTTCACATCCAAAACATGCTTCAAAATTTGATTTTATTTTAAGGAAGTTGATTATGATGAGATAATCATCCTTTTTAAGCTGACCTGAACCTGACTTTGATTTTTCAGGTGTAGGGCTTGCTTTACAAGGAGACTTTTGTGACAAAGCAGATTTTTGAGTTACCTTTTGAGATTTGGAATGTCTGGGAGGCATTATGAAACTGGCACATAACAAGAAAAAAGATTAAGAGGTAAAAGAAATAAGTAAAAAAGAATGTAAACATGCCTGGTCAAAATATTAAAAATGTCAGGAAGGGGTGTGTGCGGAGGATTAATGGGTAGGTAGCAAGGAAGGTCAGTGTAACACATGTGATAGGGATGATGTGGCCAACATGTGGTTTTGAAAAAAAAATCACGAAAAAAGTGCAGATTTGAGGTCAGAACTGACACCCATTTTTGAAATAAGTGACTTTTTTGCAAAATATAAGTGTTGATTTGTAAGTGCTGATTTGGTTTGAAATCCGCACTTAAGTTAAGTGCGTATTTTCCAGAACTGACACCCCCTAATATATTTATATAAGTAAGTATTATTTTCAATGCACCACAAACACCAATATTATTATTAGACTTATTTCAACCTTTTCAAGTAATTTATTTATTTTAACTTAGTTTTATAATGCTAATAAAAATAAAATAAATGTATAACTTTTAAAAATTGTAAGTAGAGTGTATAATAAGTCATGGGTAAAAGAGGATTACCCAAGGCTCTTTTATAGATCAAGGGACCTCTGAAGCGCCACAAATCAGTAAATATAAAATAGTAATAAGCTCAAACAAAAATATAAAAGAGTAGTAATGAAACATGGATATTAAGAGAAAAATATGAAACAATTAACTAAAACCCGTGAGCAATTAACCATTTTTCCACCATGATTTCCCAAAACACTTAATTAAAATAATTAGTAACCAAGTAAGTCTGAAACATGAGAACAATGAGTAAAATAATACAAAAAAGACATTATAGTAACATGTAAAGATTTTAAGTAAAACAAATAAAATTATTTTCATGCCAAAAATTCATATAATAAATTCAATCCAGTTTAAAGAAAGTTTAACTAATTGTTTTATCTATGTAATTAATTCAAAAATTAGTTTAAATGAAATATATAATTAATTTAAATATATTTGTAATTTAAAGTGGGGATTTTAATACTATGTTATTAAATAAGAGTTATAATTTATTTAATAATTTTTCCTGACACAATTAAGGGTCAAAAGAAGCACCCAATATTATTGTTTAATAATATATAAAGTTTTATTTAATATATAAATTTAAATAATTAATTTAATTACATTATAAGTCAATTTTACATATATTTTCGGCCGGTCGTCTAGAAGAAGGAGAAAAATAGAAGAAGAAGAATAAAAATAATAAGGAAAAGAGGAAAAGGAAGAAAAGACAGTAACAACAATCAATTGAAAAAACTGGACTGGGGAATTACAAGAACTTATAATGAGATATTTATGGGATGATACATGGTAAGTTTTTTATTCTCTCTGCTTAAGTAACAAATACTAATATTAAATGATCTTAAAGCAACCTTTATATGCATAATATATACTAGATTTCAAAGGCAAGAAAGTGCCATAATAAAAAATATTATAAGTATAACATTTGTAATTAATAATAAAATTAATAATAAAAATAAAGTAAGTAATAAGTGGTGAGGCTACAGGGGGCTACCCAAGGCCTTTATATAGGCAAGGGGCCCTCTGAAGCGCCACATTAATGTATATACAAACAAAAATAATATGTAACTAATTTTGAGTAAGTGTAAGGGGAAACCCATGATACAATTAACTAAGACACATGAGTAAGAGCCTAAAATCCACCAATTTAATCCCAAACAGTTACAATAAGATTATGGAGTAATTAAATAAGCTTGAGACACATAAAAACAACTAATATAATTTAAAACATGTCTGATAACCCTTTATTTGAAAACCAATTTTAAGTGAAACATAAAAGTGAACTATTTTAACACAAGAAAATAGTGTAATTAATTAATTTAGTATAAAACATGAGTGATTAATTATTTTAACTATTCTTATTAGTGTAATAACTCTTTTAATTTAAAACAAGTATTTATTTTAACAAAATCACTAATTTTTAGAATAAAACATTAATAATTTATTTAATAAAGTGTTTTAACTTGTTTAATAATTTGATGACACAATTATGATTCAAAAAAGCGCCCAATATTTCTGTTTAATAATATATGAAAGGTTTAATTTAATATATAAATTTAATTAATTCATTTAATTACATTATAAGTCAATTTTACACTTATAATTATAATATATGTTTATAATTAATTAATTATTAATTTATAATTATTAAATACATAGAAATGCGCCATTATTTGTAGAATATAAAATATATTATGTTTAATTTAAATGTATAAAATTTATATAAACAATAAAATCAATATAACACTTATATGTAATAAGATATTTATATAATTTTATTATGCAATAAAATATTAATTTATATACATTAAATACAATTCTTACGCCCTCTTTCAGGTCTCATAAGATAACATATCATTTACTGGACTCCTGGAATAGCCTGGCTGACACTCCCTCACTCTAAAAAAAACAATAAAAAAAATGCTAAGATTTTTTCTTTTTGTATTTTTTCAACAGAGTTGGAAGATTTGAAATTTCCTTGCCAGGTATCCATGCATCATGTTCAGATGACTTGTTTTTATATCTCAATAAATATTCAATACCCCTTTCAGAAGTGATAATTCTATCATTGAGAATTTTATCAATTTCTGCTGTTACTGTGACTTCCTGAGGGTTCTTCTTAGGTCTTCCCCTTCTTTTGGGAAATAAGTCACTGTTGGAAGTATAAGGTTTAAGCAAAGAAATGGGAAAAATAGGATGTTTCCTATCATATGGAGAATACAATACAACTTCCACTGTATTATCACCAACCATTCTTTTAACAACAAATGGGCCTACAAAAGGATCTTTTAATTTGTGGTTACCTTGTAAATTGAAATGGACAGTAGAGATCAACACTTCATCACCCATGTCAAATGTGTATTCTTTATGGGATTTATCCCATCTTTTCTTTTCATATTCAAATGCTTTATCAATACAACTCTGAGCATGTTTTCTGCATAGCTGTTGCATTTGCATAAAAGATTTTACACCAGGGTGTAGCTCCAACTTAGGTAATTTATTATTGAGAACCTGAGCAGGAGTGTTTGGGACATAACCTAACCAAAGCTCAAAAGGCTTTTTCTCAGTGACAGAATGAACAGTGCTATTATATGCAAATTCAAGACCAGGAAAAAGAGTGACCCAATCATGAGTAAATCTGTCATTGTCTTTATATTCTAAACCAAAGGCACAATACCTTCTAATCATATCTTCCAGAGTTTGAATCATTCTTTCAGCTAGACCATCAGTCTGAGGATGGTGAGCTGTAGACAATTTCAACTCACAGCCACAAATATCCATCAAAGAGGTCCAAAACTCAGAAGTGAATTTTGGATCCCTATCAGAGATAATGGCTTTTGGAAAACCAATAATATTAAACATGTAAGACCACCATAAGAAAGCTAATTCTTTGGTGGATACATCTTTGTGGGTTGGAATAAATTTGCACATTTTTGTGAATCTATCCACTATTACCCAACAAGAGTTAAAGCTGTCTTTACCTGCAACAGGAAGACCAGTGACAGAATCCATATTAATGATTTGCCAGGGAGCACTAGGTGCTTCAATATGTGGTAATAACCCTGCTCTCTTACCTGTTAACCTTTTAGATTTTTGGCAGGAATCACAAGATTCAACATATAATTTTGTGTCTTCAGACATATTAGCCCACCATGCAGTGTTTTTGATTCTAATCAATGTTTTTTCAAGATCAAAATGACCAGCTAATATGTCATCATGACAAAGTTTGAGGATAGTTTCTTTCATTGAAGGAGGAATTACAATTACATTGGTAAGCTTCCTTCTATAATATATATAACCATCTTCAATAGAGAACTTTCCTTTATTTAAAGCATTTTGGTACTTTGCAGGAAGAGTTTTAATTAATGCTTGAATTGAAGCATTCTTAGGATCATTTAAGATAGTAACCAATTTATTTAAATCAGAATCTTTTTCATATGAATCCAGTATTAATTGTAATAACTCCTCTTCCATATCAACTATAAATATACCATGGATATGAACAGTATCATCTTCAGGTACATAAGCAGGATTTGAGTCATTATTTGGCAGAGGAGATCTGGAGAGCATATCAACATTAGAGTGAACATTTCCAGCTCTATGGATAATTGTCATCCTTCCTCTGTATTCTTGAACAGCAAGTTGCCACCTGAACATATGTCTGTTAGGTGTCTTTAGGTTTAAGAGGGACTTCACAGCACTACAGTCAGTTACCAACTCAAATTTTTGGTCATCCAAATAGTAATGAAGTTTCTCAAGAGCCCAAACAACTGCTAAGCACTCCAATTGAGTGGCACCATATTTCAATTCACTACTTCTTAAGGTCCTTGAAATATAACAAATTACAACCTCTGAGGATTTATCATTAATAATTTGATTTTAGTGAAGGGCAGCACCCAGACCAATAAAGCTAGCATCTGTATAAAGGACAAATGGCTTGTTAAAATCTGGAAGAGCCAATATAGGGGCTGTCATTAAGTAACTTTTTAATGTATCAAAAGCTTTTTGACAGTCATTATTCCAGGGAAAAGCAACATCTTTTCTGGTCAGTTTTGTAAGAGGCAAGGCTATGACCTGATAATTTTTAATATATTGTCTATAATAGCCACACATACCCAAAAAACTTTGGATTTCTCTTACAGAAGTTGGTGCTTTCACATTTTGAATGGCAGCAACTTTGTTTTTGGTCTACCCAAATTTGTAAGTTTGATACAACATGGCCAAGGACTTTCAAGGATTGAAAACCAAATTTACACCTTTTTTTAAGGACAAGGTCATATTGATTTCATCCATTTTTTGGAAAACTCTATTTAAGTGAATCATATGTTCATCAAAAGTTTTAGAAAAAATTATAATGTCATCAATATAAACCATGAGCCATCCTTCAATTATTTCTTGATGGAAAGTGTTATCCATGACTTTTTGAAAAACTGAAGGAGCATTTTTAGGGCCAAATGGCATCCTAACATACTTATATATTTTCATATGAGTAGAAATTAGTAAAAAAAATTTTGTGAATTTTTCTCAACAGGAATTTGATGATAACCTTTATTGCCATCCAGACAACTAATAAATTTTGCACCCTGTAAGGTAGCATGAATTGAATTAATTCTGGGCAAAGGATAAATATCATCCACAGTATAAGTGTTTTATGCTCTGTAATCTCCACATAATCTAGCCTTATCTTTTTCATAAGAAATCAAGACTGGGGATATGACACAATATTTTGGGGTGACATCTACTTTCTCAATTATATTCATTTTTAATAAGGTAGAAATATTATCTTCAATATCCTTTCTTTTTGTTGGAGAAGCAGGATATGGGTTTTTCTTAAGACTAGGAGGAATATCACTCAAGTTACAGGATAAAGTAATTTTCATTTCATCCTTAACAACTCCTAGGACATGAGAACCATGAGCAAAAGCCATAGGAAAAGAGGTAATTGAGGCAATTATAGAATCCTTCTGCTCACTAGTTAATTGATCACCAAAAGAAGCGGTATTTATTTCAGCTAATAAACTATCCATTTCATTTGTTGGTCTACTTGTACATTGAGTTAATGAGTTACAAGACTTTAACAAATAAGCAGAAGATCTTCTAGGGGAAGAAATTTTGAATTTCCTTTTGCCATTCAATCCCAATGTGAAGCAATTATTGGCGGGGTCCAATTTTACACCAAACATGGTAAGAATGTCATTACCCATAATAAACCAATTGCTCAAATTATCATTTCTCATGACAACAAATTCACAAACAGCTCTGACAAAACCACCTTTATATATATGAAGAATACAGTGGCTTTGTATTTGCCAATGGGACATAAAACAGAGCCATAACCTCTCCATTTTTCACATGTCATAGGTAATAATTTATCCATATAATCTTTATCCACTGAAGCCAGTGCCTTTTCAGACACTCACACCTCCATATGCAACCTTCAATATTTTCTTGAGGTTTGAACAGGCTTTTAGCATGTTTAAATTGATGGAGCTGATTAGGAGGCATGAAAATTTTCTGATTTAGAACCTTAAAAATGAATAAGATTTCTTGAATTCTGTCCTTCAGAAGTTCTACTTTAGCATTATATCTTAATTTTTCTTAATTCAAAGCCAGTCATTGAGCTGATAGATCTGTGATTTGAGGACTTGAATGAGTATTTTCCACTATCAAGGCAACTGAAAGTTTATCATGACTGTTGTTGGGATCCACTTTAATTTATGTCTCTATATTTATGTCCTGCAGGTCCAATATATTAAGAAGCAGAATGAAAAGTATTGAATATTGAGAGGAAGTTACTGTTTGTTCATCATAATTCTTAATTTCAGCTTCTCAGTGGCAGTCATGTTACCAATATTTGCAGACATTGTGCCTGAAAATTTTAAAGAAACAAAATTTTAAATCAGTTTATGTCAAAGAATTCTATCATTAATAAAATCAAAAAACTGTTAATTTCTATATGCCAATTAATCTTAAAGAAAAAACAACAAGATAGGAAATTATATATTTATTATGATTATTTTTTTATATTTTACCAAAAAAAATAATTCATTATTATATAATTATTTTTTTTCAAACAATAATTAATAGAATTATTCATCATTATCAGTAATATGTATAAAATAATAATGAAATAAAAATGAGTTATTGATTATTCATATTATATAAATAATAAAAATTCACATTCTTTTATAATCATCATTTATTCCTTAAACAATAATTAATAAAATAAAAAATTATTTGGAATTATATGTTATAAAATAATAATCAAATAAAATTTATTAAGGTGAATAAATACAAAAAGTATTATTATGGTCTACCAAAATAAATAATACCAAATTAATGGAAAAAAATTGGGACTATGCAGAAAATGCTATAATTGTCAACCAATAAGATATTAATGACAAAATTAAATTAATAATTCATCAGAAAAAAATGTTATTTCAAAATTAAATTTTTAATATATACACACTTTCATTTATACTTAAAAATGATTGTATGATTATTATAATATTGGACAAAAATTGTCACAAATATTTATATTAAAAATTTAATTTCATTATTTTGACAATAAATCAATATGTCAAACAAAACTTTCAATATACACACATTTTATTTATATTTCAAAATAATTTTATGATTTTTTATAATATTGGACAAAATATTGTCAACAATATTTATATTGAAAATTAATTATTTTATTATGACAATAAATTAATATGTCAAAAATAAAACTCATCTAGGACTAAGAGTGTTGCTCTATCATGGTCAACTAGGAAAAAAAAATATTTAGGAAGACCAACTTACACTCAGTGATTAAGCAATTAAGCCACAATCACTGTTATTGCCATAAAATATTTAAAATAGATTTGTTAAGTGCAAAGGAAAACTTACTATAATGATCAACAATTACTCTAAAATGTATAGAATTTTGAAATATATAACTCGTTATGTAAGGACCCCAGTTCAATTCACAGTCGCGGCAAAAGTTGATTTTGTGTGCGAGGACGGTCCGTGCGTTAATCGTTTGTCGAATCGTCAAGAAATCGATGTTGTCATTTGGAAAGGCCCTCAATTGTCGGCCAGTCGTCTAGAAGAAGGAGAAAAATAGAAGAAGAAGAATAAAAATAATAAGGAAAAGAGGAAAAGGAAGAAAAGACAGTAACAACAATCAATTGACAAAACTGGACTGGGGAATTACAAGAACTTATAACGAGATATTTATGGGATGATACATGGTAAGTTTTTTATTCTCTCTGCTTAAGTAACAAATACTAATATTAAATGATCTTAAAGCAACCTTTATATGCATAATATATACTAGATTTCAAAGGCAAGAAAGTGCCATAATAAAAACTATTATAAGTATAACATTTGTAATTAATAATAAAATTAATAATAAAAATAAAGTAAGTAATAAGTGGTGAGGCTACAGGGGGTTACCCAAGGCCTTTATA
Organism: Hemileia vastatrix; assembly: GCA_030280995.1. Classification (NCBI taxonomy): domain Eukaryota; kingdom Fungi; phylum Basidiomycota; class Pucciniomycetes; order Pucciniales; family Zaghouaniaceae; genus Hemileia; species Hemileia vastatrix. Next base: position 708,011 of record JASXTE010000006.1, read on the forward strand.
TAGGCAAGGGGCCCTCTGAAGCGCCACATTAATGTATATACAAACAAAAATAATATGTAACTAATTTTGAGTAAGTGTAAGGGGAAACCCATGATACAATTAACTAAGACACATGAGTAAGAGCCTAAAATCCACCAATTTAATCCCAAACAGTTACAATAAGATTATGGAGTAATTAAATAAGCTTGAGACACATAAAAACAACTAATATAATTTAAAACATGTCTGATAACCCTTTATTTGAAAACCAATTTTAAGTGAAACATAAAAGTGAACTATTTTAACACATAAAAATAGTGTAATTAATTAATTTAGTATAAAACATGAGTGATTAATTATTTTAACTATTCTTATTAGTGTAATAACTCTTTTAATTTAAAACAAGTATTTATTTTAACAAAATCACTAATTTTTAGAATAAAACATTAATAATTTATTTAATAAAGTGTTTTAACTTGTTTAATAATTTGATGACACAATTATGATTCAAAAAAGCGCCCAATATTTCTGTTTAATAATATATGAAAGGTTTAATTTAATATATAAATTTAATTAATTCATTTAATTACATTATAAGTCAATTTTACACTTATAATTATAATATATGTTTATAATTAATTAATTATTAATTTATAATTATTAAATACATAGAAATGCGCCATTATTTGTAGAATATAAAATATATTATTTTTAATTTAAATGTATAAAATTTATATAAACAATAAAATCAATATAACACTTATATGTAATAAGATATTTATATAATTTTATTATGCAATAAAATATTAATTTATATACATCAAATACAATTCTTACGCCCTCTTTCAGGTCTCATAAGATAACATATCATTTACTGGACTCCTGGAATAGCCTGGCTGACATATATAATAATAATATATGTTTGTAATTAATTAATTATTAATTTATAATTATTAAATACATAAAAATGGGCCATTATTTGTAGAATATAAAATATATTATGCTTAATTTAAATGTATAAAAATTTATATAACAATAAAATTAATATAACACTTATAATTAATAAGATACTTATATAATCTTATTATGTAATAAAATATTAATTTATATACATAAAATACAATTCTTATGCCCACTTTCAGGCCCAATAAATTAACATGTCATTTACTGGGCTCCTGGTATAGCCTAGCTAACAAAAATAAAATAAAATAAAATAAAATAAAATAAAACAGAAAATAAAATAAAAAATAAAATGAAATAAAAAAATATAAAATAAAAGTAAATAAAATAAAAGAAAAGAAAAGAAAATAAAATAAAATAAAATAAAACAGAAAATAAAATATAAAATAAAAAAATATAAAATATAAAATAAAAGTAAACAAAATAAAAGTAAATAAAATAAAAATAAATAAAATAAAATAAAATAAAACAAAAAAAATAAAATAAAATAAAATAAAATAAAATAAAATAAAAGAAAAGAAAATATAATAAAATAAAATACAATAAAATAAAATAAAATAAAATATAATAAAATAAAATAAAATAAAATAAAATAAAACAGAAAATAAAATAAAAAATACAATAAAATAAAAAATAAAATAAAATATAAAATATAAAAATATAAAAAAAAAATATAATACAATAAAATATAAAATAAAATAAAACAGAAAATAAAATAAAATAAAACAGAATTTAAAAATAAAAATAAAATAAAATAAAATATAAAATAAAAGTAAATAAAAAAAAGTAAAAAAAAATAAAAAAAATGAAATAATATAAAATAAAACAGAAAATCAAATAAAAAATAAAATATAAAAAGATAAAATAAAAGTAAATAAAATAAAAGTGAATAAAATAAAACAGAAAATAAAAAATAAAATAAAATATAATATAATATAAAATAAAATATAAAATAAAAGTAAATAAAAGAAAATAAAATATAATATAATAAAATATATAATAAAAAATTATAAAATATATAATAAAATAAAATAAAATTAAATTAAGTTAAATAAAAGTTAAGTAAAAGTAAAATAAAATAAAATAAAGTAGAAAATTAAATAAAGAATAAAATATAATAAAATTAAAAAATTAAATTAAATTAAAAAATAAAAAATAAATTAAATTTAATTAAAAAATCAAATAAAGTAGAGAATGTAAAATAAAATAAAATAAAATATAATATAATAAAATATAATAAAATAAAATAAAATAAAATAAAAATTAAAATAATAAAATAAAATATAATAAAAAATAATAAAATAAAAAAAATATAATAAAATAAAATATAAAAAATAAAATAAAATATAATAAAATATAAAATAAAATAAAATAAAATAAAAAATAAAATAAAATAAAAGTAAATATAATAAAAAAAAAAATAAAATAAAATAAAATAAAATAAAATAAAAAATAAAAAATAATTAAATAAAAAAAATAATAATAATAATAAATAATAAAATATAATTTAAAATATAATATAATAAAAAACTAATTATAAAAAATAAAATATAATAAATTAAATAAAAAAAATAAAACAGAAAATAAAATAAAATAATAAAAAATAAAAAATAATTTAAAAAATAAAATTAAAAAAAAATAAAATAAAACAGAAAATAAATTTAAAAAAAAATAAAATAAAAAATAAAATAAAAAAAATAAAATAATATAATATAATAAAATGAAATAAAAATAAAATAAAATAAAATAAAATACAAAAAAAAGTTAATGAAATAAAATAAAATAAAACGGAAAAAAAAATAAAAAATAAAATAAAAAAATATGATAAAAAAATAAAAAATAAGAAAAAATATAATAAAATATAAAATAAAATAAAACAGAAAATAAAATAAAAAATACATAAAATAAAACAGAAAAAAAAATAAAAAATAAAATGAAATATAAAATAAAAGTAAATAAAATAAAATAAAGTAAAATAAAATAAAAAAAAACAGAAAATAAAATAAAAATAAAATAAATAAAATATAATGAAAAATAAACTTAAATATATAATAAAAGAAAAGAAAATATAATAAAATAAAATAAAATAAATATAATAAAATAAAAAATAAAATATAAAAAAAATATAATATAATAAAATATAATAAAAAAGAAAATATAAAATAAAATAAAACAAGATAGAAAATAAAATAAAAAAAATATAAAATAATATAATATAAATTAAAATATAATAAAAAAAATAAAATAAAATTTAGTAAAATAAAATGTAATAAAAATGATAAATAAATAAAATATAATAAAATAAAAAACATCAAATAAAATAAAAAATAAAAAAATAAAAAAAATAAAAAATAATAAAATAAAATATAATAAAAAATAATAAAACAAAAAAAAGTATAATAAAATAAAATATAAAAAAAAATAAAATAAAATATAATAAAATATAAAATAAAATAAAATATAAAAAAAATAAAATGTAGAATAAAATAAAATAAAAAAGAAAATAAAATTAAATATAATATTATAAAAAAATGGAATAAAAAATAAAATAAAATATAAAATAAAAGAAAAGAAAATATAATAAAAAAAATAATATAATAAAATTAAAAAAAAAATATTATAAAATCAAAAATAAAAAATAAAATATAATATAATAAAATATAAAATAAAATAAAATAAAATAAAATATAAAAAAATAAAAAATAAAATAAAATATAATGAAATATAATAAAATAAAAAATAAAATAAAATAAAATAAAAAATAATAAAATAAAAAATAAAATTAATAAAATAAAAAATAAAATAAAATACAAAAAAAAATATAAAATAAAATAAAATAACATAAAATAAAATAAAAAATAAAATAAATAAAAATAAAATAAAACAGAAAATAAAATAAAATAAAATAACAAGGAAAAGAAAAGAAAATATAATAAAGGAAAACAAAATATAATAAAATAAAATAAAAATATAATAAAATAAAAAATAAAAAATAAAAAAAATATAATAAAATATAAAATATAATTTAGTAAAAAATAAAATTAAAAATAAAATAAAATAAAATAAAAAAGAAATGAAATAAAATGAAATATAAAATAAAATATAAAATATAATATAATAAAATATAAAATATAATATTATAAAAGATAATAAGATAAAAAATATAATATAATAAAATATAAAATAAAAAATAAAATAAAGAATAAAAAAATGTAAAATAAACTATAATAAAAAATTAAAAAAAAATAATTAGAATATAAAATAAAATAAAAAATAAAAAATAAAATAAAAAATAATAAAATAAAAAATAAAAAATAATAAAAATAATAAAATAAAAAATGAAAAATAAAATAAAGAATATACTAAAATAAAATAAAATATAAAATAAAATAAAATAAAATAAAATAAAATAAAAAATAAAAAAAAATAGAAATTAAAATAAAATAAAAAATAATAAAATAAAAAAAATATAATAAATAATAATAAAATGAAAAATGAAAATTAAAATAAAGAATATAATAAAATAAAATAAAATATGAATTAAAATATAATAAAAATAAAATATAAAATAAAATAAAATATATAATAAAATAAAATAAAATAAAATAAAATAAAATAAAATAAAATAAAATAAAATAAAATAAAATAAAATAAAATAAAATAAAATAAAATAAAATAAAATAAAATAAAATAAAATAAAATAAAATAAAATAAAATAAAATAAAATAAAATAAAATAAAATAAAATTAAATTAAATTAAATAAAATAAAATAAAATAAAATAAAATAAAATAAAATAAAATAAAATAAAATAAAATAAAATAAAATGAAAAGAAATAAAATAGAAAAAAAATAAAGTAAAATAAAAAATAAAATATAATATGAATAATATAAAATAAAATAAAATAAAATAAAATAAAATAAAAGTAAAATTAAATTAAATAAAAAAAATTAAATTAAATAAAATAAAATAAAATTAAATAAATTAAAATAAATTAAAAAATATTATAAAATAAAAAAGAATCAAAGTAAATAAATATAAAATAAAATATAATATAATGATAAAAAATAAAAAAAAATAAAACAAAAAAAAATATACTAAAATAAAATAAAAGTAAATAAAATAAAATATAATATAATATTATAATAAAAAATAAATTAAAAAAAATAAAATAAGTAAAATAAAATAAAATATAATATAATATAATATAATATAATATAATATAATATAATATAATATAATAAAATAAAAGTAAATAAATAAAAAATATATAATATAATAAAAAAAAATAAAATAAAAAGAAATCAAATTAAATTAGATAAAATTAAATAAAAAAAAATAGAGTTAATAAATAAAATAGAGCAAATAAATAAAATAAAAGAAAATAATATAAAATATAAGTAATAAAATAAAATAAAAGTAAAGTAAAATAAAATAACATAAAATAAAATAAAATAAATAAAGTAAATTAAAATAAAATAAAAGTAAATAATTAAAATAAAAGAAAATAAAAGAAAATAAAAGAGAATATAACAAAATAAATTAAATTAAATTAAAATAAAATAAAGGAAAGTAAAATAAAATAAAATAAAATAAAATAAAAAAAATAAAGTAATATAAAATGAAATTAAATTGAAAAAATTAAATTAAACAAAATAAATTAAATTAAAAAATAAAATAAAAAAAAATAAAATAAAAAATAAAATAAAATAAAATATAAAATAAAAAAAAAAAATAAAAGTTAATAAAAGAAAAATAAAATAAAATAAAAGTAAATAAATAAAATAAAATAAAATAAAATAAAATAAAATAAAATAAAATAAAATAAAAGTAATTAAAATAAAATGAAAGTAAAATAAAAAAATAAAATAAATAAAATAAAATAAAATAAAATAAAATAAAATAAAATAAAATAAAATAAAATAAAATAAAATAAAATAAAATAAAATTAAATAAAATAAAATAAAATTCAATAAAATAAAATAAAATTAAATAAAATAAAATTAAATTAAATAAAAGAAAAAAATAAAATAAAATAATATAATATAAAAAAAATAAAAAAAATAAAAAAAAATATAAGTAAAGAAAAAAAAACATAAAATTAAAAAAAAAAATAATATAAAAGTAAAATATAATAAAAAAATAAAATAAAATAAAATATTATAATATAAAAGTAAAATAAATTAAATTAAATAAAATAAAATAAAAGTAAATAAAATAAAATAAAATAAAATAAAATTAAAAAAAAATTCAAATTAAATAAAGTTGAAAAAAAAAGTTAATTAAGATAAAATTAAATTAAATTAAAAAAATAAGTTAAAAAAATTTGAATTTAATTATATAAATTAAATTTGATGTAAATATAATAATGAAAAATAAAATTAAATATAATATAAAAAAATAATAAAAAATAAATTAAATTAAATTAAATTAAAATAATAAAAAATAAAAGTAAATAAAATAAAATATAATATAATATAATAAAAAAATAAAATAAAATAAATAAAAGTAAATTAAATAAAATAAAATATGAAAAATAAAATAAAATATAAAGAAAAATAAAAAACTATTAAAATCAAATTATATAAAATTAAATAAAAAGAAAAAAAGAAAATTAAAGAAAAAAAAATAAAATGAAATGAAAATAAAATAAAATAAATAAAAAATAAAATAAAATAAAATAAAATAAAATAAAATAAAATAAAACAAAATTAAATAAAATTAAGTAAATAAAAATGAATAGAATTCAATAAAATTAAATTAATTAAAATAAAATAAAGTAAAATAAAGTAAATTAAATTATAATAAATTCAAATTAAATTAAATTAAATCAAATTAAACTATATAGAGTGAAAATAAATTATATTAAACTAAATATAAGTAAAATAAAATATATAAAATAAAATAAATTAAATTAAATTAAAATTAAATTAAATAAAATTAAATAAAATAAAAATTAAATAAAATATAATAAAATATAAAATAAAAAGATAAGTAAATAAAAGTAAAATATAAAAAAATATAAAAAAAAAGAAAAAAAAAATTAAAACTAAAATTAAATAAAATAAAGTAAATAAAAATAAATAAAAAAAATAAAATAAAGTAAACTAAAATACAATAAAATAAACTAAATAAAATTTAATTAAATAAAATTAAAAATAAAATTAAAAATGAAATAAACAATAAAATAAAATATAATAAAATAAAATAAAATAAAATTAAATTAAAAATTAAAAATTAAAATAAACAAAAGTAAATTAAATAAAATAAAATATAAAAAATAAAATAAAATATAAAGAAAAATAAAAAACTATTAAAATCAAATTATATAAATTTAAATAAAAAGAAAAAAAGAAAATTAAAGAAAAAAAAATAAAATGAAATGAAAATAAAATAAAATAAATAAAAAATAAAATAAAATAAAATAAAACAAAACAAAATTAAATAAAATTAAGTAAATAAAAATGAATAGAATTAAATAAAATTAAATTAATTAAAATAAAATAAAATAAAATAAAGTAAAATAAATTATAATAAATTCAAATTAAATTAAATTAAATTAAACTATATAGAGTGAAAATAAATTATATTAAACTAAATATAAGTAAAATAAAATATATAAAATAAATTAAATTAAGATTAAATTAAATAAAATTAAATAAAATAAAAATTAAATAAAATATAATAAAATATAAAATAAAAAGATAAGTAAATAAAAGTAAAATATAAAAAAATATATAAAAAAAAGAAAAAAAAATTAAAACTAAAATTAAATAAAATAAAGTAAATAAAAATAAATAAATAAAATAAAATAAAGTAAACTAAAATACAATAAAATAAACTAAATAAAATTTAATTAAATAAAATAAAAAATAAAATAAAAAATGAAAAAAAAATAAAAATAAAATAAAATAAAATAAGATAAAATTAAATTAAATTAAAAATTAAAAATTAAAAAATAAAGTAAATTAACATAAAAAAAAAATATAATAAAATAAAATAAAAAAAATTTAATTTAATTAAATTGAATTGAATATCATAAAATTTAATTAAATTAAATTAAATTATTAAAAATTAAAAAAAAAATAAAATAAGATAAAAGTAAATAAAATAAAATTAAAATTAATAAAAGATAATAAAATAAAATAAATAAATTAAAATAAAATAAAAGTAAATAAAATAAAATAAAATTTAAGTAAATACAAAAATAAAAAAAATTAAAATAAAATGAATAAAAGTTAAGTAAATAAAATAAATCAAAATAAGTAAAATAAAATAAAAAATAAATAAAATAAAATAAAATAATATAAATAAAAAAGGAAAGAAAATAAAATAACATAAAATAAAATATAACAAAATTAAATAAAATAAAGTAAATAAAAATAAAATAAAATAAAATAAAATAAAGTAAATTGAAATAAAATCAAATAAAATAAAATAAAATAAAATAAATCTTAAATTAAATTAAATTAAATTACATTAAACTATATAAAATTAAATTAAATTAAATTATATAAAATAAAATAAACTATAATAAAATAAAATAAAAATAAATAAAAATAAAATATAATGAAATAAAATAAAATAAAGTAAATTAAATTAAATTAAATTAAATATAATAAAATAAAATAAAATAAAATAAAAATTGAATTAAAAATAAAAATTAAATTTCTTGTAAAGGTTTAAACAACACCAAAATATTGTGTAATATCACAAGTGCTAATTTCTTATGGGCAAGATAAAGCAAATCTGTGTGGTTTTTATAGAGAATTAAATACATTTACAGTAGATGATATTTATCTCTTTCCAAGAATTGCCTCTATACATGCTATCCTTAAAGGCGCCAATATATAAGTTTCCTAGATGGAAATATAGGGTACCATCAGATTCCTGTAGAAAAGAATTCACAGAACTTTTTGTTGATAACAACACATATGGGAATATATAAATATGTAAGGATGCCATTTGGACCAAAAAATGTTCCTTCAGTATTTCAGAAGCTAATGGATGTAACATTCCATAATGAAATGATTTAGGGATGGTTAATGGTATACATTGTTGAGAATATAGTGTTCTCAAGACATATGATGAACACTTAATCCATTTAAAGAAGGTATTTCAAAAGATGGATTAAATTAAAATGACCCTTGCATTGAAAAAATGTAAATTTGGGGTTGAGTCTTTAAAAGTGCTTGGTCATGTTGTATCTTGCTTACAAATATGTGTAGACCAAAATAAGGTGGTTGAAATCAAGAATATTAGAATTCCTCAAAATGTAAAGGATGCACAATCTTTTCATGGTATGTGTGGTTATTATAGACAATATATAAAGAACTACCAATTAATTTCTGCACCATTGACCACACTGATAAAGAAATCAGAAGCTTTCATTTGTAATAACACAAGACAAGAGGCTTTTGATAAGTTTAAAGAATGCTTGATGACAGCTCCTATCTTGGGATTACTAGATTTCCAATTGCCTTTTGTATTGTATACAGATGCAAGTTTTATTGGTCTAGGTTTTTCTTTGCATCAAAAACAACTTATTGAAGGGAAAATGTCAGAAGTAGTAATTTGCTATATTTCACGTACTTTAAAAAGTAGTGAATTGAAATATGGTGCTACTCAACTTGAATTTTTGGCAGTAGTATGGGCTCTTGAGAAGCTACATTATTACCTTGAAGACCAAAAATTTCAGTTAATAACTGATTGTAGTGCAGTTAAGTCACTCTTAAAAATGAAAACTCCTAATAGACATATGTTTAGATGTCAATTAGCTGTAAAAGAATACAGAGGACGGATGACTATTACACATAGAGCAGGAACCTTACACTCTAATGTAGATCTGTTATCTAGAGTACCTCTACCTAATAATAATGATAATACAGCTTATGTTCCTAAACAGAGATTATTAAAATTCATGGCATTTATCTTGTATATGTTGAGGATGAATTTATGCAATCAATTCTTGATAATTTGCTTCAGATCCTGACTTGAGTAAGCTTACTACAATATTAAATGATCCATATAATGCTTCAATGAGTGTTTTAATAAAAAAGATTACCACATAAGTATAAGGAAGCATTAGAAAAAGGAGAATTTCACATTTAGGATGGTTTTATATATTACAGAAAGAAATTAAGCAATGTGATTGTAATTCCCCCTTCAATGAAGGAGTTAATGTTAAGCATATGTCATGATGATATATTTGCTGGTCATTTTTACTTCAATAAAACATTAAACAGAGTAAATAATACAGCTTTTGGATTAACATGTCTGATTATGTTCAAAAATAAGTTGAGGCATGTGATTCTTGTCAAAAATCTAAAAGATTTACAAGCAAAAAGCTGGTATATTACAACAACTTGAGATACCAAAAGCTTCATGGGAAATAGTTAACATGGACTTTGTAAAAGGTTTGCTAATAGCAGGGAATAAGAGTTATAACTCCTGCTGGGTAATTGTAGATAGATTTACAAAAATGTGTAAATTTATTCTTACTCACAAAGAGGTTTCTGAAAAAGACTTAGTTTTTCTTTGGTGGACAAAAATGTTAAATATAGCAGGATTCCACAAAGCAATAGTTTCAGAAAGAGATCCTAAATTTACTCCTGAGTTCTGGACATCACTTATGGATGTTTCAGGGTGTCAATTCAAAATTTCTACAGCACACCATCCAAAAACTGATGTGATAGCAGAAAGAATAATACAAAGTTTAGAAGATATGATACAAAGATATTTTGCTTTTGGTCTTGAATTTAAAGACATTGACAAATTCATGCATGATTGGGTAACCTTTATCCCAGGTTTAGAATTTACATACAATAGTACAGTACATTCTGTCACTGGCAAAAAGCCATTTGAGTTATGTTTGGTTTATGTACCTAATACCCCTGCTAAAACTCTTAATAAATTACCTAGATTGGATATCCATCCAGGTACAAAATCTTTACTTCAGATGCAAGAATTATGCAGAAAGTATGCTCAAGAATGTATAAATAAGACATTTGAGTATGAGAAGAAAAGATGGGATAAAGCCCATAAAGAAAAAATGTTCAAAGAGGGTGATGAAGTCCTTATTTCTACACTAAATTTTAATTTAAATGGTAATGTTAAATTGAAGAATCCATTCATTGGACCATTTGTAGTAAAAAAGATGCTTGGTAACAATGCTGTTGAAGTTATTCTATATGCACCATATGATAGAAAACATCTGGTATTTCCTATTTCTCTTATAAAACCATACCATTCTAATGATACTGCTCTATTCACAAGAAGATCAGGAATCCATAAAAAGCAAGCTAAAGAAATAGTTGAAAAGGCAGAAATTGAAAAGATACTTAAAAAGAGACACCTTACAAAATAAAAGGGAGTTGAGTATCTATTCAGGTTTAAAAATATATCAAGCAAATATGGCCAGTGGATTCCAGAAAATGAAATATCTGATCTTAAAAATCTCTTGAAAAAATTTAAATTTAAATAATACTGGTTAATTAAGTATATGTATCATAGAAATTTTAAAAAAAAATTTCTATTCACTCCTTACTTATTAATTAAAATGTCTTAAAAAATTTTTATTGTTTTTTTTTGAATGAGGAAGTGTCAGCCTAGGTATCCCCAGGACTAAGTAATTCTTATGTTTAAAATAAGATAACCTTAATTAAGTTAAGACTATAACTTAAAAATAATGCTAAAATATTTATATATATTGTTATAATACATATATATATAATTATTACACTATTATATGACTTATAATAGTTTGAATAGCTTATCCATAGCCTAATAATACTTATTAAGGGTTTAATGGAGTCATAATATACTTATCTTAAGTGATATTTATTAATTATAGACCTACATAAGCTTATATGTATACATAAACCTCATATTCAGTGAAATATGTAGTTATATTATGTATATTTAGGTCTATAAGTGGGTTTTAACCTCTTAATAGCCTACAACCTTTATTTTTCTGCTTATTTTAGGTCATATGTATGTATTCAGTGGACTAAAAACGCCTACACAAGGATATACACCTATTTCAGGCATATATATCCAGTATGGACATCTTAATCTGCTTCCTTTGATGGATTTTCATGGATTTATGGGTTGGGATATCATTACTGGGTTAATATGGATGCTTGGGGATGTTATTGGGGCTTGGAAAGTTAATTTGGTTCCTTTATATGCTTCATGTTTCATTTTATCTTCTTTGGATGAGTTATTTTACCTGTTTCTTTATCATATCTGCTTTTATCTGTTTATTATATTTATGGTATGGGTCTGTGGTATCATTAATTGTGATGGAAGGTCCTTACTGGAGGTCTGGGTGTTTAAACTGCTTGAAGTGGATGCAATGGGGATGTGATGGGCCCTCACAGTGCTGTAATTGCCGGGGATAGCAGTGAAATCATCTGGATTAAAGGTCTGTGCACTCCAGTGGATTTTGGTTTAAGTAAGGGAGGTTTTGACGGGTTATTGGACATCACTTACTTACTACACATTAAAAAAACACTATAACACAATTATTACCATATATAAATATATTATAAAGCATTTATCAATTGATATTATCTTTATATAAGCTATAACTATATTTTATTGATCTATTTTTCACTACTAGCACGCATAAAAATCCAAGTATTGCGAGTTTATATTGAGAATAAATATTTTATTAGTCTTCCCCTGAGGTTTAATCACTAATTAATTTAAAAATAAGTAGTAGGACCATTAATATTTACTATTAAAATAATACTTATATACTAGCACACACTGACAGAAATTGTAAGCTGGTCCTCTAGAAGAAGGAGAATAAGAGGGAAAGATGAAGAGGAGGAAAAGGAAAATATAAAGAAAAGGTTTTACAAAAGATGAAAGAAATGAAATTAATGAAATAATTGAGTTATTTAAAAGAGATGCAATGACTATTCCTTAAGATTGACACAATGGTGACGTTTTATTTATCTATAATATATTTATTTAAGTAAGTACTATTTTCAATGCGGGGAAAACAATTTATATTATTAATAAACTTACTGCAACCTTATAATATTTATTTAATTTTAAAATTAGACTTATAATACTAATCAAAATAAAATAAACATGTTGTATATATTCAAAAAATATGTTTAAAAAGTGTGAGTGTAATAAGTGATGCGGATACAGGGGATTATCCAAAGCCTTTTATAGGCAAGGGATCCTCTGTAGCGCCACAAATGAGTAATTAAAAATAGTAATAAGGTAAAACAAGAATATAAAAGAATATAACTAAAACATAGATATTGAGAGAAAAACATGAATCAATAAACTAAACCTGTGAGTAAGTAACCTATTTTCCCACCATAAGTTCCCAAAACAATTAATAAAAATAATAAGTAACTGAGTAAGTCTGAAAAATAAGAAAAGTGAGTAAAATAATTCAAAACAGGTATTACAGTGAGATGTAAAGGGTTTAATTAAAAAAAATAAAATTATTTTCATGCAAAAATTCATGTAATCAATTTAATCCAGTATAAAGCAAAATTAATAAATTGTTTTAAGTATGTAATTAATTCAATAACTAGTTTAAATGAAATAAATAATTAATTTAATGATATGTCTAATTTAAAGAGAGAATTTGAATACCATCTTATTAAATAAGTGTTTTAATTTATTTAATAGTTTTACTGACACAATCAAGGGTCAAAAAAGCGCCCAATATTATTTTTTAATAAGATATGTATGGCTTTATTTAATATATAAATTTAATTAATTAATTTAATTACATTATAAGTTAATTTTACACTTATAATTATAATATATGTTTATAATCAATTAATTATTAATTTATATTAATTAAATACATAAAAATGCCCCATAATTTATAGAATATAATATTTATTTTACTTAATTTAAATTTATATATAATTTATATAATAATGAAATTAATATAATACTTATTTTATATGTATTTAATAAAATACTTATTTTATATGTATTTAATAAAATACTTATATCATTTCATTATGAAATATAATTTTAATTTATATACATAATAAGCATATTTTTACGCCCTCTTTTGGTTCCAGTAAATTGAAATAACATTTACTGGGCTCCTGTTATAGCCTGGATGACAGAAATAAGCACAAAAATAATTTGGAGCATTAAAAACTACATTCACCACAGATCGATTTCTTTAACATCTTGATCCTACCATGCTATCAGGTGCAATATCCCACCTAAATCCTGAAACAAAATTGTTTCATCCTGTTGAGTTTAAATCATGTAAGCTTATTTCATCAGAATTAAATTATTAAACTCATGATAAAGAATTATTAGCTATTATTCATTGTCTTATGAAATGGTGTTCTTTTCTTCTCAGTCTTAAAAGTTCTTTTCAAATCCTAGCTTATCGTACTTCTTTGAAATATTTCATGCCTTCCAAAGTACTAACTAGACATCAGGCTAGGTGGGCTGAGTTCTTATCTGAATTTTATTTAACTATTACCCACCACCTACGAAAAAATTGTGCAGCTCCAGATATTTTATCACATTGGGACAAAATTTATCCACAGATAGGGGAGGCATTTTTTGAAAAAAATCCAGCAAATGTAAAGTAAATTCTTAAAAAATCAATGTTAGCAACTCATCAACTTAATTTGATAAAAACTCAATAAATTCAAAATCCACTATCCAACATTCAAGAATTTCAGTGAAAGGATGATTATTGTTTGGGTATTAAAGAAAAAATACTCTCAAAGAAAGGGGCCAAGAGATTCAGTATAAAATAAGGTCTGTTAGTCTTTGAAGGTGGATTAGTAATACCCAACAATAAGCATATAAAATTATGGATTTTTAATAGTAGACATGATTCTCCATTAGCTGGAGATTTTGGCATTGATAAAACTTACCAGTTAATAGCAAAGGATTTCTTCTACCAGGAATGACCAGGGTAATCAAGGCCTATACTAAAGCTTGTTATGAATGTAATAGGAACAAGATACCTCAACACAGGAAGTGTGGGTTTCTTTGACCACTTTTAATTCTCTATAAACCATGAGAGTCAATTTTGATGAACTTCATTTCTCAATTACCTCCATCAGAATATTTTGATGGTATATTATTCATAGTTTAGATATTCTCTTAAATGTCTATTTTTATTAAAACTAATACTAGTGCAACCGCAGAAGACTTAGATAAATTATTTCTAGAATTTTTATTTTCTAAACATGGCTTACCAACTGATATTATTTCAGACAGAGGCTCCCTGTTTGTATCTACTTTCTGGACTAAAATTTTTCAACAATTAAAAATTACAAGGAACCTTTCTACAGCTTATTGTCCTGAAACAGAAAGGCAAACCAAAAGAATCAACCAAATCCTTGAACAATATATTTGAATTTTTTTCAATTTAAAACAAGACAATTGGACCACATGGTTACCATTGGCCGAATTTCCTGATAACAACTCAATACATTCTTCAACAAAAAATCACCTTTTTTAAAAATCTATGGAAAACATCCTTGATTCAATCCAATTCATTTAGGAATTAATAATCCTGTGTAACATTATCTTCAATAATTTCACAACTTCAAGGAAAACTCTAATCTAACCTTGAGGTGGTGAATATAAGTTATAAGAAACAGGCCAGAAAACATTGACAATCTTCTCCACCTTTTAAACCAGGCATCAAAGTATGGCTTTACTCTGAAAACATTCAGAAAACTTGACCATTGAAGAAACTATCTGAAAAGTGCTTGGGTCCATTCAAAATAAATGCTGAAGTCTCTAAAAATGCATTTTTACTCAAGTTACCTTTAAAATAACAATCAATTTATCCTGTTTTTCATGTATCTCTTCTGGAACTTGTTCAAGAAATATTCCAGGGAAAGAAGCAACCCCCTCTGAAGCTGGTTGAAGTAGACGATCATCTAGAGTGGGAAGTAAGTTTGATTCTTAATTCAAGAAGGTGCAAGGGGAAGCTTGAATACCTTATGAAATGGGAAGGATACATCAATGAATCAAATGAAACATCTTGGGAACCAGCCACTAATGTTTCAAATGTTCTTGAACTTCTAAAATTTTTTCATTTAAAATATTCTAAAAACCCTAAACCTTAAACTCCATTTTCTTTCTTTAAGTTTTTACATTCTCTCTTTTAAAGCAAATTTTATATTTTCTTATGTTTTTCTTTATCTTTCATTTCTTTTTTCTAAAACTCTAAATACTTAAAAAAACTAAAATTTAAATCATAAATAAATTACAATTAAAATTTAAATCAAAATGGATTAAAATTAAAATTAAAAGGAAATAAAATAAAATAAAATAAATACAAAATACATAAATCAAAATGAATTAAATAGAACACAAATTAAAATTCTTCTTTTTCTAAATTTTATTACACCAAATTACATTTTAATTTCTTTTCAATCTTCTTTATTTCTTCTACAACTTCAAATCAACCTCAATTTAATCCCTTATTTCTACCACTTTAATTTAAATTAAAACCTTTTCTTTTCTTTTCCTTCTATCTAAACAATTCTAAAACCTTCAACATCTTCACAAAGAAACTCAAACCATCTTACGCCTCAATTATCTTCAAAACAGAAATATTTTTCTTTTTTAAATTTTTTTTTTCACTAAAATTTTTTATTTCTAAAAACACATTTTTCTTTTAAAATTTTCTCTAAAACAACCTTTTTTTCTCTTTCTATTTTTTTATCTGAACTACTAAAATTAAAAAATAAAAATTTGAAATCAAATAACCTATAAGACATAAACTAAATTTTCTTTTTTCTTTTAAATAAATAAATTTTAAATAAAATAAACAAAAAAATAAATTTAACAAATATTCAAGGCAAAAATATATACATTGTTTTCCTTTTTCATTTCTTTCTACTTCAATATTATTTCCTCTATTTTTCTTTGAATCAAATCCTTCATTTTTTCTACCACCTTTTGAATCTCTTTTCTACCTTTTTAAATACTATCCCTTCCACCGCTGGAACCACTTCTCCAATTTCGAGAAACTCCTTTGCTAAATCATAAGAAACAGAATTGACAATCCCATCAATTTTGTTGCAAAGTTTTTTGACAAAGGTGGTTTGATGAGCCTGACAAGGCCTCTTTGATCACACCTGATCCAACTCACCCTCTGCAGTCAAACCATTCAAAATTGGTTTGGGGTTTGTGATCCTTGAAGGACCCACAGTCAGTCTCTTGACTTCTGGTTGAGGTTTGATGGTGGGGAAAACTACTGGTTTAATCTAAAACTATTCAATGATTTCTGCCTTCTAAATCCAAGAATTAGTTAGCTATTAAATCAAAACTACTTACTTCAAACTCAGTATCTACTTCAATGAACAAAGAAGGCCTTGTTGTTTCAGCTACTTCCACAGCCTCATCATCTTTTTTCTCAACAACCAGTCAACAATTTTTTGTGGTAGGAGCTACCTCAACTACTAGATTCAACCCATCCTTGATTATTTTATTAACATCATCTTCTGGGGCCATTGGCTGCTTCAAAATATTAAGGGTAGCCACACAACCTGAAATTTATTTCCTTTCCTCCTGATTAAGCGCATACTCTTTACCATCCACCACTGATTCATTTTTGAAGGACACCTCCCAAATTTCCTTAACAATCAACCAATAATAGTCAAAGAAAATTGACCTTTGGTCACTGCATTCATCTCCAATGCATCACAGGCCACCTGAAAGCACCAACAAAACTTGCACTTCTTGCAAGGACCCTGTGAATCTGTGCTCTCAATGTAAGAAAATTCCATAGCTACACAAGCTGTGCAAGCTATCTTGAGCTGTCGCATGGGTATACTTCCATCAGCACAGGGATGAAGAGGAGTTGGAGCTGGATCTTGATGTTCGGGCATTAAAAAAAGATATTGAAGTGTTATTTATTTAATCTAAAAGACTTTTTTAAAATTTTTTAAGAAAAAAGTAAGTGAAATAAGGTTAATGAAGAGTTCTCACACTCAAAAAAAGCTCAAGTTTTATACCCAGGCATCTGTCACATACCATGTGACACTTGAAGTAAAATTCAATCTTTTAATCCATAAATCAGTACAAAAATCCATAAACCAAGAGCAGAAAAAACATCTACATAGAGACTTCCTTTTCCCTTTGTTAATCTTGATTTGATTGCGTTATAAAATGCACTATCTAAATCTTAAATCTAAACTAGTCAATCATATTCTTATACTTTTCAATTTTAAGCAAATGCACAATGTATTAGTGCTTTGTTCAATGATATATTTTGAATTTTTGGTTATTGTGTATCTGAGGGTAATCAAAGGTCTGTGAGTAGTAATAGCAGAATGGTTAAAGTATCTTTAGGCTATATTGGAGGGTCAGAAATAAATTAAGGGCTGTTTATTAAAGGGTTCAATTTGTGGTAGAGTAATCTATATAATTGGGTGTATTTGTCTTTAAATTTCTTAGAATTAAATTATAATATTTTTGTGATAGTAGGTAAATTTTCACAAGGCTATTATTTTTTCCTAACTTTCTTAATAATCAATTTCATTCAATCTTAAAATTTCTAAATCTTTCTTTGATTTTTAAGTCTCAACCCTTGTGAGATTAATCTGAATATTTAGTGTCACTTCACAATTGCATTATTATTCAACTCAAACTTATCTTTAAGAAGTATCAGTTTATCTTCAATCTATCTTTGAATCCCTCCCTCAAAGTATTCCTCAATCATCTTTTCCAATCTCACTTACTCAGTAACACCCTTGACCTTATGCATAGGCCATTCAGTGACACTATCATACCATTCTAATACAGCTTTTCCACTTCCAAGTGATACTCCTTCAATCTCTTTCTTACCAATACCTCCTTAGAAAGCAGCATCTTAACCAGCTCCTGAACTCCCTTATCCTTTTCCTGCCCCTTCTTACCCATTCCATCAAATCCTCATCTTCCAATCCCACCTCATCTAGGATTGTCAATATAGATATATATTTTCTCATTTATTACTAGCTACATTATTCATTCTCATTAATACATTACTTTCATTCTACTTAATGAATAGATTGTATGGTGTTTTCACATGCCATATTATTGAAGCTCACAACTATTTTTAGGTTTCTTTTTCTAACCTAACTATTAACCTAAAAATATGATAGATTGAGAAGTATGTATGAATGTTAAATCACTCCTGATTCTGAATCCATTCTCTCCCTATTATTTATTTTATTATTTTCCTTATTTATTCTACTCAAGCTTATTTTCCCTTTCCTCCCTCAAGTTCACATTTTTCCATTCTAGTCCCAGGTACATCTTTTCCATTTATCTTTAACTTAACTGCTATCTTTGTCCATCAGATAACTTTGTATGTATAAATCAACTACAGCAATGCATCTATTTTATCGATATTATTTAATTTATTATTTTACTTATTTATTCTACTCAAACTTATTATTTTTCTCCTCCTCCAAGTTCATCTTTGTTTGTTCTAGTCTTGAGCCCAATATGTCCCAAGTCCATCTTGTTCATTTATATTTAAATTACCTGCTATCTTTGTTCATCAGGCTTATGGGTCCAGTGCTCCAGAGAATTAATTAAAATATTCTACCCCTGAGTAAACTTATACCTCCTCCTTAACTCCAAGTTCTTCTTCCTTGTTCACCTGTACCAAAATTCATGAAAAATCTAATTCAACCCCACCAGATTTCTCTTACCTGTGTCATGCGCCACATGACACTCAAGGCAAAAGCAGCTAATTAAATCAATAAAACAGAGGTCTAAATCCATACTTGAAGTGCAGAAAGCAATTCTATATAGCAACTGCCACTTCCCTTTGTGTACTCGCTATTCAACTGCGCTAGTCTAAACTCTAAATCTAAATTAGTCAATCTCTCAATAGTTTGTCTTAATCTTTTCCTCAATAAGCGACGCACAGCGCAATAGTCAATGTAATAGTCCGCTAAAAAGGTTTATTAAAATATCTGTGGGTTATTAAAAAGGGGTAGTGAGCATGGACAGAATGGTTAGTGGATGATTAAAGGGTTAACGGATGTTAGTGAGGAGGGTCCAGGTGTAACGGCTGTAATTTTGGTGGTCTGTGGTGTGTGGGATGAGGGATGGGTATGAGGTCAATGCAAGGAGGATTAAAAGATATAAAAGGGGTTGGATTTTGGTTTGACATTCTTTAGAATTAAATTATAAAACTTATATATAGTTAATAGTGGTAGAAACTTCAGGTTAAATCATTATTATTGTATCTTTCATTATTTTTTCTCAGTAATCATTTCTAAATTCTAAATCTTTGATTATTGAGTTTTCAACTCTTTGTGAGATCTTAAGAATATTAATATTACCTTTAAATTATATTAGAATTCTTATCAAACATACCTTGAAGCAGTAGCTCTTCCTTCGAATCATCTTTGAATCACTTCTTCGATAATTTCCTCTGTGCTTCAAAGAAGTTTCTAAACTACTCTCCTCATCTCACTTCCAGGAACACCCTTGACCTTGTGCATAGGTCGTCTGGTGACAATATAATTTAATTCTCCGTAGTTCTCATTCTTTCACACTACTACTTCCCTTTTCAGGTGTTTTAAAATTTTTAAATGGCACCTGTTCAATGCACTCCTCCTACGGGGGCTACTACTAGGGCTCACGCCAGAGGCAGGCCAACAGCTACACGGCTTGTTTCCCTCACTCACTCCTTGGAACCTCTCAACCTTAGGGAACGGGGACATTCAGTCCAATCTGTAGAAGACATCCCCCAGGATTTTGATGATTCTAGGGAGGAAGAAGAAGGAGAAGATATGATGCATGAGGCACCATCCACCCCTGCTACTCACCCTTCTGGTCAAACTTTGGAACCTGGACCATCTAATTCGCTGGAAGACTTCATGAGACTTTTCATGAAAACCCTTTCCAATCCAAAATCTTCGGGGGGATCTAAATTTAAAACTCCTTCCATGAAATCTTCTGATAAATTCAATGGAGAACATCCAGACAGATTGCGCCCTTTCTTGCAAACCTGCAAGCTCCTGTTCCATAACAATCCTTGAACCTTCAATAATGACCAATCGAAGGTTGTTTATGCTTCTTCATTCCTAGCCCGAAAAGCAGCAAGATGGTTAGAACCTTATCTTCTCATGCTCTCTTTGACAGAAACCCATTTACTTATTAACAACTGGGAAACGTTCGAAGACCAACTCTTTATGTTGTTTGGTGACCATAATGAAACTGACAATGCAGAAATTGAATTGGATTTCCTTCGCATGAGTGATAATGGTAAAGCCTCTGAATATATCTCGAACCTCAGAGCACTTCAAACTCAAGTAGGTTGGAATGATGATGCCCTCAAGTATCATATCAAAAAAGGACTTCCTTTGAGGATTCTGGATCAATTAAATCTTCATGGTCAGAAAATGACTACTTTGACGTATTTAATGGATTGAACCCTCGAACTCGACAGTGTTTACCAAGGACGACTATAACATCGTTGATACGCCAAAAAATCTCAAGGCCTAAATTTTAAATCGGGACCTTCTTCACACCCACGGACAACTTAATCTTCCTTGACTCAATCCAAAACCAATAAGGGAAAGGACAAACCTTGACCAAAAGGCTTGACCCCAGGCAATATCAGCAAAGTACTGGATCCAAAAGGGGAACTTAAAGAAGCTGAGAGGAAGAGGCGAGCAGATAATGGGTTATGTATGTATTGTGGGGGTAAGCACAAGCTAGAAGATTGTGTAAAATTGAAGGAAAGAGAAGGTACTAGTTCAAGGTCAAAAAACTAGTAGATAGTTTACTTGTGTGCAAAGCAAACTATCTTATCTCTCCCAGTGCACAGAACCTCCATGTCTTAAGGACTGGAGTTGCCTAAACCGCTTGATATTCATTCTTTTCAAGGAGGATACCCCCTTCAGTTGTCTCATAGACTCTGGAGCTTCAATTTCTTTTGTCAGTTTATCTTTTGCCAAGAAGTTAAAGCTGACATTTGCAGATATCAATCGAACTCCAATATATTTGGTTGAATCAGAGGAACCCAAATATTGGGTAAGTAAGAAAGTTTTATGGGTTTTCAACTTTCCAAATTTTCCCCCCTTTGAGTGGGAATTATCAGTCTTGGATGCCCCAAGAATGGACAATACCATCCTTGGCCATGACTTTTTAACGCATTGGAATCCTGAAATTGATTGGTCATGGGGATTGATCACCCCATGCACTAAGTATATTTCTAATTCTTCAATGCAGGTCAATAGCGAGTTAAACAACCCGCCTGACAATGTCCTGCTAAAGGACAAATCTCTGCCAGATGACTTGCAAGCATCTGATCTTTCTCTAAATGAGCAATTGGCTAACTCTTCTAGCTTGATCAATTCACTCAAAGAGGATTTAAATTGCCTCAAAGTAATCAAATTATGTTCTCTCAATTTGGGTCTTCCCTCAACAGACTCTCTCAAAGACGATGAGGACGACCAAATCAATGTTGAAGCCATTAAATAAACTCTACCGGAAATCTATCATGATTTCCTTGATTTTTTCTCAATCCGCAAGGCCGATAAGTTACCACCTCATCAACCCTACAACCATAAAATAGAGTTAATAGGTCCAGTACCTCCGGCAGGTCCTGTCTATTCTTTTTCAAAGGATGAATCTCAAATTCTTCAAGACTACATTGCAGAGAATGTAGACAAAGGTTTCATCAGAGCCAGTAAATCTCCAACCGGCTCCCCTGTTCTTTTTGTTAAGAAAAAAGATGGTAGCCTTAGGTTGTGTGTTGACTATAGAAAGCTCAAAACAGTTACAAAGAAGAATGCATATCCAGTTCCCCCTATGCCATTGCTTCTTACCCTTTTTAATGGTGCTAATTTCTTTTCTAAAATTGATCTTAGTGGCGCTTATAATCTTTTTCGCATTGCGGAAGGTCATGAGCCACTGACTGCAATGCGCACTATATTTGGTAGTTTTGAATACTTAGTAATGCCTTTTGGATTATGTAATGCACCATCAACTTTTCAAAAAAATTTTAATGACATCTTTCAAGATTTTGTCGTCTAATTAGACGATATTTTAATATCCTCGAAAACACTGGATGAACATATTCATCAAGTTCAGCAGGTTCTAAATAGCCTTGAAGATCAGGGTCTCTATGCCAAGCATAATAAATGCGAATTCCATCTTAAATCTATTGATTTTTTGGGTTATACGCTATCCACCTATGGTTTAGTCATGGACGACAAAAAGGTCCAAAAATTCCTGGAATGGCCTGAACCCAAAACTGTTAAATCCCTTCAAGGATTTTGGGGTTTTACCAATTTCTATAGAAGATTTATTAAAGATTACTCTAAAACTATTTCCAATCTTACTTCTCTTCTTAGAAAAGATATTCCTTTTGTTTTTACTTCTACAGCACAAAAGGAATTTGAAGCATTGAAGACTGCATTTACTACAGCTCCAATTCTTCGACACTTTGATCCTTCTGATTTGACAGTAGTCAAAACAGACGCTAGCAATTATGCTATCACAGGGGTCATTTCTCAATTCAATCCTGAAACAAAATTGTTTCATCCTGTTGCTTTTGAGTCACGCAAACTCATTGCAGCAGAGTTAAATTACAAAATTCATGACAAGGAACTTTTAGCTATTATCCATTGTCTTAAAAAATGGCGCTCTTTTCTTCTCAGCCTAGATAGTCCTTTTCAAATATTGACTGGCCATAATGCTTTGAAATACTTTATGTCTTCCAAAGTGTTAAACAGGCGTCAAGCCAGGTGGGCTGAATTTTTGTCTGAATTTCCTTTTTCTATTTCCTATCGCCCAGGTAAGAACTGCATTGTCCCAGATATCTTGTCACGTTGGGACGACGTTTACCCACAGCGGGGGGATGCATTTGCTGACAAGAACCCAACAAATGTGAAATCAATTTTCAACAAATAAATGTTAACGAATCATCAACTTAATTCTATGACAATTCAATCTTTTCAAAATTCACTATCCAACATCCTTGAAGCTCAGTCAAAGGACAATTATTGTTTAGGGTTAAAAGACAAAATACTCTCAAAGCAAGGGGCCAAAAGATTTAGTATTGAATCAGGTCTATTAGTTTTTGAAGGTAGAGTAGTCATACCCAACAACAGTGAAATAAAATTATGGATTTTCAATAGTCAACATGATTCTCCATTAGCTGGTCATTTTGGGGTTGATAAAAACTACCAGTTAATAGCGAGGGATTTCTTCTGGCCAGGAATGACCAGAGAAATCAAGGCCTATATAAGATCCTGTTATGAATGTAATAGGAATAAGGCTCCCCGTCACCAGAAGCATGGGTTGCTTCAACCTCTTCCTATTCCCTCTAAACCTTGGGAATCCTTATTGATGGATTTTATTTCTCAACTTCCTCTTTCTAATAATTTTGATGCTATATTAGTAATAGTAGATAGATTTTCAAAGATGTCTATTTTCATTAAAACCACTACTACTGCTACAGCAGAAGATTTGTCAAAATTGTTTCTAGAATATGTATTTTCCAAACATGGATTACCTAATGATATTATTTCAGATAGAGGCTCATTGTTTGTATCCACATTCTGGACTCAATTGTGTCGACAACTCAATATCACGAAGAATCTCTCCACGGCCTATCATCCTGAAACTGATGGGCAAACGGAAAGGGTCAACCAAATCCTCGAACAATACCTTTGAATGTATGTCAGTTACCAACAAGATTATTGGACCACATGGTTACCATTGGCTGAATTTTCTTATAATAACTCGACTCATTCTTCGACACGAAAATCTCCCTTCAAAACTGTTTATGGAAGACATCCTCAATTCAACTCAATCCATGAAGGAACTAGTCATCCTGCTGAACATTATCTTCGAACCATATCACGACTCCAAGAAGAACTTAAATCAAACTTGGAGTTAGCAATTTGAAGGTACAAGGAACAGGCCGACAAACATTGAAAATCTGCTCCTTCTTTTAAACCAGGCAACAAAGTATGGCTCAACACACAAAAAATTCGAACAACTTGACCATCAAAGAAACTGGCTGAAAAACGCTTGGGACCATTTGAAATCGACTCCGAAGTCTCTAAAACTGCATTTTGACTCAAGCTACCTCCTAAATGGCAGGCTATTCACCCTTTTTTCCACGTATCCCTCCTGGAACTGGCTTGAGAAACATACCCGGGCAGGAACCAACCTCCTCCGAAACCAGTCGAAGTAGAAGACCATCTAGAGTGGGAAGTAAGCCATATCCTTGATTCAAGAATGTGCAAGGGGAAACTTCAATACCTCGTGGAATGGGAAGGCTTCCTTGATGACTTAGACAAAACATCTTGGGAACCAGCCATCAATGTTTCTAGCGCCCCTGAACTCCTAAAATCTTTTCATCTTAAATATCCTTTAAAACCAAAACCTTAGAACTCTTTTTTATTTTTTCTCTTCTTTCTCTTTTCTTTTTCTTTTCTTAAAATTCTAAAACTTTTCCTCTTCTAAAATCCTTACTCTGTTTTTTCTTTTCTTCTTTCTTCTTTTCAAAAGCTTTTTCAACCTTCTTTAAAGATAAATAAATAAACTAAATAAATAGAATAAAATAAAATAAAACAAAATAGAATAAAATAAAATAAAATAAAATAAAATAAAATAAAATAAAATAAAATAAAATAAAATAAAATAAAATAAAATAAAATAAAATAAAATAAAATAAAATAAAATAAAATAAAATAAAATAAAATAAAATAAAATAAAATAAAATAAAATAAGATAAAATAAAATAAAATAAAATAAAATAAAATAAAATAAAATAAAATAAAATAAAATAAAATAAAATAAAATAAAATAAAATAAAATAAAATAAAATAAAATAAAATAAAATAAAATAAAATAAAATAAAATAAAATAAAATAAAATAAAATAAAATAAAATAAACTTAAATTAAATTAAATTAAAATTAAAAGGTTAAAATTAAAAAATAAAATAAAATAAAATAATAAAAAATAAAATCTTAAAATTCATTAAAATAAAATCTTAAAAAATCAATAATTCCTTTAATTTTCTTTCTTTTCTCCTTTTCAATTTTTTTTCTTTTTTCTTTTTCTTTGAACTATCAAAATTTTTCAACTCAATACAACAATCTTTCTCAAACTTCACTTCAACCTTTAAATCTCTCTTAAAATTCTTCAAACAAATTACTTCTTTTGTTTTTTAAATAACCAAAATCCCTCAAAACTTCAATAACAAATGTTTTTTCTCTCATTAAATTTTCATCTCAAACAAAATTTTTTTCAATCAACTATTTTTTTTTCTTACTTAAATTTTTCTTTTTTAAAACTTAAATTCCTTCAGTTAAACTTTCTTTCTTTTTTTCTTTCATTCAAATTTTCTTCTTTCAAAATTTAAAACAAAATTTTATTCAAATATTTTCTTTCTTCCTTTTTCTTTTCTTTTCTCAAAATCTTATAAAATATACATGAAAATTTCAATTAAAAAAACAAAAATAAATAAATAAATACACAAATTGCTTTCTACTTTTTTAAATTTTCTCCTGTATTTTCTCCCAAACCAACTTCTTCATTTTTTCCAAAACCACTCTTATTTCCTTCCTGCATTTCTCAAATATCTCCTTTTTCCCTATTGGTACCACTTCCCCAATTTCTAGTAATTCTTCAGCCACGTCGAAGGAGGCAGCATAAACAATCTTATC
The DNA here is from genome assembly GCA_030280995.1 of Hemileia vastatrix. NCBI lineage: Eukaryota > Fungi > Basidiomycota > Pucciniomycetes > Pucciniales > Zaghouaniaceae > Hemileia > Hemileia vastatrix. Next base: position 734,622 of record JASXTE010000006.1, read on the forward strand.
AATCTCACCGCTTAAATCTTCAATGAATCGAGTTTATTGACCTTGCCGGGGTTTCTTCAACCATACCTGGTTGAGAGTCTCTTCATTGTCCTCCCTCGAGTCAACCACTGGTTGATTTTCTTCAACTGGCAGCAATGGCGCAGCTTCCATAATCAGAGACTCTGCAATGACATCTGAATTCTAAAAAAATAGGTTATCAGTAACAAAATTTTTTAAAATAAAAGAAAAACAGACTTACTTCAAACAATGGGTCAGCTTCTAAGAATAACTTTGGGGTGACTTCCGCCCTCACTTCTTTCTCCTCTTCGTCATCCTCAATGACCATCTGCCACTTTTTTGGTGTCCGTCTCAAAATAGGGATTTCATCCTCATCCTCTTCAACTAATTCATCTATTTCTTCTTTGACCCCTCGTTTTTTATTTGTAGCATGGGTCACCAGGTTGCCACAGTAGCTTCAGCCTCCTCCTCAATCTCTCCCACCAACTGACTGTCCCAGATATCTTCGACCACTTCTTTGGTTTTTGGTATTACCCAATATTTGATTTTTGTAAATTGACGCTCGATGTCCGCATTTTTGGACAAGGCATCACACGCCACCCGTCTCCAACAGCAAAACTCGCATTTTTGACAAGAATCTCGTGTTGCCGTGCTTTCAACGCAGAAGTATTCCATCAATTTTCAGGCTGTGCAGGCTTGAGAATACTGCCAGGTAACGATTCCACCATCCGCTTTGGGGTGTGGAGGTGTGGGAGTTGGGGTAGGAAAAGTCCACATGATAAGGTATAAAATAATTAAAATAAGAATGGAGAGAAAGTAGTGTGGGAAAAATATGTCTCACACTCAACGGAGCTCCCGTTTTTATACCTGGGCATCTGTCACGTGCCAGTGACACTCGTGGAAAAAGTAGCTCATTAAATCAATAAAACAGAGGTCTAAATCCATACTCAAAGAGCAGAAAGCAATTCTATATAGCAACTGCCACTTCCCTTTGTGTACTCACTATTCAACCGTGCTAGTCCAAACTCTAAATCTAAATTAGTCAATCTCTCAATAGTGTGTCTTAATCTGTTCCTCAAAAAGCAACGCACAGCGCAATAGTCAATTTAATAGTCCGCTAAAAAGGTTTATTAAAATATCTGTGGGTTATTAAAAGGGGTAGTGAGCATGGACAGAATGGTTAGTGGAGGATTAAAGGGTTAATGGATGTTAGTGAGGAGGGTCCAGGTGTAACGGGTGTAATTTTGGTGGTCTTTGGTGTGCGGGATGAGGGATGGGTATGAGTTCAATGCGAGGAGGATTAAAAGATATAAAATGGGTTGGATTTTGGTTTGAAATTCTTTATAATTAAATTATAAAATGTATATATAGTTAATAGTGGTAGAAACTTCAGGTTAAATCATTATTACTGTATCTTTCCTTATTTTTTCTCAGTAATCATTTCTAAATTCTAAATCTTTGATTATTGAGTTTTCAACCCTTTGTGAGATCTTAATAATATTAATATTACCTTTAAATTATATTAGAATTCTTATCAAACATACCTTGAAGCAGTAGCTCTTCCTTCAAGTCATCTTCAAATCACTTCTTCGATCATTTCCTGTGTGCTTCAAACAAGTTTCTAAACTACTCTCCTCATCTCACTTCCAGGAACACCCTCGACCTTGTGCGTAGGTTGTCCGGTGACAAACTGCAAAACTCATCAAATTACTCTGAAATTAAAGGCATTGAAAAACTAAATAATAAAAATTATAGCACATGGAAAACTGACTTGAAATATACTCTCACTGTTTGAAACCTTGATCAGTTTTTGGATGAGGATAATTTTCAGTCTAGGTATTCCCAGGACTGAGTATTTCTTATTCTTAAAGTTAGATTACTTTAATTACATTAAGCTTATAAGTAAAAATTATGGTTATAATACTTATATATATGGCTATTATGCTTATATATATATTTATTACACTATTAAATGACTTATATAATTTTAAATAGCTTATACATAGCCCTAAAATACTTATTCAGGTGATAATGGAGTTATGATATACTTATATTAAGTGATATTAAGTAATTATAGACATACATAAGCTTATATGTATGTGTAAACCTCATATTCAGTGAAATATGTAGTTATATTATGTATATATAGGTCTATAAGTGGGTTTTAACCTCTATATAGCCTATAATCTTTATTTTTCTGCTTATTTTAGGTTAAATGGAAGTATTAAATGGACTCACCATGCCTAAACAAGCATATACACCATTTTCAGGCACATATATCCAGTTTGGACAACTTAATCTGCTTCCTTTGATGGATTTTCACAGATTTCTGAGTTGGAATATGATTGATGGGTAAATATAGATTCTTGGGGATGATATTGGGGGCTTGGAAAGTTTATTTGCCTCCTTTATATGCTTTGGGTTCCATTATTTACTTATTGGATGAGTTATTTTATCTGTTTTTTATGGTATCCACTTTTATCAGTTTTCTCTATTTATATAATGGGTTTATGATATCATTAATTGTGATGGAGGGTCCTTACTGGAGGTCTAGGTGTTGAAACTGCTTGAAGTGGATTCCATGGGGAGGTGATGAGCCCTCAAAGTGCTGTAATTTCTGGGGAGACCAGCGACATCATCTGGATTGAAGGTCTGTGCCTTACAGTGGATTTTGGTATAATTAAGGGAGGATTTGACAGGTTATTGGACATCACTTACTTACTAAAAATCAAAAAAAAATTAAAAAAATTATTATCACATATAAATATATGTTAAAGCATCTATAAATTGATATTATCTTTATATTAGCTATAACTATATTTTATTGACCTGTTTTACGCCACTAGCATGCACCAATCAAAATATTGTGAGTTAATATTGAGAATAACTATTTTATTAGTCTTCCCCTGAGTTTTAATCACTAAATCATTTACAAATAAGTAGTAGGACCATTAATATTTACTATTAAATCATACTTAGATACGAGCACACACTGACAGTCAGCCAGGTGCTAAGTTTTAAATACAAAATACTTACTTAAGTTTTTGCCATTACCCCTTAAACAAGTGTTGAATTTTATTCCTTAAAAATACCTCACAATAAAAATTATTATTTCTACACACCAAAATAGTAACACTCACTTGAGTATCCCTTGGGTGAGACTTTTTAATGAATATTTAAGTGACAGGTGAATCTTTTCCTTGAGTGGAAATTAATATTTTATGTATTTCAGTGAAATGGGAATTATAATCCTGGAGTGGGAAATTATTACTACTGTTTTTTTGACAGGTTCAAATTTTTTGGGTATTAATCTAATTACTCTTGTATTTACTTTAAATTATATTTTTCTAGAATTTTGCTTACTTCTGTTCTATCTTAGATATATCTTTTTCTAAAATATTACCTTACTTTACCCCCTCTTATAATAAACTTTAAAAATTTATTAACTCTATAATATCTTATATGTTTCAACTTAAAAGTATTAACTTTTGTGGTTTCTACCAATGTGGAATTTTTAAAATATCTTAATCCTTTCTTTTTGAAACTTTTTGATCTACCACTGGACCAGCCCTGTTACAGAATTTGAGCAATAGTAGATAATCAAGCTGTGTTCTCAAAATAAGCAAGAGTGATAGAAAGAATTTAAGCATGCATTCCACAAGTTTGAGATGAAGGTATGAAGGATGACTTAATAGTTATAGGTGGTTCAGGAATTTCATCTTCATAAGGATCAATCCATTCATTCTTTAATTGTGGAAGGATATTACATAGTATCAAGCATGAAATGATTCAATCAATATTAACTTTCATTTCTTTCTTTTTCAATACTGGACTCTCATTTCCCATAGTTAAGCAAATTGACCTTTCGAAATTCCAATTTCATGCTCAAACCATACTCAAGACTTGGAAAGATGAGTGTTGAGCTTGTTTTTTTCAGTATGTCTATCACTAGACCCTCAAAATGCTGGGATTACATATGTACCACTTGTGCAAGAAGTTTTAGAAAGAAGATATTGATTCTAATCAAAGTTATTCTCTAGTTTTTGAGAAATAATAATTTTTTGAAAAATTGAAGAGTTGTGGCAAGGACCAGGAAATTCAGAGTGAAAAGCAATAAACTTCACATTTATATCACAAAAAAATTGAAGAGCAATAGAATACCTAAGCATTGCAAAAATAAGATAAGATTGGTAATAGAAGTAAAAACATGTAAGATATAGGTAAGCACTTACCTCTTTCCACAATTAAAGTAATTATTTTCATCCGTTTCTGGCTTTTACCTTAAAGGGATGGTCACAGGGTGAAAAAAAAGACAACTGGTAGGTAAGTTGTTTTTTTCTTCCAGAATACCCTCAGAGTAACCTTAGTAGTGACTCCAGTAGTTCCACAAGGAGTGTTAGAATCACTAAAATTATTTTCAAAATTTATTTAGACACATTTGAAGAAGTAATTTATCAGTATTTTACCTAATTTAGGTGTTTCATACAAGTGCAGGATCACTGTCTTGAATCAAATCACTTACCATCCCTGCTACCACTCCAGCTGATCACTCTTTTTTTTCCTGTTTCTAAAATCTTCCAACCCTTTATATCTATTATCTTGAGCTGAAACCCTCTCCTATCAATCCACATATGCTCTTATATTTAACTCTGCACCCATGCACTGTGACTCCCCTTTCCAAACACAAGCTGTAAAACAAATTATAGACAGTTTTATCTCATTTAGATGTTTTCATTTTTTTTAATTTTTGAATTTAAAAGAAATTAATTGGAAATTTAGACTAAACTAGATATTTTTAATTTTATAAATTTTTTGATCTTTTACTTTTTTTTAAAAAAATGGAAGTTTTAACAACTTTAGATATTGTTACTATCATCTTATTTTATAAATGGTATAGAATTGTTGAATGGCTGTTTGAAAATCTCTTTATTGTTATTCTTTATCTATATTTTTTCTTTCTTAAATTGTGATCAGCTTAATCAACATAATCAATTGTGATTTTAAAATTTTTCAGATTATTTTTTTTGTTTTTTGCCTTTTCTTACTATTTTATTTTTAAGATAATTGATTGAAGCCTCAAGTTAATTTTTGTATTTAATTTTTTTTTTGATTAGGTGAAGATTGAAAATATGTGTAGAGAGAAAGAATGAACAACTGATGTGCAAGAATTAAGACAGGAGAAGCAAGAGGAAAGGAAATTAAGAAGAGGGGGAGAGAAATATGTATATATATGTAAATATATATATAAGAAGCAAAAAAAATCAACAAGATGTAATGGGAGCTAGCACTGGTTCATATTCAGAAAAGAAGATGCACCTTTTCAGCACATGTCCTAGTGCTTGCTCACATTGATCTATTTGAACTATGGCTTGAAAGCCTCACCCTCAAATAAAATGCTGAAAATACACTGCTTCTCTTCAGAGAATGACCTGGTGGAGGCTCCCAGGCACTCTTGTGTCAGATTGATAATAATTTACTTGACTTGTGATTCATTTTATCCATTTCCTGACACTCCCAATCTCAGGTTCACATGCTGAAAAGATGAAACTCCTTTTCAGCATGAGATCTGACATTGGAGGTATGAGGTCTTAGGTCAAATGGATCAAAAATCATAGTAAAATTTGATTCATTTTACTTAAGGGTGAAGAGGAGGAATCCACTAGGTTGTGTGCTTAAAAGACATAGTGTCTTTTCTAGAACATTCCTGGAAGTCAAAAGAGTGCAAGAGGAGGGGATTATAAAATGTGAGGAACATTGGGAGTGTCATACAGAAGCATGGGGTATTGAGCTGGATCCATGAGAGTGAAATAAAGATAAGGAAATATTGGGTGAGAAAAATGGCTGATTAAAGCCCACAAGGAGCTTTGTGGAGAAAATGGGGACACAAGAGACATACATAAAGTTAACTTTAAAGGCCCTTCTGAGTAACCAGGGGGGGTGCAAGTGGGGTTCCCCTGGGATCCCAAAAAGTGCTACAGAGGGGAAACAGAAATGCTTTTAACAAGTGTGCACATATAATTAATTTTTCTAATATTTGAAGGGTTACATTGAATTATGGAATTATTCAAAAAAAATCCATCCACACATTTTATTTTACTGAATTTACTAGTACTTTGGTGAAATATGTGAGGTTTTAGAATATTTAATATTTAGTTTTGTAAATAAAATTAATTACAAAAATTTCCACTGTATTTTAATTCTGGCTTTTGCATAGTGACAGAAGTGATTTTTCCATCAAGTGGAAGATAATCTTTAGTGAGGATATGGCACTTTTTATTAGTAATTGCTATAGAGGAGTAAATAATTTTCCTATCTGTAGGGTTAATAGGAGGTATCAAAGTTAGAAATTTGTAACTATTTAAAAGGTATTTCAAAAAAAAGAAATCCACATACTTGAGATTAACTCTCAGTAAAAATGTGTTTTTTGGGCACAATATGGCATATTTAATAAAATAATCATGGTTTATTTGGGGGAAAAATGAGGTATTCTGGAATGGATAATTTCTAACTTTGACACCTCCTAATAGAGGCATTAGAACACCCCATTTCAAGAATGTTGTAAGTAAGATAGAGGACAAAAATTTATAATATAAAATACACCATACACTTGAGACACATTTTTAAGACCACTTTATAAATAATCATCACATTATTATTAAATATATGAAGTTTTTAAAATGGTGATGTAGAAAGACTCTTACAGTCACCTTGCTGTAAGCAGAATCCAAGGGAGTTCGATAAACCTAAGAAAACCCTGTACCTTTAAATAAAATATAAGCTCTCAATAATCTTAGCTCAAATTTATACTTGATTAAAAAAACTTGTTGCATGGTTAATATTCATGCTTTTGAGATGTTGGTATCTATGTTTTTTGAAAAATATAATGAACTACAACAAAAAGTTGTACCAGTGAAAAGTTATTTAAATTTATATATATATATGTTTTTAAAAGATTTATATGTTATAAAAAATTAGAATTATTTTTGAGTTGCTGAGGTTGAGACCTTTCTAATGGTACCTTATATGTATATATTTATGAAGTATTGTTTAAAGTATTTGTTATAATTACTAATATGTTGAATTTTTAAGGGTACTTTTATATATGTAATATTAAGTTAAAGTAGTTAAAATTATGCATTATTAGTTATTGGTTTTAATTTCTGATGATTTTCTATTCCCTACATTTGATTTTAAAGTCAAATCTATGCATATAGTAGTCACATGACCCCATTTCCCCTTCCAGACACATCCTGCAGCTCATCTGGATCTCCATGGTTCTCAATGGAGCTTGTCTCAACTTCCAGACTCAATTGAAATCTAAAATATACTCTAAAAATTCAATAAAAACTCAGGATGATATCTACATCTAAGATTTGAAGTTTATGGCACTATTCTTTTCCTGCTCAGCCCTATTCACTGAACTAAAACTCATCAAAGTTAAGTAGAAATCTGTAAATCAAAAATTCTGTGAATCACTAAATAAAATTATTGAAAATATAACTAAAATTGGGAAAATTCAGAAAGATTTCAGATGGTACTTGAGCATCTTAACTTTCTTTTCAATAAACTTTCAACCCTATAGAAATATTCTTGACCATAAAATTTTTTTTCAATCTGAGTAGTTTTATAACCAATTTTTTTCATGATAAAATTAAATTAAAGGCCATTAAAGCTCAAGAAATTACTAAATGAGTGTGTCTTAACATATTAAATACCATTTTAGTGCCATAATAATCTTTAGACTACCACAGTGATAGAACCAAACCAGCCAACAATCCCTTGAAAATATGACTGGAAGCATTTATTAAAATTGAAAATTATTCAATAATTAAACCATCATAATATATATTCAAGTATTTTATTTAAGTGATAATTATCTTGATATAACTGCACCCAACATGAACTCATATTACATGGTCAAAATTTTCATCACTTAATTTATACTTAAATAGAATCAATGCAAATCAAGTATAAAATTAACTCAATGGTTTTAAAATGGAGCCAAAATCAAAAGCAACCAAAATTAAATCTCAAAATTGAAAGTCTTTCAATAATATTAAATAATAAAAACAATACTTTAAATTGACAATGGCACAGGTAGATCAAATACCAACCATCCAATAGTCATTTTCAATATTAAAAATACTTCTTTAATATTAAAGAATCATATTTAATTATAGGCACCAACCATAATTCTGCACTTCTGATTTCTTCTGCCCAAAAATGAATGCACAAAGTATTTTTTATTTCCTGACCTTATCTTTTATTGTCCATAGTACTAGTTGAGAGTAAAAATTCATGAGGGCAATTGTACATTTTGGTTTGCCAGTCATATCCACAACCAAATATGAATTCATATATAATACATGTATATTATGCATATTTTTATGCATATTTAAATAATATTGCATAAAATATTTGCTGCATATCGCATATGTATATTTCTCATATTTCATACACATATTTTTTGCATTTTGCATACTAATATTCTATTCATATTGAATATACATATTCTCTGCATATTATATATGAATATTCTATGCATATTATATGGATATTGAATATGCATGTTATATGAATAGTGAATATTAAATAAGGAATATGTCATATTGCCTAGATTCATGCTTTTGGCAGGGGGGAGCAAAGAAATCTTTAATTGTTTCCAAAATATTTTTTCTTGACAGATTTCTACTCATATACCCATCAAAAAGGTTCCTCAAAGATTACTTTATGGTTTACTCTAAGTTTTCTAAAAACAACTTGACTACCAGTTGTCTTTATTTTCACCCTGTGGATTGTGCAATCAAAAAAGCCAATACAACCAGGGAATCCTTTGTTTTGTATCACCTTAGAATTTTCCAGTTTGACCTCCTTAGTAGGCCATGCCAGGAATTCTTATTGAAGTGAATGTATGGATTTTATTTTTTTTCTTAGTCTAAAGATAAAAAGTTTTGTGAATTAGAGTGAAGAGGTTCTTGAGACAAGTTATTGCAGCACTGTTCCCATTTGAGCCAAATCAGCAAAGTCTAACAGAGATTTGGATTGAAGGATCCTGCTGTGGGAAATAAGAGCTGTTCTGGTAAAAAGAATGATCATGGATCAGATCATGCAGGCATTTGAAACCTTGATATGTAGCTTTTAAAATTTGTCAAAAGCTAGGCCTAGGAATTTCGAGAAGTTTTTGGAGTGGATATTTTGGTTGATGTTGAATTGATGGTGTTCAGGAAGTAAGGCAGTAGCTCTCCAACAAGTGTCTCATATGGACTAAATATAATTCTGCATCAGAATCTGTATCATAATCAACCATAAGATCAAGGTACAGAGCATTGGTGGCTTCTTGAAGCTGTTGACAAAGTGAATAAATCATGTTAGCATTTTGGGGGGAAATAAGGGAGGGAGTATTCAAGGATTGGAGGAGTTAAGGGTTGGTGTATAATGTTAGGGGGGCCTTAAGACTTGGTGCATAGATTTCTGTGTGTGTATAAATAAGCCCTTAGGGATAAGGTGAAGAGAAATTTTAAGGTATAAGTGTGTGCATACCTTATTGTCAGGCTGAGATCAAGTACAGAGACATGAACTAGCTTGAATGGTCAGTTGTCTAGAAGATTTAAATGGTCCTATATAAATAATGTATTACAAATCCAATAAATATTAAAATATAACTCAATATAAGGGTCTCATTAATTTACATCTCATGAATTATATATGGCTTACAATATTATAGTTGGTAAGAAAATAGACTGAATAATTCAGATACTATTCAAAGACTTTATAAGTACTATTGATTTGTATTGTAAATTGTATTGGTTATATGTTTGATTGTAATGATAAAGAATGTAGAAAACAAGACAAAAAAACCCCTCCTCTCCTACACCCAATAACGTTCCCAATGAACCCCTTGATTTACCAGCCCTATACATGGTTAATGAAGCCTCATTCCAGCTAATGGACCTATCCAGTAACATAATTAGATAGATAACACCTACCAAAATCCTGTAGTAATAGGGATAATCCATCAAAAGTAAAGAATAAGCAAAAAAGAGAATATATGCATGTATTACATCCAAATAAAAGACTAAACAAGAAAAATTAAGGCTAATTATTACTTAATATTAAAGGGTATTAACAGTAGAAATGATGGGGCTAATAATGACATTAAACTATGTGAAATCCTTATTCAAAAATAACCAAAATTGACTGAGAAACCACTTAAAACCACAAAAAAGGGCTTGAGATGTGGGGTAACTACATGCAGTCCTTTTCAGGCACTTGCACAGGTAAATCCTTGACTAAGTTAGATGAATTTAAGCGTGTTAATGAATTAAAGCACCAAGCTTGAGGTTATTAATGAAATTAGTGCATATAATAAGGATCAATGCATTTATAATTAAGCTAGGACACTAAATAAGCACCTGTTGCCTATTATAGCGTGTTTCCCCACAGTGGGAATAGAATGTGGGGTAATTATAGTGTGAAAAAGCTAAATTTTCTAAAAATGAAGCTATTCACATGGGAAAAATGCAGGCAGTATGTGGCCAGTACACAGAAGCCATTTCTGGCATAAAAAACACCAAATTTGAAAATTGTTATTTTTATTCATTTGAGTAGCCAAATCAATATTTCTTATTAAGATAAAAAGTGATCTGTCAAAGTGCATTTTTAATATTATTAAATTTATAGCGCATATAATCAACTTTAAATTAATTTGGAGTGCATTTATGGATTTTTTACATAAAACAATGAAAACAACAGCTTTAAGTCTACTTGAAAATTTTGGAGCCTTATTAATAAGGTTCTTAAAATTGCCTTAGAATATTCCAACTTAATATTAAGTAAATAAGACTTATAAAAGGTGGATATATGCATGTATATAAGGTGTTATAATGGCATATATTGTATTATATCATAATTTTTACTTATGTATACAACTTGTGTACTTTAATTTATTGTTGCCATGAATAGTCAATGTGTTTAAAATAACTTATAAGTATTTTTTACTCAGTCCTGGGTATATACAGGCTGAAACTTATGCTGACTAATTAGGTTAAAGGGAAGAAGTACTTAAAAGGCTTGGATGTACCTAACAGATAGTATTTTAATGGACAAAAACACTGTTGAATTATACCCCTTATTAACTGGTTTACTTCAAATTAAAATAACTTACTTGGTACATTTTTTGGGATATGCTTGAATGGTGTATATGGTAATGCTTGACTCTCCCTAATATCAAAGCAAATAAAGTAAAGTAGTTCAAAAAAATACTAAATTTTAAAAGTCAATATCTCAGAAAACACTGGAAACAATTCAAATAAATTTGTAGGAAATGAAAGGTAGGCTTCAGGAGAATTTTAAGCCAAAAGGACTTAAAATTCAAATAAACTTAACCCTAATTCTGAAATTTCTTCAAAATTTTATAAATATTTATGAGGTGATAGTAAAAATTGCAACAACAGGGCTTCAATAAATCTAAAATTATAAAGAGAAGTGTCCTATATAGATTGGAGTATGCCCTCATGATAGAAAATGAGACTTGGCTGACAAAATTTGACAAAAGATTTATTCAAGTGTTTTAGAGAAAATCAGTGAAGAGGCATCAAATAATAATCCTGATCTAATTTTCATGTACTTTAATGAGATCTAAATACTTAGAGAATCATCAGATAAGCATTTGAAAATTTCTATTCTCTAATTATGTGATATTAAAGCAAAAAAGGCACAACTTTAAAGGTCAATATCTAAGAAAAAACTGAACCAAATTCAAAAGCCATTAGTTGGAAACAAAAGCCAGGCTTCAGAAGAATCTTCAGTCAAAAGGAAATGACTCCAGAAAACAATTATGAGCACCTGATAGCAGGAAAAGAATTTTAAAGTTATTTTAAGAAGTTCTGGGTGCTTTTTTGGAATGGTTTGGGCCCTTATTTGGAACTTTTTGCCACTTTTCTGGGGACTTTTGGGACACCTTTTTGGAAAATTTTAGGGCACTTTTGGGACACTTTTTTTGAAAAATTTTGGAGTGAATTTTTTTTAATGCTTTGGAACAATTCTGGGATCCTTTAAAGACTTTTTTCAGAGACTTCTGGATTCTTTTTTTTGGATTTTTTTTCAACTTTTCAGGATGAATTTTTAAACTTTTTTGGGGGCTTCTTGAACTATTTCAGGTACATTTTATCCAACTTAATTTTTTTCATTTAGATTGATTTTTTTTGCATTTTTTAGATAAAAATGACTGAAACCCTAGAGTTTTTCAACCAGATTCATAAGGTAAGAAACAAAGGTAATGTAAAAAATAAAACATTAGGTAGCCAACAGAATTATGGGGTCTAATATAAGCTGTCAAGTTTAATTTTTATTTCATAAATTAAAATTTAAAAAGTCATATATGATACTCTACTTACTTGAATTAATGAGCCATCAGGCAATGTGTTGTATAATGGTAATTATGGAGACATTTGATCTCATTGTGAGGCTCATGTATATACTTGTGTTTGAGTTCATTGGCTTTGGTCACAGATAATTTCCATTCAAATTTTACTTGAACTGTCATTATTATAAGTTTTTTAATTATCTTTTATGGGCTGTTTATTTGTTAATTTATGTAATGAACTTAAAATTTGGAAATCTAGGCCCCTACTTCAAAAAAAATAGGGGAGGGTATTGCCAATTTTTTGAATTACAAAAAAGTTGGTGATTCCCACCCCCAGCTATGGTGAATAGTACGGGAGGGTATTGCCAAAAAATGATTTTTGAATTAGATAAAATTTGGTGATCTGCACCCAGAAAATAATCTGACAATGAAGGTATTATTTGAGAAAAAATGTAATAAAGTGATTAATCAAAGACAAAAGAAAATTTCATAAACATAAATGATAGAAATATTGAAAGTATGATAGAGGATGTGGGGTCTAGATTATTATATATCAGTAGTTTAGTTATACAAATAAATGATGAATAGTTTAACTTTTGAATTTCTCATTGTTTTTTCCTTGATATCTAACCTTATCCTTCTCTAAATCTAAGAGATTTATCTCAATTTCTGAAAATGATTCATCCTATGATTAGGGGGTATCAATGTTAAGGTATCAACAATTAAATTAATTGAAGTTCAAAATAATTATACCCCAATTATCTTCCAAAAATTATTTTTGCTAATAATTGGGTAATTATACTTTTTACGTGTCAATGTTCACCTCTTATCTGACATTTTTATCCTCAATTTCTCATAACCACATCTTAGACAACTTTCTAGATGTGCCAGCCTCTCTACCTTTTTTCACACTCCCATCCTGTCCATTCATTCTATCCATTCAAAACCCCTCCCTATCTCATCTGTTTGTTTCTTCTCCTTTTCATCTTCAAATATCTTAACATTCCTTGTTTTCATAGATCTTCTCAAATGCAACCTTCCCCCAGTTGTTCTTCAAATCTCACTACTCCCTCTTTCCCCTTCTCAGAAGAGAAATTAAAGACTTTTAAACTAAATAAAGATAATCACCTTACAGTTATCAACTGGCTGAAAACTAAATCTAATTATGACTCTTTTTTTGATACTGAGAATGAAACTAAATTAGGAAAGCCCCCTGCATCAAAATTCAATGAATATCTTTTAATGGTCAATGAATAACAAAATAAGACAATAGGAAGGATTGATCTTTTGCCTAAACAGATGTCTGAATGCTTTAAACACTATTGAGCCAAATACAAGAAGGCTAAGATTCTTTTATCTTACAGATATTTTGGTATTACTGAACTTGATATCAGTAAGGGCCTCAAATCTATAGACAATAAACTTGATTCTTTATGTCCTTACTATAAAGATATGGATTCCATATTTGGAGAGCCAGCTGATCTTAATCCTGTAAACATTTTGGATAGAGAGGATGATATCTCTAAACATTATTTTGAAAGAAATCTTTTTCCATCCTCTTCTATTCAAGCCTCTACTCATTTGACTTCCATCAATCAAGTTATCTTTTCAATAGACACTTATGGCAATATAAACCAACCAAATATAAATCCAGTTAGATTTTATTTCTTGACTAGTTGTTTTATTTTTTTATTTTTAAAAAGGCTAATGAACAAACCCGGGATCCTCAAGCAAGCAAGTCTGAAGCTAGCATCAACAATTAAGCGGAAAACGTTAGCTCCAAAAAAAGTGAAGACCATCAACCACTCTGAATTTCAAAAGTCAAAGAAAAAAACAGAGATAGTTTTTCACAAAACTCTTTTTCTTCAATTAATGATTTTCTGGAGAAACCTGATGGTGGTAAGTAATAGCATAACTCTTAAAAATTTAGTGATATTTTCCTTTCTTTTGTTGATATTCTTTTTCACTCTAGGTAAATTTGAAGTTGCAAGAGATACTCTTAAATATCAAAAGCAACAATACAAGCTCTCTTTATACAGGGATGGTAGGGAACAAGACTTAGAGGATAAGAAATTTGAGATCTCTTTGGAGAGCAAAAAGAGGACACCACACTTGGAGGAGAAGAAATTCAAGCTATCTTTACAGAGGGATGAGAGGGCACATGACTTGGAGGAGAAGAATTTTGAGATAAAGAAAGAGGAGGAGGCTCTCAAGTACAATTTCCTATTGTATCAGATCAAACTTAAGTATCAACTTGAAGATGGTTCAAAAAAGATTATTTTTCTTAATAGAATGTGTTAAAGCTAATATATCTGTTGAGGAAATTGAATGCTTAACGAAAGTGTTTGATGGCTAGTTTTTTTTATTTCATTCATATTTCATTTGTTCATAATTATTAGTACATGAAAGTTTTTCATAATTTCATCCATTTCATGACTCTATCAATCATTAGTTTAATATTTGTATTTTAATTTAGAAAATTCTTGACTTGAAAGAATTTTGCAACTCTGATTTGAAAATTTCACAATACCCCATCCCTTAATTTTATTGGAGTAAGGGGTGGGTATCAACAAATTTTTTTCAATTCAAAAATTTTACACATCTTACTTGAAAAGCTGGCAGTACCCCCCCCCCTGAAATTTACTCTGGGAGGGGGTGAAGATTACAAAATTTTAATTTTAATTTCATAAATTATTATGTAAATCTATTAAAAAAAGATAATCAAACAAGAAAAAGTAATGGAATCCCAAATACTACCTTCCAATGATTTCAGATATGACCAAATTTAAAGAAAACATATGACAAGAGTGGTATTATGAACTCATTCATATAATACAATTATGTTTTTTTATGAAAATCTTTATACATCACAGGAGCCCAATGGTACAATACTTAAAGTTGATTGATTATCTTTAATGACTTATAAATTAAAAATTTAAGAAAAAATTGAAATTTTGGAAAATACTTTAATTACCATATTTAGAACCCCTCCCTAATGTTTTACTAGACATTGACCCTTCACCCCTTACTTTACTTACCCAGTTTATCAAACTTTGATTGATCTGGAAAGAAAATCTGAAATAGGTAAACTTTTTACAAGATTCCAATCCAGGAGGTGCTTTAGTAGTTTGATTATTATCTCTTGAAGAATTTCAAATCACTTTGATAATCCCATTTCCTAAACCAAAGTCAATGAAAAAATTATGATTTGTAAAGTATAGTCCATGGCCTTTGATTTGAGCTAGTGAAGGGATTGGTCTTCCAATTTTAAGATTGATATAAATGAAAATCCCAAAAGCAAGTATATTATAATATATTTTTTCTACATGGATCTAGTTATTAGATCCTCCATAGTTTATTAAAGATTATAATAAAAGATATAGTTTTTACTGATTTCAACCCATTCCATATCCATCTAATTGGGAAGTCCAGCTTTCTTGGCCAGGTTATGATTAGATTGAAATGCACGAATATATAATTTTTCCAAGCAATTAGCCATGAAAGAGTTGAGTGATTCTAAGCTTTGTGAGATAAAATCCTTGATAATCATCAGACAAGAGTTTCAGAAGCCTTATTCTCTAATTATGCAATATAAAAATGTGAAATGAATAATGTGAAGTTTGGAAAAAAAGGCTCAACTTTAAAGGTCAATATCTCAGCAACCACTCAACAAAATTCAAATCTGTTTGTGGAAAATGAAATTTATCCTACAGAAAAATATTTGATTAAAAAGAAATTAGATTCAAATAGACATAAAACTAATTCAGACTCTGATTTTAAAAGTTTTACAAAAACTTGAAAAGTGATAATGGAAATGACAAAAAGAAGAGTTTAATAAGTCTACTTTTATCCAGATAAGAGCCCTACATATATTGAAGTATGAAATTTTCATAGAAAGAAAGATATATAATATAGGAATGAAAAAGGAGATGAAACTTACCTTGATTTTAAAGTATGAAAAATAGAGTGAGAAAGATTGAAATTGGAATTTGGGGGAAATTAAATATGAAGGGAAAAGCATAAATAATGTGTAATGTATATGTTTTAATGACATGGAGCCCAAAAAAATTGAGATAGGGGAAAGGGGGTGAAATGAACATGCTAAGGATGGATGAAGATTAGGATGATGGAGATAAAAAAAAGAAAAAAAGTTTAATTTTACCATTAAATTCAAAAATAACCACTTACAAAAAAAATTTAGATACAAAAAGAAAAAAAAAACAAAAAAATTATAATTAGCAAACAAAAAATCAATAAAATGAATTTCCTGAAGAGATGAGATGAGAAAATAAATGGAAACAAATTGTTTGAGGGATGTTTGAGGAGAGGAGGAAAAGGATATGAGGAATGAATGAAAAAAAGAAACAGTGAAAAATTATGTGATTGCAGAAAATATGTGATTTCATGTTGAGCTGGTGAAGGAAAACAAATGAGACATACAAAAAATAGACATTCACCTTAAATTCAAAATAAAAATGAATATTGAAAAAAAACCACCAAACCAAGTGAATAAAGCACACAAGCTGAACATTTGGAGAGTGTGAAAAAATATTAAAAGGGCTGTGTTTCAAAATTTTGGAGGTTGATTGTCATAATGACAGAGTGTATGCCAGTGGAAAAAATGTTTTGTGATTCAAGGAAAGGGAGATCTGGGGCAGGTTTGGGATCCTCTTCATCATAAAGATCGCTGAAAAGACATATAAGCTAAAGTGTCTGACAAACCTGATTCAGAATCAGATTCAGCTGCTAAAGTTGAAGTGATAGAATTCAAAGCCAAGAGAAGGTGCTTCCCAGTAGAGAGGAGCTTCATTATTGTTGGTAGAAAAGGTTTTCAGTAGAAGGTTTAGGTGATTAGTGGGAAGTGGGAATTTTCCACCAAATGAGCAGGTGGAATGTGTATATATAAAAAAATGTTATGTGTTTTCAACCAAAATTAATTAGCATAGATTGAAGGGAGACATAAGGATGGCATCTGAAACTATATATCATGTGACTTTCTGACAAATCAATCATGGATGTGATGACTTTGAGATCAGATATTAGCAATGGAAATTGGGATATAAGAGGTGGGATAATGCATTATTGTGCAATCTATATCCACTAACCTCAGGGCTTGTCAGCCTGTATATCCCAGGACTGAGTAAAAAGTACTTATAAGTTATGTCAAACACATGAAATATACATGGGAATAATAATTAAGAGTACACAAATAGTATACATGGGTAAATTTATGATAATATACAAAATATGCCATTATAACACCTTATATACATGCATATATCCACCTTTTTTAAGTCTTAGGTACTTAATTTTAAGTTGGAATATGTTAGGATACGCTTAAGAACCTTAAGTATAAGGCTACATAATTTTTAAGTACACTTAAAGCTGTTATTTTCACTGTTTTATGCAAAAAACAAGAAATGTGCTTTATTTCACTTAAAAGTTGACTATATGCACCATAAATTTGAGAATATCAAAAATGCTCTTTGACAGATCAATTTGTCTCATTTAGGACTATTGATTTGTCTATTTAAATGCATAAAAATAACACTTTTCAAATTTGGTGTTTTTTATGCCAGAAATGGCTTCTGTGTACTGGCCACATACTGCCAGCTTTTTTCCTGTGTGAATAGCTTCATTTTTAGCAAAGTTAGCTTTTTAAAACTATAATTACCCCACATTCTATTCCCACTGTGGGAAAACACACTAAAATAGGCGACAGGCGCTTATTTAGTGTCCTAGCTTAATTAATAATGCATTGACCTTGTTTATATGCACTAATTTTATTAATAACCTTACTCTTGGAGTCTTATTTCATCACCACACTTAAATTCACCTTAATTTAGTCATGGATTTACCCGTTCAAGCTCCTGCCAAGGACTGCACGTAGTTACCCGACATCTCACACTCTTTCTTGGGTTTTTGGGTGGTTTCTCAGTCAATATTGGGTATTTTTGAATGGGAATTTCACGTAGTATAATGTCAGGATTAGCCCCATTATTTCTACAGTGAATCTCCCTTATTATTAAGATATTTTTAACCTTAAAAATTCCCCTTTAGGCTTTTATATTATTGTTTACTACCAATATATTCTCTTTTTATCTTATTTCTTAATTTTGATGGATTTTCCTTATTAATACAGGATTTTGGCGGTTATTACTCTTCTAATTATGTCAGGGATTACTGGGAATGTTGATGGGAATGTCTATTAGTTGTTTAGAGGCGTCATTAACTTTGTATTGGGTGGTACATCAAGGTAATCATTGGGGAACTCATTGTGTATTAAAGGAGGAGGGTTTTTGGTTGTATTTCTTCATTCTTTATCATTTACAATTAACCAATATAGCCAAATAAATTACAATACATATCAATTAGTACTTTTATAAGACTTTTGCATAGTATCTGAATTATAAAATCTATTTTTCTACCAACTACAAATATTGTAAGCCATATATAAAAATAGTGAGAATTATATTACTGAGACCTTTAATTTTGATTATATTTTACTACTTATTGGATTTGTACTATAGTATTCATATAGGACCATTAAAATATTCTAGACAACTGACCATTCAAGCTAGTTCACGTCTTTGTACTTGACCTCAGCCTGACAGGGCTAGTGGATAAGAATCTTCTGCAATTAATAATGACTGATCCCAGCAAAAAATTATCCTGATCCCTAATTGTGGATCCCTTAACATTGATACCCCCTATTGTGAATGAAGCCACAAACTAGAAGAAGCCCTTTTCTTGAAACTTTTTCAAGGAGGGGGTGATTCTTTATTATCTAAACTTTTATCATCAGTTACTTCCTTTATAATTTCTTTATATGATGAGGCTTGGTTCTGTTTAATACATGGGGAGTAAATAAGCAATACAAAAGAAAAATAATTACAAAAGTTGTTTAAGCTTACTACTGTGGGATCATCAAGCTAAATTTCAGAATATGCAGTTGGTTCTTTAAATTTAGGAGAGTCTAGAAAATGATCTAAAGGAAAATCTTGATTATTTGTATGAGATTTAGCAAGTTTTGGACCTTGATTCTATTTTTTATACTTAGATAAAAGAAAGAATTTGGGAGGATAGATATTTGAGCAGGAAAACTTGATAAAGAAAGGAATAGAAAGTAATAGACCTACTTTGATGTGGAAGAAAATCTGATTTGGAAAAGAACTGGGAGAGACAAGATGTGAGGTGGAGTATATGGATTAGGATAGAAGGAAGGTGATGTGGGTATTGGTGGGCTGGATTTTTGTTGAGAAAATTTTACAAAGGTAGGATGTATTTGACCCCATGTTTGAGACCCCAAGTACCAAATCAGTCATGTTTCAAGGCATGTTTGGTAAGGTTTGAGCCCCTTATTAAATCTGGGGCTAGTATTTAGATCACAGGGTGAATATACCATAAGCTCTTTCTGGTTTTAAAATTCTTATCAGTATCTTATTAATAGTTACTCTTTGTCTTTAATTTTCTTTAACGCTACACAGTTAAAATAATAATAATTAGACATCAGGTTCAGTTCACATACTGAATTTATTTAATTTGGAATGTGGACTGAAGCCAACATCCTGTATTGATTTTTTTTCACTGGTTCTATCTTTTAAAGTAACATAAAAACATTGGCAACTATCCTTCAAAAGAAACCCTAATTGTGGAGTCAAGTACATTTGTACCTTCTATTGAGTATATCACATTTGAAGCATGTTATCTTCATCTTTTTTTTTGAAAATTAATGGGTTATTTAGTGGAATAATATCAAAAGTAAACTCAAATCTAAAATTATATTTCTGTGTGAAATGCAACTTCAGGTTGTAAGTCTGGGGTACCAGAGTGAAGTGAATGGGTTATTTCAATTTTCATGCTCTAACCCCTGTGCCTGTGTATGTGAAGCATGTGCCACCAAAAATGGAAGAGTTAACCAATATAAATAGTGCATCCCTAGTGTAAAACCATGTGCAAATATCTGACGTATCCACTGCTAATTCAGCGCAATGTAGCAGAAAGGTATTTCAAAAGCTGGCTCACTACGCCAGCTTTTTTTTTCTCACAGTAACCAGAAATTCCTCCCCCCCCCAAAAAAAAAGTGAGATCCCAGTTACCTGACCCAGTACATCCAAACATCATATATGCAATCAGTGCCCCAACCAGTCTCCTCTTTCCCTCTTTCCCTACTCTTTCTTTCCTCAAAACTGACTGTTGTGTTTCTTATTTTCCTTTGTTTTCTTTTTTCTATCTAGCTACCCACTCTTGGTTTATTATGTAAGTTTTTATTTTTTTCACCCTAAAATTTCTCCTCAATCTTTTTTACTTCAAAACTGACTTTTGCACTTTTTTTATCTAGCTCACACCTCTTTGCTTCTAACATAGAATATTATTTTTCATTTTATAATCATAATTTTTTTGTTATTTTAGCTTCATAGTCATCTTATTTAGAAAATAGCACCCAAACCTGTGTTTGAATGTAAAGTCCATGAAATTTTTTCTGAAATAAATTATATTTGTAAAATTTTGCTAAAACTTGATAACATTAGACACCAAGTAAGATATCCCTAATGGGGATATCCAGTGCAAATTGGGGATATTTTAGGGGGGGAAGAAGGTCAGAATAATAAATGTAAGAAAGGTAAGTGCAAGAAAAGTAAGTGTGAGAAAATTAAGTGCAAGAGAGATAATTTTAAACCATGAAAAAAAAATTTCAAAAAAAAATTTGTAAAAGAACAGTAAAAAACAAAAAATGAAAAAAAAAATATTTTTAGAGAAAATAAAAAACAAAAAACAAAATTTCACATGGTTGCAAGATATTTTTCTTAAAGTTATTTCTCTCACATATTTTTTTGCTCATATTTTCCTTGCACATATTTTTCTTACAGATAATTGAGAAAAGCTTTAAATGTTTTTGCATTCCACTCCCTGCAAAAAAACATGAGTTTAAGCTGCTTTTGGCAGGGGATGGGGAAGAAAAAAAGGAGCAAGGTTTTTCGAAATAGCTGTACACATATTTTTCTATCCTTATGTCCCTCCCTACAATACCCCCAAATCATGCTGGATATCTTGATAAGGGATATCTTACTTTGTGCATAGTGTATCTATTTTTTGTTCCAAGATCACCTATTGATTTCTTGCCCCGTTTGGCCAATTTCACTTTAACCAGGTACCAGAGCAATAATTCTAACTAAAAATATGATGAAAAATAATGATTAGCCTAATTCTAACCTCTTAGCTATGAAATAGTGATTGCAATCTAAAACTAGCCTTTACAGAAGGAGAGTGCAAGGGTAATCTGACACTTCAACAGTGGAGGGCAGCCACAAACAAGAGATATTGCATATCCAATGATCAGATGTACAGTGCCCGAAAGAAAGTCTTTGGGATTAAAGTTTTCCTCACAAAATCTACACTCAACTCTCATTTTCACTACAAGATTGCTCATTATGGTTAAAGTTTTTGTGTAGATTAAGAATATCACAACTAAAAATCATAATAATCAATATTTTTATATTTATTTAATTTTGTAAAAAAAGGTGATTACATAAATTTTAAATTAGGCATTTCTAAGCAATGAGACTTGTTTATATAGAAAGATAGACTCAGATAACCCCTAGTTGTAACATCAAAGAAAAAGAAAAAAAAAAGCTAAAAATTTGAGGTTCACCAGCGGGTGGATTCACCATTTGCATCAATGACAGCCCTCATATGAGCAGGCATTGATGACACTAAGTGAATAAGAGGCTCCTTTGGAAAGTTGTTCCATAATGATTCAAGACTCTGAATCATTCTGGTTGGATTTTTGGGTTGATAAGCTTCTTGAACGCACACCTTGAGGCATCTCCAAAGATTTTCAATTGGGTTTAGGTTGGGTGATTGAGCAGGCCAGTGTTCTATTTTGTGGATACCTGAATCAGCTCGGAACTTGGCAGACACCTTGGAAGTATGGATAGGTGCATTTTCTTCAAGAAGAATGAGATTTTGGCTGTGATTGTTTTCTTGAAGGAAAGGAATAAGCTAGTTCTTATAGAAATCTTCAATCAATGACTTTGAAGTCACTCGTCTATTGTTTGGAAAGAAAACTAGTGGTATCTTGTTACCTCCTTGGAATGCACACCACACCATCACACTAGATCTCCCACTCTTGAAAGTTTCCTGGAGACAATCGGGTGCATATTTTTCTCCAGGTCATTTCAACACCAATGTTTGACTTGAGAGCTTTCCAATCTCAAATGATGATTCATCAGACCATATTACATGCATCCAATCATCAACAGACCAGCCAGAGTACTTGTGAACAAAATTCAATCATCTTTGGCGATGGACCTTGTTGAGAAATGGTTTCCTCACTGCAACTTGCTTGGTAAATCCCAGCTCATGGGTTCTCTTTCTGATAGTACGGGGAGACAAAATAGTTGATAGCGAGTTTGAAAGGTCACTCAACTTGGCTTTGTGATGAGAGAGGATGAGTCTTTTGAGTTCACACATGTCTCGTGAGTTTGTTTTGAGGGGACAACCAGAATGGGGTGCAGTCTCAACATTGCCTCTAGCTCTCCATCTCTCCAATATTGAGCAAACAGTAGAGTCAGCAACACCTAGCTTTCTAGAAATTTCAGCTGGTGTGATTCCTGCTTCAGCCATGCCAACAATGCAAGCTTGTTTTTTATTGTAAGTTGCTTCCTTCCAGGTCTAGAGGTCACCATAGTGCAAGGAAAAGTAAAAAAAAACTTAAGAAAATAAATTAGTTTATATCTTGCCCAAATAAGATAGAGTACACAAAAATACTATACCAAATGAAACAGGGGAAGGTGAAAGACCAAAAAATAAAATGTTGAGGTGTTTGATGTGATAGTGAACTATTTATGGCTGGATGAAGTGGTGGTTAATGGAAGGTGCTATGCATAAAAAATTCCAAAGACTTTCTTCCAGGCACTGTACAGTGCCCAGAAGTGGGTCCTCATGATTCTTACTTAGCATTTGACAACCACAATACCACCTACATTTTACGTTAGTCATGGCTAGACTATTCAAACTCACACCATAGATTTCAAATATCACAAAAGATTAACCAAAAAGTCAAACATTTTTTTTAAATTTTAACTTTTCTAAATAATCATGATACCAACTTTTTAACCAGTCATCTCTCATCATTGAGAGTAACATATATAGATTCCTAGAGCTAAATAATTTCTATTTGAAATAACAAACATAAAAAAAAGTTTAAAAAAATGGAAATTTTAAATTTTTTCATAAGGTCACCAGCAGGTGGAACCTCCCAACGCCTCAATAACAGTTGCAATTCATCTTGGAATTGACTCAACAAGGTTGAGGAGGATGAATTTGGGGAGTTCAGCCCAAAGTGTTTCCAAAAGTGCCATCATTTCTGTTTGAGTTGTTGGGTGAAAGACTTCATGAACACAATATTTGAGAATCTGCCATAAGTTTTCAATGGGATTGATATTGGGTGACTGTGCAGGCCAGTCGTCAATCTTGTGAATCTTGGCTTCTTTTTGGAACTTTTTTGAAGTGAGTGAGGTGTGAATGGCTGCATTGTCTTCAAGGAGCACTATTGTGTTTACAGTCATGTTCTTCAAGATAAGGTAAGAGTCGGGATTTATAAATGTTTTTGATAAATGAAGCTGAGACAATGAATTTTTTGAAAGGAAAAAAAACAAGTAGAATCTTGCTTCCTTCATGAAGGGCACCCCAAACCATTATGCTGGATTGGCCACTCTTAAAAGTGGGTTGCAGACAATCAGCTTTGAATTTTTTTTCGGATGTTTGCCAAACATGAGTGGGACCAGCAATATGGCCAACCTCAGAAGATGATTCATCTGACCATATTACTTGTTTCCAATTTCTGGCCGTCCAATCTTGATATTTGCAAGAAACTTCCAATCGTTGCCGTTGGTAGACTTCATTAATGAAAGTTTTTTTTACTGCCACCCTTTTTTGATAACCCAACTCATGGACATGTTTGCAAATAGTTTGAGAGGATAATGGAGTGGTTAGAATATCTGATATGTCACTCAGACAAGCTTTGCGTTTGGTGCGGAGAATTTGTTTGAGTTGGCGCATGTCTTGCTCATTTGTTTTGCATGCAGGACCAGGGTGGGGACCAGTTTCAACACATCCACGTTTGTTCCATCTCTTCATGATGGTGCGGGTTGTGGAGTCAGGTAATCCTAATTCACAGGCAAAAGCAGCAGGATGGGTCTCTCCTCTGACCATACCAACAACTATTGTGCGTTGTTTGTCACTTACTTGCTTGGTGCCTGCCCGTGAAGTGCCCATTGAGAAAAAACCTAAAAAACTAAAAAAAAAAAATTGTGAGCGTATAACTTGAAAATGAAAGTGAGAAACATACCTTTATTTATACCAATCAATAAAGAAGAAGATGAGGAACAAAATACCGAAATCTTGAGGAGTTTGAGGCAAGCGTTAGGCGGTGAGAGAGGGAGGAAGTGGTGGTAGGTGGAACGTCCTATGCATAAAAAATCGCGAGGACTAGCTTCCGGGCACTGTACTGGGTCAGGTAACCAGAATCTCACTTTTTTTTTTTTTGGGGGGGGGGGGGGGTTGAGGAATGTCTGGTTACTGTGAGATAAAACCAGCCGACGTAGCGGTGGATACGTCGGCTGTTTGCACGTGGTGTAAGGGAAAAGATATTTGATATCAATGTATCATTTCAATTTTTTATACACCAGCCCTGGGGCTTGCGCATTAGAAGTAACTGCCATTTAAAAAAAGGCATATCTGGCAAAAAAATAATGATGGATCCCTAATGGCAGATGTTAGAGCTTTCACATAATTAGTAACGATTTCAATTTTCACAATATTTTAG
This sequence comes from Hemileia vastatrix, assembly GCA_030280995.1. NCBI lineage: Eukaryota > Fungi > Basidiomycota > Pucciniomycetes > Pucciniales > Zaghouaniaceae > Hemileia > Hemileia vastatrix. Next base: position 759,812 of record JASXTE010000006.1, read on the forward strand.
TCAAAGGTTTAACATCTCAGTAAAGATATCCTTAATTTTCCTCTTGTAGCAAAATCCTAGAAAGCCCCCAAAAAAAGGTTAGCACCTGATAACAGATGCCAATTCCTATCTTTGATTTAACTCAGCTTTATTTCAGCTTTAAAATTGTGGTGAAACATACACATTGAACATTTCACCCATGAATTGGCACAGTATGAAATCTGAGTTTTTTTCAAATCACAAACAAATTTAGGCATTGGCGCCTGTTAGCGGGTGGCAGGTGTTTTTTGCGGTGAAATACATAAAGGATTCATGCAATATGCTGAGGTTAGGGCGTCGGCCTAGTTGCTCGGTATTTTCCAAAAGGCTAAGAATTTATCATGGTTCGACTACAACTACCACAATTATTCCACTATCGTTTAATAACTTATGTGTCTTCTTCCTCTTCTTCTTCATGTTGTCGCTCCTTAAGGGCCTAGTGAGTCTTCTAAGGTTTTTGTTTGGTTCACATAATCGCGTTTAACGTGCTCTTCTTCGTATTTTATTTATTTATTTTGATTTTGATTGTGATTTTTTTTTTTTTTTTTGGGGGGGGGATCTGGCTGGCATATTCAGTTCAAAAGTATCACGGGTTGGAGCGGATTTCGCCAGTGAAAGAGAAGAATCTTTTGACAAAGAAAAAGGAAAAGGGAAAGGAAAAGATTTCGCAGAGAAGAGAGTCAGTATTTCTTATTTATATTTATACGTGTTTGAAACTATCCGTAATTAGAAATTAATCATGGTGATGTATATTAAATCTTTCTGATGTGCTATGGTTGTTGTGTTTGTGATTGTACATCCTCTGATCAATCCGTCGATTAACCTTTTAAACTATCAAGGATGCTGAGGACTGGGAAAACTTCAAACAGGGGATGAAAAGGATTATAGATGACATGAAAATTATAGAGGAGAATTTGTCAGTTTTTATCTTTTCATTTTTTGTGAGGTTATAACCTCCATCAGGTCCCTCCACGATACCGGGAGTGTCCTAATTATATTATCTTTCACAAGCAAAAAACTGATGCATTATTTTTTTTCCTTTTTGGATTTTTCTTGGTTGGATGATATATTTACTGGGCACTGTTATTTGAAATGCGAAATGTTTTTTAGAGAAAAGCTAGAAAAAAGGAGGGAAGATAAATCAAACAAAACCTAAGGGGGAAAAAATACTAATTTTCAGCTAGGTTTTCTTCTCTCAAACATTAAGACTCATCTTGTGGCCCAGAGTCGAGGCTTGATTCTTTATGTGAACTTGATGCCTCAAGTGAAAAATTCGGTGAAATGCCTTTAGTTAGTAAGTTGGTTATTTAGAGTGGAGGGTATGGTTTTAAAATATGTGACCCTGTTTTTCTTCACGATTGTTTTGGTTTGGTATTATCAGTAATGTTAACCTGCTTTATGTATTTTTATTTTTTCCCTCGCTCTCTCTTTCGTCATGTGCATACAAATATAGATTTAATGATAATGACCCGAAGCCGCAACATTAACCCAGAAAGTGGTTGTTAGTTCTACGGAAAGAACTTTTGTTTGCTCTTTTATCACCTTTCTTTCATTCAGCAACCAGAAGAAGGTATCGGACGCTTTTTATTTGATCATAGTTCCCAAGTCATCCATTCAAATTGTATATAAATAGGTTTTCTAACCAAAATTACGTTTAAAGTGATGGTGTTTTCATGTGTTGCGACACGCGATTCAATTTAAATGAAACCTAAACTTGATGTCGAAACACAAGGAATACCGTCGTTTTGAACGCAGTGTTGGTAAGGTATTAAGAATTTAAATATGAAGCCAAAAATATAAAAGTCCAGTGGTTCTTCTGTCACTCAACCTTTTTTATACTCAATTTTTTAGTTTAAAAAGTGGACATCACAATATGATGAGAGTGATGTAAGGGGATAACCCAGGTATGGATTTTCATTTGGAAAAAAAAATGAACCACAAAGTATAATTATAGAATAAAAATTGAGTTTTGATAATAAAACTGTAGAGAATGATGCCTTGCAGAACCAGGGAAAGGTCTCCGATGTATTCGGAGGCTACACTATATACTGATGAGAGACTAGCTAAGTACATAGTATGGTAACACCATAACAAAAACATGTGCCCTAGTAGCTTATGATAGTCTAAAAATGGTCAGGCCAGGAAAAATCAGAAGTGATGGAAAATGTAAAAGAAAAGAAAAGAAAAAATTGCATGCTCAGACTTATAGGATGGATTGCCTTAAGGTATATATTGTTATGTGCCTAGGCACCTTATGTACATAGTCATTTGAGATATAGACTGTAGTTGCGGCGTCCCCTGTTCTCCGGTTCTTTCCGGAGTTCTACAGGCTGACACTGTGCTACAGGTAAGCAATAAATAATTTGGTTCTTTCCGGAGTTCTACAGGCTGACACCGTGCTACAGGTTATGGGCTGTACCCATGGACATTGAAACGTTAGCCATAGACAACTCCACCAGCGTTAGCGACACTAGGAACGCTAGTAGCCAATAGACCCCCAGCATATGTCTGAAAAAGACACAACCTCATGCGCTGGTAAAACTAAACTCACTCGCTCAATTTCTAACTGTGAGCTTTGTAGCCTCGGTATCAATCCTCTAAATCCCGAGACACAATTTTCATTGCGCGGCACTCGCGCTCACCCCTCCATTACACCCGCCCCAACTCTTACTCCTATTCAGCAAATGCCTCCCACACCCAAACCCTTTCCCCTTTCTTCACCTCAATCCCCTCTGCAAAGTAAAACCTCCCCTCCCCTATCTCATTCGCAATTCGAAGCGATCGCTCCCCTACCACCCACCTCCCATTTATCTCCTACCCTAAGACATAGTGAGGCCTCTGCCCTCGCTTCTGCCCCTGCACCTTCCCCAGGTCATAGTGAGGCCTCCGCCCTCACTCCTACTCCTTTTGCTTCTACCCCGGTTTCCTCCCCTTACCCACATACAGAGCATAGCAAAGCTCCCAACCTAACTACTTATAAACCCACTACTAATCCCACCTCTATCCTACCTAAAACTGCTCCTATAGCCACCCCAATTGACGACATTACTCGCACGATTGGGGAATTGTCCCTTAACTCATACTCAAGTGCCATGGAAAACACAAATGCACCACCATCTATTCCTCGTTCCACATCTCCTTTCAGGAGGAATGTGCCACCTCACCTTGCACAACCACATCAGCCCATTGGTATGATTGAGAGACAACGAACATTAAGAAATGTTATTGAATTCACGAAATCCATCCCAACTCTTGACAGCTCTGGCACTAATTTCTCTGAATGGCACAACAATGTCTTAGCTCTGATCAAAGATTTTGTAGGCACGAGATCATATGCATTAAATGATGGTACTGGTCTTGATGATTATGAAGACAGAGTTACACACCTAATTCTTCTTCACTCCATTTCTCCAAACCTGCGCCATGAGATATCTACCAACTGGAAAGCACGCCCGACCTATCTTCATATCATCAACAAATTCTCCAGATCTAACCATACTTCCAAAATGACAGCCATTTTTAATTTCATCAATCTAAAGCAAACACAGTTCACATCCCACAGTGAGTATCTAGAGGCATTCAACAAATATTTTGAAGCAATTGAACATCAAGGAATCACTTTTGATCATAAGGTATTCAAAGCACTAATGTCCCATGCTTTACTGCCTTCATCACTCAAAGATCTATATGTTGACCTATGTGTTGCTCTGGATAATCGACCTGATTCAAAATCTGTTACATTTGAATATTTTCGCCAACTGATGCCAACTCTCACCCAAAACAGAGCTGATTGAGAAGGAGTTTCATCACCTGCGGCTACACTTGCTGTTGAACCATCTCTTCATGCTTCCGTTCAACCCCAGAGGAAGACTGACTCTTAAAGACCTCCTGGTGCATGCCCTAATTGTCACGAATGCCACTCTACTGCTCATGTTATAGCTCATTGTCCATATAATCCACTTTCTTTAAATTTCTCGGCTAAACTATACATTATGCGGGAACGTGCTAATGCATATGCTTCTGACCCCAATGCAAGAAACAAGAAAGTATACATTCCATACAAACGCCCTCAACGTGGTCCAATTCATGCCAGAGATGTTCAAATTGAAGCTAATGAACTCACTATCTTTGAACAAAACATTGAGGTGTTATATGAAATGGTTGATCACATTGATCTGAATAGTGCTGAATGGTCTCCTGATGTGATCACTAACAACTATTCTATCTTGGACAGTGGAGCAACTCATCATGTCACCGGCAATGTGAGCCTTCTCAGCAATTTCAAACTTCTTAAAAAACAGATTCCAGTCAAAGTGGCCACTAACAGTCCTTCTTCATTCATCACTGGCATAGGAGATTTAAAAATTAAAGGGGATGGAAAAATAGTCACTATTACCAATGTCTTCTATTGTCCAGATGTTAGGACAACTCTAATTTCTCTATTTGATTTAGTGAACTGTGGTTTCTGTTTTGGTTTGTGTTCTGAAAATTAAAATTTGGGGATTTATATGAAAGAGGAGTTGACTATGACTAGCCGGGTAGAGAATAACAGAAGAAGATGGGTCCTGGATGTAATTAGTGCTAGTATTTGCAATCCAAATGATGTTCCTTCTTATTGCTATTCCTTGCACCCTTCATTACTCCGCACCTTAAAAAAGAATCATCATATCAATTGTCCACCTGCCTCCAAAGGCTCCCTGATGGATTGGCATAGAAGACTAGGACATGTCAGCGTTGAAACAATCAGGAAAATAATCAATGCTGGTATGGGCACTGGATTACCATTATTTATGCCTGCAGGCAAGGTTGACTGTGAAGATTTCTTAATTGCAAAGAGCACTAGGAAACCATCAGCCACTCATGAATCAAAGCCAGAATCCTTAATGAGTTTAATTGTTGGAGATCTTGTTGGTCCCATGGATCCCACTATTCACGGTGCTAGATGGGCAGAAATGTTCAGAGAAAGCTCAACTTCTTATGGTGAGGTATTTTTACTGAATTCCAAATCTGAGGCAACTTCTTGTTTTGTTTCTTTCTATAAAAAATTAGAAAATGTCACAGGGAAGAAGCTTCAAGTTTTGCGCACTGATGGAGGTGAGATGCACAGCAATAAAATGGCTCAGATCTTACCCGACATTGGTGCTACTCATGAAGTTACTTCCCCCCATCACCACGAGCAGAATGGAACAGCTGAAAGGTTTAATAGAACAGTTGGTGACATTGCAAAAACCATACTCCTTGCCAGCGAACTACCTGAATCATTCTGGGGTTTGGCATACAAGTGGGCGGCTCATATTCACAATTGGATCCCTAATCTTAAAACAGGTGACAAAAACCCCATTCAACTACTATACAATGCCACCCCAAACTATTCCAACTTTTGCATCTTTGGTGAAAAAGCATTTGTCCATATCCAAAAAGAGACCCGCCAAAAACTTGATCAACGTGCTTTGATTTGTAAGTGTGTAGGCTATTCCTTAAACAATTCTGGCTGGCTTTTCTGGCATGAAGAATCAAACACCTTTTTTGAATCAGCCATGGCTGTTTTACCTGGTGATCGCCTTCCCAATTATGACACTGCTCTAAAAGCTCCAATGACAACACCATCAAAAGGTTCCCTTCAGTCCATTCTCAACAATATGAAATTAGGTGATTTCAAAGATGAAGAAGCCCTCCTGTCACAAGAAAAAGCTGTTAAGGAAATTGTCCAAAAAGGTTTGTCACACTCTGATGTTATCCCAAGAACTCATCTGCAAGCCATGCTATCTCCTGACCGTCAAAAATGGGAACTGGCATGCAGAAGAGAACTAGCTAACATGAAGAATATGGATGTTTGGTATGAAGAAAAAGTCCCACCAGGCAGTAAAATCACCAATGAAAAATGGGCATTCACCATCAAAAACCCTTCTTCAGAATCAACAACATACAAGGCACAATATGTAGCAAAAGGTTTCCTTCAACAATATGGCATTGACTTTACTGAAACTTTTGCTCCCACTGCAATTTTTGCATCACAGCGTGTTCTCCTGACTCTTGCAGCATATCACAAGTGGCCTGTAAAGTCTTTTGATGTCACAGAAGCCTATCTTCATAGCCCAATTGATGAAGCTATATGGGTACATCCTCCTGAAGGTTATCAACTGAAGGATAAGGACAGTGCCCTCCGCCTGAAGAAAGCTCTATATGGCACCAAGCAGGCAGCAAGATGTTGGTGGTTAAACATTGCTGACAAACTTGACTCTTTAGGATATAAAGCTAGCCAATACAACAAAAGTTTCTATATCTTAAGGAAGAAAGGTTGTTTGGGTGTATTTTGGATACATTTTGATGATGGAATTGTGACTGGTAGTAGTGAGGAGGTGGTAAAGGAGCTGGAGGATGGGTTAGATGGATCTTTGAAGGTAAAATGGAATGAAAGGGTGAATGGCATCGTAGGTATAGGTATTGAAGAGGTCCCTGAAGGCTTTAATCTCAACGATTTTCAGCTTATTAACAAGATTTTAAGAGAACACAACCGTTCAGGATTAGTCACCAGATCTCCACTACCTCAGCAACAGATGATGAGGACGCTATTGACACTACTAAATATCTTTCTATTCTAGGTGCTCTCAGCTATGTGGCAGTGGCAACTAGACCTGACCTTTCTTTCCCAGTAAATTTCCTTGCTAGATTCTCTTCAAAACCAACAGCTACTCATCGGACGGCACTCAATCACTTATTACGCTATGTACAGTACACCGCTAAACTTTCTTTCCACATTCATCCTGATAGAGACAGCCCCCTTGAATTGCTCTCTTACACTGATGCCACATGGAACAACAAAGAGTTTTCCAGAGCTCAATATGGTCATCTTTTACTGCTCAATGGCTGCCCTGTTGTGTGGACATCAAGACGGCAACTAACTGTTAGTGACTCCTCTATGACAGCTGAATATGTTTCCCTTAGTAGTGGAATGAAGGATGCAATTTGGATCTCAAACTTGCTTCAAGATCTATACCCTGATTTTCCACCTGTCAGGCTTCACTGTGACAATAAAGGGGCTTTCTACAATGCAAAAAATAATCCTGGAGAAAAGAGGACAAGACATATTAGCAGATGTTACTACTTGGTAAATGAACAGCTCTTTCTTAAGAAAGCTTTTCTAGAATGGGTTCCAACTTCAAAAATGCATGCTGATATTCTAACCAAAGCACTGGGCCCATCTCTAACTTTCAACAAAAGGAAAGATGTCTGTGTATGGTGAAATATGGTGGAATGGGGGGGGATTATTTCTTTTCTTTCTTCTTTCTTTTTTCTCTTTTATATTTCTTTTCACTTTCTTTTAATTTTGTGATGGTTACTTACAAGTGGGAAGGATAATTAGACTGGAATAGTTTGAATGACCATGTGGGGGGGATGTTATGTGCCTAGGCATCTTATGTACATAGTCATTTGAGATATAGACTGTAGTCGCGGTGTCCCCTGTTCTCCGGTTCTTTCCGGAGTTATACAGGCTGACACCGTGCTACATATATAAGTATCATTTTTTTGAAAAAGTCTACACAGGGGGGAAAAGCCCTGAACTAGATGTCTAGTTCAGTTCTTTGTTGCAGGGTATGGTTCTGGGTCTAATTTGTGGAGTGGCCCTATTTGACCCCATATTTTTTTTTTTGCTTTTATGACATTGGCATCTCCTTGGCTCATGTCCTGGCATCTTCATGGATTCATCCAAAAATTCTATTATTTTCTTTTGTTAGTCTTTCATTCTTTTTTTTCACCACTCATCCTTTTCACCCACTTATAAAACTTTGTAACCTCCCCCTAGACCTCTTGCACCTCCTCTCCACTTCTCTTACAAGCCTTCCTGCACCACACCACCTTAATTGTCAAGGTTGGTCTAGCAGATGATACTGAACTCAATGCTCCCTGATATGGAATGAATGATGGCAAGGATTAAAATTGGTAAATTATAATAGGGGGTGTCAATGTTGATTGATCCACAATTAAATTAATTGCAAATAAAAATCCTTATACCCCAATTACTTTTGCTAATAATTGGGTTATTAGACATTTTATGTGTCAAAATTAACCTCTATCTGACATTTTTATCCTCAGTTTTTCATAACCACGTCTTGGAAAAATTTCTGGATATCCCAGCCTCCCTACCTTGCTGTGAACTCCCACCCTCATCCCATCCTGTCTATTCCTTCTATTTATTCAGATATCTCCCCATCTGATCTGCTCATTTCTGCTCCTTTTCATCATTAGGGGGTATCAATGTTCAGGGATCTGCAATTAGGGATCAGGAATTTTTTTTCCGGGATAAGACATTATTAATTGCAGAAGATTCTTATCCACTAGCTCTGGGGCTAGTAGATAAGGAATCCATGATAATGCATTATCCCGCCTCTTATACCCCAATTTCCATTCCTAATTCCTGATCCCGAACTCATCTCATCCATGATGGATTTGCAAGAAAGTCACATGACTCATAATTGCTGATGCCATCCTTAAGTCTTTCCTCACTCTATGCTACTTAATTTTGGTGGCGAATACTTAAGTTTTTTTTCTATCTACACACCCCAACTGCACATTTGGTGGTGAATTCCCACTTCCCTCATCACATAACCCTTCCACCGGCAACAATGAAACACCTCTCTACTAGACGGCTACTTCACTCCACCATTAATTCCATCACTTTACTTTTAGTTCTCTACTATAAATCTGATTCTGATTTGGAAGATGCTTTAGCTTATATGTGTTTTCTTTCCAAAAAGCGTTACATCATCACCAGGGGGCCAAATCTTTATCATGATCCCCAATATGATCTGGCCTCCATTCTCAACATTCCTCATTTAAACTTCACACAACTTTTTAGAACTTCTCCCGATTCTTTCTTCAAACTTTATCAACTCATCTCCGATCATCCTATCTTCCATAACAATTCTCATAACAAACAGCGTAATCCTGCCATCCAACTTGCTGTTGTTCTATGTCGCTTTGGCTCAAATGGAAATGGTGCTGCCGTAAGACGTTTGGATAATCTCTTTAACATAGGATATGGTACCGTGATATTATACACCAAGCGCTGTATGATTGCTATACTTTCCCTCAAGTCTCAAACTCTTGCTTGGCCAACTCCAGAACAGCGACTTGAATCCTCTCAAGTAATGCAAGCTGAAGGTTTCCCTGGCTGTATAGGTTTTGTTGATGTCACAACCATCCCTTTGAGTCAAAAGCCTGCTCATGATGGCAACCATTATTTTGATCGCAAAAAAAGGTTTCTTCAAAATCTTCTCCAAGTTCTCATCTTTCACAATCTAACTTTTTATCTTCTTTCTAGATACTCTATTGCCGTTCAACTTTTATGCGATGTCAATAAAAAATTTATTGCTTTTCACAGTGGCTGCCCTGGATCATGTCATGAATCTTACGTCTTCCAAAGAATGAGGATTTCTCAATCCCCTGAATCATACTTTGATGAATCTCAGTACCTCCTTGCAGACTCAGCATATGCAAGTGGAAAGTACATTATACCTGCTTTCCGTGGTGCAACTTCAGAAAATGACCCCAAAACTGCCTTTAATTATCACCTTGCACAATCAAGAGTACAAATTGAACATGCTATAGGTATTTTAAAGGGACAATTCTCTAGTCTTTGGGAGCTCAGAATCCAATTTCAAAAAAAATTGGAGATCAAAACTGCAAATCATTGGATCTTGACTTGCGTAATACTCCACAATATTCTAGCTGATTTAAAGGATGAGTGGAATGATCTTTATGAAGAAGAGGATCCTGAACCACCACCGGCACTCCCCTCCCTTGATTCACAAATCATTCAATCAACTGGCATACGCTCCATTATAATGCCAATTACTCTCCAACATTTCACTTTGCAACGCTTTTAATTTTTAATTTTTATGTTTTCATACTTTCCAAATGTCATCTTTGTGTACTTTATTCACTTGGTTTTGTATTTTGGTTTGTTGTATATTCATTTTTTTTTGAATTTACGGTGAATATCTTTTTTTTGGATGGCTCATTGGTTTTCTTTCACCAGCTCAACATGAAATCGCATATTTTCTAAAATTGCATATTTTGTCAGTGATTTTTTTTTTCATTCATCCCTCATATCCTTTTCCTATTCTCCTCCAACATCCCTTAAACAATTTTGTTTCATTCATTTTGTCATCTCATCTCTCCAGGTAAGTCATTTTATTCATTTTTTTTGATTTTTTGATTACTAATTATAATTTTTTTTTGTTTTTTTCTGTTTATTTTATTTTTTTTATCTAAATTTTTTTTGTAAGTGGTTATTTTGGATTTCAATGTTATAATTAACCTTTTTTTTCTCTCCCTCTTTAATTTCTTTTTTAGCTCCATCACCCTACTCTTCATCCCTCCTTGGCATGGTCATTATCCCCCCTTTCCCTTATTTCACTTTTTTTTGGCTCCATTTCATTGAAACATATACATTGCACATTCTTTATGCATTTCACTTACTCCATATTCAATTCCCCCACAATTCCAACATCAATCTTTCTCACTCTATTTTTCCTACTTTTCAATCAAGGTATGTTTCATCTCCTTTTTTTCATGCCTATATGATATCTCATTCCTTTTATGAAAACTTCATACTTAAATATATGTATGACCCTTATCTGGATAACAGTGAACTTATAAAACTCCTTTTGATCTCATCTTCATTACCACTTTTCAAGTTTTTGTAAAATTTTAAAAATCAGACTCGTAATTAGGGTTAGGTTTATTCAAATCTAATGTTCTTTATACTGAAGATTCTCCTGAAGGCTACCTTTCATTTCCTACAAACAGATTTGAATTTGATTCAGTGGTTGCTGAGATATTGAAAGTTAAAGTTGAGCCTTTTTTTTCCCAATTTAAATTTTTATTTCATTTTTTTATGTAACAGATTAGGGTTAGGTTTATTTAAATCACATGTCCTTTAACTGAAGATTCTACTAAAGCATATCTTTCATTTCCCTCAAACAGGTTTGAATTAGGTTCAGTGGTTGCTGAGATTTTGACCTTTGAAGTTGAGCCTTTTTTCCAAATTTCACTTGTCTTATTTCACATTTTTATATTGCATATTTAGAGGATAAGGATTCTGAAACTCTTATATGATTATTATCTAGGCATGTATTCGTTGCTCAAGAATATCACTAAATCTCAAAAAGATGAAGATTTTTGCTTATGGGACACTCTACCTTCCTTTAACTCTTTTCTTGCTTTTCGACTCAAAAAGCTCTGTAATAAAGCATTTGAAGAAAATCATGAACTTGCAACCAAAGTTGGAATACCAAATTGGTGTGACTCCGAATGGGAAGATATCAGCCACAAATATCTTTTATTCTCTAATGTTATTATCACTCATTCTGGATTCCACAATAGGATTCATATCAATAGGAATGATGCCAATTTTCTTACTTTTGGTATATTCTCATATATCAAACCAATTACTGGGCAACCAATACCATCTCCAGCTAAAATCAAAGGACATGGTTTATATTTTCCAGACCACCGGTGCATCATTGATTTTGGTTTGGGAAATGGTATCATCGAAACTATTTGGAATTCTTCTAAGGATAATCATCAAACGACCAAAGCTCCTCCTGGTTTGGAATCCTGTCAAGATTTAACACATTTTGGTTGCTCATTTCAAATCAGTCATAAGTTGATTCATAGAATCAATAAGGTAAAGAAAGAAGGTAAAGTTAATCGATTTAAAAAAACTTTATTTAGATCCAAAAAGTATGGGGATTAGAGTTGTCATCGAAAATTTTATATTTTTTCATAAATTTTTAGTAAATATTTTTTATGTATCAATTTCCTCAACTAAAGTAATGGGCCAACGACCTTGTGTTGTATAACAGGTAATCATGATAACATTTATTTGTTTCATGGGGTTCCTCTTGCCTACACCTGTGGAAAGTCCCAAACTTTTGTTTCTCAACTTGGTCTGCATTTTGGCTTGAGGAATTGTCATTACTTTAAACTAGGGAAATTGATATATATTAGATATTTATTTAATAATTTATGTAATTATATTAAATTTAGATGACTTCCACCCCTTACTTCAATAAAATGCAGGGGGGGGGGGTATTGCCAAATTTTCAAATCTGACATGTGAAATTGATGACTTGGAAAAATTTTGGTGATACCCACCCCTTGCTTCAATAAAATGCAGGGGAGAGTATTGCCAATTTTTTTAAACAGATATAGAATTTTTTTGACTTGTAAATATTTTTGTGATACCCGTCCCTTACTTCAATAAAATCCATGGGGGGTTTTGCCAAAATTTCTTATAAACTTGTGAAATTCTTGACATGTAAGAATTTTTGGGATACCGGTAAAATGCAGGGGGTAGTAAAGCCAAATTTTCATATAAAACTTTCAAGATTCATGACATGAAAGAATTTTTGTGATACCCACCCCTTACTTCAAAAAAATCCAGGGGTGGGGGATTGTCAAATTTTCAAAGGAGACTTGAAAATTTTATTTAAAAAAAGAATATTTAACATTAAAATATAATATTTCAAGAAATACAGAAAATAATTGTAAAATTTATGTACAAATAAATATGAACACATGAAGTGTGAAAGAAATAAAAGAAACTAGTCAACAAAAAATTTCATTAATTGTTCTATTTCTTCAACAGATTTTTTTGCTTTAATGCATTCGATCAAGAAATCTTTCTTTTTAGAACTTTCTTGAAGATCATGATTATACTTCATCTGTTCCATTAAGTTTTGATGCTTGAGTGTTTTTTCCTCTTTTTTGGATTTTTCAATAATAAGAGTTAACTCGAACTTCTTCTCCTCCAAATCTTGGACCCGATCATCCTTCTGTAAGGAGAGCTCGTACTTCCTCTCTTCCAAATCTTGTACTCTTTCATCCCTCCTTAAAGAGAGCTCGTATTTCTTCTTTTCAAAGCTTAGAGTCTCTTTAGCAATTTCCACTTGTTCTAGAGTGAGAATAAAAATTAACATAAGGTAGAAGAAAAGCAGAGTAAAGTAATAAGAGGTATGATATCACTTACCAGCATCACGTTTCTCTAAAAACTGTTCCATTGAAGAAAAAGGTGTTTGTGATGAAGTATCACTTTTTCGTCTTCTTTGGGAGAGGAAATTTAGACTACTTGAAGCCCTTCTCTTTTTGTTCAATGTAGCATTTTCCTCCTCATCATTGTCACTAGCTTCAGACTCAGTTGATTGAGGATCCTGGGTTTGTTAATCAGCCTTTTAAGAAATAAGAAAAAGATAAGTAAATAAAAAATAGAATTGATAAGATAAAAGAAAAAAGAAACAGACCTGAGTTAGATTTGGTTGGGTTAAATCACCTATAGGATCTACAGAAAAGCTATCTAGATATGTCTCATTCAAATGAGGGGAGGCTTGAGTGGAGGAAGAGGATGGGAAAAGATTTGCTTCGACATCATGTTTGGAGATAGGATCTTCTCCATCCAACATGTTTACAGGATTAACATCAGCTCGCTCTCCAAAAATTGCATCCATCTCTTTAAAGTAAGGACATAAAGAATTAAGTTTATCGTCTATGGATTTTATGCCCTTAGTTATATCATTGTCGGTAATCCCAAAACCAGTGGAAGATGAAAGAGCCTTTGCCTTCTTGTATTTTGCTCGGTAATGCTTGAAGTGTTCAGACATCTGTTTAGGCAAAAGATCAATCCTTCCCTTGGTCTTATTGCGTAATTCATTTGCCATTAGAAGATAGCCATTAACTTTTGATGCGGGGGGCCGTCCTACTTTAGTGGCATACTCAGTACCAAAACAAGAATCATAGTTAGATTTGGTTTTCAGCCAGTTGATAAGAATGAGATGTTCATCTTTTTTTAATTGAACGGTCTTTGATTTCTCAGCTGAGCGGGGGAAAGAGGAAGTAGTGGGAATTGAAGAACAACTGGGTGATGGCTGCCTTTGAGAAGATCTAGGATGATGAGGCATGTTATTATAAATGAAGATGAAAAGGAGCAGAAACAAGCAGATGAGATAGCAAGATGAAAAGGAGAAGAATCAAATAGATGAAATGGGGAGAAATTCTGAGCGGATAGAATGAACAGGATGGGATGAGAATGGAAGTGCGCAGCAAGGTAGAAGGCTGGGATATCCAGAAAGTTGTCCAAGATGTGGTTATCAAATATTGAGGATAAAAATGTCAGATAAGAGGTGAACATTGACACGTTAAGTGTCTAATAACCCAATTATTAGCAAAAATAATTGCAGAAGATAATTGGGGTATGCAGATTATTTTCCGCAATTAATTTAATTGTGGATTGGTCAACATTGATACCCCCTAATATATGGATAAGACATTAAAGTCTATTAAAGCTAATATCAATAAATTTGTATATATAGTAGTAATATTTGATGTTGTAGGATGTAGAAATATATGTTATCTTTTTGACGTATACAAAATTGTATAGCGTACATTTTTCATGTTTTACTTTGAAAACACAAATTCAGTTTTATTTAACTGTAATAAACCCAACCCAGTTGCGCCAATTTTTTTCACTCAAGGAATATATTAAAAGAGTAGAAAGGGTTCAATTTTAAAACCAACCCAAATGTGTCAATCCTGTACACACTAAAAGGAAAGTAAACCTTTTGTCAGAATATATTGACTATAAAAATTCCCACTCAAAGCTGTATTCTCATGACACTTAAATTGAACCAATAATTTTCCCACTCCAGGAATACTGGGATTAAAATTAGTATTCTGAGTGCTACAATATTTTGGTTTTTAGAGTGAGTTATAATTCAAGTCATACATTTGAGCCCTACATAAGTTAAGGATTTTTAAGGGAAAAATCTACTAGGTTTTTTGTCCTTATAATTAACACCTGACTAACATTAATCCTCTTCCAAAGGCAAAAAATAAGGTGGGCTCAAAAAGTGACATTCAATGGTTTGCCACAAAAATACATCTAGGAATGGAACAGGGTCACAAAATTGAACTAGACATCTAGTTCACCATTTTTTCCCCTTGTTCTATTTCAAGTGCAAGAGTTTGATAAAATTAATACTTTTGCAATCTTAATATGTGGAATTAGAATTCCAAAAAGTTTCAAGAAAGTCTTTTTTTTTATTTCATTTCTTCTTGATGGCTCTCCATGAATCTTTTTTCTCTCTCTTTCTTTTGTTTTCTTTGTCTCATTTCACCTACTTGAGTTTCAATTCTTCCTTTTCTTCATGTCAGCCTTCACCTTAGAAGTATCACACTCAAAAGGAAAGTAGTCCTACAAAGTCAGTAAATAAATGTGAAATTTTGCTGAATTGGCTTCACAGTTGGCTTCACAGTCGTGGTTGAGGTCGCGTATGGGATCGCATATGGGGAGGCCTTGAACTTAAAAATTATGGCATTAGTCCAGATCTTGTAGCTTATGAAAACGCAAAACATTTGCAGGCGGTGTGTCACTTGAAGGGTAAGTGACAAAATGAATTTCAAATTGCATTCCGATTCTTTGTACTTTATCCTACAGACAACCTTGCTGCACACTTTACAGTAGGGTATCATTTACTCCATCAATTACTAATCGAAATCACTCAGCATGGTTCGTTTGCAAACACTATCTTTCAGCCTTCGCTCGGTACTTAACGCCCCCGCCCATCGCTCTATAATGGCCTAGTAAGTCTGGTATTCTCAGCTTATGTGATTTCTACTGTTAGCCGGACATATTTTGTAATTTGGGTTGGTTCACATTTGGATTTTCAGTTCTTCACGTGCTGGAGATGTATCGGCCGGAAGCAAAGAATTTTCTAAAAGAGAAAAAGCTCAAGAGGAAAACTTTGCACGACAGAAAGTTAGTCCATTTTTGAGTGCAATAATTGTGATGACTTGTTTTTAACTATTTGTTTTGATCCAGGAAGCTGAAGACTGGAAAAAATTTAAGCAAGAGTTAGAAAAACGAAAAGCCGAGATTAAAAAAATGGAGGAAGAGCTGTCAGTTTGAACTTTCAACTTTGATTCATCTCAGTTTAGTCACTAACCTGGACTGACCTTTGCTTGAATTGTGCAATCGCATTGTGTGATGATCTCTCACTGATTGGAACGGTCAATAATTTTAGTGAAAAGTTAGGGAAAAAATCTGAATGATGGGTTTGTCTCATTTATTGGTATCGTAGGGACCGAGTAATAGTGTAATCACATCTAAAGTTTTATTTTATTTTTTGAAAACAAGTGTAAAGGTTATGCAGCCAGTGGATTCGGGATGACCTTTAGAAATTAGAGCCCCTTTCACATTGCCCGATTATTTTTTTCATTCTTCACTGATTTGGTTTTTGCACACTTGTTTGAAAAACAGCAGCCTAAGTTGCTGTATGCTGTTTTCAAGAGCTCAAAGACGATGACATTCCTTAGTTGCCAATCAGCTTTATGTCAGAGTTGTGTTGTGTGATATTTGTTTCAGAATTGGAATCCATTTTAAAGGAGGAAAAAACTGCGCACTGAATGTACAATACAGTTTTTGGTCCCAGAGTTTGACTCTATGAGTTACCCATAAAGTAACCTTGTGTGAGTCCAGTCTTCTATGCTTGTTTGTCTTGAACCTCCCTCTTCATCTTGTTTACTGCATTGTCTTTTTATGTATATCTATTGATCCTTTTTTACAATTAAGAAAACAAGTATTATTATTTACCATTTAGATTAATTCAGTCATCAATTTCATAACCTCCTTTCTCCAATATAACGATTTCACTAAAATTGTCTCATTATTCAGCAGGAAGTTCTATCTTCTCATTCCAAATTCATTAAGCTAAATAGATTTCTAATTGCAACAACATTGAATGAGATAAGTGTGTTCGAATGCCATATGAGATTTTTCTTCAAAAAATGATCATATATCTCTCCATTTTGTATGAATTTTGAACATGGAAAGCTCAATGGACTTGCAATTCCAATATTGACCTCCTTGTAAGATATCAAGAAAACACAGGCAAAGTCAATAACTATCGACCGGTTCGTCTAGAAGAAGAAGAAGGAGATGAAGGAAAACTAAAGGATAAAAGAAAAGAGGAGAGAAAAGGAATTTAAGAGGAAAAGTGACAATAAATTTTGAGGATTTTATAGGACTTTTGACAATGGGTACAAGTATAATAATAGTAAGTATTTTATTTCTCTCTGCTTATGTATCAATTACTGATAATTAAAAGACTCTTAAAGCAACCTGAATATATTTATTTAGTAGTTAAGGGGACAGATGTGCCAAAACAATAAAATAGATAATAGTCACCACACAATATAGGGGGAGGACTTGCTAGCAAGTCCGCAACTTGAAGTCAGATGGAAATCAGATGGAACTCAGACTGAAGTAATACTGAACTTTCACTTGAAGTATCACACAAATAACAATGGATCTATATTGAAAACATAGTGAAAGTGTGAGGATAGCTGAATGGAAGCCAGAAAAAATCATTCCATGAGTCTACTCAATGCAAAGTATTTTTTGAAACAGCTTATTAAAATAATACTTTATTAAATTAATTTGATCAATAAAAATTGATTGACAATATTGCAATTCTTAAATACAATGATTTTATTAAAAAATTTCAGATTACATATAAAAAAAATCAGTGACTTTTTCTATTACTTACAACTTTTTTTACAGAATTGAAAACTATGTTTCAGCTAATATTTTATGGAAGTGAACTCTGTTCTTCGCCCGAAGAACAGAGTTCATCCTCCTATTTTCACACTCTGTTTGCACCAATCTCCATCCCTTTCAATTCTATCAACACATGCTTGTCTTCCCTTCCCATGCCTTTCGCTATCCTCCCAGCCCCATTGTATGCCATCCTCTTTTGATCCCCATTTCACCCCTCTCAACCTCTCCCAGACCCTTTTCTTCATTTAAAATGCCTCGGAACCCTTAATCTTCCCTTCCAACTCTTTCCCAACCTTTTCGCTACCCCATACACCCTTCCTCACCCCTCTCTCCAGCCTTTCCAGCCCTTGTAGCCCCATTTGTGTTCACATGAGCTTCAAGGTGTGTTCAAAGTAAATTCAATACTTCTTCATGATGGTTTCATCACTTCCTCAATGTGTGCTCAAAAAGATATGAATTAGGGTTCAAGGTTGCGAACTTGCTAGCAAGTCCGCCCCCCATATTGCGTGGTGAGTATTTAAAAAAAAAGATGAGTATTGTAAGTGATGGGCTGAAGGGGATTACCCAAGACCTTTTTATAGGCAAGGGGTCCTCTGAAGCGCCACAAACTTGTATATACAAAGTAGTAATAAAGTGAAACAACAGAATAAAAGAAAATAAGTGAAACTTGGATATTAAGAGAAAAATATGAAACAAATAATAAAATTCTCAAATAAGAAATAATTTCCCCATACTAAATTCCCAACTCAGTTAATTAAAATAGTGAGTAACTACGTAAATTTGTAACATGGGAAACTGTGAGTAATTTATCAAAAAACAATCATTATAATGAGTCTTAAAATGGTTTTAATTGAACCAATAAAATTATATCATTTTTACACAAACATTTATGTAATCAATTCAATCCCAAAACAGAAATTAGTAATTTGTTTTAACTATTTCATTTGAGTAATAACCAATTTAAGTGAAAACAAGTAATTAATTTAATGAATTACTGATTCAAAATAATTATTTTAATATTTTTTTATTGAGTAAGTGTTTTAACTTATTTAATAACTTTTCTGACACAATTAAGGGTCAAAAAGCGTCCAATATTTATGGATTATAACATATTAAAAGTTTTATTTAATATATAAATTTAATTAATTAAGATGTCTACTCATGTATTTAGATACCGTAACACTAGATACTCTCTTATATCACCATTTCTATGCATACCCTAACTTAAGCACTTTTAAGGATGTCCTCTCATTACTGACACCACGTGCAAACAGCCGACGTATCCACCGCTACGTCAGCGCGACATAGCGGAAAGGTATTTCAAAAGCTGGTCC
Source organism: Hemileia vastatrix (assembly GCA_030280995.1). NCBI lineage: Eukaryota > Fungi > Basidiomycota > Pucciniomycetes > Pucciniales > Zaghouaniaceae > Hemileia > Hemileia vastatrix. The sequence continues at coordinate 778,781 of JASXTE010000006.1, forward strand.
GCTACGTTGGCTTGTTTTTTCTCACAGTAACCAGACATTCCTCCCCCCCAAAAAGTGAGATCCCGGTTACCCGACCCAGTACATCTGATCATCGGATATGCAATATCTATTGTTTGTGGCTGCCCTCCACTGTGGAAGTGTCAGATTACCCTTGCACTCTCCTGCTGTAAAGGCTAGTTTTAGATTGCTATCACTATTTCATTGCTTAGAGTGTAGCATTAGGCTAATAATTATTTTTCATCGTGCCTTAAGTTGGCGTTATTGCTCTGTTACCTGGTTAAGGTGAAATCGGCCCAATGAAGCAAAAAATAGATAGGTGATATCGGAACAAAAAATAGATATCAATTTTTAGTAAAATTTTACAAATAAAATTTATTTCAAAAAAATTTTATAGGCTTTACATTCAAACACAGGCTTGGGTGCTATTTGCTAAATAAGATGACTAGGCAGCTAAAATAACAAAAAAAATCATAATTATAAAATGAAAAATAATATTCTATGTTAGAAGCAAAGAGGTATGAGCTAGATAAAAAAAAGTGCAACAGTCAGTTTTGAAGTAAACAAGATTGAGGAAAAATTTGAGGGTGAAAAAAAATGAAAACTTACTGAATAAACCACAAGTGGGTAGCTAGATAAAAAAAAGAAAAGAAAGGAAAACAAGAAACACAACAGTCAGTTTTGAGGAAAGCAACAGTGGGGCAAGAGGACAAGAGGAGACTGGTTGGGGCACTGATTGCATGTCCCATGTTTGGATGTACTGGGTCAAGTAACCGGAATCTCACTTTTTTGGGGGAAGGGATGTCTGGTTACTGTGAGAAAAAACCAGCCGACATAGCGGGCCAGCTTTTGAAATACCTTTCAGCTACGCCGCGCTGACGTAGCGGTGGATACCTTGGCTTTTTGCACGTGGTGTGAGCCAGCATCCAATCTTTTCTCTTCTCATTATTAATACTTTGCTCACCTGTCTCTCTAGTTTTTGTTTCCTTTCTTTTGTCCTGTCATCACTTGTCCATCTCTCTCCTCTCTTGTCCACATCTTGTCCTTTGTCCATCTGTTGTCTTTACATCACTAATGTAGCTTGTTGATTCTTATCAGGGTTGTGGGCCCATCCCCCCTGTATTAAACACACTCTGGCTACTTCTCACTCTTTCAACACTTCATCACCTCCTATGAGCCCACTTTCATCCTCCACACAGACCCTTACTCCTTGCATGGCTTCCACCTCGGAATTGGGGACTCTGCCTAACTTTTCATATCTTCAGGATTCCTCCAACTACTCTGAAATTAAAGGAATTGAAAACCTTACTGAAAAAAATTATAGCTCATTGAAGACAGACATGAAATATGCCTTAACAGTCCAAAACCTAGATCAATTCCTAGATAAAAAATGTCCGATTCAAACTGATCCCAAGTTACTTAATATATTTAAAACTCAACAAAGGCAAACAAACATAATAATTAAGATGTTCATGGACAGGACAAATCAACATAAGTTCATTCTTGGCAACGATGCAGTTAAACCTGCTCAAATATGGAAACACATCAAAGAACATTATGCCTCAAAATTGACTCAAAACTGCTCATATGTTGTCAGTCAACTCTTCAAAAACAAATTTACTGAAGGGAATATTCTCAAGGCAATGAATAACTTAAGAGAGACAATGAGACTACTCAGAAAAGTAGCTCTAAATTTATTTAAGGAAAATATCCTATCTTACATCCTGGGAAACTATGTTCTTAATCTCCTTCCTGAATTGTATCAAACTGTGGCTACTATTATTTTGAGCAAGTACAACATCACCAATCAACAACCAACTATTGAGAATATTTTCTCCAATATTGAATCAGAAGTTACATGTTTTAAGGCACTCAACTTATCCTCTATTGGTACAGCCTTGGAAATGGACACCAAGTATAAACAGCTTTTCTAAAAAGGGAAACATTATCCCCTGGCACCTCATTCTGAATCCTCCTGCTTCCAACTTCATCCAGAGAAATATGATGAATTTATAAAGAGGCAAAAGGAAAGTGAAGATCACAATACAGAAAAATCACACAAAGTTCTTTCATTCTTCAATGATTTGTCTAATGATCATGCTATATTGGAAAGTGGCACATCATTCTTGATTTTCAACAATCAAGATTTTTTCAAAACTTTTCACAATTCTGAAACTGTAATGTCAATGGCCAATGGATAAGCTAAATTCCCTTGGACAAGGCAAAGAAACATTCTCATCATTATTAAGCCACACCTTCAACATCAACCATGCCTTATATGCACCAAATTTCAAGGCAAATCTCATTTCCCTTGTGGAAATCCCACTGGATGGATGGAGTATCATCAACAAAAAAGGAGAATTAAAAATTAAAAATGGGAAAACTACTCTCTTAGAGTGCTACTCTAAAGGACAAATCTTGAAATTTCTACTAGTCACAGATCCAATTTACTATCCTATCTACAATTTCAACTCCATGGAAAAAAGACTAAAACTACTTCATCACAATTATGGACATCCAAATAATCAAACCATGAAGAAATTATTCCAAGGTTTGACCTTTTATAATTTCTCTTGTAAAAAATGTGCTCTTGCTAAAGCCCATGCTTTAACCTTCTCAGGAACCTTTCCAATTCCTGAATCGCCCTTGGATGTCATTCACATGGACTTATGTGGTCCTATTACTCCCAATTCAAAAGGTGGAAAATCCTACTTTTTTCAAATAGTCAATGGACATTCTTGATTCTGCCATGTTAAATTCCTCGAATTAAAATCAGAAAAATTTGAAAGTTACAAAGATTTTAAAACCTTAGTTGAAAATAAATTGAAAATAAAAGTCAAAAGAATTGTCTCAGACAACAGCGGAGAATTTGTAAACCTCTCTGTGAAAAACCATCTCAAAAACAAAGGTATAGTTCATTTAAAAACAGTTCCATATTCCCCACAACAAAACCCAATAGCAGAAAGAGGAAATTGCTCCATTGTGGAAAAGGCTAAATGCCCACTGATAAAATCAGGCCTTAATTCAGAGTGCTAGGCCAAAGCCATAAACACTGCCACCTTCTTGCTAAATATCCTACCAACTTCTTCTCTTGAGAATGGCAAAGCTTTCTGGGAACTCTGACACAAAAACACTGAATTACCATCTAAATTATACCCATTTGGTTCTGATTTTGTTTACCATCTACAAAAACAAAAAATGTTTGGGTAAGTCCAATAAAAGTGGTCAAGAGGGTATCTTTTTAGGTTACTGTGATGGCCATGTCAATTGTCACATATATTCTCCTTCCTCTGACTCAATTATTACTACCCATAATGTAAAATTTCTAATTTCTTTCAACCTATCAAATCAAATTTCTAAAGGGAAAACTATTGACACTCTACAATTTCCTGATATATCCATCAACAACAAGTACAGTTTCATTGAATAAACTAAAAAAAAGTAATTCTTCCACTCCCTGAGACTCCCAAACAAACCAACTATTATCCTGACAATGATGCTCCAGTTGATCCAAAACTCAAATACTGCGATTATGCTCCCCTGAACACTAAACCGTCCAAGGAAATATTGTAAAAGATTGACCCCACAAATATCTTAACCACCAAACAAAGAGATAATTCTTCTTGTATGATTCTTACCCAATTCAATAAACCTTGAAGCTATCATGAAGTAGTTAATTCTCATGAGAGTGATGAGTGGATGAAAGAAAATGATGCTGAATTAAAAAGTATTAGCCAACATAACATTTGGGAGGAATCAGACTTACTAATCAACAATCATCTGATAGGTATCACTTGGAAATTTAAAAAGAAAACTGATTCAGAAGGAAATATTATTAAATAAAAAGCTTGACTTTGTTCTCATGGCTTCTCTCAAATAGAAAGAATTGAATATAACAAAACCTATGCTCCTACAAGTTGACTTTCCACCCTCCAATTTTTACTTGTACTTTCTGCCTATAAGAATTGGGAGATGTGTCAAATGGATGTAAAATTGGCTTTCCTACATGGAATTCTTGATGAACACATTTACCTTTTTTTATCCCCAAGGATATGCACCTAAAAATTACAAGAAAAGCCTACAACTCAAAAAGTCTTTGTATGGTCTAAAGAATAGTCTGCAACACTGGTACAACAGACTAACCAACTTCTTTTAAAGTATAAGCTTTTAATTCAGTATCACTGAACCTCTCCTTTTACTTCATAAAGAACATGAGAATTGTTTCTACGTCTTCATTCATGTTGATGACCTCATCATTGGTAGTCTCTCAATTGATTATTTCAAGGAAAAGATTACCCAAGCCTTAAATATTGGAAATTAAGGCAAATTAAATTGGATCCTTGGAATGAAATTAATCCAAAATTAATCAAGAAGAACAATCACTCTCTCCCAACAGCTTTATGTTCAAAAAACTCTTAATGAACTCAATCACTCTGACTGTCAAACTTTTACTACTCCTCTTCTCCCAAACTCACAATTCATGAAAAACAATAATATGAAACTGAAGAACATCTTATGCTATCAAAGAGATATTGGCTTATTGAATTACTTGGTTCTTTGCACCATACCAGACCTGGCCTATGCTTCCAGTTCATTGGCACAATATCTCAAAAAACCTACTGATGAGCAAATAATTTCCTTCTTTCATGTACTAAGCTATTTTCAACTAACAAAAGACAAAAGTCTTACACTAGAGAATTTACTGAATTCCAAGCTGGGTTCTATTACTGGCTTTTTTGATTCTGACTACAACAAATCAAAGGACTCAAAATCAACATTTAGTTCCTTAGTTTTTCATCTAGGTCTAATTAGTTGGAACTCATGTAAACAAAAATCTGTCTCTATTTCAGCTTCTGAATCAGAATATTATGCAATGAATGAATGTGGACAAGATTTATTGTGGAATAAAGAATTGTTTAATGACTTCTTGACTCCTCTCAAGTCAGTACTACTTAATGGTGACAATAAAGGGGAAATAAATCAAGAATTAAATCCCTTGTATCAACATTTCACTCATCACATCAATACCAAAGTTATCTGGTTATGAGAACTGGTGAAAACTAAAAAACTTAATATTAATTAGGGGGTGTCAGTTCTGGCAAATCCGCACTTACAAATCCGCACTTAAATTTGACCAAATCCGCACTTAAATAAGTGCGGATTTCCAAAACACACTAGCCCCAATACTGGTGGATTTCAAAATGAAATAAGTCACTTATTTCACTCAAATCCGCACTTTCTCAACCAAAAGTGCTGATTTCACCATCAAGTCCCATTTCACTGATTTGTCAGCATCATCCCATTCATACGCAGCACTCCACAGCATAACACTTCATAACCCAAAACATCATACATCATTTACATCTTCATATCATATCATATAAGAGTCATGCCTTCCTCACTTTCAAATCGTGATAAATTACATAAAGCAATGACTTTCATGGCGCTTGAACTGCTCTTGGACTCTGATTCCGATTCTGATCTAGAAGAAGATTTTGTCGTTTTATCAAAAATGGCCAGGAAACGTTACCTTCTTCCCAGAAAGCCTCAAGTACTTCATACCCCCAAGTACACCATCCAAACACTTCTTAAACTATCTACACCCAGTTTTAGATGGCTGTTCAGGACTTCTCAGGAATGTTTCCTTAAATTGCTTGAGCTTATTCAGGATCATCCCATATTTCACAATAATTCTCAAAAAGAACAACAACATCCTTCAATTCAATTGGCCATCACACTATGTTGTTTGGGTTCAAATGGTAATGGAGCCGCTTTGAAACGTTTAGAAAATGTCTTTGATTTAGGGTATGGTTCAGTTAACACTTATACCAAACGATGTATCACTGCCATCAACTCCTTGGAATCTCAACTTCTCACCTGGCCAACAAAAGAAGAGCGACTTGAATCATCTCAGGTTATGCAAGCAGAGGGCTTTCCAGGATGTATTGGTTTTGTTGATGGTACTACTATTCCTTTGAGCCAGAAACCTGCTCAAGGTGGAAACAATTACTTTGACCGTAAAAAGAGGTAGATTATTTTTAACTCCTTTCATCCTCCTTGAAACTAACACAAACAAATATATCTTCTTTATAGATATTCAATTAACGTTCAGCTTATATGTGACGTAAACAAAAAATTTATATCATTCTTTGCTGGCTATCCTGGCTCATGTCATGACTCCTACGTCTTCCAAAGAATGCATATTTCAAATGAACCTGAAAAATTCTTTGATGAAAATCAGTATCTTCTTGCAGATTCTGCTTATGAGAATGGAAAGTATGTACTTCCTGCTTTTCGGGGAGCAGCTTCAGAAGACAGTCAAAATGCCAAATTCAACAATCATTTGGCAAAGTCAAGAGTCCGTATTGAACATTCTATTGGAATCTTGAAAGGCCGTTTTTCTAGTTTAAGGGAATTAAGAAGTCCTCTTAGAAATAAATCTGAAATGGAGGCGGTGATCAACTGGATTCTGTGTTGCACTATACTTCATAACCTACTTGCTGACCTCAAAGATCAATGGTTAGAGCTGTATGAAGATGAACAAGTTGATTCACCTCCGACTATATCCAACACTTCTATTTCTCAATCAACTAGTATAAGGGCGAAAATCCTTCCAATAACACTCCAACATTTTTCAACGCAATTTTAATTTTTTTCTCTTTCTCTTCAAATTATCAATTTGCATGTATTATTCACTGAGAATGGTAAATTTTTTTGCATATTTTTTTGGTTTTTGAATTTGCTGTTAAAGTCTTATTTTTTTTTCTCTCTGTGTTTTCTTTCATCAACTCAACATGAAATCGCATATTTTCAGCAAACGCATATTTTTTCAGTCACTCAAAGGTTGGGAAAGAGTTGGAAGGGAAGATTAAGGGTTCCGAGGCATTTTAAATGAAGAAAAGGGTCTGGGAGAGGTTGAGAGGGGTGAAATGGGGATCAAAAGAGGATGGCATACAATGGGGCTGGGAGGATAGCGAAAGGCATGGGGAGGGAAGACAAGCATGTGTTGATAGAATTGAAAGGGATGGAGATTGGTGCAAACAGAGTGTGAAAATAGGAGGATGAACTCTGTTCTTCGGGCGAAGAACAGAGTTCACTTCCATAAAATATTAGCTGAAACATAGTTTTCAATTCTGTAAAAACAGTTGTAAGTAATAGAAAAAGTCACTGATTTTTTTTCTATGTAATCCTTGCTTTACGAGGAGACTTTTGTGACGAAGCAGATTTTTGAGTTACCTTTTGAGATTTGGAATGTCTGGGAGGCATTATGAAACTGGCACATAACAAGAAAAAAGATTAAAAAGTAGAAGAAATAAGTAAAAAAGAATGTAAACATGCCTGGTCAAAATATTGAAAATGTCAGGAAGGGGTGTGTGCCGAGGATTGATGGGTAGGTAGCAAGGAAGGTCAGTGTGTCACATGTGACAGGGATGGGGTAAGAAATGAAGGGATGTTTTGTGGCCAAAATGTGGTTGTGAAAAAAAACGGGAAAAAAGTGCTGATTTGAGGTCATAACTGACACCCTTTTTTGAAATAAGTGACTTTTTTGCAAAATTTAAGTGCTGATTTGTAAGTGCTGATTTGGTTTGAAATCCGCACTTAATTTAAGTGCGGATTTGCCAGAACTGACACCCCCTATTATGTTTCCACAAATTATATGATAGCTGACATACTTACTAAGCCTTTACCAAGAGTTAAACATCATGATTTCTTACATAATTTAAATTTAAAACCATTGCGATCTTGAGCATGGGTGGGTGTTAATATTCTATGAGCATTTTATATTTACTATCACTAAACATATAATATAGATGTCTGCTCATGTATTTAGATACACTAACACCAGATACTCACTTATATAACCATTTATATGCATATCCTAGCTTAAGCACTTTTAAGGATGTCTTCTCATTACTGAGTTGGAATCCACTTTTTTCTCCTCTCATTATTAATACTTTTCTCACCTGTCTCTTTAGTTTTTGTTTCCTTTCTTTTTTCCTGTCCTCACTTGTTCATCTCTCTCCTCTCTTGTCCAAATCTTTCCCTTTGTCCATCTGTTGTCCTTACATCACTACTGTAGCTTATTTATTCTTATCAGGTAACAAGTATGTTCTCTACAACTGCAATGCATCCAATATTTTCTCTTCTCATTATTAATACTTTTCTCACCCGTCTCTTTAGTTTTTTTTCCTTTCTTTTGTCCTTTCCTTTCTTGTCCATCTCTCTCCTCTCTTGTCCATATCTTGTCCTTTGTCTATCTTTTGTATTTACAACACTAATATAGCTTATTGATTATTATCAGTATTTGTCCCCAAACATGTCTTCATTTGGGTTTAACAAGTCATCAAAACACTTCCCACCTTTATCATTATTAGTCAGCACTAGGTACAGAGATGCCAACAATAGGTAAGAAGGGGCCAACACCTAGATTTTTTATCATTTAATCCTTAAGGGCCTGTTCATAAAAATAAGGTATGTGAGTTACCAGCACTTAATCAACACCTTGATCATACACTTACCCTTAATATTCATCACTTTTCACTAACATAAATTGCTGCTTTAAGTTTGACATCAACTTGAGATCACTGCTACATCTCTAGCTCTTGATCTAATGATTAATTCTGATAATGATTCCAACACTGAACTACCCCCACCAATAGAATCTAGCAGTAATTTATCATCTCAAACCAGTTCTATGAATGCTAAAACACTACAAATCAACATTTCTCATTTTGAAGGCCTAGCTTAACCAATTTACAATTTTTTTCAATGAAATTCCCCAGTTTTTGAGTTTTATTTGTTTTGGCTCAGCTCCCAGACTTAAAATCACATAACATTTCTAAGATTCAGTCTCACTAAGATATCTCATCTTCTCTTCATCTCTTACTTCCATCACTAATTATTGGTTCTGATACTTCTCACTTCACAGCTATCAAGGTAAGTCACTTTTTCATTTTTTGTACTTTAATTGCTGATTGAAATGGCTTTTTTTATCTCTTTTTTTCTTTCTTTTAACATAATTTTTGTTCCTAAACTGATTGTTTGTTTGGGTTTACTTTTTTTTCCCTTTTTTCATGGCTCTCCATCTTTTTTATTCTTGATATGCTGACTTTTTGATGTATTTTTAATGTTTTTTGGTCATTTTAGGAATTTTTCTCTTTTTTGGCCTTTTATTGCTAAATTGCTTCAGAATCTTTGTAAACCATTTGAGAATTTTATCCAAGCATTTACCACTTATTTTAAGGTATTTTTGGGTACATTTTGGTTATTTTTTGGCGAAAAAATCTAGAAATGATTTCCATGCATTTTGGAGTGATTTTTAGGTGTTTTTTTTGGCTGTTTTAGGTCTGTTTTTCACTAAAACCATTCAGAATCATTAAGAAAAGTTTTGGAAATGTTTTAAAAGCATAACAAAGGAAGTTTAAGATGTTTTTTTGATACTTTTCTTGAGTTTTTTACCACTTTTCAAGGGGCTTTTGGGACACTTTTTTAGGGACTTTGGGGCATGTTGTAGACAATAATATTGTTGGTGGGTTGTCTAGAAGAAGAATAAGGAGGAGAGGAGATAAGGCGGTGTATAAAATCCTATAGTACTAGATATAAGCCTTGACCAAGGGAGTTGGAGAAAAACCAGAGAGAAAATCCCCTGTCCCTTTAGAAAAATATAAGTGAGATTTACCAGCTACAGTAAATTGGTTCTTGTTGTTTAAAGCCCCTTTTCCAATACACTTGACTGCCTGATCAGCCAAGAAAGTGGTCTCCAGAAAGACTACCAAACCAAAGAACTGAAATGTAGACCAATGTACACACCAGAGACAGCAATAATACTTGATATAGCTTGCAAGACTACACCATAAAAACAGTTGCCAAAGTTGAGTTAAATGAAGAACTAACCTTGCAACAAACACAGCCAATTGTGGCCAGAAAACAGTGAGAACTAAGTGAGGAACAAGGATATCACCTCTGGATGGTTGTATGATAATTAACGTTGCCCCAAACTGTCTTATTCACTATATACACACAGACCACTATCTAAGAGCCCATGCACACCAACAAATTTGGCGTTTCTGAGCGCCAAATTGCATAAAAACCCTCTAGAAATGCTTCCCAGCCTTCTAGCACCGAGGCTGGCGGTCCTCCCGCCTGAGGCGGCAGGACCGCCCTGAAGCCAGAAAACCACCAAAAACCTCCAAAAACACCCAAAATACTTAGAAAAATAAACTATGACTACTAAAACCTTTAAAACACATAATTAAGCTACAACAACATTGAGACATGAAACGTAAAGAAAAATTAGCCCATTCTAATGGTACTAAGCACTTAACCTTAATACTTAAGGTTAGCCCGTAAAATTTGAAAAAGAAAATTAAACAGCTATCTTTTAAAATTAAAAATGAGAAATAATCCCTCAAATACTTAGAATATAAAAAATGTCATCAAGACATGAAATATAGAGAAAAACAGAGTCTATCCCTTGGTAATACCCACATCCCCTCAGTCCCAATATTTGTCAAATCATTCCAGAAAAACACCCAATTATTGAACAATGCCATTTAAGACATCAAAACAATGCCAAACAGACCAACAAAGGGCTCCACCAATGTTGGAAGACTACATCCTCCCTCCAATAGAGAATGTCCACATTCTCCTCATCAAAACCAACATGTTCAGCTTCCTCTCCAAATCTGCTACTGACATGGGTCCTTGCCAATACTGCATTGAAAACAATCTCATCTGCTCCATAACACCTCCAGCTCATCCCTACAGAACCTCCTGTGATGCCTGTCACTCTAGGAAGAAGATTGTTTCAGACCTGATCCATTGTCCTCTTCAACATCTTCTTCTCCTCCACAACCTGATCCACCTTCCACCAGCACCAAAAGATCCAGACAATCCATCCTGATCCCCAGACTGGTCAACAAGCTACACCCTTCAAAAAAGAGTTCCAACCCCACTACAAATACTATCTCTTCCATCCCTGGTCCTTCTGATAGTAACCTCAATACTTCTTCATACTGAAATTTAATCTGACAAACTTCCAGTTCATTTCCATCCAGACAGTGATGATGACAATGTGGGAACCATTGAAGAACCCCCACCTAATCCATTGCCAACCATCAAAGAAAACATCCAAAAAAATTCTTCTCAACAGAAGCATCTCATCCTAGATTACTTCTAATCCAATTCTGCCAGGAACCCACAGGACCTTGAGAAAAGGAAGAACCTCATCCACCAGTTCAAAGCCAATGCTGAACATTTTGTTACATCTCTTGATTCTTTTCTGTAATTACTTCTTGCCTGAAAATATTGATTTAGAAATAAAACAAAACAAACTCCTCATTTTAAAGTCTTGGGGGACTAATCCTCAGTTTTAAGTCTTGGGGGACTAACAGCCCTCATTTTATAGTCTTGGGGGCTCAAAAACCCTCAGTTTATAGTCTTGGGGGACTCAAAACCTAAATCAAAAGACAGAACCAGAGATCAAAACATTAAAGACCAAATAAACAAACTAACATTCTGGGGTAACTTTTCTACAGAGCAGCCAGCTCATCAGTTACCCCCACACTTGCCTTAACAAAATTCAGAGACTCCCCCTTGGATGCCCTCTGCCATAATCACACCAAATCCACATTATCAGTTTATAGTCCTGAAGATACTCTCATATATTGATTCTTCTATAAATATAATTATGCATTGATACAAAAAAATTCACTTTAATACATAATATAGAGTCTGTGAAAAATAGTAGAACTTGATATTTAAATTCAAAAACTCTCATAGTGCATGAGAGAAATCTGTTTAGTTTGCTCTGTGTATTCCCAGGTGAAAAATATTGATATCTTCAATTATTGAATTCAAGAAAAAAAAACCATTCAGCTTACATTTCTAAAGAATATTTGGTGATTTATATTAATTTTCCCATTTATATTTTTTATTCCTTTAATTAAATGATTTTAAGAGAAAAAATTCACTAAGTAGAAGTTAATTTTGTGACTTGATCAAATTAATTTAAAGAATGAAAATTGACCTAAAGAATATTTATGGATTTGATAACAATTTCTTCATTATTATGAAAAGTACCAGATTTACTAAAAATATAACATAAAAAGCTTTTGAATTTGATCACATTTTACCCTATAAAAGACCAAAATTACTTTACTTACTTTTTGTATCATTTTCTTGAATTTTTGAATTTTATAAAAAAATATTAGGTTTTACCACTTGAAGAAATTTTTGTTTTCTTAACATATATAATCTCATTCTTCAATTTTTATTTATTTGGAAAATGGAGAAATTAGGGTGCTTCATCATGTTCATCTTTTGAAAATAAAATCTTACTGCATTTAATTTTTATAATTTTGTGTCTTTTATACAGAACTTTAGAATATAATATTGGATAGGAACTATGACTTAATTTATAAGTTATATAATTAATTTTTATAAAAAAAAATTTCATATACTTTAAATTCTGAAAAAAAATTGAGAATAATCCAGTTTACATAGTCTCTATAAAAAAATGAAAGATTTGTATTATGAAAAATGGATTTTGTCTACATTAAGAAGTCATGAATTTTTTTTTTCCAATTTTTTAAAAAATATGTAGTATATTTCTTAGAATGGTTAAGATTTATACTTATAAAAAAATGTAATTTAATGTATTTTTATTCTTTAATTTTCATTTAAAAAGATCATATGATTACATTTCATCAAAAAGTATTTTTTATTGAGAAGATTTCTAAAGCATTTATATTTTTATTTCCATTCAGATTTGAATAATTTTTCATAATGCTTTCAATAAAAAAACACCCATTTTTTGTGAACATTTTAAGCTTATTTCAGGAATATTTCAGTCTGAATTCAGTGTGAGTTCATTCTGAGTTCCATCTGAGTTCCATCTGACTTCAAGTTGAGGACTTGCTAGCAAGTCCCCTGGAAATATTGTGTGGTGATTGTTTTTTTTTTTAAAAATTTGAGACTTTGTGCCAGGCTAAGATCAACTAAAAGGACGTGAACTAGCTTGAAAAGTCTTTGTCTAGAAGGTTTATATGGTCCTATATGAATACTGTAGTTTATATCCAACAAAAAGTAAAATATAATTCAAAATAAAGGTCTCAGTAATATAATTCTCACATTTTTTATATATGGCTTACAATCTTTTTGGTTGGTAGAAAAATAGAGTTTAATAATTCAGATACTACTCAAAAGACTTATAAAAGTACTAATTGATGTGTATTGTAATTGATTTGGCTATATGGTGTAAATTGTAATGATAAAGAATGTAGAAACAAGACCCAAAAACCTCCCCCTTTTATACACACTGAGTTCCCTAATGAATCCCTTGATGAACCACTCCAATACACAGTTAATGACGCCTCAAACCAACTAATAGACATGCCCATCAACATCCCCAGTAACACATGGCATAATTAGAAGAGTAACAACCGCCAAAATCCTGTAATAATAAGAAAATCCATCAAAATTAAAGAATAAGATAAAAAGAGAGTATATGTGTATTAAACAATAATATAAAAGACTAAAGAGAGAATTTTTAATGTTAATAATAGCTTAATAATAAGGGGGATTCACTTTAGAAATGATGGGGCTAATCCTGACATTATCCTATGTGAAATTCCCATTCAAAAATGACCAATATTGACTGAGAAACCACCCAAAAACTCAAAAAAGAGCGTGAGATGTGGGGTAACTACATGCAGTCCTTGACAGGCGCTTGCACGGGTAAATCCTTGACTAAATTTAGGAGAATTTAAGAGTGGTGATGAAATAAGACACCAAGAGTGAGGTTATTAATAAAATTAGTGCATATAAACGGGGTCAATGCATTATTAATTAAGCTAGGACACTAAATAAGCGCCTCTCGCCTATTTTAGCGTGTTTCACCACAGTGGGCATAGAATTTGGGGTAATTATAGTGTGAAAAAGCTAACTTTTCTAAAAATGAAGCTATTCACATGGGAAAAATGCAGGCAGTATGTGGCCAGTACACAGAAGCCATTTCTGGCATAAAAAACACCAAATTTGAAAAGTATTATTTTTATGTATTTAATTAGCCCAATCAATAGTCCTAAATGAGAAAATTTGAACTGTCAAAGCACATTTTTAATATTCTTAAATTTATAGCACTGTGGTGATCCAAACCTGGGTAGGCCTTTGATGTGCATCTTTGGGCACAGGGGGGAAAGAATGAGGACTTGTAGGCAAGTCGTTTTTTTGTATTTCTGACTAACCTTGCTGTAACCTGGTTAGAACTTCAAGTTATCCATATTCAAAACTGCCTCTCATGAATCAGGGAGTGAAATTTGGAGTCCATACTTTTTACTTTTATTAGTTAGCTCAATCACTGGCAGTAAATATTTGTATATATATTTATTGTCCACAAAAAATATACAATTCTAAAACCACATTAAAAATCAGAATAGCTGCTGGCTATATTTTTTAATGATATCATACAACAAGTATTTGAGAAAACATTTGCAAAACCACTAGGATGTGTAGTTTTTGAAACATGACCAATAATTTCCTTGCTATTTATAACTTCTTTTTTTGACCATTTATCATAACACCAAAAAACATTAAGCCCATCTTTTAAATAAGTATTTTCAATTTTAGGATCCACAATGTCATATAAGCCAACTAAAATAAAATTTTGACCTGAAAATGTTGTTGACTGCCACATTTTCAATATAACCCCAACAACATTTCCTTTTGATGAATTTACCTCAATATTTCCATTTCCTTGATTTTTTGAATATAATGAGTAGTTTTTTCCATCCAGTAACAAGTTATCTACTTCAATAATTTGAGGTGATAGAATTTGAGATGAAACAGATGGTTGATTTTTCGTAAAAGTACTGGAAAATATTTTTTTACCATCAATCATGTTGAGATACTCTATCCACAATTCATAGTCTTCACACAGTAGTTGAGATTATTTTGAGGGATTTTTTCATTTCTCTGAGCTGAAGACATTTTTCATTTCATTCTCAAATCAATCATTAGTTCTGTCCATTAATGATTGAAGCTGACTGGTCAAAATAAACCTTTTCATAATGGTCTTGTCCATTTGATCTTTAAAAAAAATGAAATTAATAAAGTTAATTAGCTTTAATTAAGGAAAACATACATGTTTTCTTATTGGTTGGAATGGAGCTTAACATTCCATTTATACGCTCGTGGGCCCATGCTGCAGTTGATGGTGCTGGCCCAAATCTTCTCAGAACTTCAGGAAAATGTTGTGCTAAGTGGATGTTTGGCTTTATATTGATATCTGGCCAAAATTCCTTAAGAAACTTCATATAATCTTTTAACTGACCTTTAAGAGATGAAATTTGAGCTTCATGTATCTCCAAGGAAGTCAGAATATTGATTATTGAAACCAGAAGTAAAAGACATTTAATCAACTTCTTCTCTCGTGCGTCAGAATTTTCAATAGCCCAAACTGGTATCAAAGCTGCCACATAGTAAATTTTACATAGTACAAACCATTCAGCAGCTTTAAGATTTGTACCAGCCTCTCCTAGACTACTAGGAACACAGGTTAGCCATGAAGGGGTCTTAGTATTGCGGATACAGGTTTGAAAAATTAACAATTCACTCGATCGTAGACACAAATTATCTGTTGATGCATCTGGGTTTTGTGCTGGTTTCAAAGTTACTTTGGGTCTTGATAAATCTGAATATTTCTGAAAGGTGTGATCTACAAAAATATTTTGAGATACAATTTTCATCTAATAATAGCTCATTTTGACTTACTTGAACTGGAAAAATTGGATCTAGAATCATTTTCATCCAAACAGATATCTTTAGGAAGTTGATTGTGACTTTTTGATGGACCAGCCGTTTTTACTTTCTTGACCTGCTCATGAAAACTATCTTGATGAGAAGGTTTATTTTTAAAAAATTTTCGCAGAGGTAGAAGTACAAAAACAGAACTTTTTGATTTATTAGATTTTCTTGAAGGTTGAGAGGATGAATGAGGGTAAGAAGGAGACTTTGATTTTTTCTTTTCAGTTGAAGACGAATATATGAAATTACTAGAGGCACTAGAAAATGAATTGTGGCTTGATATGGAAGGATTTGGATCAAAATCATTAAAGCCTCTTTTTGATCTATTTTTCTTTTGTTTTTGAACTCTTTCTCCAGCCACATGTATCTGAAGGTACGTTTTGCTGAAGTCCTTTGCCATTCCAAGGAGTAAGCAGTGCATCAACTCAATTCCAACAAATGAAATTAGCTTCCAATATGGAAGCTGAAGAAGTGATGAATATCATAAACCTTTACTCTCCAAGATTTCTTTCCTTTCTTGTGCACTGGAAGAAGTTTTCCATTTGAGAGCGTATGTGCGATGGTGAGAATCAGTCCGAGAAAGAAATTCAGAAGGATTTTTGCCAGATTTCAGTTCCTCCTTTGAAATGTAGAAAAAATGGCATGGGATGTTAGAGCTATAGCTGGAAAATCCTGAAAGCTTCTGGATAGCTGGAAGATCGCCAATCAAAGGGAATATTGATGCATGGATTAACCATCCATTTGGGTGATTATAAGTCTTGGAGAAAAAACATCCTTTCCACAAGGCAAGAAGTTCGTCCAAAAGTGGTGTAATAACGTGATTACAATGGTCCAAACTGGGTTCATGAGGCCCAGGTGTAATTCCGGCCAAAAAGACATGTTGCTTTTTATATCGTAAATGAGGTGGGAGATTGAGACAAATCAGTATGATTGAACCAAATGATACCTTATTATGACCACCGATTATGTTCCCAAATGGATTAAACCAATCCATATACAAAATAAAAACCAAATTCCCACTTTTTTTTGTAAAATAACCTCCACTAGAATCTTTAAATTCTTTCCACACTGACCCATCCCATACGTCACATTTTTCCACGTGTCTGCCGTGGTCTTCTCAAAGAAGTGTCGAGATCATCCTCAAATCCAGGAAGAAGTAGAAGACGTGCAAGCCAAGATATAAGGGACTGAGTTGTATAAGTTTGTGCTGGTAAGGATTTATTATTTTTCACTTTGAACAAGGGGTAGTTGCATATCAGCAAATCTTAATCCTTCTTAGGAATGGGATTTAGTAGAAGTTGTTCGCAGTGACTATGATCATAGTTGTACTCATTGACTGATTTGAAAGGTTGATGAAAGCAATTCGGACAACAGAGTAACATGTTTAAAGGGGCTTCAAGATTAAGTCTCTGGATAATAGTGTATATATCGTGTGGAAGTAATTGAGATTCTCGTTCAAAACTAGCAGGATTTCCAAAACTTCTGGAAATTAGTTGAATTTTGAAAAATTCAGCTTTAATTCTTATTTCAATTTGGTCCCTAGATAGGTTTTGTACCAAGTGGCCATGAGCAATTTCAATGAGGGTAAAGAAAATATAAGGTGAGAGATGGGCAAGAGCAGGTGGAGAAAAATCAGAGGAATCAACACGTGTGAAATTTGAGTTCAACGAACTAGATGATTTTGAGATATTAGATTTTATTAAAATAGGGGTAGTTGAGTTGGTATTCAAAGTATCAGGTGTTAAAATGGGTTGGTGGGTTGGCTATGATGATAAAAATTATTTTGGTGGTTAGAAATGATATAAAATTAGAGAATAATTCAATTGCATACCTCTTCTGAGAGGGGGATTCTTTGTTGTGAAGTGCTGGCAATTGGACGTGAACTCAAAGTTACGTCAGGATGGGAGGTTGAAGGAAGAGAGGATGGAATGTTAGAAATTGTTGGTGATTGTCTTTCTTGATTTTTTTTAAAGAGTAAAATTTTTTGTTGATGTTTATAAAATGTTGTAGAAGACATTGAAACACCTCTTTCAATTTCACCATTAGGATTAGTAAATGTCTTTTTATCACAGCCAAGTTCAGATCAAATGCAAATTTTGTACTTAGTTGGCATTTTTAAATGGCTTGTAAAAATATAATACTTAGGATGGTGGTGATAGAGGAACAAGGGGGAAATGAAATTTGATGTATTCCATGCCAAAATATGTATCATAACTGATTATTCAATTTGAATAATATACTAAATTGAATTAAATTTTTTTTTCAAGTTTCATGGGTTTAATATTAAAGGTGTAGGAGCATGAAATTGCATGAACTGCATGGTAGAAGATACAGATACAAGTAAAAAATTCTGTACCATAATCAATCAGGGATATTGAACATACATTTATAAGAAATGGTTGACAAGATACTAAACTTTTTTCATTTAAAAATTAGAGTATTTTTTGTTGTTCTGCATGATTCTCTGAGTATTTTGGTCAATGAAAAAAGGAAGTATAATTTAAAATTTAAAGACTGTAATTTATATTGTTAGGAAAATGAAAAAGGAAAATTTTGTTCAAAAATCATATTTGTATATTCAGCTTAACCATAGATAATGAGCCATATAATTTATTTCTAAAATCATGTTTATGGAGTGAATAGAATTTAAATGAAAGAAGTTATGAATTTAAAATGATATTTAAGCAATGACATGTCAAAACTTAAAAATTATACCATTCAAAGGTAATCTTTCAGGTGCAATTATGAAAAATGATATTCAGTGTTTATTTTAAAAAAATTTTCATCATTCAAGGAATTCTTGTGAATGGATAAAATTAAAAATTGCAAAATTCATTAATACAGTGAAATAATTTTTCTTGTTGCTATTGAATGTACACATATTTTAAAATAAATAAGGTTATAAATAATAGAATAAATATTATAATAAATGTAAAAGAGAGCGTATTTTAAAGGATCGATTCCTGCATAGCAATAAAAACTGTGATGTAGTTAATGAATCAGTATTATAGCAACACAGTGGAAGATTACTTGGACAAGATGATGTTTCCAACATAATGGATGATTCTTTTCTAAGTGAAACAACATGTTTATACAAAGATTTACATTTTCTGGTTCCTCTTAACTTATTCAAAGTAATCTGATCAATCTGGGAATAAAAATTGGAAAGTTCATCTGATTTCCATTTCAATTTTCTCTCCCAAAGATTTCCTTCCTCATCCTGCTCAGTGTCAGAGTGATCATTTGGGTTATCAAATAAGAAGAGATACTCTTGATCCAGTACAGATATCGCAGTATGGAGCCGAGATTTTTGTAACTGAAGTAGAGTTTCAATGAAAGTTCCTCTAGAAAAAAAAACTTGACTCACTTTTCTTCTAGTTTCCTTATTTTTTTTTCCAGGACAGAAAATTGGAGGTGATCTGGACTGTCCCTGTTGGGTGCGGAGCCATCGTTCTATTATGAGTGGCACAAAATCCTCTTGGTACTCATTATGATCAAAGACATAATATCGAAATGCCTGGTTTTTGAAGGCATAGCAATAGTGCTTTGTCAGATGAGAGATAACCAATTGATTCCATTCTATGTCATCATTCATAGAAAAGCATAGTCGAGGTATTCCAACTGCTTTAGCATCATTATGACAAATATGATGAAAAACAAGTGGAATTGTTTTTTGCCGCCCAGAGGGAAATAACTGCAGTTCCTCCATGGTTTCAGTTGCTTCGGATATTGTTGGAAGGGAAGTAGAAGGTAAAGGATTGACAAGAGAAGAGATTTCAGAAGCAGTCGGAGAAGATGGATAAGTATCTCCTTTCTTGCATTTCCCAAGGATAAGCTTTATAAAATCAATTATAGAAGCTGTTGAGGTAGCCTCGGAGTTGGGAACACCTATTTCAGCAAGAATGTTATTGAATGCCCTAGAGCTTTTGAAACCTGTTGTTGTTATTAAAGTAGAATCTAAAATTTTACATTAGTGAAAAAATTATAGCCTATCAAATAGGAAACTTACATGAAGACATTGTTTGTGGTAATTGAAAATATGTACAAATCAGGGGAAATGGGGGAAAAGAGGGGATAAGTACACCTTATATATCAAATTTTAACATTTTCCCCTTGTTAATAACTTTGAAAGGGCATAATAATTTTTTTTTCCTTTGTGTACTTGTGAACCTAAAAACATTTTTTAATCAAACTAAGAAAATCAAACATTTTATTAAAATTACATGTAATTACAAGATGATTATGAAGATATTTTTACCCATCTAGATGCTGCTCTCAGGAACAGCCAAGCTAAAAGTATTTCAAATTCAGTCTCAAAGAATCACAGTTGAAAATGAAAATAGCTTACTCAGCCAAGTACAGTTTTTTTGATTGAATCTAAAATTTTAAATTATTGAGTAATAATATTGGTAAAGATTCTTGGAAAATTACCCACTCGTGTAATGTTTTCTTCTATTGTAGAGGCAACAATATATCTGTAAACATGGACCTCTTTAGTTTGACCTATCCTGAAAACTCTGTCAATGGCTTGTTTCTCCATCAAAGGGTTCCAGTAAGGTTCCTAAAAATAAAAGTTAGATTAATCATAATTTGAGAAATTGAAATCTTACAATTAAGAAAACATGTGATGCCATTGTCAGATTAAGACCTTCTCCTCCAGCCTTCAAAGACACCAAAAGAACACCAGAATCAATGGTAGAGAATGACTGGAGGACAATTTCCCGTGCACTCATGTCAAGTGAACCATCAAATCTGAGATTTCGGATATTGTACTCAGAAAGAGCAAATTAAATTCTATTATTTTGAAGGTTAGTTTTAATATTTTTTCATTGAAAAAAAAACTTAAAATTTGAGTGTGTCAGTCCACTCAGAGAAAATGACACATTTCATTTCTTTTTCAATAGAGTATAATTTGAGAAGGAAGTTGACCAGGTGGACAAATTTGGACTCTCCTTCCAGTCCATTTCTTCCACCACAGATATTTCTGAATTGTGTGGGAACTGAGGGTGATTGCAGAAACGTCGCAATGCTGATAGAGCCACTAATCCAGAGGGATCTTTAGCAGGTAAGCTGTTTTCATCCATGTTGAGCTGCTTGAATAAGGTATTATTCCGCATGATGTACATTTCTGAAAGTTGACCTGTCAAATTGATAATGAAGTTTTGATATTTCACTCTATTTATGAAGTTAACATCCCCCTGATCCAGACATATAGAATTCTTTGTTCTTTGAATTATTATTTCCCCTAAGACGTTTTGAATAATCTTTTTGACATCGGTAAATTGGACTTTCTTTGCTGGAGTTCCAACATATTTATTCCATCCTTCAGAGGTTGATAGTGGCTCAAGAAGTTAAAATTGAAAGATGAAAAATAAATCTTGGACTTTGTTCTGGATGGGAGTTCCAGTTAGACTAAGACGGCGAGATGTCTTTAGTGCAGTAACAGATATGGAGGACTTTGAAGATGGATCACGTATCTGACTATAGGAAAATGAATCAAATTTATTAAATCAATAGTGATTAAAAACTTACTGTGCTTCATCCAGAATCACACAAAACCATTGAACATGGAACAAACCTTTCTTTTCTAAACTTCCTAAATCATTTATCATAATATGATATGATATTAAGACAATGTCAGCCTCATAAAAGCTTATGAAATTTTCACTTCTGCCCTTTCCATGATGAATAATCACTTTTGTCAGGCTAAGGTCAAGTACAAGGACGTGAACTAGCTTGAATAGTCAGTTGTCTAGAAGATTTTAATGGTCCTATATGAATACTGTAGTTCTAATCCACTAAGTTGTAAAATATAATCAAATATAAAGGTCTCAGTAATATAATTCTCACTATTCTTATATATGGCTTACAATCTTTATAGTTGGTAGAAAAATAGATTATATAAATTCAGATACTATTCAAAAGTCTTATAAAAGTACTAATTGATATGTATTGTAATTGATTTGGTTATATTGGTTAAATTGTAATGATAAAGAATGAAGAAATACAACCCAAAAACCTCCTCCTTTTATACACAATGAGTTCCCCAATGATTCCCTTGATGTACCACCCAATACACAGTTAATAACGCCTCTAAACAACTAATAGACATTCCCATCAACATTCCCAGTAACCCATGACATAATTAGAAGAGTAACAACCGCCAAAATCCTGAAATAATAAGGGAAATCCATCAAAATTAAAGAAAAAGACAAAAAGAGAGTATATGCGTATAAAACAATAATATTAAAGACTAAAGGAGACTTTTTAAGGTTAATAATAGCTTAATAATAAGGGGGATTGACTGTAGAAATAATGGGGCTAATCCTGACATTATACTACGTGAAATTCCCATTCAAAAATAACCAAAATTGACTGAGAAACCACCCAAAAACTTAAAAAAGAGCGTGAGATGTGGGGTAACTACATGCAGTTCTTGGCAGGCTCTTGCACGGGTAAATCCTTGACTAAAATTAGGCGAATTTAAGCGTGGTGATGAAATAAAGTGCCAAGAGTGAGGTTATTAATGAAATTAGTGCATATAAACAAGGTCAATGCATTATTAATTAAGCTAGGACACTAAATAAGCGCCTGTCGCCTATTTTAGTGTGTTTCCCCACAGTGGGCGTAGAATGTGGGGTAATTATAGTGTGAAAAAGCTAACTTTGCTAAAAATGAAGCTATTCACACGGGAAAAAAGCAGGCAGTATGTGGCCAGTACACAGAAGCCATTTCTGGCATAAAAAACACCAAATTTGAAAAGTGTTATTTTTATGCATTTAAATAGCCAAATCAATTGTTCTAAATGAGCCCAATTGATCTGTCAAAGCACAATTTTGATATTCTCAATTTTATAGCGCATATAGTCAACTTTTAAGTGAAATAAAGCGCATTTCTTGTTTTTTGCATAAAACAATGAATATAACAGCTTTAAGTGTACTTAAAAATTATGTAGCCTTATACTTAAGGTTCTTAAGATTACCCTAACATATTCCAACTTAATATTAAGTACATAAGACCTATAAAAGGTGGATATATGCGTGTATATAAGGTGTTATAATGGCATTTTTTGTGTATTATCATAATTTTACTTATGTATACTATTTGTGTACTCTTATTTATTATTCCCATGTATAGTTCATGTGTTTAACATAACTTATAATTACTTTTTACTCAGTCCTGGAGATATACAGGCTGACACTCGCCCACCCAAAAAAAACAATATAAAAAATGATAAGTTATACATTTTATTTTATTAATTTGTAATTTTCAGGTATTCAGAATAAATCTGTAGCATTAAAGATTCAACTTTAAAGAAATAAAACATAATAAAATATTATGAGTACTGGTTTTTTTAACCCCTCAGCTGGTTGAACAGAAATTTATTTCTGTTTAAATTTTTTAAGAAGGGTGGATAAATTAGAAATTTCTTTTTCAGGTATCCATCTATCAAATTCATTTGATTTCCCTTTAAATCTTAGTAAATACTCAGTTCCTTTTTCTTTAGTAAGGATTCTTTTCTTGAGTACTTTTTCAATCCCTGCTTTTTCCACAATTTCTTCAGGTTGCTTTTTAGGCCTTCCCCTTCTTTTTGGAAATAAGTCAGGATCATTTGCATGGTAAGGTTTCAATAATGAGATAGGGAAAACTGGATGTTTCCTGTCATATGGAGCATATAATATGACTTCCACTGCATTATTCCCAAACATTTTATTTACTACAAAAGGTCCTACAAAGGGATCCTTTAATTTAACATTACCTTGTAAGTTAAAATGTAGTGTTGATATGAGGACTTCATCTCCCTTTTTAAATTCAAATTCTTTATGAGATTTGTCCCACCTTTTCTTTTCATATTCAAATGCTTTTTGGATGCATTCTTCTGCATGCTTTCTACACATTTGTTGCATATGAATAAAGGATTTAGTGCCAGGGTGTATATCCAACCTTGGTAGTTTATTTAAAAGATTTACTGGGGTATTTGGTACATATCCCAGCCAGAGTTCAAATGGTTTCTTCTCTGTTACAGAATGAGTTGTGCTGTTATAAGCAAATTCAAGGCCAGGAATTAATGTTACCCAGTCATGTGTAAATTTCTCATTGTCTTTGTATTTTAATCCAAAGGCACAATATCTTCTGATCATGTCTTCTAGAGTTTGTATCATCCTCTCAGCCAGCCCATCAGTTTGTGGATGGTGTGCTGTAGACAATTTTAATTGACAACCTGATACTTCCATCAAAGATGTCCAGAACTCTGAAGTAAATTTAGGATCTCTGTCAGAGATTATGGCTTTGGGGAACCCAGCAGTATTCATCATCTGAGTCCACCATAGTAATGCCAAGTCTTTTGCAGATACCTCTTTATGGGTAGGGATAAACTTATACATTTTTGTTAATCTATCCACTATTACCCAGCAAGAATTGAAACTTTCTTTTCCTGCTAATGGCAAGCCAGTTACAAAATCCATGTTTATAATTTCCCATGGAGCTTTTGGCTGCTCTATTTGTTGTAACAACCCAGCTCTCTTCCCAGTTAATCTTTTAGATTTCTGACAAGAGTCACATGTTTCAATGTATTTTTGTACATCCTCTTTCATGTTTATCCACCAGGCTGTATTTTTAACTCTGGTTAATGTTTTGTTAAAGTCAAAATGACCAGCTAAGATGTCATCATGACAAGTACTCAACATTAACTCTTTCATAGAAGGTGGTATTACTATTACATTGCTTAACTTTTTCCTGTAATATATATATCCATCTTCAATTGATAGTTTACCTTTTTCCAACGCATTTTTATACTTTGGAGGCAAGGTTTTAATTAATGCACTCATGCAGGCATTTGTTGGATCATTAAGAATGGTAGATAGTTTAGACAAATCTGTATCAGATGAATAATTTTCCAATATAGTTTGCAGAAACTCTTCTTCTAAATCCACTATATAAATCCCAAATATATGTATAACCTCCTTTTCAAGCACATAAGCTGGGTTTTCAGCATCATTTGGCAAAGGACTTCTGGATAACAAATCCAAATTTGAATGCAATGTTCCTGCTCTGTGAGTGATTGTCATTCTTCCTCTGTACTCTTGTACAGCTAGTTGCCATCTAAACATGTGCCTATTAGGTGTTTTCATTTTTAGTAATGATTTTACTGCACTGCAATCTGTTATAAGTTCAAACTTCTGGTCTTCCAGATAGTAATGAAGTTTCTCCAAAGCCCACACCACGGCTAAACATTCTAGCTGTGTGGCACCATACCTTAATTCTGTTTTTCTTAAGGTTCTGGATATATAACAGATAACTACTTCAGATAATTTTCCATTTATTATCTGTTTTTGCTGTAAAGCAGCACCCAAACCTATGAAACTTGCATCAGTGTACAAGATAAAAGGTAGGGTGAAATCTGGAAGTCCCAATATTGGAGCTGACATTAAACATTCCTTTAATTTATTAAAGGCGTGTTGTCTTTCATTATTCCAAATGAAAGCTTCATTCTTCCTGATTAATGTTGTTAAAGGGGCTGCAATGGATTGGTAATTTTTAATATATTGTCTATAATATCCACACATACCCAAAAAACTTTGAACCTCTTTTACATTTTTAGGTATCCCAATGTTTTTAATTGCTGCCACTTTATTCTGGTCAACACAAATTTGCAATCCAGATACAACATGTCCAAGTACTTTCAAGGATTGAAATCCAAACTTACATTTCTTTAATGCAATAGTCATATTAATTTCATCCATTTTTTGAAAGACTCTTTTCAGGTGATTTAAATGTTCATCATATGTCTTTGAAAACACTATGATGTCATCAATATAGACCAATAACCATCCTTCAACCATTTCCTGATGAAAAACACTATCCATCAATTTTTGGAAGACTGAAGGGGCATTCTTTGGGCCAAATGGCATTCTCACATACTTATATATACCCATATGTGTGGTTATTAATAAGTAATTTTGAGAATTTCTTTCCACAGGAATCTGGTGGTAACCCTTGTTCCCATCCAGACAGGAAATATATTTTGCTCCTTGTAAGGTAGCATGGATAGAAGCTATCCTTGGTAGAGGGTAAATATCATCTACTGTATATGTATTCAGAGCTCTATAATCACCGCATAATCTTGCCTTATCTTTTTCATAAGAGATTAATACTGGTGAAATGACACAATACTTAGGTGTTGTGTCCACTTTTTCAACAATACCCATTTCCAACAACAATTTTATATTGTCTTCAATATCTTTCCTTTTTGCAGGAGATGCTGGGTAAGGTTTCTTTTTTAAGCTGCCAGGAATATTATCCAGATCACAGCTTAGAGAGATTTTCATCTCATGGTCTTTGACCAATCCTAGTTCATTTGATCCATGAGCAAATGCCATAGGATATGATTTAATCAATCTCAAAATGTCTTCTTGTTCAATTTTTGAGAGTTGAGGACTGAAAGAGGCCTTTTGGATTTCATTTTCCAATTCACCCACTTCATTGGTGGCTCTTCCACCTTGCAATTGTTCTTCTCTAGGAGAAATGGCATATACTGAATTTTCAGAACATATTTTGAATTTCCTTTTACCATTCACCCCTATGGTGAAACAACTGTTTGCAGGATCTAGTTTAATGCCAAATTTTGTCAATAAATCATTGCCAATAATAAACCAATCACTACAATTATTATTATCCATTACTACAAATTCACAAACTGCTCTAACATATCCATTATTATATTTAAAGAATACAGCAGTTTTGTATTTGCCAATTGGATTTAATACTGAACCAAAACCCCTCCAGTTCTTTGTCTGAACAGGTTCTAGTTTTTCCTGGTACTTACTATCAAGTTTCATTAATGCATTAAGTGAAACTACACTACCTGCAGCCCCAGTGTCAAGAATGGCATTCATTTCTTTTCCACATATGATAATAGGTTCTCTGATAGGTGTTATTTTGTAAGTGTCATGAGATACATCTTTAATTATTTCAGCTTCCTCTATGGAAGTTAAAGATGTGTCTTTATGAGGTATAGCATCATTCAGGAACATTATATCCTGTTCTAATACAAATATCTCATTTTCATCATCACTGTAAGATATGTTACTCTTGCAATCCTCACTGGATTCCACATTCTCATCTTCATGATTACTAGGTTCAGAATTCTGTGAGGTTTCAATAACATTTATTCTTTTCTTACACGTGTGACCTTTAACCCAAGGTTCATTACATTTGTAACAAGTGTTATTTTCTTGTCTCTTAGGGACAAGGGGAGCTGAAGGTTTTTTCTTTTCCACTGGTAACTTACTTGTAGTAGGTTTTACCACGTCAACACTTTGTCTGTAATTACTATACTTGGTTTCATACTTGTGGTTTAATAATATCTCATTGCATATATTAATGAGTCCAGAGGTTTCTCTGACAGTCTCAGTTCTAGCTACAATAATGTCTCTAACTGATATAGGCAACTTGTATATTATTTTTTCTTTCCACTCTTCATAATCCATTTTTGGATCCATAGCTTTCATGATTTTTATTAAATTCATTAAGAAGACCATGGGTTTATCTCCAGCATTTGGATTATATCTGGCCCTTTCATACAGTCTTTGTTGAGTGATTCTAAATTTTGGGCCACCAAATTGCCTTTCAATTAGTGCCTTCCATTCATTCCAGGAGTAATTAATTCCCTCACTCAATACAGATTCAAACCATAATAAGGCCACATCTGTAAATAAAGATATTAACTTTGAAGTAATTTCTTCATCAGGTAATTTATATGAAAATTTTAAGTTATCAATTCTTTGTATGAATTGTTGCCAATCAGATTTTGAATCCCCGTCAAAAGAAGGGTACTGATCTAACTTAGGCCAGTTCTTTTGGCTAGTTTTAGCTTCCCTAACCTGAGGAATATTGAGTAATTCACTCACTTTAGAAAGATGATCATTAATTTCATCTTTTACTGATTTTATATTCTCAGAGCCCATGACACTATGTTCATGTTCCATCATTGGTTTATCATCAGAGTGTTTCATAAAAACTGGTACTCTTTCTACATAAGAGGTATTATCCTTTATTGTTTCAGTATTTTTCAAAATGTTGGCTACCTCAATTTCTACTCTTTGTAACCTATCTTTTATTACAGGTACATGAGTTAAAGTATCATTTACATTTGAAAAAGACAATTTTACACGTCCCTCTATGGTGGCCATAATATTCTGAGAATGTTCTAATTTAATTTCTAAATTTTTAATCTCAGAATTTAATCTTTTGTTTTCATTGATCAATTCATTATTTGAATTCTCAATAATTTTTAACTTATTGGCTGTTGTACTCAATGATTGTGTGATGTTTAATAATACACTTTCTGTATTATTGTTGGACTCTCTAGAGAATTCTTCCAATTTTTCAATTCTTAATAATAATTTACTAATTATTTTTGATTCCATTGGATTTTCTTTCAGAAAATATTCAATTTTGTCTGTTTCCAATTCAGAAGATTCATCATCAGGGTCAATTTTTAATTCATTTGATTCCATTTTTATATTAATAGTATTTTCCTGGTGATCAATAAAACTATGTACATTGTCCTCATGTAATGACAAGTCTAACATGTTATTTTCAAATGAATAATTTTTTAAATCCTTATCAATTATATCCAATAACTCTCTATCAATTTCATTACCTATAAGTAATTCATTGTTAGGATTATATAATTGATCTTAAGAAGATGGATGACTTACCACGGTCTTATTCCATTTCCCCTGCCTCTCCTTGGCTTTCCCCTGTAAGGGTGACTGATGGATCCCTGTTGAGGAGGACTGTTGTAGTTTTGGGCATACCAATCCCACTTCCATTTGCTTACAGTTATCCTTTGGTCCTCTTCTGGGACTGGAGGTGTTGCTGTGGTATTTGGTGCCACTGGTTGTTGATGAGACCTTATATCCACTAGAGCCTGGTTGACTTCTATAAAGCCCTGTGCCACCCTTTTCTCCAGATTGTTGATCTGGTCTAACATATTGTTTACTCTTATTGTTAGTGTATTCAGTAGGGTTGAGAGGGAGTGAATTTGCTCTTGTAAGGTGTTTTTGGACTTCTTTATTGACATTTGTTTTAAGAGCTTTTCCTTTTCCTCCATGGACATTGGTGGGGTGTTGTTTATTGTTACTGGTGATTCTTGACCCTCCATTTGGATGTCCTGTAACAGGTTTTTCAGCTCTAGTTCTTAAGTTATAAGGTTTTGCCTTATTACTTACAATGTCATTGTTGTCACACATTTTTACGTGGAATTTTAGAGAATTGAAAGTTTAGATTTGAAAAACTTCAAAAAATGAGTTTATTCAGTATTTATTATTACCACTGAAGACAATTTTATTGCTTACTTATTGGTATTAACTGAATTTTTAAGTGCCAAAAGTCAAATATGCTTTTTTATGTGGTCACTTGATTTAACTGGTCTACAATATGTAGCCGTGTATTTATATTTAAAAAAGAAAATTTGTTAGTAAGATTCTTTCTAAATATTAAATGAATTTTACAAACCAATAAAAAGGGATTAAGAGTCCTGTAAAAAGAAAACAATTAATCAGTTTAATTGGTTATTATCTGCAAAGATCACAAATTTAATTTGTCTATTGACAGACTCCCACTAAGAACAATTATATGTTAAATTAGTGGTAAAAATTGATGATTCAATATCACAATTTTATTATATAACAGGGCTTCTTTTTCTGAAATAACTATATAAGTGACCCCAACCTGTTGTAATTATCCAAATATTTCTATAGGGATATTATTTACGTGCACCTTCTTTTGAAAATTTCACTTACAGGATTATAACAGAGTTCTTGAGGAAAGGTCCCCAATTGTCAGGCTAAGGTCAAGTACAAGGACGTGAACTAGCTTGAATAGTCAGTTGTCTAGAAGATTTTAATGGTCCTATATGAATACTGTAGTTCTCATCCACTAAGTTGTAAAATATAATCAAATATAAAGGTCTCAGTAATATAATTCTCACTATTCTTATATATGGCTTACAATCTTTATAGTTGGTAGAAAAATAGATTATATAAATTCAGATACTATTCAAAAGTCTTATAAAAGTACTAATTGATATGTATTGTAATTGATTTGGTTATATTGGTTAAATTGTAATGATAAAGAATGAAGAAATACAACCCAAAAACCTCCTCCTTTTATACACAATGAGTTCCCCAATGATTCCCTTGATGTACCACCCAATACACAGTTAATAACGCCTCTAAACAACTAATAGACATTCCCTATCAACATTCCCAGTAACCCATGACATAATTAGAAGAGTAACAACCGCCAAAATCCTGAAATAATAAGGGAAATCCATCAAAATTAAAGAAAAAGACAAAAAGAGAGTATATGCGTATAAAACAATAATATTAAAGACTAAAGGAGACTTTTTAAGGTTAATAATAGCTTAATAATAAGGGGGATTGACTGTAGAAATAATGGGGCTAATCCTGACATTATACTACGTGAAATTCCCATTCAAAAATAACCAAAATTGACTGAGAAACCACCCAAAAACTTAAAAAAGAGCGTGAGATGTGGGGTAACTACATGCAGTTCTTGGCAGGCTCTTGCACGGGTAAATCCTTGACTAAAATTAGGCGAATTTAAGCGTGGTGATGAAATAAAGTGCCAAGAGTGAGGTTATTAATGAAATTAGTGCATATAAACAAGGTCAATGCATTATTAATTAAGCTAGGACACTAAATAAGCGCCTGTCGCCTATTTTAGTGTGTTTCCCCACAATGGGCGTAGAATGTGGGGTAATTATAGTGTGAAAAAGCTAACTTTGCTAAAAATGAAGCTATTCACACGGGAAAAAAGCAGGCAGTATGTGGCCAGTACACAGAAGCCATTTCTGGCATAAAAAACACCAAATTTGAAAAGTGTTATTTTTATGCATTTAAATAGCCAAATCAATTGTTCTAAATGAGCCCAATTGATCTGTCAAAGCGCAATTTTGATATTCTCAATTTTATAGCGCATATAGTCAACTTTTAAGTGAAATAAAGCGCATTTCTTGTTTTTTGCATAAAACAATGAATATAACAGCTTTAAGTGTACTTAAAAATTATGTAGCTTTATACTTAAGGTTCTTAAGATTACCCTAACATATTCCAACTTAATATTAAGTACATAAGACCTATAAAAGGTGGATATATGCGTGTATATAAGGTGTTATAATGGCATTTTTTGTGTATTATCATAATTTTACTTATGTATACTATTTGTGTACTCTTATTTATTATTCCCATGTATAGTTCATGTGTTTAACATAACTTATAATTACTTTTTACTCAGTCCTGGAGATATACAGGCTGACAACTTTAATCATCAAATCAGGATCAGTATGTTGTAAAATTTCGTGTTCCCATTGTTTCAATAAAGTTGAGGGTACCACTATGAGTGTTGCCTTCACCTTCTTTGTGCTTGATGAAGGGTTTTGAAGACGTAAAAATTCAGCAGCTTCATTTAAAGTACTAACAATCAGAGCAATTGTTGACACTGTCTTCCCAAGGCCCATGTCATCTGCTAATAGAATTGATTTTGGAAGTGTGTTGGTAACTCTTCCACTCAATTCACTTTCCCAAGTCAAATCTCCACAGCACCTCCATAAATATGTTTCAGTACGCCTTTCCTGAAGTAGCATAAATGCAAGAGCCTGGCTTTGATGGGGTAAAAGGCGTGTTTTCAAATTTTGGGGTTGAGCCATAGAAGCTGGGTGACTGAATTTGATGGAGAGGAGTTCCTGTATGTGAATGAGTGAACAGTCAAGCTGAGTTGAAAACGGATATTGAACTTCACAGCCCAAGTGAAGAGAGGGTGTATAGTTTGTTGGTTCAGAAATATCCTCTTTGATAGGAAGAAGGAATGTGTAGAGGGAAGAAATATGTGCTGGTAAACAGAAAAGTAATATATTGATTGTTGAAGGAAGGGTGAGATCTAGGTGAGGAACAAGAAGAGTCTCAATGAGTAGAAGAGGTGTTTCTTGACCAGGCGTCCAACCACCAACTGGAGCTATAGTTGTTGAGGAGGATGGTTTTCCAAGAAGAGTGTAGAGCACCTTTTCATGTGTAGAGATAAGATTTCCCACACAAAACTTTGGCTTCTGTGAAAATATTTTGATAATATTTTCAGTTTTAGATAAATAAATAGAAACATGCTGTTTCTGAACTGAAGCTGTATTGTGACTAGTTGTGGTGTAGGACCTCAAGATGCCAATACAAATGGGTTTGATAGTAGAAACATCCATGATGGTAAAGAAATAAAAGATGGGACAATTTTTTGAGGAAGCAGAGCCCTATATATAGGACTTGATATTTTGGGAACAAAGGGACTTTTTTGTTTGGAAGTGTTTTAATTTAATTCAGAAGTATAAAGGGCTAAATTAATAATGTAAATCCTTCAATTATATATAAAAACTACATGTACTACATAATAAATCTTCATTTTTAAATAGTAAAAACTTTCAAGGAACTTTATTTTTAATTTTTTGGAGGTGCATTTAATAAATTAAATTCATATTTTGTAAAAAAAGGTCATCAAATATAGTTTGAGAGATCAATAATTAAATAATACTGATTTTCCTACATTTACTTTAGCTTACAGCTGCTTACATAAATTAATAATGATTATATTTTTTCATATTTCACTTGAATAATCATCTTGCAACATTCTAAGAACCTGTTTCCTAGACATGGTTTTAGATTTGAAGGCTAGATGTGTTCAGTGTATAGAATAATATCACAATATATTTTAGTACATTTGATTAAATTTTACCTTATGAAATAGCTTATTAAAATTCAAAAACAGCTTTTAATTTCCCAATGAAATTTTACAGAATTTATATGTACCTTGATATCGGGAATCTTGAAAATTGCTATCTTCAACACCAAAAAATTATACAAAAAATTTGACATAAAAAATTTAATTTTATAAAAACCAAAAAAAAAATTTTATTATTTTATATTTTAAGAACAGTATATTATTAATTTTACCTCCATTACCTCTGACTTACCCCTTTGAATCACTTATTTTAAACCTTTGAAGCCCCCCTTTAGCCCCTCTGTCACCCCCAGTGGGGCCCCCCTGGGGCTGACTGGGGGTGAAAAAGGGGCTTAAAAAGTGCCAGGAAAGGCTGCGCAAAGGTGTTCCTCTCTAGTAAAATTCTGTTAAACCCCTCATAAAAACCTTTCTTAATTCCATAAACTTAAAATCCATAACCTTATATAAATATTATGTTTAATCTCTGCTTACTTTTTTTCTCTCTCTCCATGTTGCCAGTCACAAATTTATATATATGTTATTTCCCATCAAATATGTAGTAAAATGTAGTTAAAAAAATAAAATCTTTGTTGATTTAGTCCTATGAAACTCCCCAATTACTCACTTTTCACATTGAAAAAAGAATTACCTATATACTTATTCCAAAGTCATCACCTGTCCCAGTTCCCTTATTCATGGTTTGATGGACCATAATATTTAAATTATGGTGCATTGAACCTTTTTTTAAACTCACATTCTCTGATCCCATGAAAAAAAATCCCACAATTATTTTTATTTTTATGGGACCACAGTATTTTAACTCACGTATTTTTGCTATATTAATCAAAAATTCAATTTCTTATGGCTCATTTTGGAGCCAGGATTGGTGCCTGCTACTTAGTCACGTGCAGCAAAGTATTGCTGCGACACTTTGCTGCATGTGACCAGCAGCTAGCCACCAAAGGCTGGGTCAAATGAACCATATCTGTTTTATGATATGGTCCATTTGACCTGGCCATGTAAACCATTACTTGTCACGTGCAGCAAAGTATTGCTGCGATACTTTGCTGCACGTGACCTAGAGGTGAGAAGAGAAAAAAAAGGGAAATAGCTAGATAGACCAGATATTCTGGCTCATCTAGCTATAGTGTGAGAAAAAGAAATGACCATATGAAAAAAAGTATCAGTGATACCTTTTTTCATATGGCTAAAAAATGAAAATAAAAAATAATAAAAAATTTAAATGTGCCATTAGGCAAAATAAATAATAATATAGAAAAATTGAGAGTTAATAAAAATTTAAAGAAAAATTAAATTAAATTAAGTATATGTTAATTTATAGTAAGCTCAAATTAATCACCAAAAAATCAAAAACACCACAAAGAAAAAACAAAATCAGGCGGGCTGTGAAATAACATGGCTGTGCTATGCACATATGAGTTCAATTTAATTTTTATAATATTATATTTCAATTTAAATTAATATATATAAATTTGTGCATAAATTAAAATGTATTGTATTCAACTTCAATGTGAATAATGAATATGAGATGACCTTCACATTGAGATTCATGCGCAATTACATCTGCAGCTGCTTCTTTCTTCCTTTAACCACAATCAGGCTCAACTCTCTCAACTCATTCAGATATTATGCCTTCCCAGACTTCAACCCCTAGCCAAGCCCCTCCAAGCTCTCCCTCTGTGGCTGAAGAATCAGCATTGCCTGTACCTGCTACAGCACAAGTTTCTACTCAAGATAAAGATAATGCTGGAACAGGCAAGTCTAAATATTTGTGTAATTTTTACCTCTTGAGTTCTTTTTTTTTACTTTGGTCTCTTCTTGTATCAATTAGAGTCTGGAAAGTTTTCTAAGTCCATGGATATATCTAGCCCTCTCTCCTCTATAAAAGATTCTCAAGAATCAGGTGGAGGCTCTGGTGAGTTTTTTGTATCATTATTAGTTTTATTTTGAGCTAACAAGCTCTAATTCAGATGGTGCTTCAGATCACGCTCACGAAATGGAAGACTTTGAAGAGCACGAGGACAGAATTTTGAAGGATGAAGTCATTCAAATCTCAAAGGATAATTTCCTCACATCTGTATCTGAGTTTCAAGCATCAGTGGAGAAACTTTCTGGCAAGAAGATTCTTTCAGGCGAAATCAAGCAAAAGGTTCAAGAGCTTCTACTTGCATGTGAAAAATACAAAAAAAGTATGTATTCTAGTTTTAATTATTTTTCAAATAACTAATTTCTTCAATTTTAGCTGTTGCTAGTGGAAAACGGCTTCCAAAAAATGATCAAATTGTCATCATTGATCTCACGAACGAGCCTGAAAGAAGGGCTTCAATTAGAAAATAGACCATTAAAGTTTCCAGCCATCCTGCTCTATCTGACTCAGAGGATGACTCCCAGCCTCACTCAAAGCTACGTTCACTATACAAAAAGGATGCACCCAAGAGGCAAAGGTTATCAGCTAATCTAGATTCTTCACTACAACAAGCCTCAACCTCCAAGATACCTCCTCCCCCAGAGGAAACTTCATCAGCTCCCTGTATCCCCAATCCTTCTGTCTCTATTCCTGAACCTGCTAAAAATATTGAATCTCCATCACTCCCTTCAAAGAAACCTGCTGGTTCTAAAGCATCTGTTACCAAATCTATCATCCAATTAACCCCTTCTAAACCTCCTCCTGCTAAATCTCCCACTGCTACATCTCCCCCTGCTCCATCTCCCCCTTTTCAATCTCCTGCTCAGTCCCCCTCAACTCAAACTCCTGTTAATGCTCCAGCTGAAAAATCTATCCCTGATTAATCCTCAAGACCCTTATCTGCTTCAACTTCATTGCAACTGGCTGGCCCTCCAGAATCTTCTTCAACTTCAAAAGAACAAAGTTCTATCCCTGATTCCTCTACATCTTTCACTCCCCAACCCACTTCAGATCCCATTGCCTCATCTTCAACTGCCGTTCCTTCCACTGCCCCAGCTTCTACATCCAATCCAGATAATGAGGCATCATCATCTACTGCTAAATCAAATTACCGCTTTGTCTTGGCCCAGAATAGAGAATCTGTGGAAAAATTTGTTCCACATTTTCAGGTAGAATGGATTGAGATGCCTGGAGGAAAATGGCATTAAATTCTTACAGTATATTGGAGTATCATCACTCTATCAAGGTTGATTCCTATAGTGAAATGAATAATTTAAAAAACTGTGCATGGCAGCAAGAAAGCTGCTCTATAGGGAAATGGCTTCAGTAGGTTTTGACTTTAGGTATGTTATTTCATATTTTCATCTGAATTATAATAGCAGTGGTTGACATTTTTTACAGCACCTTCTTACCTCCTTCCCTCAGAATCTGAACTATGGTATCGACGTGACATCTTCCATACAGGCTTTATCAACAGTAAATTCAAGAATTCAACCTACTTATTTACTGCTCTTCTACAGCTAAATGAGCCATCCAAGGGTCAGAAGAATTCTTGGGCTCATCTTATAATGGAAGCAATCAGTTTATCCGGACCCCGATTGAATTCTTCAAGAGAAACTTTTCAGACTGGCAGCACTGAAGATAGTGTCCTAGATGCTATCTCATACTTGGAGAGCTTGAAGATACAGAAAGATGTCAACAATGAAGAGAAATAAGATGCACTGCCAACTAGTAAGAAGGTTTCTATTGGACATCTCACTCCTCTTCATGACTGAATCCTTGTTATGCTTCAATGTTTGACTATGTTGAAGAGATACTCCAAAAAACCTGACTTTTTGTTGGAAGAAAAAACAGAGGATACTTTGGTTAAATCAAAAACAAACACAGAACTTCAGTCAGAAAACCAGGATAAAAACTATTCTTATCTAGCTTCTTTCTTAGCTGGTGGGGTAAGAGGTTTGTTTTTGTGCAAGGATGATATCAGGAAGGCAAGATATGTTTTTTGTGCTGAGCTAATTGAGGTCACCAATTGGCTCAAGAAGAGTCACAAAAACAGGGATAGAGTCAAGTGGCCCAGGACACATAAATACATTGTTGATATTATTTTTACCTGTCTGGGTTCTGAAAATTTTTTCAATAAGTTTAGTATGAGTATTGAAGACATTTCAATGGCTATTGTTTTAGATTTTTTAGAGCAATGGTCTGTAGATACTAAAAACCAGGAACTTCCATGGATTGGAAAGGGGGGAAAAAAAGATCAGCCTCCTAGTATAAGCTTGTAAATAAACTGCTTTATTTTTTTAAATAAATATGATCTGATTATCTTTTTCATGTTTGCTTGTGTGAATCTAAAATTTTTTCCATCTTAATATATTTTATAAAAAGATCAATTGATGTCTATGAATTACTAATTTCCATTTCCATGGAAGAGTGAAATATATTTTACAAATTAATAATATTGAGTAAAAGCTCATATTTTTGACCAGAAAGAATCAATTGCAATTTTTTTTACCTAATGGCTATCTTATTATTGATTTTTTAAAATTCTTACTATAAATTTATTTCTTCTTGTCAGATATAATGAATAATGCATATTATAATTATTTTGTTCTAAGAAGGTTCTATGATATTTCAAAACTTGCCTTATTTCCTAATAACAACCACATTCAACATCTACCTTCAAGAGTATCAAATCTTTTTTTTTACTAAGCCAAGTTATCCTCAAAAATGGACATCAGTACAGATGGTAATTATTTTTCATGTTTGTGATCTAAACTCTTGTACTCACAGGAAAAAAAGTTCCAATGGTTGATTCTCCAAAAGATAGTAGAGACAATTCCCCCCAACCCAACTCATCACATGCATCACCAAATAGACAAGAAGAGGAGAGTCCGGCACCCCCACCTGCTTCACCCTTGCATGAGAAATCACAAGGACCCAATCCTGAACCTGGAGAGAGTGAAAGAAGTAACCCTTCTGCAGGTAAATAGCTCTACCTTATAACAACATGATATTACATGTTTTATACTCACAATTTCATCAATATTTATTTTTTTCAAATCCATTTTGTGGTGGTTGTAGCAGGTAAGTAAATGGGAAATCTGAAATTTTCATTTGCTTATTTCAAAGGATTTTTATTTAACCAGACAAAGAAAAAAGGAACATCAAGGATTTTCTTCAAGGTTCATCTGGTGATGATGATGGTAAGTACAAATTCATATATTTATTGTTTCATTTTATATTTGTTAATTGAATTTACAGTGGAATAAGCTTTGGATCCACAGTCTTATATTCAATGGCATCAGCACAAAGAATCTATTGGTGACCAAATACCAAGTGAAATTGGGTTTATACTGGGTACAGTTACTACTGTTAATACCTAATTTTATCATAAAAAATTAGTACAATTATTATAAGGGTTCTTTTCCGCAATCACTGAGCTATTACGACCCACTTATGTGCTGCAGACCCAAATATTTTGTTTTTTTGAGATATACTAGAGTAAAAAACCCGTCCTAAGGCTTATACTAAATAATAAGTAATTATTAAGGAAAGACCCCCAATTGTCAGTGTGTGCTAGTATCTAAGTATGATTTAATAGTAAATATTAATGCTCCTTCTAATTATTGTTAAATTATTTAGTGATTAAACCTCAGGGGAAGCCTAATAAAATAGTTATTC
Organism: Hemileia vastatrix; assembly: GCA_030280995.1. Classification (NCBI taxonomy): domain Eukaryota; kingdom Fungi; phylum Basidiomycota; class Pucciniomycetes; order Pucciniales; family Zaghouaniaceae; genus Hemileia; species Hemileia vastatrix. The sequence continues at coordinate 816,978 of JASXTE010000006.1, forward strand.
TCAATTTAAACTCACAATACTTGGATTTTCATGCTTGCTAGTGGTGGAAAATAGAATAATAAAATATAGTTATAGCTTATATAAAAATAATATCAATTTAGAAATGCTTTATAATATATTTATATATGATAATATTTGTTGAATAGTGTTTTTTGATGTTTATTAAGTAAGTGATGTCCAATAACCCATCAAATCCTCCTTTACTTATACCAAAATCTACTGGAGTGCACAGACCTTCAATATAGATGATTTCACTGCTATCCCCAGAAATTAAAGCACTGTGAGGGCCCATCACCTCCCCATGGCTTCCACTTCAAGAATTTTTAACACCCAGATCTTCAGTAAGGACCCTCCATCACAATTAATGATACCACAGACCCATACCATAAATAGAATAAACAGATAAAAGCGGATACTATAAAGAAACAGGTAAAATAACTCATCCAAAGAGTATAAAATGAAACCCAAAGCATATAAAGGAACCAAATTAGCTGTCCAAGCTCCCAATAACATCTGCAAGAATCCATATTAACCCAGTGATGATATCCCAACCCATAAATCCGTGAAAATCCATCAAAGGAAGCAGATTAAGTTGTCCAAACTGGATATATGCATCTGAAATAGGTGTATATGCTTGTGTATGCGTTTTTAATCCACCGAATATGTCCATATGACCTAAAATAAGCAGAAAAATAAAGGTTATAGGCTATTAAGAGGTTAAAACCCACTTACAGACCTAAATATACATAATATAACTACATATTTCACTGAATATGAGGTTTATGTATACATATAAACTTATGTATGTCTATAATTACTTAATATCACTTAAGATAAGTATATTATGACTCCATTAACACCTTAATAAGTATTATTAGGCTATGGATAAGCTATTTGAACTACTATAAGTCATATAATAGTGTAATAATTATATATATATGTATTATAACCATATATATAAGTATTTTAATCTTATTTTTAAGCTATAATCTTAATGTAATTAAGTTTATCTTATTTTAAACATAAGAATTACTCAGTCCTGGAGATACCTAGGCTGACAGAATATGTCCAGTGCTATGTAGCAGCATGTGACTATTTCCAGAGGAACAAGATTATCCCAAAAACCACACCAATAACCCTGTTAAGCATAGCCAAGCAGCCATGGAAGGAAATCTCTTATGATAGTATAGTGGAGTTACCCAAGTCACAAGGAAAGAGTTCTATCCTCACAGTAGTTGACCACTGAACCAAGACAGCACACTTTGTTCTAACCACTACAAAGGTTACATCAGAAGGAATTTCAGACTTAATGGTGGCATATTTCTGGAAATTACATGTATTTCCTGAAAGTATAGTATCAGATAGGGGAAATACTTATAACTCTAAGCTTCTGAAATTAATGTATGATCAACTGAACATCAAACTTATTGTGGTCTTCCAACATTGGCAGGGGCCTTTGTTGTGTTGTTTGGCACTGTTTGTGCATGTCTTAATTGGCATCAGTTGAAGAATTGGGTGTTTTTCTGGTTTTATTCCGTGAATATTGGGACTGCAGGTATGTGTGTACTATCATTGGATAGCCCCGGTTTTTCTATATATTTCATGTCTTGATAATATTTTTTATATTCTAAGTTTTAAGAGGTCATTTCCTCATTTTTCAGTTACAAAAGATAGCTGTTTAATTTTGTTTTTTGTGTTTTACGGGTTAACCTTAAGTCTTAGGGTTAAGTGCTTAGTACCATTAGATAGGGCTAATTTAGCTCTATATTTGATGTCTCAATGTTGTTATAGCGTAATTTTGTGTTTTAAGGGTTTTAGTAGTTGTAGTGAATTTTTCTAAGTAGATTAGGTGTTTTTAATGGATTTCTGGCTTCAGTGAGGCCGGGCCGCTTCAGGTGGCACCTCCGACTTCGGGCGGCCCTCCCGCCTCTGTTTTAGAAGGTTGGGGAGCACTTCTGGAGGGTTTTTATTCAATTTGGCTGGTACAGGTGCCAAATTTGTTGGTGTGCATGGGCTCTTAGATAGTGGTCTGTGTGTACATACTGAATAAGACAGTTTGGGGCAACTTTAATTATCATACAACCATCCAGAGGTGATATCCTTGTTCCTCACTCAGTTTTCACTGTTTTTTGGCCACAATTGGCTGTGTTTGTTGCAAGGTTAGTTCTTCATTTAACTCAACTGTAGCAACAGGTTCTCCGGTATAGTCATGCAAGTTATATCAAGTATTATTGCTGTCTCTGGTGTGGATTTGCAGCCTACATCAAGTATCTTTTCTTTCTCTGGTGTGGACATTGGTCTACATTTCAGTTCTTTGGTCTGGTAGTCTGTCTGGGGACTACTTTCTTGGCTCATTAAGCAGTCAAGTGTGTTGAAAAAGGGGCTTTAGCAAACAGGAACCAACTTACTTTAGCAAGTAAATCTCACTCTATTTTTCTAAAGGGACAGGGGATTTTCTCTCTGGTTTTTCTCCAACTCCCTTGGTCAAAGCCTATAGCTAGTACTATAGGATTGTCTACATTTCTGGCGCCCAACGTGGGGTAGAGCTTGCTAGTTTTTTGGAATCTCTGTTGATCTAGGCTTCTCTCTTTAGTGGATCTCCTTTGGTGGATTTTGAATTTGGTGCTATATATCTTTGTGGTTGGTCTAGGGGTCTTCTTTTCTGTTGGATTTGGTCCCTCCTAGGTCTTTAAGGCTATTGGGGGGGATTTTGGCTATCTTTGGCAGATATTGGAGGCTGTAACTTGGATTTGCTAGTATGGTTAGGATTCAGTCTTGGGATGGTTCAAGGTTTTTGGGGGAGGATGCAAATGGGTTTTTGACTAGGTTTGAGGTTGCTTCTGAGATTGATGGGGCCTCACTGTTGGACATGGTTAGGCAAGTAATCTTTTTCATTGGTAATAGGGAGGTGGAGAAGGAAGTTTCTGGTATGGCAGTATATAGGAGTCAGGACTGGGGAAAGTTGAAGATTGAAATGGTTAAAAGGTGGCCTACTACTTTCTCAACGGTGGATCTTTATGGGATTTCTAGTAAGTGGGAATTGAAAGGTGGTGTAACTTCTCTTTCTCAGTGTGGGGAATTTACGGAAGAGTTTGGGGAGGCTCTGGATTATCTGGTATATAATGATATATTACCACATGAAGATAGGGCCAAGTATGTATTTTGGAGTGCCATGGGTAGGGATTTAAAGGTGGAGGTTATGTAGATTCTTTTCAAGTCTGAATTGATGAAGACTCTTCCAAATGGGGAAAATAGGATTCCTGCTATGGCTGTTTTAAAGGAGGTTATTTTGGTATATTTAGATGGTATGAAGGATAGGGTTGTGGATTCTGGAGAGGAAATACTTTTGGACAGAGAGGTTCAGAAGACTGTGGTGGAAATTTCAGCTTCTGGGGAGGTGTTGGATCCATCAAATTTGGAAGATGGTGATTCTGATGATGTTTGTGAAGCTTATTTTTCTTTTCCAGAGGATACCATGGGAACTCAGGAATGTGTTTCACTGGATGTTTTGGGGATGTATGCACTAGAGGATATGTGTATTTTCTTAAGTTTGGATGAATTATGTGAGAAGGAGGATTTGTCTGGTCATGTTGAAGGATTTTGGGATATTGAGAAGGAATCTGTGGTGGATGAATGGTTATTAAGGGATGACTATTTTTCTTTCTCAAGTTCAGATAGTGGCTTATTGGAGGACAATTTATCAGTTGAATTTTTGTATGGACAGAAAGATTCTGTCTTAGATCTTTTTCTAATAGAGGAAGATTATTTTCAGGTGGTTCCCTCAAGATCAGAAGGTTTCTTCTTGGAGGAGGATTTTTATTTTGATGTTATGGATGTTATTCTGGAGGATTTTGAAGATTCTAAGCAATATTTGTATAGGGAAGAGGAAAATTGTGATGTTTTGGATTTCACTGGTATGGAGGTTGATTTTAAAGATGTGGTGGAGGCTCCAGATGTTTCACAGGGTGGAGAATTTATTGATTTTGGTGATGTGAACTATGGTAGACTCAGTGTATGGAGGAGGATGGAAGATTTGTTTGGAGGTCTGATGTTGGGATATCAGAATTGGAAGAGGAGCTTAGGGGGTTCAGGCCCTAGGGGCAAACTTATTGGTTTCAACCTTTGTATTTCAAGAATCTGATTCCTCTGAAATGAGGATAAACTACTTAATTTTTTTGGTTTTGCTTAATTTGGCCTCTATGTATTTGGTCAGGAATTTTTTTTTGTTTTATCCAACTCTTATCAGTCTCTCTGGTTCAAGTCTCTATATAAAAAAGAAAAAAAATCTAAGTATGATGAAGATGGAAGAAAAGAAAAATTCAAGTGAAGATGGGTATTTTATTTAAAAGAAAATGAAGATAAAATTGATGATCATTGATTTTATCTAACCTCCAGCATGAGGTTAAACTGCAAAATTTTTTTTCTAAATTTTATTTTTTTGGCTTTCAAGAATTTTATTGGCTTATTAATGGTTGTGGTTTTTTATGGGAGAAGATTTGTGTTGGAAGATCTTTTTTTGTTAGAAGGTACCCAGGGGTGGGGCTTCTAGATATTATTTTTGAAAGTGTAGGGGTAACTGATGGGCTGGATTCTCTGTAGAACAGTTACCCCAGATTGTCTGTTTCCAACCCTTTCTCTTAATTTGGCTGAACCCTAGTATTGGTTTCTTTCCACAGGTTTTAGTCCTCTATGACTTTAAACTGGAATTTCCTTTGGTTTTCAAGTGCTGGACTCTTCACACTTATTGGTTTTCGTTTATTGTGTTGGATGTTGTGTTTTTATTAGAAGGTACCCAGGGGGGGCTTCTAGATTTTATTTTGGCAAGTGTGGGGGTAACTGATGAGCTTGCTGCTCTGTAGAACAGTTACCCCAGAATGTCTGTCTCAAATCTTTTGTTTTTCCTAGTTGAATTCTAGTTCTGTTGTTTATTATTCAGGTTTCAAGTCCACTATGACTTTAAACTGGTTTGGGACTGGCTTCTTTATCTTTTGTTTTTTGGGTTGGTGGTGGATCACTGGTGGTCTCCCATCATTTTTACTTATTGGAGGGAGCCCACCCAGTGACCATTTCTATGGACTAGACTTTCTCTTACTGGACCTTCTCTTAATCTGGACCATCCATGGAGTTGGACTTTCTTTGAATTTTTAGTTATGATTTTTCTAGATAGTAGTTTCAGATTATTTTATTTTTTCTCTTTTTTTCTTTTAATTTTTTTATGGGGGTTGTTAAAATTATAAAATCAAAAATATAGGGTGTTACCACATCAGGGTCACCTGGATGTGGGCAAGCATTGGTGGGGAAAGGCTCATCAATTGGCCGGGCAATGCTATTTTATCATTTTATTTTATTTTATTTTTTTATTTTCATTAATGTCATTTTTTATTTTTTATTCTCATTATTACTCTTAATTTATGTTTCTTATTTCAAATCATTTAAATTATTTAAGGTGTATCCACATCAAGGTGCACTTGGATGTGGGAAAGGTATCAGGGGTTCAGCTCATCAATTGGCCGGGCAATGCTATTTTATCATTTTATTTTATTTTATTTTTTTATTTTCATTAATGTCATTTTTTATTTTTTATTCTCATTATTACTCTTAATTTATGTTTCTTATTTCAAATCATTTAAATTATTTAAGGTGTATCCACATCAAGGTGCACTTGGATGTGGGAAAGGTATCAGGGGTTCAGCTCATCAATTGGCTGGGGGATACCATTTGTATTATTTTTTATCTTTTATTTTATTTCATTTATTTTATTTTATTTATTGATTTTTAATTTTAGTATGTTAGTAGACTCAAAAAAAAATTAGAATTTATAGTTATTAATTTTATTTATTTATTTATTATTATGTTTTTAATTATTTTGCAGGAGCTCATTGTCTGGATGATGAACTTTCTGGAGGCTGGTCCGGATTATGATGTCGTTTTTGTTTTTTGTTGGGGTTGTGGGAAGCAATTTGTTCTTTGAAGTGTATCCTTCTCGAGAGATTATATGGATTATAATGGGCAGGAATGGGTTTGGATGGAAGTTCAGAAGAGGAGGAAGAAGAGGCAGGAATGGATTGTTGGAAGGTGTGCTTAATGATCCTAGACATCTTCCAGTGGTCGTCCAATAGTTATTTCCTCAAGGTTTTCTCAAAGTTGTTTAAAGGTCCATGGAGGGCAAAGGCTTTCAGCATGTTTGAACACATGGTGCTGAGGTGTTGTTTCATGTCTCCATAATCCAGGGTCAAAGAAGTTTCTAGAGGTTGGCCAACTCCAATAGTAGATTCAGGAGGAGGGGTGCCAACTAGACAAGAAGAATTGGATCAGTAATTATTTTTGTTGAATAAATTGGATGAATTAATGTGGTACTTACAGATTGGAAGCTCATCAAATTTTTAAGCGGCCAGAATTTGGACTTCTTAAGATTTTGGAATGGTGATAGTAGGTGGATCAATCAGGGAAAGATGTGGATTCTCTTGGTCTTACTCTGAAAGTTTTTGAGAAGGTGAACTAGGAGGCTGATGTTCCTGGGGCCTAGTTGGAGCAGCAGGCCTGTTGTTGCTGTTGTTAATATTTCTGCTTGACTCAGTTGAATGAGGTGCTGGTGATGGAGTACCAGGTTTGTTATAAGATGGGGAAAAAGAGGGTGATCTGTAAGTGGATTGATCTCTTCTGGATGGAGCTCTTGAAGGAATGGAACTGTCAGAAGAATAGTTGGCTGGCAGAGGAGAGGTGTAGTTTTGTTGCCTTAACTGGCGGCAAATTTGTTGTTTTGGTGCAGTGTTGGGTGCTCTGGTGTCTTCCTGGGGTCCTCTGGCAGGTCTCCTAGAGGTTTGGGAAAATTTGGAGTTTTTTGACCTTAGAAAGGTTGGCTGCATTGCTTTGGGAGCAGTGGGAGGTGGCTGCGTGGAGTGGTTTTTGTTGATTGGAGGAATTTGGCTGTTTTCTGGTTGTTTTTGGAGGTTTTGAGCCTGATTTTCACTGTCTAGTGAGGCGGGCAGGCCGCCTGGATGCGGTCTAGCAGCCTAGGAGCTGATTTTGAAGCTTTTGGAGCTAATTTAGCAGAGATAAAATCTGTTTCTTGGGAAGTTAAAGCAGGCCTTTTTGAGAGAGTTCTGGAAACTGAGTTCCGGGATCTTCTGGATGGTGCTGAGGATAAAGATGAAGAAGCTGGACCAAGCTCTGGGGATCTGGTAGGGGATCTGGAGAGGTATTTATGAGAAGGTGAAGGAGGAGGAATAGGGTAGTTGGAATCTCTGTCACATTTCTTTTTTTTTGGAGTAGCAAGAATCACAGGCCCTGTTGCAGAATTTGGCTTCAGGAGTTGGAAGAGTGAATGTGCAAGGTCTGCACATGTGGATGCACTGTTTGCAGGAATAGTCCTTGGGAGCAGTGAAGCAAGGAAAATTGGAGGGGTCAAAATCAGGGGATCCAGCCATGATCTGTGGTGAGAAAAGATGATGGAAAGAGATAAGAAGGAGATTTTAGTCAGTGATGGGTAGATGATGAAGTGAAGGTGGAAGTTCAGCATGTTGGCTGTAGGTGTATTCTGTATGAAACTGGCTGCGTCTATTTTATGCAAAATTCTGCCAGTCCATCAAGACTTTAAACTGAAAATTCTATGGTTTCAAGATTAGTCCCCCAAGACTTTAAACTGAGGATTGTTTGATGGTGTAGTCCCCCAAGACTATAAACTGAGGAATGGGTTTTTGTTGTTGGAACGGGTTAGAAAGATTGGCAGAGGGTATCCACAGGGGGAGCCTCTGAATTTAGCAAAGGAAAGTTTGGGGGTAATTGATGGGCTGACTGCTCTATTCACAATTACCCCAGAATGTTAGTTTTTTCTCTGTGTCTTAATGTGGTTGATCTCTGGTTCTGGGTTTATGATTTAGGTTTTTGAGTCCCCCAAGACTTTAAACTGAGGGTTTATGAGTCCCCCAAGACTATAAAATGAGGATGGTCCCCCAAGACTTAAAACTGAGGGTTGTTTGTGGTTACATCCTATAGAGGGTGTGGTCAATTTTTCCTTTCTGAATCAAACTCAAGTACTAGTGGAATTCCCAAGGGATTCAAGAGATGAAATGAAGTGTTCAGAATTAGCCTTGAACTGGTGAATGAGGTGTCTTTGTGTCTCAATGTCCTGTGGATCACTAGCAGGAGTGGATTGGAAGTAGTTTAGCAGAAGGTATTTCTGTTGAGATGTGTGTTGTTGGAACTTGGCCTTAATTGTGGGCAAGTGGTTTGGTGTTTTTGGTTCAATGGATCCTACATTGTTATCATCACTGTCAAAAGATGAAGGAACTGAGAAGTCATCAGTTTTATAAAGAGGAAAGAAGAAATGGAAGTTTTTACCATCAGATGGACCAGGGATGGTGGAACTTGTCATTTTAGTGGTTTTGGCACTCTTCTGGGAAGGGTGTAGCTTTTTGATTAGTCTGGGAATTAAGATGGATGGCCCAGATCTTTTGGTGCTGGTAGAAGATGGACCAGGTTGAGGTGGAGGTGAAGCTGTTGCAGAAGATAATGGACCAGGTCTTCAGCAGGTCTTCTTTCTGGATTGGCAGACATCACAGGACGTTCTTGATGGATGGACAGGAGGTGTGATGGTGCAGATTAGATTATTGTCAATGCAGTATTGGCAAGGACCCATTTCAGAGGCAGATTTGGGAAGAAGGTTGAACATGGTGGTTTGATGAAGAAAGAATGTGGACATTCTTAATTGGAGGGAGGATGTGGTCTTCCAACATTGGCAGGGGCCTTTGTTGTGTTGTTTGGCACTGTTTGTGCATGTCTTAATTGGCATCTGTTGAAGAATTGGGTGTTTTTCTGGTTTTATTCCGTGAATATTAGGACTGCGGGTATGCAGGTACTATCATTGGATAGCCCCGGTATTTCTCTATATTTCATGTCTTGATAATATTTTTTATATTCTAAGTTTTAAGGGGTCATTTCCTCATTTTTCAATTACAAAAGATAGCTGTTTAATTTTGTTTTTTGTGTTTTACGGGTTAACCTTAAGTCTTAGGGTTAAGTGCTTAGTACCATTAGATAGGGCTAATTTAGCTCTATATTTGATGTCTCAATGTTGTTATAGCGTAATTTTGTGTTTTAAGGGTTTTAGTAGTTGTAGTGAATTTTTCTAAGTAGATTAGGTGTTTTTATTGGATTTCTGGCTTCAGTGAGGCCGGGCCGCTTCAGGTGGCACCTCCAACGTCAGGCGGCCCGCCCGCCTCTGTTTTAGAAGGTTGGGGAGCACTTCTGGAGGGGTTTTATTCAATTTGGCTGGTACAGGTGCCAAATTTGTTGGTGTGCATGGGCTCTTAGATAGTGGTCTGTGTGTACATACTGAATAAGACAGTTTGGGGCAACTTTAATTATCATACAACCATCCAGAGGTGATATCCTTGTTCCTCACTCAGTTTTCACTGTTTTTTGGCCACAATTGGCTGTGTTTGTTGCAAGGTTAGTTCTTCATTTAGCTCAACTGTAGCAACAGGTTCTCCGGTATAGTCATGCAAGTTATATCAAGTATTATTGCTGTCTCTGGTGTGGATTTGCAGCCTACATCAAGTATCTTTTCTTTCTCTGGTGTGGACATTGGTCTACATTTCAGTTCTTTGGTCTGGTAGTCTGTCTGGGGACTACTTTCTTGGCTCATTAAGCAGTCAAGTGTGTTGAAAAAGGGGCTTTAGCAAACAGGAACCAACTTACTTTAGCAAGTAAATCTCACTCTATTTTTCTAAAGGGACAGGGGATTTTCTCTCTGGTTTTTCTCCAACTCCCTTGGTCAAGGCCTATAGCTAGTACTATAGGATTGTCTACACCATCTTTTCAAAAGCATGGCATCCACAGACTGATGGGAAATCTAAGATAGTGAATAAAGAAATCAAACAATATTTGTGCCATTTGATTAACTATCAGCAAGATAATTGGGTACAACTGTTACCATTAGGCAAATTCTCATACAACAACTTGGCACATTCTGCAACAGGCATGTCACCTTTCTATGCTAACTATGGTTATAGCCTAACACTCTCAATCGGTACTCCATCCACTTCACAAGTTTCAGAATAGAAGAGCAGATCCAAAGAATATTTAGTATATGTCAGGAACTCAAAGTGGCTCTCAAATAACTCAAAAATAAATGAAGTGTCATCACAATCAAGCAAGAAACCATCACTGCGCGCTACAGGTAGGTGACAAGGTTTGGTTAAGCTCATTTTTCCTTTCCACATTACGCCCCAGTGCTAAATTAGATCACAAGAAAGTGGGGCCATTCAAAGTCAAACACAAGGTATCTGACTCAGCTTATGAGCTGGTACTACCAATCTCAATGAGACAAGTACATACAGTCTTTAACATTTCATTTCTTACAAAGCATAAAAAAAACAAATTGCAGGATGCCCAGAAGAGCCACCAGCGCCAAGCCAGGTGGGAAATGAAGAGGATTTTGAAGTGGAGAAAGTTGTTTCTAAGGGGTTGTATAGGAGAAAGTTTCAGTACTTGGTTCATGGAAAGTTTATGGGGTTGGAGATAGGTCTTGTGAGCCAGTAGAAAGTTTGGTGAATGCAAAGGAAAGGTTGAAGGAGTTTGAGAAGGAGCGCAGGGGACAGGAGGGGTAAAAGAGGGGGTAATTTTAGGATTTGGTTGAGAGGTGGGGAGGAGAAGCGCTACAGGGACTATGCATTGTAAAGAGGTGGAAGAATGGATATTGCATAAGGGGGTTATATGGGGAAAGCACTGTGGAGTGCTCCCTATTGGACAACTTATCTAGTAATCCAGTTATTCTCTAGTCTTACTGCCAATTTACATATTCAGCCTTGTCTTCTTTCACTGTTAGAATTCCCAACATAGTCAGTCTTAGTTAGTCTCACTGCTGCATTCAGAATAGTCAGTCCTGTCTTAGGCTTGTGTTAGGGCTAGTGGTAGTCTGCCTTCTTAGGTCTTAAAAGTTGTCCAGTAATTGGAATTATATAAGAGAATATTCCCAAAGTATGATAATTGGTGTTATTTGAATTAGTATGAATCTTTTTATGAAATCCAGAATGTGTTATTATAATATTTGAAAATAATAGATATTTGTTACTCATTTCTTCTCATTGAAAATTACACAAATTTGGTAATTCAACTCTGTTTGAAAGTTCATGATTTTTGAAAGGCTTTATTTCAGATTTTTTAAGACAAAGAAAAGAAAGAGAATTTAAGAAAGTTAAAGAGTCCCATTTTTTAAAATCATTTTCTATTTCCAATTTGGATAAGTTTTTTAGCAAAGAATGTATTTCTATAGAATTAAAATGAGTGAGATATATTAAGAATGAAACAAAAATTATTAGAATTATCAAGAGTATAACCTTTAAAAAATCCTGGTCTCCATACAAAACAAATCATGATACCACCAAGCAAATTATTATTCCTTATTGTAAGCAAACTAAAGCCATTTTATATAGTGTCATAATGAGTTTGGATAGTTGAATAAAGGATTCATCTTTAATTCCATTGAATTAATGATTTTCATAAATAAATTGATGTTCAAAAGTATTACTGATTACTTCCTTAACTTCATTACCTCCTAATTTGGTTACACCATGCAATATGGGGGCCAACTTGCCAGCAAGTCCGCAACCTTAAACCCTATCTCATTTCTTTTTGAGGACACATTGAATTGGTGATGAAACCACCAAGAAAAAATATTGAAATTCTAGTGAACTCAATATGAATACAACTTGAACATTTAATGAATCATAGCTAATAATACTTTCAACAAATCTTGAGATATGAAGAATGAGATTTTTTTATATAAATTTTAATACAGTGCAGATCAAACCCAAATTAATCTGAAAAATACATATTTTTTAAACCATTTAAGCATTTTCTTTGCAATTTTTAAAAAACAAACACCAAAGTATAGATTTGGCAAGATACCATCTGAAATAATAATATAAGTTTCTTTGGCCAGCAATACATGGAGAAACTATAATTTAAAATATGTCAATTTTTTCATAATTATTTTGTGCATTTATATTATTTATTGTATTATTTTAAAGAATTGAAAAAGTTATATAATTCTTTTATGAATAGATAGTATTGAATATGATAAATCATTAAAATATCTAAAGAAGGTGGAAAAATCTTAAAAATGATTTTACAAAGATTTTAATTAGACATATAATTTTCAAATTCAATTGACATACTGTATTTTACTAGTAAATAAAAAAATATTTTCATACTAATATTTATAAAAATTAATTTCCCTTCATCTTCAAAATTTTTAAAGTATTAAAATGCAGATTTTTATTTGATTTAAGTAAATGAAGAAAATAACAGTATAGGTCTTGTGGATTTTAAGGATTCAAGGAATTTGTGTTCCCACTCTTTGTAACATATTTTATATATTTTATATTTTTGTATATTTATTTTGTATTACTATCTTCTTTTATCATCTTTTTTTACTACCTCTCAAGAATACCCCACTCTTTTCCCTCACCTCATCTTTATCCCCACCCTTTTCATTCCCTTCATCATTTTCAACCCCTATCCACATATGCCTCTCCCTCTCCACCTGTTGGCCAAGCCATCTAGAAGGTAAGGAAAAGAAGGAGGAAAAAGAAGAAGAAGAGAAGAAGAGGAAGAAGGATGAAGGAAAGGAAAAAGGAAATAAAGAAAAAAAACTAAATTAAGTATAATAAAGAAATATAAAAGAGTAAGGTGAAAACCAGCAACAACAACAACAATAATAATAATAATAATAATAATAGGTAATAGACTCTTAAAAACACAGGATCTCACAGGTAAGTTCAATAATTGATAAGTAAGTAAATTTATTCTCTCTGCTATCAAAATCTCAACTAATAAATATTATATTCTCTATTACAACCTTAGAATATAATTAATTTTAATTTCAAAGGGAAAAAAAGTGCCACATATAAAAATAAAAGCTATATATATTTATTATTAACAAAAAAAAGAAATGTAAGTGGTGAGGCTACAGGGGGTTACCCAAAGCCTTTATATAGGCAAGAGGCCCTCTGAAGTGCCACAAGAAAGTATATACAAAGTGTAATGAAGCCATAATAACAAATAACTAATGTTTGAGTAAATGTAAGGGGAACATATGACACAATTAACTAAGACACATGAGTTAGAGCCAAAATATCCACAAATTTAAACCAAAACAATTACCATAAAATTAGTGAGTAATTAAATAATTTTGAGACACATAAAAATAACTAATTTAATTTAAAACATGTCTTATAACCTTTTAATCAATAAGCAATTTAAGTGAAACATGAAAAATAAACTATTTTAACACATAAAAATAGTGAAATAAATTTAGTATAAAACATGAGTAATTAATTATTTTAACTATTTTTATTAGTGTAATAACTTTTGTAAGTCAAAAAAAAGTATTTATTTTAATAAAATAACTAATTTTTAGAATAAAACATTAATAATTTATTTAATAAAGTGTTTTAACTTGTTTAATACTTTTATGACAAAATTATGGCTCAAAAAAGCGCCCAATATTTACATCTAATAAGATATCAAAGGTATTATTTAATATTTAAATTTGATTAATTAATTTAATTACATTATAAGCCAACTTTATACCTATAATTATAATATATGTTTATAATTAATTAATTATTAATTTATAATTATTAAATGCATAAAAATGCACCATAATTTATAGAATATAACATTTATTATTCTTAATTTATATAATAATAAAAATTAATATAATACTTATATTAAATAAGATACTTATATAATTTTATTATGCAATATGATATTAATTTATATACATAATATGCATAACTTTATGCTCTCTTTTGGTTCCAGTAAAGTAACATAATATTTACTGGGCTCCTGATACAGCCTGGCTGACACTCCCTCACTCTAAAAAAAACAATAAAAAAATGCTAAGAGTTTTTCTTATTTACTATAATTCTTATATTGTTTGAGAGTTAGAAATGGTTTCCCAGGTATCCATGAATCATCTTCATGTGATTAATTCTTAGATCTCAATACTCAATAACTTTTCTCAGAGATGACATGGCTACCATTCAGAATATTCAATATCTGAGATTTCTGAGATTTCTTGGGACTTTCAGGTCTATTATTTCTCTTGGAAAAAAATATCACTGTTAAAAGTATAAGGATTAAGAAAATAAATGTAAAGAAGAGGATTTTTTACTGTTATATGGAGAGTATAATTGCATTAAAATCAACCAAAATTTCAACAACAAACAGTCCTATAAAAGTATCTTATCATTTATTTTATCCTTGCAATTCAAAGATAGCTGTAGATAACAGTATTTCAACATCTTATTAAAAGTATTATATATATGGGTTTATCCCATATTCTCATGTTAAATGCATTTTACAACTATATGGCATTTTTTTCCTAAGTTTTTGAATTTGAATGAAAAATTTAATACAAGGATGAAATTCCAACTTTTCAATTTGTTATTGAGAGCTTGAGCAGGATTTTTGGGGACATAACCTAGCCAGAGCTCAAAAGGCTTCATATAAGTGACAAATTAGACAGTGCTTTTATAAGAAAGTTCAAGATTTGGATGTAAGGCTACCCAGTCATGATAAAATATCTCCTTGTCTTTTTATTCTATACCAAAGGCACAATACCTTTTAATCATATTTCACAGTTGGAAAAATAATATCAGCTAAAACATCAGTTTGAGAATGGTGAGCAGCATATAATTTCAAGTCACAACTACATATATTCATTCAAGATATTCAAAATTCAATGTAAAACTTTGGATCTTTGTCATATATGATGGCTTTTGGAAATTCAACAATATTTAACATATTTGACCACCATGAAAAAGTAAATTTTTTTGTGGAAACATTTTTATGGGTAGGAATAATTTTACACATATCTGTGAATCTATCCAATATGACTCATGAAGAATAAAAATTTCTTTCCTGCTATGGAAGACCAGTGACAAAAACCATTTTAATGATTTTTCAAGTTGCATCAGGTGCCTTAATATGTTGCGGTAATCCTTCTCTTTTCCAGTAAATCTTTAAGAGTTCTGGAAGGAATTAAAATATTCAACATATAATATTTTGTCCTCAGAAATATTAACTTAACATGCAGTATCTCTGATCATGGTTTTTCTAGATCAAAATGACCTACCAAGATGTCATCATGACAAGGTTTTAAGATGATTTATTTCATTGAAGGAGGAATAAAAATGACATTAGTAAGTTTTTCTCCTGTAATAGATATAACCATCATAAGAAATTTTCCTTTATTCAAAGCATTTGGGTACCTTGGACAAAAAATTTGTATCAATTCTTGAATAAAAGCATTAATATTATTATTTTTTTATCAATTAAGATTGTAACCTAATTAATTTAGAATACTTTTCATAAAATTTCAGATTTAACTGTAACAGTTATTCTTCCATATTAACAATATATATGCCATGTATATGAAGTTTATCATACTCAGGCACATATGCTGAGTTGGAAGAATAATTTGTTAAATATAATTTAGACAGCATATTCATATTTGAGTTTAAATTTCCAGAATGTTGAATAATTGTTGTTCAACCTTTTTATTCCTAAACTGCCAATTTATACTTAAACAAATTATATTCTGGTGTTTTTAAGTTTAAGAGGGACTGTTCCTGAATTATAGTCAGAAACCAATCAGATTTATGGTATCCACATAATAATGAAGTTTTCCAAGTCCAGAAACTTTTAAACACTATAATTGAGTTTCACCATATTTTTATTCACTATATATATAATGATTTTTTAAAAAAAATAACAAATAAATATCAGAAATTATGTCATACTGATGAGAAAAAATCAAACTCAATAAATTGTCATCAGTTTAAAGTAATTATAATGTATTAATTGATTAATGTCTTGAAAAATCATAATCATTGCAGACATAATGAATTCAAATTATATATATTCAAAGTTGGAAGTATTATTATTTATGGTAAGAATAAAACTTCTTTCATCTACAACCACTCCTAATATATGCATTTCATAGAATAAAAAACAATTGGAATATATATAATCAAATTAAAGATTGAATCTTTCTAAAGTGGAGATAGAATTAAAAATCACACATAAATCATTACATGAATTAATGATGATTTCAATTGTGTGGCTACCATTGTATTAAACCAGTTAATGAAATGGCATCAATACAGTTGTAAAAAGGTTTTCTGATGAAATAAAATTAAATCTCATTTTTCCATATAAACTATTGTTAAAGAATTGGTTATAAGGGATTATTTTATACTGAAAATGATTAAAATAGAAATTCTCACTAAGTACCAATTAATTTATCTTTCTCAATGATAAAAAGTCACATCCAGCTTTAAAAAAATTCATTTTTATACAAGTTGAGTGACTTTGTTTTTTCCAAATGAGTAAAAGACAGATCAATAACTCTATGAATTTATGGAGGCTATTGGTGTCAGTTTCACATGATAATTATTGCATACCAATTAATTCTTTGATAGATACAAAACAACCTTCAACACCAGGTTCAGAAAACAGATTTTTTGATTATGATTGGTGGTTTCAAGGAAGAATTATCATTGAAGTATAAAGAAAAATTCATGAAAATAAAATTATCTACTGAAGATGAATCAATTTTTTATGAAAATCAGAATTTTTATTCATATATTAAACATTATGTTTTAACATGAAGATTTCACTGGTGAATTAATTTTGTTAATAATTATTATTTTGAAAGTAACTTAAAGTAAAATTATTTAGAACTTGATCGAGATAAGACTCATTTTGGTGTTCAAGAAGATATGTTCTTTCATCATAAATTCATATTTTTTCCAATACTTATTATATTTGTAACAAGTATTTGCTGCATACATTGATATAAAACAGTGACAAAGAGTTCCAGTGTTTTCTGTAAGCTCTATATGAGAAATAATTATCTCAGATAAGATTTTGGAGAGAAAATGCTTTATTACATACTTTTTTTTAAAAAAAAATTTCTTTAAAAAATATTTACAAAGGTATGAAGCTACTCCAAAAGGTCATTTATGGTTAATATTAACTTGTTACAAATGTTTTTATTTGTGAAAATATAATTTAAATAATTTAAATCACTTTTTTGGAATCTTTTCTCTTGTAAATTTGAAAAATCTTTATTATAAACTTCATGGGGTTTTCCAGATATATAAATGAAATATATGACTTCTTTATATAATTTTGAGTGATATAACCTTGTGAGAAGTATATGAATACAGATATGAGTGTTAAATTCTCTCTTCATCTGTCCTATTTTATAAGAAGATTTCATAATATGAATATTCTAAATAAAATTTCAAGAATCTAATGAAGAATTACCCTTAAAATTAGGATATTGGTTAAACTTTCTACTCATATTCTTTGAAGTATTATGAGGAAATCCATCCTTTTAAATTTTGAATCAGAAAAATGATCAAAAAAATAATAATAATAATGAGAAAAACTTTTTTTATTATGAAATTAATAACTCAATATTTTTTAATTCTAAGTCCTGTGAAATGGTATCAATAAAATTTTCAATAAAAAATTTTCATTCGCAAGTAGGAATAAAGAATTAAATTTACTGAGTTCTGATACTTCAAATTAAAGATATTGATTGAAAAAATTCATACCACTCATTTTAAAATATGCAGAAATATTTACTCAAAGACATAGTAAAATTCAGGATTTATGACTCATTCAAAGCTTTTAAAAGCAAAATTAAAATAAAAGAAGTTGAAATATAATTTCAGATAACCATCAAATAAAATTATAATATTCAATTGAATCAACTATTTAATTTGGCTTTCTTTACATTGATTTTTTATTTTCAGTCACCAGTAGTAACTACAATACTTGTAGAGTCAGAGAAAAGTATATACATAAAAATATCTTATAAAAAAAATCAAATAACATGGCTTCAAGGAACATTTAATTTAATTTTTTCTTTTCCTCTTGCCTCCTGTGTCAGGATTTTCAGGTTGATTTTCAATATGAGAATAATTTGAATTTTTAATTTGATTTAAGTTGGTATTCAGACACTCACACCTCCATATACAACCTTCAATAATTTCTTAAGGTCTGAACAGGCTTTGAGAATTTTTACAGTGATGGAGCTGATTGTGAGGCATGAACATTTGCTGAGTTGAAACCTAAGAAATGAAGAAAATTTCTTGAAACCTGGCCTCCAGAAGCTCTATTTTAGCATGATAACTAAAATTTTCTTCATTCAATTCCTGCAATTGAGCTGAAAGATCTGAGATATGTTGACTTAAAGGAGTATTTTCCAATATCAAGTCTTCTGAAAGTTGTTCATGACTATTTTTGGGGTCCACTTTAATTTATGTATCTAAATTTATGTTCTGCAGATGAAATATATTAAGAAGCAGAATAAAATATTGAATCCTGAGATGAACTTACTGATTGTTCATTAAAATCATTAATACATAGTTCATCAGTGGTAGTCATGTTACCAATATTTGCAGACATTGTGCCTGAAAATTTTAAATAGCCAAAATTTTAAATCAGTTTATTTCAAAAAATTTATTATTAATCAAATCCAAAAACTGTTAATTTCTATATGCCAATTAATCTTAAAAAGAATAAACAACAAGATAGGAAATCATATATTTATTAAGAGTATTGTTTTATATTTTACCAAAATAAAAAATTCATTATTATATAATTAATATTTATTTTCGAACAATAATTAATAGAATAATTCATCATTATCAGTAATATGTATAAAATATTAATGAAATAAAATTGAGTTATTGATTATTCATATTATATAAATAATAAAAACTCATTTATTTATTTTATAATCATCATTTATTCTTCAAAAAATAATTTATAAAATAATAAATTATTTGGAATTATTATTTATATTTTATAAAAAAATAATCAAATAAAATTTATTAAGGTGACTATATACAAAAAGTATTACTATGGTCTACCAAAATAAATAATACCAAATTAATGGAAAAAATAGGGACTAAGCAGAAAATGCTATAATTGTCAACTAAATGAAAAAATTAAATTAATAATTCATCAGAAATAAATGATATGTCAAAATTGAATTTTTAATATTTACACTTTCATTTATATTTAAAAATGATTGTATGATTATTATATTATTGGACCATAATTGTCACAAATATTTATATTAAAAATTAAATTTTATTATTTTTACAATTGATCAATATGTTAAATAAAATTTTCAATATACACACAATTTATTCCTATTTCAAAATATTTGTATGATTTTTATAATATTGGACAAAATATTGTCAACAATATTTATATTGAAAATTAATTATTTTACTATTAACATAAATTTATATATCAAAAATAAAATACTTCTTGGACTAAGAGGGGTGCTCCATCATTGTCAAATAGAAAAAAAAATTAATTTATGGAAGACCAACTTACATGCAGTGACTCAGCAATAAAGCTAAAAACACTGTTATTGTAATAAAAATAATATCAAAGTTGAAAAGTGCAAGGATTAACTTACAATAATGATTGTTAAATCACTACAGAATACTAAAATCTGTATATAACCCCAATAATCTGAACCCAGGTTCAATTCCTGGTTCAGTCAAAAAAGAATCTTTTTTACCCTTATGCAAAATCTTTGGATTGCGCAGCCATATTCAATTCTGGATATGGGGGCCTATGCAAAGTTGTTCCAGATGTTGTTTTTTGTTTTTTGTTTGTTTGGAAATTATTTGGGAAGGCCCTCAAATGTCATCTAAGTCATCTAGAAGGTAAGGAAAAGTGTCAGCCAGGCTGTACCAGGAGCCCAGTAAATGTTATGTTAATTTATTGGACCTGAAAGAGGGCGTAAAAATAAGCATGTTATGTATATAAATTAATATTTCATTGCATATTAAAATTATATAAGTATTTTATTAAATATAAGTAAAAAAAGTATTATATTAATCTTATTATTGTATAAATTATTTATACATTTAAATTAAGCATTATATATCTTATATTCTATAAATTATGGCGCATTTTTATGTATTTAATAGGGGGTATCAAAGTTACATGTTTGTTGTTGGCCGGTCGTCTAGAAGAAGGTGGAAAGGTAATTGGAAAAAAGATAGAAGGGGAAATAAAAAGGAACTGAAATAAAGAAGTATATAATTTTAATAATAAAAATTTAAAAGACTTTTAATAAAAATGGACAGGGATCAATGTGGTTAATAAAGTAAGTACTATTTTATTCTCTCTGCTTAATTATCAACTATTAAGACTAAAATACTCTTATCACAACCTTTAATATTTTATTTTATTACTTAAATAGGCAGAAGCGCAGTTTAAAAAGTTGTAAATAAAATGAATTTTATAGTGTAATTAAAAAATATGTTGAGTAGTAAGTGATGATCATAAATGAAATAACACAAGGCCTTTTATAGGCAAAGGGACCAATGAGGCGCTAAAACTGAGTATATACAAAATAATAATAGGATGAAACAAAAAGATAAAAGAAAATAATTGAAACATAACAATGGAGAGAAAAAGATGAAACAAGTAATTAAAATCCCAATTAAGAAAACAATTTTCACACAACCATTTCCCAAATCATTTAAGTAATATAGTGAGTAATTAAACAATCTGTGAGACATGAGAACCATGTGAAAAAGTAATCAAATCAAGTATAACAATATTTTTTATAGATTTTTTAAGTGAAGCAAATGGAATGTTTTGACGCAACAAAATATTGTAATCAATTTTAGTGTTAGTCTGTAGAAAATTAATAAATTGTTTTGACTATGTAATAACTAGTTGAAACAAGTAATTAATTTTTCTACTGGACCAAATTTAGAATTTTTAAATTTATTATAATTATTATCATGCATTTAATATTCATCACAAATAAGGGTCAAAAAATAACATCAATAATTATGGATAATTTTGAATATGAAAAGGGTTCAATTATATATTTGAATTTAAAAATTAATGTAATTACAATATGAGATAATTTAATAAGATATAATTATATTATCAACATGTAATTAATTAATTATTCATTAAATACACGTAACACCTCTTTATATGGAATATAATAATTATTTTACTGTATACTTAATTTATATGATAATAAAATTAGTATAAAATTTATTTTAATCATAAAATAATATTTTAATATAATTTATTATGTAATATAAATTTAATATATATACATAAGCTGCAATTATTATGTCATTTATTAACTCCAATAAAATTGTATGTTTATTACTTGGCTCCTGGGACAGCCTGGCTGACATTTGTAATTATTTAAAAGGTATTTTATAGCACAATAAGAAAGCCACAAAGTTTACATTAATTCTCATAAAAAAGATGTTCTGGGGGCACAATATGGCATATTTAAAAAAATATAATCATTGATTTGGTGGAAAAAAGAGCTGTTATGAAATGGAGGATTTATAACTTTGATACCCCCTAATAAATATTAATTAATAATTTATTAATTATAAAAATATATTATAATTATAAGTGTGAACTTAACTTATAATTTATTTAAATTAATTAATTAAATTTATATATTAAATAAAGCCTTAAATATCTTATTAAACAATAATATTTGGCGCTTTTTTTTGACCCTTAATTTTTTCAGTAAAATTATTAAATAAATTAAAACACTTATTTAATAAGATGGTATTTGAATTCTCACTTTAAATTAGAAATATCATTAATATAATTAATTGTTTCATTTAAACTAGTTATTGAATTAATTACATAGTTAAACAGTTAATTAATTTTGCTTTATACTGGATTGAATTGATTACATGAATCTTTGCATGAAAATAATTTTATTTTTTTTATTCAAACCCTTTACATGTCACTGTAATACCTGTTTTGGATTATTTTACTCACAGTTCTTATTTTTCAGACTTACTTACTTACTGATTATTTTAATTAATTGTTTTGGGAACTTATGGTGGGAAAATTGACCACTTACATAACAAACATTTAAATACTTAAAAAAATTTATTATTATTTTTATTAGTATTACAAATCTAGTCTAAATATTCAATAAATAATTTAAGGTGGCTTTAAGTTTATTAGTAATACCAAATGTTAGCTGCACAGAGAAGACTTTACTTACTTAAATAAATATTTACAATTAAACCAAAACCTCACTGTTGTGTTATTTCTCATAAACTGTTGTTGCATCTCTCTTATTTTGATTTTATTATTTTATTATTTTTATCATTTTCATCATTTTCTCTTTTTTTATCCTCTCTTTATTACTTAAATCTCCTCCGCTCCAACTCTTCGTATCCTTTACCTTCTTCTAGAAGACCCACTGACAATTGGAAGCCTTTCCAAACAACAACAACACCTTTTGACAAATGACATAACGCATGAACCACCTAAAGCAAAAAAGACAATTTTTTCCGCATCCATGTTTCAAACTTGGGTTCAACCTTTTTGGTTTATATTAGATTAAATTTTATATATTTTAGATTGATTTCTCAATCACTATAGTAAGTAAACCTTTGCACCTCTCAAATATATTATTAAAATTTTATTGCAATTACAGTGATTTTGGCTTAATTGCTGAATATCTGAGTGTAAGCAATCTTTTTTTTTATTTTTTCCTAGTTGACCATAATAGAGTTATTTTCAGGCTGAGGTCAAGTAAAAAGACGTGAACTAGCTTGAATGGTCAGTTGTCTAGAAGATTTTAATGGTCCTATATGAATACTGTAGTACAAATCCAATAAGTATTAAAATATAACTCAATATAAGGGTCTCAGTAATTCTAACCTCACTAATTATAAATGGCTTACAATCTTTATAGTTGGTAGAAAAATAGATTTAGTAATTTCAGATACTATTCAAAGGCTTTATAAGTACTATTGATATGTATTGTAATTGTATTGGTTATATGTTTAAATTGTAACGATAAAGAATGTAGATAGCAAGACCCAAAACCTCCTCCTTTTAAACACCTTGAGTTACCCAATGAATCCCTTGATTTACCAGTCTAATACACAGTTAATGACGCCTCCATCCAACTAATATACATTTCCATCAACATCCCTAGTGACCCATAACATAATTAGAAAAGTAAGTACCGCCAAAATCCTGGAATAATAGGGAAAATCTATCAAAATTAAAGAATAAGTAAAAAGGAGAGTATATGCGCATTATACATCAATATAAAAGACTAAAGAGTGAAAATTAAGGTTAATAAGAGCTTAATAATAAGGGGGATTCACTGTAGAAATGATGGGGCTAATACTGACATTATACTATGTGAAATTCCTATTCAAAAATGACCAAAATTGACTGAGAAACCACCTAGAAATTCAAAAAAGGGTGTGAGATGTAGGGTAACTACATGCAGTCATTGGCAGGCGCTAGCATGGGTAAATCCTTGACTAATTTTAGGCAAATTTAAGCATGGTAGTGAAATAAGGCGCCAAGAGTGAGTTTATTAATGAAATTAGTGCATATAAAGAGGGTCAATGCATTATTAATTAAGCTAGGACACTAAATAAGCACCTCTCGCCTATTTTAGCGTGTTTCCCCACAGTGGGTGTAGAATGTGGGGTAATTATAGTGTGAAAAAGCTAACTTTGCTAAAAATGAAGCTATTCACATGGGAAAAATGCAGGCAGTATGTGGCCAGTACACAGAAGCCATTTCTGGCATAAAAAACACCAAATTTGAAAAGTTTTATTTTTATGCATTTAAGTAGCCAAATCAATAGTCCTTAATTAGACAACATGAAATTTCAAAGCGCATTTTTAATATTCTTAAATTCATAGCGCATATAATCAACAGCACATTTCTTGTTTTTTGCATAAAACAATGAAAATAACAGCTTTAAGTATACTTAAAAATTATGTAGCCTTATAATTGAGGTTCTTAAGGTTACCCTAGCATATTCCAACTTAATATTAAGTACATAAGACTTATAAAAGGTTGATATATGCATGTATATAAGGTGTTATAATGGCATTTTTTGTGTATTATAGTAATTTTACTTATGTATACTGTTTGTGTACTCTCATTTATTGTTCCCATGTATAGTTCATGTGTTTAACATAACTTATAAGTACTTTTTACTAAGTTCTGGGGATATACAGGCTGACAGTTATACTCATAGTCATAGAGGATCATTAAAACTCTTTAATAAATTATTAACTTAATATTTAAAAAAAAAGTGATTTATTGGTTGACCATAATAGTACTCAGTGCTTAGTCCCAATATTACCAATATATTTTTTAGCTGAATTATTATACCTTTTTGGTTGCTCCCATAATAATTATTGTTATCTCTTAATAAAATAATTTGTAATTACATATTTTTTGTATTACATTATTTGTTAATTAATTGATTTTTAAATAAAATTTATAATTTTTATTTTTTTTGTAAAAAAATCATTTGATTAATTTTTTATTTTGAAAATAATAATTTTAATCATTAAAATGATTTTGATTTTTTTTTCACAGTTTTAATGTCCATTAGTTTGGTAAAAAGCGTGGATAATCTGCATGTGGATGAAATTGATGTGGATGTTGATAATGAATCTGTAGGTTCATCAAAATTAACTTACAAGAATTCTTCTGCTGAAAAACAACCTTCATACCCTTCAGGATGTAGAAATGTCAGGAGAAGTGGCAAATCCCCTTCAACAAACTACTCTGAAAGAAGTAAAACCACAGATAAATCAGGAAAATCCTCTAAAGGGTATAAGAATAAAAAAAGATCCCTCTGAAACAACAAATAAACAGCCTGTCCACCCACATAAAAGAACTGAAGGTAGAAAGCATGAAATACAAGGCAAGAGTAGACACACTCTGGCAACAGATGCAGGAGCTATTAAATCACAAGCAGGTTAAACCTCCTCCTTTCCCAGCCACTCAGTCTCAGCCTCAGTGTCAGCCTGTATATCTCCAGGACTGAGTAAAAAGTAACTATAAGTTATGTTAAACACATGAACTATACATGGGAATAATAAATGAGAGTACACAAATAGTATACATAAGTAAAATTATGATAATACACAAAAAAATGCCATTATAACACCTTATATACACGCATATATCCACCTTTTATAGGTCTTATGTACTTAATATTAAGTTGGAGTATGTTAGGGTAATCTTAAGAACCTTAAGTATAAGGCTACATAATTTTTAAGTACACTTAAAGCTGTTATATTCATTGTTTTATGCAAAAAACAAGAAATGCGCTTTATTTCACTTAAAAGTTGACTATATGCGCTATAAAATTGAGAATATCAAAATTGTGCTTTGACAGATCAATTGGGCTCATTTAGAACTATTGATTTGGCTATTTAAATGCATAAAAATAACACTTTTCAAATTTGGTGTTTTTTATGCCAGAAATGGCTTCTGTGTACTGGCCACCTACTGCCTGCTTTTTTCCCGTGTGAATAGCTTCATTTTTAGCAAAGTTAGCTTTTTCACACTATAATTACCCCACATTCTATGCCCACTGTGGGGAAACACACTAAAATAGGCGACAGGCGCTTATTTAGTGTCCTAGCTTAATTAATAATGCATTGACCCTGTTTATATGCACTAATTTCATTAATAACCTCACTCTTGGCACTTTATTTCATCACCACGCTTAAATTCGCCTAATTTTAGTCAAGGATTTACCCGTGCAAGCACCTGCCAAGAACTGCATGTAGTTACCCCACATCTCACGCTCTTTTTTTAAGTTTTTGGGTGGTTTCTCAGTCAATTTTGGTTATTTTTGAATGGGAATTTCACGTAGTATAATGTCAGGATTAGCCCCATTACTTCTACAGTCAATCCCCCTTATTATTAAGCTATTATTAACCTTAAAAAGTCTCCTTTAGTCCTTAATATTATTGTTTTATACGCATATACTCTCTTTTTGTCTTTTTCTTTAATTTTGATGGATTTCCCTTATTATTTCAGGGTTTTGGCGGTTATTACTCTTCTAATTATGTCATGGGTCACTGGGAATGTTGATGGGAATGTCTATTAGTTGTTTAGAGGCGTGATTAACTGTGTATTGGGTGGTACATCAAGGGAATCATTGGGGAACTCAGTGTGTATAAAAGGAGGAGGTTTTTGGGTTGTATTTCTTCATTCTTTATCATTACAATTTAACCAATATAACCAAACCAATTACAATACATATCAATTAGTACTTTTATAAGACTTTTGAATAGTATCTGAATTTATATAATCTATTTTTCTACCAACTATAAAGATTTTAAGCCATATATAAGAATAGTGAGAATTATATTACTGAGACCTTTATATTTGATTATATTTTACAACTTAGTGGATTAGAACTACAGTATTCATATAGGACCATTAAAATCTTCTAGACAACTGACTATTCAAGCTAGTTCACATCCTTGTACTTGACCTTAGCCTGACAATTGGGGACCTTTCCTCAAGAATTCTGTTATAATCCTGTAAGTGAAATTTTCAAAAGAAGGTGCACGTAAATAATATCCCTATAGAAATATTTGGATAATTACAACAGGTTGGGGTCACTTATATAGTGATTTCAGAAAAAGAAGCCCTGTTATATTAAAAAATTGTGATATTGAATCAACAATTTTACCACTATTTTAACTTATAATTGTTATTAGTGGGTCTGTCAATAGACCAATTAAATTTGAGATCTTTGCAGATAAAATTTTTACCACTAATTTAACATATAATTGTTCTTAGTGGGAGTCTGTCAATAGACCAATTAAATTTGTGATCTTTGCAGATAATAAACCAATTAAACTGATTAATTGTTTTCTTTTAACAGGACTCTTAATCTTTTCTTTTATTGGTTTGTAAAATTCATTAAATATTGAGAAAGAATCATACTGACAGTTGTTTTCTTTTGAATATAAAAACACGGCTACATATTGTAGACCAGTTAAATCAAGTGACCACATAAAAGCATATTTGACTTTTGGCACTTAAATATTCACTTCATACCAATAAGTAAGCAATAAAATTGTCTTCAGTGGTATTGATAAATACTGATAAAACTCCTTTTTGAAGTTTTCATATCTAAACTTTCAATTCTTTAAATTCCACGTAAAAATGTGTGACAACAATGACATTGTAAGTAATAAGGTAAAACCTTATAACTTAAGACCTAGAGCTGAAAGACCTGTTACAGGACATTCAAATGGAGGGCCAAGACTCTCCCATAATCAACAACACTCCGTCAATGTCTCTGGAGGAAAGGGAAAAGCTTTTAAAGCAGGTTTCAATAAAGAAAACAAAAAATACTTTACAAGAACAAGTTCACTCCCTATCCACCCTACTGAACACCTTGACAATAAGAGTCAACAATATAGTGGATCAGATCAACAATCTGGAAAAAAGAGCAGCTCAAGGTTTCATAGAAGTCAACCAAGCTCTAGTGGACATAAAGACTCAACCACCAACAGTGGCACCCAACAATTCCATAGCAACACCTCCAGCCCAAGAGGAGGACCAAAAAATTACTGTAAGCAAATGGAAATGGGATTGGTACTCCCAAAACTACAACAATCCTCAACAGCAGGGCTCCAGCAGTCACCCTTACAGGGGAAAGGCAAGGAGAGGCAGGGGAAGTGGGATAAGACCTTGGTAAGTCATCCAACTTCTTATGATCAATTATATCAACCTGAAAATAAATTACTTATAGGTAATGAGATTGATAAGGAAATATTGGATATTATTGATAAGGATTTAAAGGATTATTCATTTGAACAGAATATGTTAAACTTGTCTTTACATGAGGACAATGTAAATAGTTTTATTGATCACCAGGAAAATACTATTAATATAAAAATGGAATCAAATGAATTAAATCTTGACCCTGATAATGAGTCTTCTGAATTGGACACGGAAAAAATAGAATATTTTTTAAAAGAGAATCCAATGCAATCAAAAATAATAAGTAAATTATTATTGAGAATTGAAAAATTGGAAGAGTTCTCAAAAGAGTCAAACATTAATACAGAAAATGTATTATTACAACTAACACAGTCATTGAGTACCCCAGCCAATAAATTAAAAATTATTGAAAATTCAAATAATGAATTGATCAATGAGAATAAAAGATTAAACTCTGAGATTAGAAATTTAGAAAGTAAATTAGAACACTCTCAGAATATTATGGCTACCATAGAGGGACGTGTAAAATTGTCTTTTTCAAATGTAAATGATACTTTAACTCATGTACCTGTAATAAAGGATAGGTTACAAAGATTAGAAATTGAAGTAGCTAACATTTTGAAAAATACTGAAACAATAAAAGATAATACCTCTTATGTAGAAAGAGTACCAGTTTTTATGAAACACTCTGATGATAAACCAATGATTGAACATGAACATAGTGTTATGGGCTCTGAGAATATAAAATCAGTAAAAGATGAAATAAATGATCATCTTTCTAAAGTAAGTGAATTACTCAATATTCCTCAGGTTAGGGAAGCAAAAACTAGCCAAAAGAACTGGCCTAAGTTAGATCAGTACCCTTCTTTTGACGGGGATTCAAAATCTGATTGGCAACAATTCATACAAAGAATTGATAACTTAAAATTTTCATATAAATTACCTGATGAAGAAATTACTTCAAAGTTAATATCTTTATTTACAGATGTGGCCTTATTATGGTTTGAATCTGTATTGAGTGAGGGAATTAATTACTCCTGGAATGAATGGAAGGCACTAATTGAAAGGCAATTTGGTGGCCCAAAATTTAGAATCACTCAACAAAGACTGTATGAAAGGGCCAGATATAATCCAAATGCTGGAGATAAACCCATGGTCTTCTTAATGAATTTAATAAAAATCATGAAAGCTATGGATCCAAAAATGGATTATGAAGAGTGGAAAGAAAAAATAATATACAAATTGCCTATATCAGTTAGAGACATTATTGTAGCTAGAACTGAAACTGTCAGAGACACCTCTGGATTCATTAATATATGCAATGAAATATTATTAAACCACAAATATGAAACCAAGTATAGTAATTACAGACAAAGTGTTGACGTGGTAAAACCTACTACAAGTAAGTTACCAGTGGAGAAGAAAAAACCTTCAGCTCCCCTTGTCCCTAAGAGACAAGAAAATAACACTTGTTACAAATGTAATGAACCTTGGGTTAAAGGTCACACGTGTAAGAAAAGAATAAATGTTATTGAAACCTCACAGAATTCTGAACCTAGTAATCATGAAGATGAGAATGTGGAATCCAGTGAGGATTGCAAGAGTAACATATCTTACAGTGATGATGAAAATGAGATATTTGTATTAGAACAGGATATAATGTTCCTGAATGATGCTATACCTCATACAGACACATCTTTAACTTCCATAGAGGAAGCTGAAATAATTAAAGATGTATCTCATGATACTTACAAAATAACACCTATCAGAGCACCTATTATCATATGTGGAAAAGAAATGAATGCCATTCTTGACACTGGGGCTGCAGGTAGTGTAGTTTCACTTAATGCATTAATGAAACTTGATAGTAAGTACCAGGAAAAACTAGAACCTGTTCAGACAAAGAACTGGAGGGGTTTTGGTTCAGTATTAAATCCAATTGGCAAATACAAAACTGCTGTATTCTTTAAATATAATAATGGATATGTTAGAGCAGTTTGTGAATTTGTAGTAATGGATAATAATAATTGTAGTGATTGGTTTATTATTGGCAATGATTTATTGACAAAATTTGGCATTAAACTAGATTCTGCAAACAGTTGTTTCACCATAGGGGTGAATGGTAAAAGGAAATTCAAAATATGTTCTGAAAATTCAGTATATGCCATTTCTCCTAGAGAAGAACAACTGCAAGGTGGAAGAACCACCAATGAAGTGGGTGAATTGGAAAATGAAATCCAAAAGGCCTCTTTCAGTCCTCAACTCTCAAAAATTGAACAAGAAGACATTTTGAGATTGATTAAATCATATCCTATGGCATTTGCTCATGGATCAAATGAACTAGGATTGGTCAAAGACCATGAGATGAAAATCTCTCTAAGCTGTGATCTGGATAATATTCCTGGCAGCTTAAAAAAGAAACCTTACCCAGCATCTCCTGCAAAAAGGAAAGATATTGAAGACAATATAAAATTGTTGTTGGAAATGGGTATTGTTGAAAAAGTGGACACAACACCTAAGTATTGTGTCATTTCACCAGTATTAATCTCTTATGAAAAAGATAAGGCAAGATTATGCGGTGATTATAGAGCTCTGAATACATATACAGTAGATGATATTTACCCTTTACCAAGGATAGCTTCTATCCATGCTACCTTACAAGGAGCAAAATATATTTCCTGTCTGGATGGGAACAAGGGTTACCACCAGATTCCTGTGGAAAGAAATTCTCAAAATTACTTATTAATAACCACACATATGGGTATATATAAGTATGTGAGAATGCCATTTGGCCCAAAGAATGCCCCTTCAGTCTTCCAAAAATTGATGGATAGTGTTTTTCATCAGGAAATGGTTGAAGGATGGTTATTGGTCTATATTGATGACATCATAGTGTTTTCAAAGACATATGATGAAAATTTAAATCACCTGAAAAGAGTCTTTCAAAAAATGGATGAAATTAATATGACTATTGCATTAAAGAAATGTAAGTTTGGATTTCAATCCTTGAAAGTACTTGGACATGTTGTATCTGGATTGCAAATTTGTGTTGACCAGAATAAAGTGGCAGCAATTAAAAACATTGGGATACCTAAAAATGTAAAAGAGGTTCAAAGTTTTTTGGGTATGTGTGGATATTATAGACAATATATTAAAAATTACCAATCCATTGCAGCCCCTTTAACAACATTAATCAGGAAGAATGAAGCTTTCATTTGGAATAATGAAAGACAACACGCCTTTAATAAATTAAAGGAATGTTTAATGTCAGCTCCAATATTGGGAATTCCAGATTTCACCCTACCTTTTATCTTGTACACTGATGCAAGTTTCATAGGTTTGGGTGCTGCTTTACAGCAAAAACAGATAATAAATGGAAAATTATCTGAAGTAGTTATCTGTTATATATCCAGAACCTTAAGAAAAACAGAATTAAGGTATGGTGCCACACAGCTAGAATGTTTAGCCGTGGTGTGGGCTTTGGAGAAACTTCATTACTATCTGGAAGACCAGAAGTTTGAACTTATAACAGATTGCAGTGCAGTAAAATCATTACTAAACATGAAAACACCTAATAGGCACATGTTTAGATGGCAACTAGCTGTACAAGAGTACAGAGGAAGAATGACAATCACTCACAGAGCAGGAACATTGCATTCAAATGTGGATTTATTATCCAGAAGTCCTTTGCCAAATGATGCTGACAACCCAGCTTATGTACCTGAAAATGAGGTTATACATATATTTGGGATTTATATAGTGGATTTAGAAGAAGAGTTTATGCAAACTATATTGGAAAATTATTCATCTGATAAAGATTTGTCTAAACTATCTACCATTCTTAATGATCCAACAAATGCCTCCATGAGTGCATTAATTAAAACCTTGCCTCCAAAGTATAAAAATGCGTTGGAAAAAGGTAAACTATCAATTGAAGATGGATATATATATTACAGGAAAAAGTTAAGCAATGTAATAGTAATACCACCTTCTATGAAAGAGTTAATGTTGAGTACTTGTCATGATGACATCTTAGCTTGTCATTTTGACTTTAACAAAACATTAACCAGAGTTAAAAATACAGCCTGGTGGATAAACATGAAAGAGGATGTACAAAAATACATTGAAACATGTGACTCTTGTCAGAAATCTAAAAGATTAACTGGGAAGAGAGCTGGGTTGTTACAACAAATAGAGCAGCCAAAAGCTCCATGGGAAATTATAAACATGGATTTTGTAACTGGCTTGCCATTAGCAGGAAAAGAAAGTTTCAATTCTTGCTGGGTAATAGTGGATAGATTAACAAAAATGTGTAAGTTTATCCCTACCCATAAAGAGGTATCTGCTAAAGACTTGGCGTTACTATGGTGGACTCAGATGATAAATACTGCTGGGTTCCCCAAAGCCATAATCTCTGACAGAGATCCTAAATTTACTTCAGAGTTCTGGACATCTTTGATGGAAGTATCAGGTTGTCAATTAAAATTGTCTACAGCACACCATCCACAAACTGATGGGCTGGCTGAGAGGATGATACAAACTCTAGAAGACATGATCAGAAGATATTGTGCCTTTGGATTAGAATACAAAGACAATGAGAAATTCACACATGACTGGGTAACATTAATTCCTGGCCTTGAATTTGCTTATAACAGCACAACTCATTCTGTAACAGAGAAGAAACCATTTGAACTCTGGCTGGGATATGTACCAAATACCCCAGTAAATCTTTTAAATAAACTACCAAGGTTGGATATACACCCTGGCACTAAATCCTTTATTCATATGCAACAAATGTGTAGAAAGCATGCAGAAGAATGCATCCAAAAAGCATTTGAATATGAAAAGAAAAGGTGGGACAAATCTCATAAAGAATTTGAATTTAAAAAGGGAGATGAAGTCCTCATATCAACACTACATTTTAACTTACAAGGTAATGTTAAATTAAAGGATCCCTTTGTAGGACCTTTTGTAGTAAATAAAATGGTTGGGAATAATGCAGTGGAAGTCATATTATATGCTCCATATGATAGGAAACATCCAGTTTTCCCTATCTCATTATTGAAACCTTACCATGCAAATGATCCTGACTTATTTCCAAAAAGAAGGGGAAGGCCTAAAAAGCAACCTGAAGAAATTGTGGAAAAAGCAGAGATTGAAAAAATACTCAAGAAAAGAATCCTTACTAAAGAAAAAGGAACTGAGTATTTACTAAGATTTAAAGGGAAATCAAATGAATTTGATAAATGGATACCTGAAAAAGAAATTTCTAATTTATCCACCCTTCTTAAAAAAATTAAACAGAAATAAATTTCTGTTCAACCAGCTGAGGGGTTAAAAAACCAGTACTCATAATATTTTATTATGTTTTATTTCTTTAAAGTTGAATCTTTAATGCTACAGATTTATTCTGAATACCTGAAAATTACAAATTAAATAAAATAAAATGTATAACTTATCATTTTTTTTATTGTTTTTTTTGGGTGGGCGAGTGTCAGCCTGTATATCTCCAGGACTGAGTAAAAAGTAACTATAAGTTATGTTAAACACATGAACTATACATGGGAATAATAAATGTGAGTACACAAATAGTATACATAAGTAAAATTATGATAATACACAAAAAAATGCCATTATAACACCTTATATACACGCATATATCCACCTTTTATAGGTCTTATGTACTTAATATTAAGTTGGAGTATGTTAGGGTAATCTTAAGAACCTTAAGTATAAGGCTACATAATTTTTAAGTACACTTAAAGCTGTTATATTCATTGTTTTATGCAAAAAACAAGAAATGCGCTTTATTTCACTTAAAAGTTGACTATATGCGCTATAAAATTGAGAATATCAAAATTGCGCTTTGACAGATCAATTGGGCTCATTTAGAACTATTGATTTGGCTATTTAAATGCATAAAAATAACACTTTTCAAATTTGGTGTTTTTTATGCCAGAAATGGCTTCTGTGTACTGGCCACCTACTGCCTGCTTTTTTCCCGTGTGAATAGCTTCATTTTTAGCAAAGTTAGCTTTTTCACACTATAGTTACCCCACATTCTACGCCCACTGTGGGGAAACACACTAAAATAGGCGACAGGCGCTTATTTAGTGTCCTAGCTTAATTAATAATGCATTGACCCTGTTTATATGCACTAATTTCATTAATAACCTCACTCTTGGCACTTTATTTCATCACCACGCTTAAATTTGCCTAATTTTAGTCAAGGATTTACCCGTGCAAGCAC
This sequence comes from Hemileia vastatrix, assembly GCA_030280995.1. Classification (NCBI taxonomy): domain Eukaryota; kingdom Fungi; phylum Basidiomycota; class Pucciniomycetes; order Pucciniales; family Zaghouaniaceae; genus Hemileia; species Hemileia vastatrix. The sequence continues at coordinate 850,870 of JASXTE010000006.1, forward strand.
CTGCCAAGAACTGCATGTAGTTACCCCACATCTCACACTCTTTTTTTAAGTTTTTGGGTGGTTTCTCAGTCAATTTTGGTTATTTTTGAATGGGAATTTCACGTAGTATAATGTCAGGATTAGCCCCATTATTTCTACAGTCAATCCCCCTTATTATTAAGCTATTATTAACCTTAAAAAGTCTCCTTTAGTCCTTAATATTATTGTTTTATACGCATATACTCTCTTTTTGTCTTTTTCTTTAATTTTGATGGATTTCCCTTATTATTTCAGGGTTTTGGCGGTTATTACTCTTCTAATTATGTCATGGGTCACTGGGAATGTTGATGGGAATGTCTATTAGTTGTTTAGAGGCGTGATTAACTGTGTATTGGGTGGTACATCAAGGGAATCATTGGGGAACTCAGTGTGTATAAAAGGAGGAGGTTTTTGGGTTGTATTTCTTCATTCTTTATCATTACAATTTAACCAATATAACCAAACCAATTACAATACATATCAATTAGTACTTTTATAAGACTTTTGAATAGTATCTGAATTTATATAATCTATTTTTCTACCAACTATAAAGATTGTAAGCCATATATAAGAATAGTGAGAATTATATTACTGAGACCTTTATATTTGATTATATTTTACAACTTAGTGGATTAGAACTACAGTATTCATATAGGACCATTAAAATCTTCTAGACAACTGACTATTCAAGCTAGTTCACATCCTTGTACTTGACCTTAGCCTGACACTCAGCCTCAACCTCAGCCCCATCAGGCACCTAGCTCTTTCACTCAAAATCAAAGCACTCTGAAAGTGGAACAGTGTAAATGGTATTACCTGATGAATCATTACCAAAAGAATGTTCAGCAGCCAGAAGATCAGCACCTTGGCTCATCCAGGACACCAACCTACCATCCATCTCCTCAGGCCCATCCTTATCAGCAAGGTAGAAGAAAGAAGTAAAAGGGGAAATTTCCTCCCTTGCCGTGGTAAGTAATTTTTTTGATAAACATGTTGTTATGTATAATAACAAATCTTCTTCCACAGGTAATATTGTGGATCATGGTGAAAGAATAGTTAAACCCATAAAGAGACAACTTCCTTTGATGAGTAGCCCTAATGATGTAATTAGTAAATTATCATCTGATGAACCTTTACATTTGACTTCTACTTCTTTAATTAACACTTCTCTTGCAATTAAAAATGATTTTTACCCTGAAGTCTATACCTTGCTTGAGAAAACTTCTGAGGATATATTGAAAGATACCCTTGATTTTAATGTTGTAAAAGACAAAAATTTGAGAGATGTATTAGTACATGAAAGTGATAGATTGAATAATTTGCATTTACATTGTAAGGTTAGTTCTTCTGTAAAAGATACAGCTTATTCTAAATTAAAGAAACTTTGAATTTTATTCTTAGTCAACAAAAACAAATAAGAAGTGATCACAGAGCTATCTCTGTCAGTATAGTCTAGTATATAAGTATGATATAATAGTGTTTATTTATGGTCCTACTACTATTTAATAAATGATTTAGTGATTAAACCTCAGGGGAAGACTAATAAAATATTTATACTCAAATAAAACTCACAATACTTGGATTTAAATTTGTGCTAGTGGTGGAAAATAGATGAATAGAATATAGTTATAGCTTATATAAAGATAATATCAATTTATAATGGATTTATAATATATTTCTGAATGCTAATAATTGTATTTTAGTGTTTTTTTGAATTGTAGTAATTTAATGATGATAAATAACCATCAAAATCCCTCTTTACTTATACCCAAATCCACTGGAGTGCACAGACCTTCAATCCAGATGATGTCACTGCTATCCCTGGCAATTACAGCACTTTGAGGGCCCATCACCTCCCCATGGCGCCCACTTCAAGAAGATTCAACACCCAGACCTCCAGTAAGGACCCTCCATCACAATTAATGATAAAACAGATCTATACCACAAATAGAAAATCCAGATAAAAGCGGATACCATAAAGAAACAGGTAAAATAAACAATCAAAAAGAGATTTAATGAAACCAAAAGCATATAAAGGAAACAAATAAAACTTCTAGGCCCCAATAACATCCCCAAGCATCCACATTAACCCAGAAATGACCTTCCAACCCATAAATCTGTGAATAACCATCCAAGGAAGTAAATTAAGTTGTCCAAACTGAGTGTATGCGCCTGATATAGATGTCTATGCTTCTGTAGGGGTTGTGAGTCCACTGATTTCGTCCATATGACCTAAAATAAGCAGAAAAACAAAGGTTATAGGCTATTAAGGGGCTAAAACCCACTTATATACCTAAATATACATAATATACTGCATATTTCACTGAATATGAGATTTATGTATACATATAAGCTTATGTATGTCAATAATTACTTCATATCACTTAAGATAAGTATATTATGACTCCATTAACACCTTAATAAGTATTATTAGGCTATGGATAAGCTATTTAAACTACTATAAGTTATATAATAGAATAATAATTATATATATATATACTATAATAATATATATTATTATTTTAACCTTATTTTTAAGATATAAGCTTAATTTACTTAAGGTTATCTTATTTTAAGCATAAGAAATACTCAGTTCTAGGGATATCTAGGCTGACAATCTCAGATAAAAATATTCATCTGCATAAAACCTTGAGTGAATTAAAACCACTTATTGAGGAGAATTATTCATTGAAAAGTAAAATTAAGTCTCTACACAATGAGTTGAAAATTCTGAAAAATGATTTCCAAGCTCTGGGTACCAAACATACAGTTTTTGAGGATGCAATTGTTTTATCCCTTGCAAAAATAAATGACCAGCTGTCTGAAATTCCAAGGATAAGAGATTATTTTTCTGATCTACAGGAAAAATTTTCAGCCTTAACCATAAATCATTATGGTGTGGATGAAAATTCTTCCCATCAGCTGCATAAAAGTAAAGGAAAAGAGCCTGAACAAAGCAGCTCTTTTCTTCCCCATATTTCAGCCATTAAACAAACTACCAATGAGTCTGTAAAATTTTTTGCTACTAGCAAAAAATCTTTTAATGGTCATGAACCAGCTGTTTCTGTAAATAATGAAATTTCTGAACACCTGGCTAAAATTCAAGAATTAATAATGTTAAATAATTAAAATAAAAAGATGGACCATCCCAGTAGCCAAAAAGATTGGCCCAAACTAAATCAATATCCCACTTTTGATGGTGACTCTTCATCTGACTGGCAACACTTTGTTCAGAGAATTGAAAATCTGAAAAACTCTTATAAATTACCAGATGAAGAAATTGTCTCTAAATTAATTTCTTTATTTTCCAATGTAGATTTAATGTGGTATGAATCTGTCTTACTGGAAAATCAACATTATAATTAGAAAGAGTGGAAAACATTGATTGAAAATCAATTTGGTGGTTCTGAATTCAGGCTTGCCAAGAAGATATTTTATGAGAATGCTATATATGCATCCTTCTCCCCTGAAAAACCTATTGTTTTCCTTATGAAAATACGAAAATTCTTAGAGCCATGGATCCTAAAATGAATTATGATGTTTAGAGAGATAAAATTCTCTGAGATATTTGATTGTGGCAAGGACTGAGCATGTGAGAGAGAATTCTTCCTTTATTAATATCTGTAATGAATTACTACTAAATCATAGATATGAACCAAGGAATTATCCTGTTAAATATTATCATGACCAACAAAAGCCTTCCACAAAACTTCCAGAAAAAACTGTTGGACCTTCTGCCCCAGTTTCACCAAAGAAATATGCAACAAATACTTGCTTTAAATGTAACAAACCATGGCAGAAAGGACATATTTGTGACAGGAAATTTCATCTTGTTGAAAAATCTGAGGAATCTGAAAATACTTGAGCTGATCTTGATGATTCCTCCAGTGACTGTAATAGAAATATCTCTTATGACCATGAGTCTTCTCAGGAGGTTCTAGTTTTAGAAAATGATATCTGTTATTTAGATAATTGGTCTGATAATTGTGATATTGACTTTTCTTCTGTATAAAATGCTGAAGTAATTAAAGATATTACTTACAGTTTTATTTTAATATCACCTTTGAGAGCTCCAGTTATCATAAATGGTAAAATGTTGAAGTTATTCTTGACTCTTGTCCTGGAGAAAGTGTAGTGTCTAAGAAAGCACTAGCTTCTGTAGATAAGGATTATCAATTCAATTTATTACCTATAACATCTGAAAAATGGAAAGGTTATGGTTCTGTGTTATGTCCCATTGGCAAATACAAAACCACTGTCTTCTTTAAATATAATGGTGGTTTTTTCAGAGCTATTTTTGAATTGGTTGTGATGAGAAATGACAATTAAAGCAATTGGTTTATCAAGGGAAATTAAATTTTAATTATTTTTGGCATTAAGTTGGATCCTGCATACAATTGTTTTACCTTGTGCTTGAATGGGAAAAGAAAATTTAAAATTTCATTTACTAAGAAGCATTCTGAACCCTTATTAAAATCTTGTCACTCTTTGATACAATTTAAAGGCAGAAAAACAGAGGAAATGGATGAAGTATTGTCTGAAATTGAAACAGCTTCATTTGGTGATCAATTAACGGTTGATCAGAAAGATTCAATTATAGCCTTAATTAAATTTTTCCCTATGGCTTTTGCTCATGGTTCTCATGTCTTAGGAATTGTTAATTATGAAATCAAAATTACTTTATCCTGTAATTTGAATGATATTCCTCCTAGTCTTAAGAAAAAACCATATCCTGCTTCTCCGACAAAGAGAAAGGATATTGAAGATAATATTTACACCTAATTAAAAATTAATATCATTGGAAAGGTGGATGTCACCCCAAAATATTGTGTCATCTCCCCAGTTTTGATTTCTTATGAAAAAGATAAGGCTAGATTATGTGGGGATTATAGAGCATTAAACACTTATACTTTTGATGATATTTATCCCTTACCCAGAATTAATTCAATACATGCTACCTTGCAAGGTGCAAAATTTATTAGTTGTCTGTATGGTAATAAAGGTTATCATCAAATACCTGCTGAGAAAAATTCACAAAATTTTTTGCTTATTGCTACTCATATGGGAAGATATAAGTAATTTAGGATGCCATTTGGCCCTAATAATGCACCTTCAGTTTTCCAGAAAGTAATGGATAACACTTTCAATCAGGAGATACTTGAAGGATGGCTCATGGTATATATTGATCACATTATAGTTTTTTTTAATTTTTGATGAACATATGATTCACTTAAATAGAGTTTTCCAAAAAATGGATGAAATTAATATGACCTTGTCCCTGAAAAAGTGTGAGTTTGGTTTTCAATCCTTGAAAGTCCTTGGCCATGTTGTGTCAGGCATACGAATTTGTGTAGACCAGGATAAAGTTTCTGCAATTCAAAATTTAAATGAACCAGCTTCTGTGAGAGAAATATAAAGTTTTTTGGGTATGTGTGGCTATTATAGACAATATATTATAAATTATCAGGTCACAGCCTTACCTCTTACCAAACTTACCAGAGAAGATGTTGTCTTTATCTGGAATAATGACTGTCAAAAAGCTTTTGATATATTGAAAAATTGTTTAATGACAGCCCCTATCTTGGCTCTTCCAGATTTCAATAAACCTTTTGTCCTTTACACAGATTCTAGATTTGTTGGTGTCACACGCCACATGACACTCGAGGCAAAAGTAGCTCATTAAATCAATAAAATAGAAGTCTAAACCCATACTCAAAGCGCAGAAAGCAATTCTACATAGCAACTGTGACTTTCTTTGTGTACTCGCTATTCAACTGCGCTAGTCTAAACTCTAAATCTAAATTAGTCAATCTCTCAATAGTGTGTCTCAGTATTTTCCTCAATAAGCGTCGCACAGCGCAATAGTCAATGTAATGGTGCACTAAAAGGTTTATTAAATGTCTGTGAATTATTAAAAGGGGTAGTGAGCATGGACGGAATGGATAGTGGACGATTAAAGGGTTAATGGATGTTAGTGAGGAGGGTCCAGGTGTAATGGATGTATTTTTAATGGTCTGTGGTTTGCAGAATAGTGGATGGGTATGAGGTCAATGCGAGGAGGAGTAAAGGATATAAAAGGGGTTGGGATTTTGGTTTGACACTCTTTAGAATTAAATTATAAAACGTATATATAGTTAATAGTGGTAAAGCTTTAGGTTAAATCATTATTATTTTATCTTTCCTTATTTTCTCAGTAACCATTTCTAAATCCTAAATCTTTGATTATTGAGTTTCCAACCCTTTGTGAGATTTTAAGAATTTAATATTACCTTTAAATTATATTAGAATTCTCCTCAAACATATCTCGAAGCAGTAGTTCATCCTTTGAATCATCTTTGAATCACTTCCTTGAACATTTCCTCTGTGTCTCGACAAAGTTTCTAAACTCTGTTCTCCATCTCACTTCCAGGAACACCCTCAACCTTGTGCGTAGGTTATCTGATGACAGTTGGACGGGGGCTGCCGTTCACCAAAAACAAATTATTAATGATAAATCCTCAGAAGTTGTAATTTGTTATATTTCAAAAACCTTGAGAAATAGTGAATTTAAATATGGTGCCACTAAATTAGAGTGTATAGCATTTGTTTGGGCTCTTGAGAAGCTTCACTATTGCCTAGATGACCAAATATTTGAATTGGTAACTGACTGTAGTGCTGTCAAATCCCTCTTGAACCTAAAGACACCAAATAGACATATGTTTAGGTGGCAACTTGCTGTTCAAGAGTACAGAGGAAGAATGACAATTATCCATAGAGCTGGAAATTTTCACTCCAATGTTGATATGCTTTCAAGGTTTCCTCTTCCAAATAATGACTCCAATCCTGCCTATGTGTCTGAAGGTGATACTGTTCATATCCATGGTATATATATAGTTGATATGGAAGAAGAACTTTTACAATTAATTCTGTATTCATATGATAAATATTCTGATTTAAATAAATTGGTTACAATCTTGAATGATCCAAAGAATGCTTCTATTCAAGCATTGATAAAAACTCTTCCTCCAAAGTACCAGAGTGCTTTGAGTAAAGAAAATTTTCCTTTAAAGATGGTTATATTTATAACAGGAGAAACTGACCAATGTCCACCAGGTCAAAAGTTAGACGACTTGCAGTCAAGTGGTTTTTCAGGTATCTTAAAGTAACATCAGAAGTAACCTTTGAATGAATTTCAGTGCTTAAATTACTTACAAGACAGACCAAAACTCTGAGTGTCTCTGTACCAAATAGAAAATTAGAGAAAGTTTATTTCACTGCTTATTGTTAAAACGTTCTATCTTATTTGATCTTGAGTGGCTTCTGAAAATTGTGTCTCAGCGTTACATTACCTTTTTTTCCTGGAAATAAGTCATCCATGATAACTACTCTTGCACCATTTATTCCAGGCCCATGAAATAACTTGTCATAATTTTCTTTCTGTAGGTTAGCATTGTAGACTTTACCAGAACAAGCATCAATGAAAGCACATTGAAAAGTCTCATACCCTTTTTTTGTTAGGTAAATGTGGGTTAATTTCACTCATTGAAAATTTTTTACATGAAGTAATATAATATCCTTAATTTTTGGCAACATGTCACCTCATGTATGCATGCAAGAAACTAGCTTGCTTTTTTACCTCTGTATGTTTTTGAACTGCAGGATATATTGCATACATGAGGCAACATGTCGCCTCATGTATGCATGCATGCAACTTTCTTTTTGTTTTACTTCTGTATTTTTTTGAACTTAAGGATATATTGCATACATGAGGGGACATTTCACCTCATCTATGCAATAACAAAATCACTGATAAAAAATAGTGCAATACATTTTTTAATCAGCACTCTTGTTATTGCATACATGAGGCGACATGTCTCCTCATGTATGCAATAACATTCTTTGAAATCCTTCATATAGGTGAGCAATGCATTGGTGCATACCTACCATACCAAAGAAAATACACATCATGGAACCTTTTTACATGCATACATGAGGCGACATGTCACCTCATGTATGCAATTTATTTTTGAAGTTTAACTTATATAGGTAAGAAATGCACTTGTGCATGCCTACCATACCAAGTGAGTTCCCCAGAATGTGACTTGTTTACATGCATAAATGAGGCGATATGTTGCCTCATGTATGCATGTAAACAAGTTGCATGATGTGGATTTTCTTTGGTATGGTAGGCATTCACCAATGCATTTCTCACCATAATGAAGAAGTTCAAAGAATTTTATTGCTTATATGAGGTGACATGTCACCTCATGTATGCAATAACAAGAGTGCTGATAAAAAAAATCTATTGCACTATTTTTTATCAGTGCTCTTGTTATTGCATACATGAGGTGACTTGTCCCCTCATGTATGTGATATATCCTTAAGTTTAAAACCATGCAGAAGTAAAAAAGCAAGCAAGTTGCTTGCATGCATACATGAGGCGACATGTCTCCTCATGTATGCAATATACCCTTGATCTCAAAAACATACAGAAGTGAAACAGAAAGCAAGTGGCTTGCATGCATACATGAGGCGACATGTCGCCTCATGTATGCAATATATCCTCAAGGTTAAAACAATACGGAAGTCAAAAAGGAAGCAAGTATCTAACATGCATACATGAGGCAACATGTCGCTTCATGTATGCATGTAGGCGACTTCCCTCCCCTTTCTCATATGACTTTCCACAAAGCATAAGATGAGGCAAATTGTTGCCTCATCCTTATGCAGTTGCACCATTTTCTGATGACATGAGGAAAGTCTTTGCCTCATGTAATTGGGATATGGTGTATACTTTGTATGTAGTTCTGTGTGCCAACATAGAAAAATGATTTTATTTTGGATTTGAGCTCTTTGCTGAGCACATGTGGGGAAACATGGGGCCATATGTCACCACAATTTTTCCTGCATTTCAGATTTAGTATGAAGTAAAATTATATCCAATATTTGAGATAAAATATTACCTCTTGTATCATAAGAACCTTGTGCCAGTAAGTGTAAGTAATGCACTGAACTGGGTAATGTATTTACTAATGTAGCTGAAAAATTTAATTTTCTTCAAAGGCAGTGCATAGAGAAATATATTTCCAAATTCAGTTCTATTTCAGTTGAAAAATATCTACACTTTCTTTCTACAAATATATGATCTATGTGTCATGATGAAAAATTGTCTCACCAAAGTTCCAACACAGGTTTGACTCAGGTTAGACCACAGGTACTAAGCAACCACTTGACTGCAAGTCGTCTAACTTTTGACCTGGTGGTCATTGTTATTCCTCTGTCCATGAAAGAAACCATCTTAAAAATTTGTCGTGATGAAATATTAGCAGGACATTTTGATCTTGAGAAAACCATTATCAGATTTAAAAACACTTCTTGGTGGGCTAATATTTCTGTAGACACTAAATTATATGTTGAATCTTGTGATTATTGTCAAAAATCAAAAGATTGACAGGTAAAAGAGAAGTATTTTTGAAACTTATTGAAGCACCTAATGCTCCTTGGCAAATAATTAACATGGATTTTGTCACTTGTCCTCCTGTAGCAGGTAAAGACAGTTATAACTCTTATTGGGTAATAGTGGATATATTCACCAAAATGTGCAAATTTATTCCCATCCACAAATATGTGTCCACAAAGGAATTAGCTTTCTTATGGGGGTCTTACATGTTTAATATTATTGGATTTCCAAAATCCATTATCTCTGATAGAGACCCAAAATTTACATCTGAATTTTGGACTTCTTTGATGGATATTTGAGGCTGTGAGTTACAATTTTCTACAGCTCACCATCCTCAGACTGATGGTCTAGCTGAAAGAATGATTCAAACCTTGGAAGATATGATTAGAAGGTATTGTGCATTTGGATTAGAACAAAAAAGCAATGAAAGATTTACTCATTACTGGGTCACTCTATTGCCTGGTCTTGAATTTGTGTATAATAGCACTGTTCATTCTGTCACTGAAAAAAAGCCTTTTGACAATTGGATAGGTTATGTCCCAAACACTCCTGCTCAAATTCTCAATAATAAATAACCTAAGTTGGAACTACATCCTGGTGTAAGATCTTTTATGTAAATGCAACAGCTATGCAGAAAACATGCTCAAAGCCGTATTGATAAAGGATTTGAATATGAAAAGAAAATATAGGATAACTCCCATAAAGAATACACATTTAACGAGGGTGATGAAGTGTTTATATCTACTGTCCATTTCAATATGCAAGGAAACAACAAATTAAAAGATCCTTTTGTGGGACCATTTGTTGTCAAAAGAATGGTTAGAGATAATTCAGTAGAAGTTGTATTGTATTCTCCATATGATAGGAAACTTCCTGTTTTTCCCATTTCTTTGCTTAAACCTTATACTTCCAACTGTGACTTATTTCCCAAAATAAGAGGGAGACCTAAGAAAAACCCTCAGGAAGTCACAGAAACTGCAGAAATTGATAAAATTCTCAATGATAGAATTATCACTTCTGAAAAAGGTATTGAATATTTATTGAGATATAAAAAAAAATCATCTGAACATGATGCATGGATACCTGGAAAGGAAATTACAAATCTTCCTACTCTGTTAAAAAAGTATGAAAAGAAAAAATCTTAGCATTTTTTTTATTGTTTTTTAGAGTGAGGGAGTGTCAGCGAGGCTGTACCAGGACCCCAGTAAATGCTATGTTAATTTATTGGACCTGAAAGAGGGCGTAAAAATATGCATGTTATGTATATAAATTAATATTTTATTGCATATTAAAATTATATAAGTATCTTATTAAATATAAGTAAAATAAGTATTATATTAATTTTATTATTATATAAATTATTCATACATTTAAATTAAGCATGATATATTTTATATTCTATAAATTATGGTGAATTTCTATGTATTTACTTAATATTAATTAATAATTAAGTAATTATAAACATATATTATAATTATAAGTGTAAAATTAAATTATAATGTAATTAAATTAATTAATTAAATTCATATATTAAATAAAGCTTTACATATCTTATTAAACAATAATATTGGGCGCTTTTTTTATCCTTAATTGTGTCACTAAAATTATTAAATAAATCAAAACACTAATTAAATAAGATGGTATTAAAATTCTCACTTTAAATTAGAAATATCATTAAATTGATTAATTGTTTCATTTAAACTAGTTATTGAATTAGTTAAATAGTTAAACAATTAATTAATTTTTCTTTATACTGGATTAATTTGATTACATGAATTTTCGTGTGAAAATAATTTTATTTTTTTTAATTAAACCCTTTACATCTCACTGTAATACCTGTTTTGGATTATTTTACTCACAGTTCTTATTTTTCAGACTTACTTAGTTACTTATTATTTTAATTAATTGTTTTGGGAACTTATGGTTGGAAAATTGATCACTTACATTACAAACATTTAAATACTTACAACACGTTATTATTATTTTTATTAGTATTACAAATTTAGTCTAAATATTCAATAAATAATCTAAGGTTGCTTTAAGTTTATTAGTAATACCAATTTTTAGCCAAGCAGAGAAGACTTTACTTACTTAAATAAATATTTACAATTAAACCAATACTCACTGTTGTGTTATTTCTCATTAACTGTTGTTGCATTTCTCTTATTTTGATTTTATTATTTTATTATTTTTATCATTTTCATCTTTTTTTCTTTTTTGTTATCCTCTCTTTATTACTTCCACCTCCTCCGCTCCAACTCTTCTTCTCCTTCACCTTCTTCTAGACAACCCACCAACAAAAAGAAGGAGGAAAAAGAAGGGGAAGAGAAGAAGGGGAAGAAGGGGAAGGAGAGGAAAAAGGAAATAAAGAAAAAAAATTAAATTAAGTTTAATAAAAAAATATAAAAGAGTAAGGTGAATAACAGAAACAACAAAAATAATAATAATAATAATAATAATAGGTAATAGACTATTAAAAACACAGGATTTCACAGGGAAGTTCAATAATTGATAAGTAAGTAAATTTATTTTCTCTGCTATCAAACTCTCAACTAGTAAATATTATATTCTCTATTACAACATTAGAATATAATTAATTTTAATTTGAAAAGGCAAAAAAGCGCCACATATAAAAAGAAAAGCTATATATATATTTAGTATTAACAAAAAATAAGTAATGTAAGTGGTGAGGCTACAGTGGGTTATCCAAAGCCTTTATATAGGAAAGGGTATCTCTGAAGCCCCACAATAAAGTATATACAAAGTTTAATGAAACCATAATAACTAATAACTAATGTTTGAGTAAATTTAAGGGGAACATATGACACAATTAACTAAGACACATGAGCTAGAACCCAATTATCCACCAATTTAAACCCAAACAGTTACCATAAAATTAGTGAGTAATCAAATAAGTTTGAGACACATAAAAAAACAAATTCAATTTAAAACATGACTTATAAACTTTTAATCAATAAGCAATTTAAGTGAAACATGAAAAATAAACTATTTTAACACATAAAAATAGGGAAATTAATTTAGTATAAAACTTGAGTAAATAATTATTTTAACTATTTTTATTAGTGTAATAATTATTTTAAGTCAATAAAAAGTATTTATTTTGATAAAATTACTAATTTTTAGAATAAAACATTAATAATTTATTTAATAAAGTGTTTTAACTTGTTTAATACTTTGATGACACAATTATGGGTCAAAAAAGCGCCCAATATTCATGTTTAATAAGATAAAAAAGGTATTATTTAATACATAAATTTTATTAATTAATTTAATTAAATTATAGGCCAACTTTATACTTATAATTATAATATATGTTTATATAATAATTAATTATTGATTTATAATTATTAAATCCATAAAAATTCACCATAATTTATATAATATAACATTTTTTATTCTTAATTTAAATGTATATATAGTTTATATAGGCAGGTTATACGTCCACAACCTATTTTTGATATGGATACAACCTACAATACAATTTTTTTGTTTGATGCACTCTTACGCCACTAAATGAAATCATGTACTTACTACTAATCACATATTATATTGTATGCAATAATACATACACTTTTTCAAACCCTGTGCAAGGTATCATTCTTCCCTCACTCTTGCTCTAGTTTTTGACTTTTTTTTTCTTAGACTGATTGTTTCTTCTTAAGTATCTATACTTTATAAGCTAATATGAATGTATAGTTTTTGTTTATGCTTAGTTTATAATATAATTTAGCTGATTAATTTTCTTTCTTGTAAAAAATAATCAATCTATTTTAATTAAATTTCAATGAGATTGTTCAGCAGCAGTATCAGCTGCACCTTCTACAAGAAACCATAATCTCTGAAAACCACCTAAAACATTACTTCAAGCATTAATAGAAGGACATAAAGTCATAAATTAGAAATGGTGGAAAGGGGGAAGCTTTCCACAATATCCCCTGAAAAAAGTGAGCAGATTGGTGGTCTTTTATATTTGACTTTCTCTGGTAATAAAAGGCCTTTTGATTTGAGTTTTTCCTGAGTGAAATCAAGTAAGCCAGACATGCTCAGTCTGACCATTAGAGTCTTTGTTGGAAAGTTTGAAAGAGATACTTGCTCCTTGTCTGGCAGCAAAGATTTTTAAAGCTTCTTTTGCTTCATCTAAGGTGGGAAAAATTGTGGGCTACGGTATCATTGCTAATATGAGGAAGTCAAAGATTGGAAATTTTTTTTCTCATGGAAGGGGTAAAAAAGTGTATGTATTTTTTCATACAATATAATATGTGATTAGTAGTAAGTACATAATTTCATTTGGTGATGTAACAGTGAATCAAACAAAAAAAATTGTATTGTAGGTTGTATCTGTATTAAAAATAGGTTGTGGACAAATAACCTGCCTTTATATAATAATAAAAATTAATATAATACTTATTTTACTTATATTTAATAAGATACTTATATAATTTTATTATGAAATATAATATTCATAATTTTATGGGCTCTTTTGCTTCCAATAAAGTAACATAATTTTTACTGGGTTCCTGATACAGCCTGGCTGACACCACCCCTCTCCAATCCTGTCCACTCCTCTCCTTCCAGCTTTCTTACCTCCCCATTTGACCCTAACACTTTATTTTGATATACAGAAATAGGGACTGTGTTGAAAGGGAGCAAATTGGGGTTCAAGGAATGTGTAGGCAAGGTAAAGGGGAGGGATGGGGCTACAAGGGCTGGTGAAGCTGGAGAGAGGGGTGAGGAAGGGTATATGGGGTAGAAAAAAGGTTGGTAAAGAGTTGGAAGGGAAGATTAAGGGTTTCTGAGGCATTCTGAATGAAGAAAAGGGTCAGGGAGAGGTTGGGAGTGGTGAAATGGGGATCAAAAGAGGATGGCATACAATGGGGCTGGGAGGGTAGTGAAAGGGGTGGGGAGGGAAAACATGCATGTGTTTATAGAATTGAAAGGTATGGGGATTGGTGCAAACTGAGTGTGAAAATAGGAGTATGTACTCTGTTCTTTGGGCAAATAACAGAGTTCAATGCCATAAAATATTAGCTGAAACATGAAAGATATAAGGTGAAACCATTAACTCCAAAGTAGTTTTAGACATATATTAGTATTTTAAATAGGATACTAAAGTTGTAAATTTACTATATCATGTAAATTATTTTTGAATTATGGTGTATGGATTTGTATAATTGTTCACTAACTCAACATACAGATGTATTGATCATTATTTATATACATTGTAATATAAAGAATGAAAAGTAATATAATATAAAAAATTCCCATATAATATTAGCATAATTTTTATTTCAAACTTTTTCATGTAATGTGGTTGATAATTATATATATGACAAAAAATAATAGGTATTTTAGAAAATAATTTTAACCAAAAGAATTTGATTAATTTTTAAACCATTCTAATAGGCCTCATCAAATGAGATTACATATCTTAGAATGAACATGTGAGTTCTGCTGGTGAGGTTAAAAAAATCTTCTACATGAATCATGGACTTCAAAAGAAAATTTACCACAAGATATAATCAGAAAATTATTTTTTATTCTTAATTTCTTCATTTCTGATTATAATATGTACCATAATAAATAAATGTAATTACTAAACACTCAGGGAAAGAAAAAGTATAAAATTTCTTAATATATGTATTATTATTTAATCAGTAAAAGAAAAAACTCTCTGAGATCTCTTAATTTCTAAAAATCTTTTATTGCAATAAATAAATACAATTTTTTAAAATTAAATATCTTAGCTTTTATATAACTTAGATTGAACTCTCAGTGACAACCTATGCATGACTGTGGTTCAACCTTATTTAAACTGTGGGAAGTTCTTTTAATTTCCTAAAATTTAAAGAAAATTTATTATAATGTATGTCTAATTATATTTTTTTAACAAAAATAGTTTTTCTACATGATATGAATTTATGGGAAAATAAAAAAAATTAAATTTTTCAAAAAGCATTATTTAAAATAGCTTTCATTTAATCTTCAATTATTATAGAATGATGTTTCTTTCAATTGATAGTCTGAAAAAAGTTTTACAGCTATGTTTATATTCCCATAATATCTATAAATAGTTTATAGAGCTCCTATTGATACTCAACATACTTTAACAAAAGAAAAAAATCTGTTTTAAATAAAAATATTGCAGGTACTTCCTAGTAACACATTCTTTAATATAGATCTATATGTTTAAGTTTAAATCAATTCCAATGCTTAAAAAAAGTTTTTAAAATATAAGTATAAAATCTTTTTCAAAAATTTAAATTGAAATCAAAGTTAGCTTATTAACTTGTTTTTCTGCTTTAATCTTCATTTGAAATTCATAATACTCTCTGTTGAAATTAATTTAAGTAAAGAATTAATTCTTCATGTATTGAATTTTGATAATTAAAATATTCAAGAGGATTTATATAGTATTTCTTTCTAGAAAGTATCAAATATATTGGCTCATTAAATGTATAATATAATTTATTCTTAATTATAGGTTTTATTATCTTATTAGGGGGTATCAATGTTCAGGGATCTGCAATTCAATTAATTTCAGATAAAAATCCTTATACCCCAATTATCTTCCGCAATTATTTTTGCTAATAATTGGGTTATTAGATACTTTACATGTCAATGTTCACCTCTTATCCGACATTTTTTTACTCAATTTTTCATAACCACATCTTGGACAACCTTCTGTCATAACCACATCTTGACCTACTTTCTGCCATAACCACATCTTGGACTACTCCCTGGATATGCCTTCTACCTTGCTGCGCACTTCCATTCTCATCCCATCCTGTTCATTCTATCCGCTCAGAATTTCTCCCCATTTCATCTATTTGATTCTGCTCCTTTTCATCTTGCTATCTCATCTGCTTGTTTCTGCTCCTTTTCATCTTCATTTATAGTAACATGCCTCGTCATCCTAGATCTTCTCAAAGGCAGCCATCACCCAGTTGTTCTTCAATTCCCACTACTTCCTCTTTCCCCCGCTCAGCCAAGAAATCAAAGACCGTTCAATTAAAAAAAGATGACCATCTCATTCTTATCAACTGGCTGAAATCCAAAGCTAACTATGATTCTTGTTTTGGTACTGAGTATGCCACTAAAGTAGGATGGCCCCCCGCATCAAAAGTTAATGGCTATCTTCTAATGGCAAATGAATTACGGAATAAGACCAAGGGAAGGATTGATCTTTTACCTAAACAGATGTCTGAACGCTTCAAGCATTACCAAGAAAAATACAAGAAGGCAAAGGCTCTTTCATCTTCCACTGGTTTTGGGGTTACTGACAACGATATAACTGAGGGCATAAAATCCATAGACGATAAACTTGATTCTTTATGTCCTTACTTTAAAGAGATGGATGCAATTTTTGGAGAGCGAGCTGATGTTAATCCTGTAAACATGTTGGATGGTGAAGATCCTATTTCCGAACATGATGTCAAAGCAAATCTTTTCCCATCCTCTTCCTCCACTCAAGCCTCCCCTCATTTGAATGAGACATATCTAGATAGCTTTTCTGTGGATCCTATAGGTGATTTAACCCAACCAAATCTAACTCAGGTCTGTTTCTTTTTTCTTTTATCTCATCTTTTCTATTTTTTATTTACTTATCTTTTTCTTATTTCTTAAAAGGCTGATGAACAAACCCAGGATCCTCAATCAACTGAGTCTGAAGCTAGTGACAATGATGAGGAGGAAAATGCTACGTTGAACAAAAAGCGAAGGGCTTCAAGTAGACTAAATTTCCTCTCCCAAAGAAGACGAAAAAGTGATACTTCATTACAAACACCTTTTTCTTCGATGGAACAGTTATGAGAGAAACGTGATGCTGGTAAGTGATATCATACCTCTTATTACTTTACTCTGCTTTTCTTCTACTTTATGTTAATTTTTATTCTCACTCTAGAACAAGTGGAAATTGCTAAAGAGACTCTAAGCTTTGAAAAGAACAAATAAAAGCTCTCTTTAAGGAGGGATGAATGAGTACAAGATTTGGAAGAGAGGAAGGATGATCGGGTCCAAGATTTGGAGGAGAAGAAGTTCGAGTTAACTCTTAGTATTGAAAAATCCAAAAAAGAGGAAAAAACACTTGAGCATCAAAACTTAATGGAACAGATGAAGTATAAGCATGATCTTCAAGAAAGTTCTAAAAAGAAAGATTTCTTGATCAAATGCTTTAAAGCAAAAAAATCTGTTGAAGAAATAGAACATTTAATGAAATTTTTTGTTGACTAGTTTCTTTTATTTCTTTCACACTTCATTGGTTCATATTTATTTGTACATAAATTTTACAATTATTTTCTGTATTTCTTGAAATTTCGTATTTTAACGTTAAATATTCTTTTTTTAAATAAAATTTTTAAGTCTCCTTTGAAAATTTGACAATCCCCCACGCCTGGATTTTTTTGAAGTAAGGGGTGGGTATCACAAAAGTTCTTTCATTTCATGAATCTTGAAAGTCTTATATAAAAATTTGGCTTTACTACCCCCTGCATTTTACCGGTATCCCAAAAATTCTTACATGTTAAGAATTTCACAAGTCTTATAAGAAATTTTGGCAAAACCCCCCATGGATTTTATTGAAGTAAGGGACGGGTATCACCAAAAAATTTTCACCAAAATATTTACAAGTCAAAAAAATTCTATATCTGTTTTAAAACATTGGCAATACTTTCCCCTGCATTTTATTGAAGCAAGGGGTGGGTATCACCAAATTTTTTCTAAGTCATAAATTTCACATGTCAGATTTGAAAATTTGGCAATACCCACCCCCCCTAAAAAATGACCTACCTGGTGAGTTGAGTTGAGAAAATAAATGCAACCAAAAAAACTGAGTGATGTTTGAGGAGAGGATGAAAAGGATATGAGTGATGAATGAAAAAAAAAATCACTGACAAAATATGTGATATAAGAAAATATGCAATTTCATGTTGAGGTGGTGAAAGAAAACCAATGAGCCATCCAAAAAAAAGATATTCACCGTAAATTCAAAAAAAAAAAATGAATATGCAACAAACCAAAATACAAAACCAAGTGATTAAAGTACACAAAGAGGAAATTTGGAAAGTATGAAAACATAAAAATTAAAAATTAAAAGGGTGAAGAGAAATGTTGGAGAGTAATTGGCATTATAATGGGGCGTATGCCAGTTGATTGAATGATTTGTGAATCAAGGGAGGGGAGTGCTGGTGGTGGTTCAGGATCCTCTTCTTCATAAAGATCATTCCACTTATCCTTTAAATCAGCTAGAATATTGTGGAGTATTACGCAAGTCAAGATCCAATGATTTGCAGTTTTGATCTCCAATTTTTTTTGAAATTGGATTCTGAGCTCCCAAAGACTAGAAAATCGTCCCTTTAAAATACCTATAGCATGTTCAATTTGTACTCTTGATTGTGCAAGGTGATAATTAAAGGAAGTTTTGGGGTCATTTTCTGAAGTTGCACCGCGGAAAGCAGGTATAATGTACTTTCCACTTGCATATGCTGAGTCTGCAAGGAGGTACTGAGATTTGTCAAAGTATGAGTCAGGGGATTGAGAAATCCTCATTCTTTGGAAGACGGAAGAGTCATGACATGATCCAGGGCAGCCACTGTAAAAAGCAATAAATTTTTTATTGACATCGCATACAAGTTGAATGGCAATAGGGTATCTAGAAGGAAGATAAAAAGTTAGATTGTGAAAGATGAGAACTTGGAGAAGATTTTGAAGAAACCTTTTTTTGCGATCAAAATAATGGTTGCCATCATGAGCAGGCTTTTGACTCAAAGGGATGGTTGTGCCATCAACAAAACCTATACAGCCAGGGAAACCTTCAGCTTGCATTACTTGAGAGGATTCAAGTTGCTGTTCTGGAGTTGGCCAAGCAAGAGTTTGAGACTTGAGGGAAAGGATAGCAATCATACAGAGCTTGGTGTATAATATCACGGTACCATATCCTATGGTAAAGAGATTATCCAAACGTCTTATGGCAGCACCATTTCCATTTGAGCCAAAGCGACATAGAGAAACAGCAAGTTGGATGGCAGGATTATGCTGTTTGTTATGAGAATTGTTATGGAAGATAGGATGTTCAGAAATGAGTTGATAAAGTTTGAAGAAAGAATTGGGAGAAGTTCTAAAAAGTTGCGTGAAGTTTAAATGAGGAATGTTGAGAATGGAGGCCAGATCATATCGGGGATCATGATAAAGATTTGGCCCCCTGGTGATTATGTAACGCTTTTTGGAAAGAAGACACATATAAGCTAAAGCATCTTCCAAATCAGAGTCAGATTTATAGCAAGGAACTAAAAGAAAAGTAATAGCATTCATTGTTGAGTGAAGTAGCTTCCTAGTAGAGAGGTGTTTCATTGTTTCCAGTGGAAGGGTTAAGTGATGAGGGAAGTGGGAATTCACCGCCAAATGTGCAGTTGGGGTGTGTAGATAGAAAAAAAACTTAAGTGTTCGCCACCAAAATTAAGTAGCATAGAGTGAGGAAAGACTTAAGGATGGCATCAGCAATTATGAGTCATGTGACTTTCTTGCAAATCCATCATGGATGTGATGAGTTTGGGATCAGGAGTTAGGAATGGAAATTGGGGCATAAGAGGCGGGATAATGCATTATCATGGATTCCTTATCCACTAGCCCTGGGGCTAGTGGATAAGAATCTTCCACAATTAATAATGTCTGATCCTGGAAAAAAAAATTCCTGATCCCTTATTGCGGATCCCTGAACATTGATACCCCCTTTTTCAAATAAAGAATTGAGAAACAATTAACCTATATCTCTAACATGAGGAGAAGGTGCAATTTTAGAGGTGTAAAATTATCTTGTAAATTTATTTATCTTATCAAACCCAAGAGTATGATCCTCTACAATTTTATTTAAGAAAATTTGAATAAAAAAGCTGGATTATTTTTACATTTATTTTAAAGTGTTTTAATAAATTTACACTAATCAGAAATTGATTTTTATAATGGTAGAAATTTATATTGTCATGGTTTAAGTTATCTATTGTATCTTTCTTATTAAAAAAAATTATATAGATGTCTTTCCACAATTAAAATTATGGAATGATGAATAATATCAGCTCTACCTCTTTGGTAGAGTATTTGAATTTTATTAAAGCCTGAAATTAGATCTTGTGCACCTCTTCTTACATGGAAACACTGTAAAATTTGTGAGGTGAATCTCCAGATGAACAGTATTTTTATCTCAAATATAATAATTAAAGTACACTATACTATTCAGCTAAAAGTTTTAAGAAATATTACTCTATTAACTTAAAAATTATTTTCATAACTTTAGGCACATTATAACTGTATTTTTTAAGAAAGAATTCACTGAGTGGTATTTTTTTTGAGCTCACTAGATCACTTCACCAACTGAAATTATGCCAAAAAAATATTTATGAAATCAATAAAAAAGAAATTTATAAAATCTAGACAGATATTTCCTTTACCCATGATATAATATATATATTGTCTTAGTATCTGAGGAATTGGTAGAATTTTAAAAAGATAAAAATATTTTGGTGATTTTTTTTCCTTTTCTTGAATTTTCTATGCCCCCAAAATGCATTGGAGTCTAAAGCCTAAAGATATATGCTAATTCTAAGATACATAATCAACTATTTTTCATTTAAAAGTAATTAGTGTAAATAGGTTGTGAAAGTTCTTCATTTAGTCAAAATGCTTCAAAAATAATTACCATACTTTAAATTTTTGTTTTCCATGTTTTTAATTGTAATCTATAATAAATAATTTAAGTTTTCTGTTGACTCTATTTTTTTAAAGAAAATTCAATAGATTGAAATATACCATTTCTAAATCTTGAAATTCAAAAAATACATCAAGGAGAAATTCAGTTTATATTGTGTTAATAATAAAATTACAGTTTTTCAATTCTAGAAAAACAGTTGTAGGTAATAGAAAAAGTCACTAATTTTTTTTATATGTAATCTGAAAGTTTTTAATAACATTATTGTATTTAAGAATTGTGATATTATTGATATATTTTCATTGATCAACTTAACTTAATAAAGTATTATTTAAATAAGTTGCATCAAAAAATACTGTGCATCATGGAATGATTTTTTCTGGCTGCCATTCAGTTATCCTGACACTTTCACTATGTTTTTAATATAGATCCATTATTGTTTGTGTGATACTTCAAGTGAAATTTCAGTATTACTTCAGTCTGAGTTCCATCTGATTTCAATCTGACTTCAAGTTGAGGACTTGCTAGCAAGTCCCCCCCCCAAATATTGTGTGGTGTTAGATGTTTGATATCTTCAGGTAACTTCTTGGGATATTAATTTCTTTTCATCAAATTTAGTTTTGTAATACTTAATGTTTGATATGTAGCAAATTACAATATCCAACTGTATTTCTTTTTCTAAATTCTTTTATTTTTATAAGACCAATCATCATTTTTTATCTTTGAAGGTTTTGAAGAAGATTGAAATGAAGTATAAATTGAAGAAGATGATAAAGATGAAGATAGAGGTGTAAGGCTTGAATCAGAAGAATTTTTTTTTTTTTTTGAAAAAAATTTTATATTGGTCAAAAAAACATCAAAAAAAAATTATTTAAAAATAAACAAAAAACCTCACATAATTTAAAATAAATAAAACCAAAAAAAAAAAAAAAATTGGCAACAAATAAATAATAAGAATAATTATTACTTTAATTGAAATTGAGGAATATTTTTGTATAATTCTGCAAAAAAAAAAAAAAATGGAAAAAGGTTAAATGATGTTCTAAATATTTCTGTCAATTTTTTATGGCTGCCTTATTGGTATCCTCAATACCCCCTCCAAAACCCTCTTCAAAGACCCTCCAAACCTGTTCCAAATTCATCCAAAAACCTGTCCAAAACCCCCAAATAAACCCTCTCTGAATCCCCCCCTATAACCCCACCAACCCCTCCCCTCTCTTCAATTGTTAAAAATTGTTTGTTACTGAATGACAAGAGGGGGGAGTGGGCCAGGTTAAAGAGAAGTAGAAGGGGGGCAGGTGGTTTTGGGGGGATCGAGGGAACCAAAGAAGAAGGAAAGGGGGGTTAGAGGTAACCCAAGAGGGGTGAATGAGGCAGCCAAAGAGAAGAGAAAGGGGGTGAAAGGGGGATATGTCTATTTCAAGGAGGGGTGAAAGTGGGGAAAACGACCAGGCCAAGGAGGGATAAAGAGTAAGATGGAGAGAAAAAAAAAGAGAGAAAAAAAAATTCAATTTTACCTTAAAAATGAAAATCAAAACCACTTACCAGAAAAATGAGATAAAGAAAATAAAAATAAAAATAAAAAAAAATTATAACAATTAGCAAATATAAAAATAAAAATGAAAAAATGACTTACCTGGAGAGATGAGTTGAGAAAAAAAATAGATTTCAAATTATTTGAGGGATGTTTGAGGAGATGAGGAAAAGGATATGAGTGATTAAAGAACAAAAGAATGACTGAAAAAATATGTGATAGCTGAAAATATGTGATTTCATGTTAAGGTGGTGAACAAAAACAAATGAGACAGGGAAAAAGAGACTTTCACCAAAAATTCAAAATAAAATTCAATATGCAAAAATAAACTTACAAAACCAAGAGAAGGATACATGCAACTTGATCATTTGAAGAGTATGAAAAAAAATTAAAAGGGTTGTGTTGAGAAATTTTGGAGTATTATCGGCATAATGATGGAGCATATCCTAGTGGGAAATAAGATTTGTGAATCAAAAGAAAGTAGTAATACGACTGTCTAAAACTGGGTACTGATAGGTTAAGAAGTGTTTGGACGGTGTACTTGAGGCTTTCTTGTAAGAAGGTAATGTTTCCTGGCCATTTTTGATAAAAAAGAAAATCTTCTTCAAGATCACAGTCCAAGAGGTGATCAAGAGCTATGAAAGTCATTGCTTGATGTAGCTTATCATGATTTGAGAGTGAGGAAGGCATGACTTTTATATGGTATAAAAATGTAAATGTTGTATGATGTTTTGAGTTATAAAGTATTATGCTGCAGAGTGCTGTGTATGAATGGGATGATGCTGACAAATCAGTGAAATGGGACTTTACAGTGAAATCAGCACTTTTGGTTGAGAAAGTGCATATTTGAGTGAAATAAGTGACTTATTTCACTTTTTAAATCCACCAGTGTTGGGGCTAGTGTGTTGCAGAAATCTGCACTTAGATAAGTGCAGATTCGCAAGAACTGGAACCCCCTAATTAATTATTATGAAATGAACCTTAGGGTTATCTATAGGCTCAACTATGCATGCTGACTTAGTCTTTTTCCAGTTTTGTTGGTAGATGCCAAAATTTAAAGACTTACTCTTTTGATATTCAATGTGAATTCGTGAAGAGTGAAGAGAAAGTTGGTGTTAAATAGTAAAAAAAAAAGTAAATAAAATAAAATAATTAATATTAGAGGGTACTAGAGATGGCTAAAATTAATGAATTTCTAATTGAATTCAAAGCAGAATTGGTCACCCAAACTCACTCTGAGCCCATTTCTAATTTCAAAATCAATGGACTCTTCATGGATTTCGAAAGATAATAGGTTTTGAGTCACAGTGTCTTGAAAATCTGGAATGAAAATGGATAGGTTTCCAAGTATGATATGCAGGATTGTTATAAAACTGGGGTTAAGGGATCTATAAAGATATTGATACTAGTGTGCTTCAAGATGTTATTAAGGCTCTCTTCCCAGCCATCTAGCGTAGAAGATTGAAAGATGGGTGCTTAGTGTGGTTCATGATGTCTTTAACTGTGCGAGATGAGCTTTGGAAGGGATCAAGGACAGTAACTAGGGCACATACATGATGTCTGTCCTGAGAAACATTAGACTTCCCTCCAACAGTCCCTGACGATGCATATAAAAACCTATGCATCCGTCTGGCTTGGCCCCCGTCACTCGCCTTCCGCCGCTTTCCGCACACGCTTCAATGTCTTCCCTCGCCCCCAGATTCGTCAGCATTCTCCGTTTTTTTTTTATTTTTTTGTCTTCATTCTTCCTCTCTCTTCCTTACCTCTTTCTCTTTCGTTTTTGATTCGTAAAGGCCCGCTCCATTAATGCATCACGTACCCGCTTCCGATCTTTTTCGGTGGTCTGTCCCCTTTCTAAAGGTATCTGCTCCATCTTTCTTTTCTATTCTCTTCCCTCCCTTCTCTAATTGTTGATCAACTTTTGTCATGTCTTTGCTGATATATATGTATTTCCTTTCTATAGATTTTGTCCAGGAGCTCTATCTCCGTGAACTCAAGGCCTACAAGCCAAGTCCTCAAACTCTTCAAGCATTGAATCTTCAAGTCCGTGATTTCACCATGCCTTCCGCTCCATCTTCTCCTACTCTATTAACAAGCCAAGAATTGGCTCGTGAGTTGGAAACATGGGATTCCTCTCTTTCGGCATCCCCTTCACCTTCTAAAGTTGATGTAGCCAGTGAAACGAGGTATTGTAACCTTTTGATGTTTGATCCTTTTTTTTTTTTTTTTTTTTTTTTTTTTTTTGCTAAATAAACTTGTTTTTATCTTTTTTTTTTATCTTTTCTTTTTTTCCTTTTCTTTTCTTTTCTTTCCTTGATCTGTTCAACTTCAGTTCTCAAACTGCCGATGAATTCTTGGATTTCCTAGAGCGTGATCACCCCCCTCCGGTTGAGCATCATTGACGGTCTAGTAAAGATGGGTTCTTAATAAAGATATTAAAAAGAAAAGTTTTAGAGAAAAGTGTGTTTCTTTATCTCCTGATTTATCGATGCTCAAAGAGTGAGCTGTTGTGTGATGTTACTTATTGCCATGAGAAACAAACTATAAGCACGTTTACGATTCTATTAACTCGTTTTTTAAACCAAGTATCTTTTTTAAAAGTCACCAGAAGTGAGATAGAAAGCTGTGTGATTGTGAGAATAGAAAACTAATGTATCTAGTCAAGCTAGGTAATGAAGTAGAATTAATAAATATCACATCCGGTGATTAAACCCTAACTTACTTTTCAACCACCAGTTGCGTGTGAATGTTCCATACATTAAGCTGTTGCCAAAGTTTGTTTGCTCTTTTACATTGTTCCATTCTGTGACAAAAATGCTATTGTAAAAGTAAACACAATTGAAGGGACTTGTATATATATATATATATATATATACTTTGGTGGTTGGGATTGTAAAGATTATAGGGGGGTCTCAAACATTAGCATATACGCCATTCCAACACGTCACCAATTCGGTACTAAGTAAGTCATTTTAATTCAAAGTACTAGAAGGACAGGTGTACAAACATGTCCCCTTTTTTTTAATGGCGAATGTTCATCTACGCCATTCACACACTCTATTATTATCCCCTTCTCATGACTAATCAGCACCTGGTACACACACACACACACGCCCATATCTTATATCTTATATATCTTAGCCCCAAAAGTAGGGAGGAGTATTTTTGATTTCACGTTTGAGACCCCCTAACACCCCAACTCTGTCATTTATGATAGCGTCTTGGAATGGAGTTTTGAGGCTGAAGTTCCGCCAGGCGTGTAGGGTAATGTTTGTGACCCCCTCTAATTAGTAGAGTCTTCTTGCAAACTGGTTTTCCTTTTCCTTTTTCCTTTTCTTTTTTTTTTTAAATTTATTTTGGCGAAATATATACATACAATATAAAAGAGTTTTACTTTTCTTCTCACCATGAATTATTTTCATCTTTCATTGGGTGAAAGTATAGCCTATAGATAGGTTCCTACTCACATTGACAAACTGCTGAACCCCTCATATCACCTAAAATATATCAAATTTTCTAATGGTATTTGAAGTATCAATAAAAATGAAATTCTAATGCAAAAAATCCACTCTTCAACACAAATCTTCCTCTTTTAATCTGCCGGATTTTAAATAATTTGATTTATCTCATATTGGGTTGAAAATAAGATTACTTGGAAAGCAGAAGTATGAGAGCATATTTTTGGTGATCAAATTGCCAGACACGTCACGACGGGCATAACCAATGCTAGAATGATAGGCAATAGACGAGTTCAGGTGCACTGTAGCAAAACATGGCTAGAAACTAAAAGCTTTTAATTTATTCCTCATCTTCATCAGCTGCCTCATCACCAGCCTCGGCCTTTCGGGCCCGCTTCCTCTTCACCCTTCCAGCTCTTCCACCACCATACGGACTGGTCAGAGCAAAGTCAATGTGTTTTTGACTGTCTAGCCGCACAACAAACGATGGGACGTTGACGATTTGCTTGCCTACACGAATGTGGCGCTGGCGAATCAACACCCTGGCATGATGAATGGATTTTGCCAACCCAGATTTGAACACTTGGGTTTGAAGTCTGCGCTCCATGAAATCTTCAATCTAGGGTCAAATTAAAAAAAATAAAATAAAATAAAAAAACAACATAAATTTGCAAACTAAGTACAAATTTATAGTTAGGAAAAGGCTGCCTACTTTTAAAGCCAATACATAATCCAGTCTCATACGAGATTCATCAAGCACGCCAATTCGCACCAAACGACGAATTAAAGCATTGCCTTCGAAAAGCCTTTTGGGGTCTTTGTCCTCAAGCTTCAAAAGCTCACGAGCAGCTCTCCGAATTTTTGAAAGCGTGAGGGCGATTCTCCAGATTTCTCGCTTGTTACGAAGGCCATATTCACCTAAATATGGGACAAGGGGTGTCAGTGAGATGGAGGTACGGCGACGGGGAGGTGTAAGACCGAGTACCAGCTAGCTTGAGCTCAGCATCCAAACGAGGGGCCTCGTAGGGTCTCCGGGGGACTTTGTAAGTTTTGCTGCAGTTTCGAGGTGCCTATGAAGAAGAGAAGGATGTTAGAGGATGATCAGCAAAGAGGCCGGAGGAACTGCGAAAACTGACTAGAGGCATGTTGGAGGGGGAAGGAAGAACGGATCACAGCGCCAGGACTCTGCGGAATGGGTTGGGAGGATTTGGTTGAGGGAGGTTAGGGTTGCGATTTGTTCGTCTCATCAGCCACACGCATGTCACACTGAGTACCCGTCACACGCGATTTCCTGCCCACACTCTGTCTTGACTTCCTTCTCTTCGCACTTCTCATCCTCCACTTGAAATCTCTCCAACATGCCTCACTCTTTCGGTTACCGCGGTCGCACTCGCGACATGTTCAAGCGTGGCTTCAAGCAGGCCGGTATGATCAAATTATCCACCTACCTCCGGGTCTACAAGGTGGGAGATATCGTTGATATCAAGGCTAATGGTGCCCAACAGAAGGGTATGCCCCATAAGTATTATCATGGGTTTGCTTTCCATTGTCACTTCATCTTTTACTTTCTTTTTCGCTCTAATAGCTTCTTCATCCTGTTTAGGCGCACCGGAATTGTTTACAATGTCGCACCTCGAGCAGTCGGCGTTATAGTTTACAAGGTCGTTGGCAATCGTTATATAGAAAAGAGAGTAAACCTCCGTGTTGAACATGTTAAGCATTCCAAATGTCGGGACGACTTTCTCCGTCGAGTTAAGCAAAATGCGGAGCTCAAAAAACAAGCAAAAGAAAAAGGGGGTCAGTGGTATTGATGTTCATCTTGGAAAGTTTTACCGTGATACTTAGCCAAATTTTTCATTTTATTATCTAATGATAATTTATCAGAGAAAATTGTCTTGAAACGCCTTCCTGCTCCTCCACGAGAAGCACGAACAATTCCTGGATCAACTGACTTAGTGACATTGGCCCCCATTCCTTATGACACAAAAATATAAAAGCCCATTCCCAAATACTGGCTATATGATGTTTCGACAATGCATTATATTTCATTTGCCTTCTGATATTTATTGTCAGGTGCCCAGCATAATCCGTCCAATGTACCCCAAACAAGAATTATATGGACTAGCAGCTAGTCTGGATGAGTTTGAGTTTCTGTGCTGCTGATTAACCAATGATTCCTGCACCTTTACACAGCGTGTCCATTGACTATGTAGTTTCTCAATCTAAGGAAAAGAGATACCTAAATCATTATTATGACCCTAATCACTATGTTTCTCCAGGATATTGCACAAGGATTGACTAGTAGCTTGTTTTTATACCAATAGTGTGCTGGCAACAGAGATAAGCATGCTGAGTCATCAAAAGGTTAAGAAGCATCAATTTGATCAATTTTGTGAGTTGCCTTCTCATAGATATACTTATGGGAAATGATAATAATAAAAAATGGCTAAATATTTTGAAGAAGGAGAAATTGTTTTCAAGCTCATTAATCCACTTACTACACTATTTTAGAAAATCCAGATCACATAAAATTTAATTTCAGTTTCAAGTAATAGATTAGATTTGTGTGAGATTCAAGAAAAAACTTAACTTGGCTTGTGGTTGGGTCATATTAGATAAAATTCAGCTCTTGTTATAGGGAGTATGTATGTACAAACAATAGGAGGTCTCAAACATTACCAAACTCGCAAAGTCGATTTCATTTGAAAAACACCACACAAACATGCCATGAAACATGGCTGATTTGGTACTTGAGGTCTCAAACATAAAAACTAAGATGATGGTGTGTTTGCAACTAGTACTAACTAATCACGATTAAGAAGGGAAGTGTCAGCCAGGCTGTACCAGGAGCCCAGTAAAACTTATGTTAAGTCATTAGACCTGGAAGAGGGCGAAAATTTATGCTTTTTATGTATATAAATTAATATTTTATTGCATAATACACTACGCAATATAGGGGGTGGACTTGCTAGCAAGTCCTCAACCTGAACTCAGATGGAACTCAGATGGAACTCAGACTGAACTCAGACTGAACCCATACTGAACTCTACTTGAACACCCACCTAAAACTGTTCTGCTGAGTGGTGTTCATCCCTGATTGTATGGTTCCTTTATCAATAGCTCAATGTGTGTTCAATCTATGGTGAGTTTGGGTCCAAGGTTGCGGACTTGCTAGCAAGTCCGCCCCCCATATTGTGTGGTGATAAAATTAAGCACAAATTACCTTATTAAATAAAATTAAAATAAAGGTTATATTTATTTTATTATGTTATTAATTATATACTATTAAAATAAACATAAATTATATTATATTCTATAAAAATTGGGCGCATTTTTATGTATTTAAATAATTATAAAATAATAATTAATTAATTATAATATTATATTATACTTATAAGGTAAAATGTTGACTTATAATAATATTAATTAATTATTAGAACCTTATAATAATAGGGGGTGTCAGTTCTGGCAAATCCGCACTTACAAATCCGCACTTAAATTTGACCAAATCCGCACTTAAATAAGTGCGGATTTCCAAAACACACTAGCCCCAATACTGGTGGATTTCAAAATGAAATAAGTCACTTATTTCACTCAAATCCGCACTTTCTCAACCAAAAGTGCTGATTTCACCATCAAGTCCCATTTCACTGATTTGTCAGCATCATCCCATTCATACGCAGCACTCCGCAGAATAACACTTCATAACTCAAAACATCGTACATCACTTACATCTTCATATCATATCATATAAGAGTCATGCCTTCCTCACTTTCAAATCGTGATAAATTACATAAAGCAATGACTTTCATGGCGCTTGAACTGCTCTTGGACTCTGATTCCGATTCTGATCTAGAAGAAGATTTTGTCGTTTTATCAAAAATGGCCAGGAAACGTTACCTTCTTCCCAGAAAGCCTCAAGTACTTCATACCCCCAAGTACACCATCCAAACACTTCTTAAACTATCTACACCCAGTTTTAGATGGCTGTTCAGGACTTCTCAGGAATGTTTCCTTAAATTGCTTGAGCTTATTCAGGATCATCCCATATTTCACAATAATTCTCAAAAAGAACAACAACATCCTTCAATTCAATTGGCCATCACACTATGTCGTTTGGGTTCAAATGGTAATGGAGCCACTTTGAAACGTTTAGAAAATGTCTTTGATTTAGGGTATGGTTCAGTTAACACTTATACCAAACGATGTATCACTGCCATCAACTCCTTGGAATCTCAACTTCTCACCTGGCCAACAAAAGAAGAGCGACTTGAATCATCTCAGGTTATGCAAGCAGAGGGCTTTCCAGGATGTATTGGTTTTGTTGATGGCACTACTATTCCTTTGAGCCAGAAACCTGCTCAAGGTGGAAACAATTACTTTGACCGTAAAAAGAGGTAGATTATTTTTAACTCCTTTCATCCTCCTTGAAACTAACACAAACAAATATATCTTCTTTATAGATATTCAATTAACGTTCAGCTTATATGTGACGTAAACAAAAAATTTATATCATTCTTTGCTGGCTATCCTGGCTCATGTCATGACTCCTACGTCTTCCAAAGAATGCATATTTCAAATGAACCTGAAAAATTCTTTGATGAAAATCAGTATCTTCTTGCAGATTCTGCTTATGTGAATGGAAAGTATGTACTTCCTGCTTTTCGGGGAGCAGCTTCAGAAGACAGTCAAAATGCCAAATTCAACAATCATTTGGCAAAGTCAAGAGTCCGTATTGAACATTCTATTGGAATCTTGAAAGGCCGTTTTTCTAGTTTAAGGGAATTAAGAAGTCCTCTTAGAAATAAATCTGAAATGGAGGCGGTGATCAACTGGATTCTGTGTTGCACTATACTTCATAACCTACTTGCTGACCTCAAAGATCAATGGTTAGAGCTGTATGAAGATGAACAAGTTGATTCACCTCCGACTATATCCAACACTTCTATTTCTCAATCAACTAGTATAAGGGCGAAAATCCTTCCAATAACACTCCAACATTTTTCAACGCAATTTTAATTTTTTTCTCTTTCTCTTCAAATTATCAATTTGCATGTATTATTCACTGAGAATGGTAAATTTTTTTGCATATTTTTTTGGTTTTTGAACTTGCTGTTAAAGTCTTATTTTTTTTTCTCTCTGTGTTTTCTTTCATCAACTCAACATGAAATCGCATATTTTCAGCAAACGCATATTTTTTCAGTCACTCAAAGGTTGGGAAAGAGTTGGAAGGGAAGATTAAGGGTTCCGAGGCATTTTAAATGAAGAAAAGGGTCTGGGAGAGGTTGAGAGGGGTGAAATGGGGATCAAAAGAGGATGGCATACAATGGGGCTGGGAGGATAGCGAAAGGCATGGGGAGGGAAGACAAGCATGTGTTGATAGAATTGAAAGGGATGGAGATTGGTGCAAACAGAGTGTGAAAATAGGAGGATGAACTCTGTTCTTCGGGCAAAGAACAGAGTTCACTTCCATAAAATATTAGCTGAAACATAGTTTTCAATTCTGTAAAAACAGTTGTAAGTAATAGAAAAAGTCACTGATTTTTTTATATGTAATCCTTGCTTTACGAGGAGACTTTTGTGACGAAGCAGATTTTTGAATTACCTTTAAAAGAGGATGGCATACAATGGGGCTGGGAGGATAGCGAAAGGCATGGGGAGGGAAGACAAGCATGTGTTGATAGAATTGAAAGGGATGGAGATTGGTGCAAACAGAATGTGAAAATAGGAGGATGAACTCTGTTCTTCGGGCGAAGAACAGAGTTCACTTCCATAAAATATTAGCTGAAACATAGTTTTCAATTCTGTAAAAACAGTTGTAAGTAATAGAAAAAGTCACTGATTTTTTTATATGTAATCCTTGCTTTACGAGGAGACTTTTGTGACGAAGCAGATTTTTGAATTACCTTTAAAAGAGGATGGCATACAATGGGGCTGGGAGGATAGCGAAAGGCATGGGGAGGGAAGACAAGCATGTGTTGATAGAATTGAAAGGGATGGAGATTGGTGCAAACAGAATGTGAAAATAGGAGGATGAACTCTGTTCTTCGGGCGAAGAACAGAGTTCACTTCCATAAAATATTAGCTGAAACATAGTTTTCAATTCTGTAAAAACAGTTGTAAGTAATAGAAAAAGTCACTGATTTTTTTTATATGTAATCCTTGCTTTACGAGGAGACTTTTGTGACGAAGCAGATTTTTGAGTTACCCTTTGAGATTTGGAATGTCTGGGAGGCATTATGAAACTGGCACATAACAAGAAAAAAGATTAAAAAGTAGAAGAAATAAGTAAAAAAGAATGTAAACATGCCTGGTCAAAATATTGAAAATGTTGGAGATTGGTGCAAACAGAATGTGAAAATAGGAGGATGAACTCTGTTCTTCGGGCGAAGAACAGAGTTCACTTCCATAAAATATTAGCTGAAACATAGTTTTCAATTCTGTAAAAACAGTTGTAAGTAATAGAAAAAGTCACTGATTTTTTTTCTATGTAATCCTTGCTTTACGAGGAGACTTTTGTGACGAAGCAGATTTTTGAGTTACCTTTTGAGATTTGGAATGTCTGGGAGGCATTATGAAACTGGCACATAACAAGAAAAAAGATTAAAAAGTAGAAGAAATAAGTAAAAAAGAATGTAAACATGCCTGGTCAAAATATTGAAAATGTCAGGAAGGGGTGTGTGCCGAGGATTGATGGGTAGGTAGCGAGGAAGGTCAGTGTGTCACATGTGACAGGGATGGGGTAAGAAAGGAAGGGATTTTTCGTGGCCAAAATGTGGTTGTGAAAAAAAACGGGAAAAAAGTGCTGATTTGAGGTCATAACTGACACCCTTTTTTGAAATAAGTGACTTTTTTGCAAAATTTAAGTGCTGATTTGTAAGTGCTGATTTGGTTTGAAATCCGCACTTAATTTAAGTGCGGATTTGCCAGAACTGACACCCCCTAATTTATAAATTATTATCCCTGATTTTTGGGTGCTTCTGTGGCTCAAAATTATGTAATTAAATTTATTAAAACATTTAAACTAATTACATTCTCATATTTTAATCTAGAATAATTACTTATATTAATGGTATGAATTAAAATAGTAATATATTACATTCCACTTTAAAATAGTACTGCATAATACTTATTTTAAATTACATTAGTTATTTTTTATATGTCTTGTACTTATTTATGCGTAATATCCAGGGGGAATTAATACTGGTGAAATATTGACTACTGCTTTTAACAAATTAGTACATTTTTTGATTTCTCACCCCATACATTTACTCATAATTTATTGTATTTACTTTTTGTGGCGCTTCAGAGGGCCCCTTGCCTATATAAGGGCTTTGGGAACCCCCTTCAGCTGCATCACTTACATATTTACCATATACTTACACTTTTATATTTTTTATACTCGTATTAATTCTTTTTCTTTTAACTAGTAATACAGTTTAGTTGAAATAAGATAAATAAATACTATATACAAAATCCTAAAGGTTGCGGTAAGAACATTAAAATATAATAATTGACTGTTGCGCATTGAATTTAAAACACTTACATTACAATATCATTAATACTACTCACCTTATATATTAAATCTTTTCCCCTTATTTGCGTCCTTCCCTCCTTTCCCCTTTCCACTCTTAGTCTTCTTGTGTCCTTTTCTCTTTTTTCTTCTTTCTTCTTCCACCTTCTAGATGACCGCGCCAATACTTGAGGGCCTTTCCAAATGACGAATCGAAGCTTGACAATCATTTTGGACAAACATCAAAACGCATGGACCACTTGCGCAAAAAGGTGAACTTTTTCCGCGACCGTGAATCGAACCGGGGAACTAAATATAAGGTTTATATATTTTTAAAGTCCTATATCACTGCAAACATTTTGATGTCGCATCATGCCTGATGCAACTGTCAGTCGCACGCATTCCCCGCCAAATGTGTGCAACGGAAAGACGCATCAGGGTTGATGCGACATTACAATGTTTGTAGTGTATACTGTAAGTGATTTACCGATCACTTTTGTAAGTCAATCTCTGCCACTTTCAACTATTATACTAGATTTTTTATTGCAATAACAGTGTTTTTGGCTTAATTGCTGAAACACTGAGTGTAAGTGATCATATTTTTTTTTATTATTCTTAGTTGACCATAATAGAGTATATCTCTTAGTCCTAGAAGCCATTTATTTTATTTAAATTATTTAATTAATTATCTTAAATATTTGGTATTATTGGTTGACCAAAATAGTATTTTATACTTAGTCCCAATAAATATTATTAATTATTTTTGGTTGACAATAATAATACTCAGTGTATTTAGTCCCAAATTTAATTCTATTATTGATTATTGTTTTATAACATAAATAATAATCTTTAAATTTAAAGTTTTATTGTTTTAATAAATTTGACATAATAAATTAAAGTTTGATTATTTTAAAATAATACCTTTTCTTTATTGTTTTTAGGATTTAAAATAATAAATAATATTATTATTACTTTGAGAAATTTTTTTTTCTAATAATAATAAATTGTTTATTGTTGATAAATTCAAAATAATAATAAATAAACCTTATTGTTTAAAGATTTTGAAATTTTAAATAAATTTTATTATCCAAATCTATTGAAATAATAAATTATTAAATTAAATCAATTTTATTTTTATTATCATTGTTGTGATTTCAAAATTAAACAGTATAATAAAATAATTAATTACCTTTTGAATCAGTGATTTTATATTAACCACTTGATTTTTTTTTATCCCACAGATAAAACATGTCTTCCAAACTGAGTGAAACCATGGAAAATTTGAATGTGGATGAAATTGAAATTGATTATGATGCTGATACTGTGAGTTCTTCTAAAGTTGCACATAAAAAATCTTATGCTAACAAGAAAAATTCACATAATTCAGGATGTGGAAATGATAGGAGAAGTAAACAAACCAAACCCCCTTCCCCCAGCACAACAGAAGGAAGTAAAACCTCCAGTACCTCAAGAAGGTCTTCCAAAAGTCTTCAGAATAAAAAAACTTCCTCTGTCCCAGCAAATCAGCAATCTGTCCAGTCACATCAAAGAACTGAAGGCAGAAAACATGAAATACAAGGTAAAAGTAGACACCTTGTGGGATCAAGTTCAGGAACTCAGGACCCAAAATCAGGCCCAGGCCCCTCCTCAGTTGCCTCTCAGTCAGCCTCAGTTTCAGGCTCAACCTTCTCAGTCCCCCAGCTCCTCCACCCAAAATCAAAACACTCTACAAGTGGAACAGTGGAAATGGGACTACTTGATGAGCCATTACCAGCAGAATGCTCAACAACCAGCTCAACACCCTGGCCCATCCATCTCCTCAGCCCCATCCTTATCAGGGAGGCAGAAGAAAGAAGGCCCAGGGGAAGTTTCCTCCTCTGCCATGGTAAGTGATTTGGTCAATAAACATTTTGGTATTTATACTAATAAGAATTCTTCTACAGGTAATCTTATTGACTATGGTGAAAGAACAGTTAAACCTATTAAAAGACAACTTCCTGTAATTAGTAGCCCTAATGATGTTCTAAGCAAAATTTCTTTTGATGAACCATTACATTTGACCTCTACTTCTTTAGTTAATCCTACTCTTGCAATAAAAAATGATTCTTTTGCTCCTGAGATTTATGTTTTACTTGAGAAAACTTCTGAAGAAATATTGAAAGGTTCTCCTGATTTTAATGTTATCAAAGATAAAATTTTAAGAGATTTATTAAAACATGAAAATGATAGATTAAATAGTTTACATTTACACTGCAAAGTGAGTTCTTCTGTCCAGGACACAGCTTATTTCAAATTGAAAGATACTTTAAATACCGTCCTTTCTCAGCAAAAGTCTATTAGAAATGATCACAGATCACTCTCTGATAAAATAATCATCTTAATAAACTTATCAATGATATCAAGCCACTCATGGATGAAAATACTTCCTTTAAAAATGACAATAAGCTTCTGCACAGTGAATTAAGAAAATTGAAAATTGATTTCCAGAATTTGAGTAATAAATGCTCAGTAGAAGAGGACAGAAATGTTCTATCTATTGCTAAAATTAATGATCAACTTTCTTATATCCCTGAATTAAGGAATAAATTATCTGATCTTGAGAAAAAGGTTTCTACATTACAAGCTATTCATGATGACAATTTTGATGAGTTAAGAAATAATACTAAACTTTCTGTTAATTATAAAAATAAACAGCCTGATCAGGGTGTTTCTTCTCTCACTTGCAATGCCCCAGTTAAACCAGTTGAAAACTTGTCTGTGAAGTCTGGTGCTTCAAACAAAAAGTATTTTGATACTCACAATGAGCCATCTGCCTCTGTCAGTAATGAAATATCTGAACACCTTTCAAGACTTCAAGAATTGATTACCTTGAATAATTCAAACCATAAGGCTGACCACCCTAGCAGTAATAAAAACTGGCCTAAACTGGACCAATACCCTACCTTTGATGGTGATTTTTCATCTGATTGGCAACACTTTATCCAAAGAATTGATAATTTGAAGAAGTCATATAAATTGCCAGATGAAGAAATTGTTTCTAAGTTAATTTCTTTATTCTCCAATGTAGCCTTAATGTGGTATGAATCTGTTTTATTGGATGATATCCATTATACATGGAATGAATGAAAAACCTTGATTGAGAATCAGTTTGGTGGTTCAAAATTTAGATTGGCTCAACAGAGATTGTATGAGAAATCTAAATATATCTCTTCCTCTGTTGATAAACCAATTGTTTTTCTTATGAAAGTAAAAAAAATCCTGAGATCTATTGATCCAAAAATGGATTATGATATTTGGAAAGATAAAATTCTTTATAAATTACCAAATTATCTAAGAGATTTAATTGTGGCTAGAACTGAGCATTTAAAGGAACAATCTTCTTTTATTAATATCTGTAATGAAGTATTACTTAACCATAGATATGAACCAAAGAATTATCCTATGAAATCTTATCATGATCAGAGTAAGCCCTCTACCAGACCTCCAGAAAAACCTGGTAAACCCTCTGCCCCAGTTGCACCCAAAAAATATGCAACTAATACTTGTTTTAAATGTAACAAACCTTGGCAGAAGGGCCATGTGTGTGACAAGAAAATTCATCTTGTTGAACAAACTGCAGACACTGAGGATGCTGATGTTGATCTCAATGATTCTTCCAGTGACTGTGACAGTAATATCTCCTATGAAAATGAATCCCTTAAGGATGTCTTAATGTTGGAACAAGATGTGCAATATTTAGACAATATTTCTGAGGAATGTAATTTAGATTTATCTTCAGTAGAAAATTCTGAAATCATTAAAGATATTACTGACAGCTCTATATCCATATCCCCTTTGAAGGCACCAGTTATCATTAATGGTAAAAATGTTGAGGTTGTTCTTGACTCTGGTGCTGGAGGAAGTGTGGTGTCTGAAAAGGCACTGGCTTCAGTGGATAAAGATTATATGGATAAATTATTACCTATGACATGTGAAAAATGGAGAGGTTATGGCTCTATTTTGTGTCCCATTGGCAAATACAAAGCCACTGTATTCTTCAAATATAATGGTCGTTTTGTCAGAGCTGTTTGTGAATTTGTTGTCATGAGAAATGATATTTTGAGAAATTGGTTTATTATGGGTAATGACATTCTGACCATGTTTGGTGTAAAATTGGACCCTTCCAATAATTGCTTCACATTGGGATTTAATGGCAAAAGGAAATTCAAAATTTCTTCCCCTAGAAGATCTTCTGCATATTTGTTAAAGTCTTGTAACTCATTAATTCAATGTACAGGTAGACCAACAAATGAAATGGATAGTTTATTAACTGAAATAAATACTGCTTCTTTTGGTGATCAATTAACTAGTGAGCAGAAGGATTCTATAATTGCCTCAATTACCTCTTTTCCTATGGCTTTTGCTCATGGTTCTCATGTCCTAGGAGTTTTTAAGGATGAAATGAAAATTACTTTATCCTGTAACTTGAGTGATATTCCTCCTAGTCTTAAGAAAAAATCATATTCTGCTTCTCCAACAAAAAGAAAGGATATTGAAGATAATATTTCTACCTTATTAAAAATGAATATAATTGAGAAAGTGGATGTCACCCCAAAATATTGTGTCATATCCCCAGTCTTGATTTCTTATGAAAAAGATAAGGCTAGATTATGTGGAGATTACAGAGCATTAAACACTTATACTGTGGATGATATTTATCCTTTTCCCAGAATTAATTCAATTCATGCTACCTTACAGGGTGCAAAATTTATTAGCTGTCTGGATGGCAATAAAGGTTATCATCAAATTCCTGTTGAGGAAAATTCACAAAATTTTTTACTAATTGCTACTCATATGGGAATATATAAGTATGTTAGGATTCCATTTGGCCCTAAAAATGCTCCTTCAGTTTTTCAAAAAGTAATGGATAACACTTTCCATCAAGAAATAATTGAAGGATGGCTCATAGTTTATATTGATGAGATTATAATTTTTTCTAAAACTTTTGATGAACATATGATTCACTTAAATAGAGTTTTCCAAAAAATGGATGAAATCAATATGACCTTGTCCTTAAAAGAGTGTAAATTTGGTTTTCAATCCTTGAAAGTCCTTGGCCATGTTGTGTCAGGCTTACAGATTTGTGTAGACCAAAACAAAGTTGCTGCCATTCAAAATGTGAAAGCACCAACTTCTGTAAGGGAAATCCAAAGTTTTTTGGGTATGTGTGGCTATTATAGACAATATATTAAAAATTATCAGGTCATAGCCTTGCCTCTTACAAAACTGACCAGAAAAGATGTTCCCTTTCTCTGGAATAATGACTGTCAAAAAGCTTTTGATACATTAAAAAGTTGCTTAATGACAGCCCCTATATTGGCTCTTCCAGATTTCAACAAACCTTTTGTCCTATACACAGATGCTAGCTTTGTTGGTCTGGGTGCTGCCCTTCACCAAAAACAAATTATTAATGATAAATCCTCAGAGGTTGTAATTTGTTATATTTAAAGAACCTTAAGAAATAGTGAATTGAAATATGGTGTCACTCAATTAGAGTGCTTAGCAGCTGTTTGGGCTCTTGAAAAACTTCATTACTACCTAGATGACCAGAAGTTTGAACTGGTAACTGACTGTAGTGCTGTGAAGTCCCTCTTAAACCTGAAGACACCAAGTAGACATATGTTTAGGTGGCAACTGGCTGTTCAAGAGTACAGGGGAAGAATGACAATTATCCATAGAGCTGGAAATGTTCACTCCAATGTTGATATGCTGTCAAGACCACCCCTACCTAATAATGACTCCAATCCTGCCTATGTCCCTGAGGATGATAACATTCACATTTATGGTATATATATTGTGGACATGGAGGAAGAATTGTTGCGATTAATTCTGGATTCATATGAAAAAGATTCTGATTTGAATAAATTGGTTACTATCTTGAATGATCCAAAGAATGCTTCAATTCAAGCATTAATAAAAACTCTCCCTCCAAAGTACCAAACTGCTTTGACTAAAGGAAAGTTTTCAATTTATGATGGTTATATTTATTACAGGAGAAAACTTACTAATGTAATTGTTATTTCTCCTTCAATGAAAGAAATCATTTTAAAATTATGTCATTATGACATATTAGCTGGTCATTTTGATCTAGAAAAAACTATGGTCAGGGTTAAAAACACTGCATGATGGGCTAATATGTCTGAAGACACAAAATTATATGTTGAATCTTGAGATTCTTGCCAAAAATCTAAAATATTGACTGGTTAAAGAGCAGGATTAATGAAACATATTGAAGCACACCTGATGCTCCTTGGCAAATAATTAATATGAATTTTGTCACTGGTCTTCCTGTAGCAGGGAAAGACAGTTATAATTCTTGCTGGGTTATAGTGGACAGATTCACTAAAATGTGTAAATTCATTCCTACCCACAAAGATGTTTCCACCAAAGATTTAGCCTTTTTGTGGTGGTCACATATGTTTAATATTGTTGGATTTCCAAAAGCCATCATATCTGATAGAGACCCAAAGTTTACTTCTGAATTTTGGACGTCTTTGATGGATATATGTGGTTGTGAATTGAAATTATCCACTGCCCACCATCCTCAAACTGATGGACTGGCTGAAAGGATGATTCAAACCTTGGAAGATATGATTAGAAGGTATTTTGCCTTTGGATTAGAATATAAAGACAATGACAGATTTACACATGACTGGGTAACCTTACTTCCAGGTCTTGAATTTGCATATAATAGAACTGTTCATTCTGTCACTGAGAAAAAGCCTTTTGAGATATGGCTAGGTTATGTTCCAAGTACTCCTGCTCAAATACTCAATAACAAATTACCAAAGTTGGAATTACATCCTGGTGTGAAGTCTTTTCTCCAAATGCAGCAACTATGCAGAAAACATGCCCAAAGTTGTATTGATAAAGCATTTGAATATGAGAAAAAGAGATGTGATAAATCCCATAAAGAGCACACTTTTAAAAAGGGTGATGAAGTACTAATATCTACAGTTCACTTCAATTTACAAGGCAATAACAAATTAAAGGATCCATTTGTAGGACCATTTGTTGTTAAAAGAATGGTGGGAGATAAAGCAGTAGAAGTTATATTGTATTCTCCTTATAACAGAAAACATCCTGTTTTTCCCATTTCCCTCCTTAAACCTTATACTTACAACAGTGACTTATTTCCTAAGAGAAGGGGAAGACCCAAGAAAAATCCTCAGGAAGTCACAGAAATTGCAGAAATTGATAAAATTCTTAATGACAGAGTTATCACCTCTGAAAAAGGTATTGAATATTTATTGAGATATAAAAATAAATCATCTGAGCATGATAAATGGATACCTGGAAAAGAAATTTCTAACCTTTCCACTCTATTAAAAAAGTATAAAAAGAAAAAATCTTAGCATTTTTTTATTGTTTTTTTTAGAGTGAGGGAGTGTCAGCCAGGCTGTACCAGGAGCCCAGTAAAACTTATGTTAAGTCATTGGACCTGGAAGAGGGCAAAAATTTATGCTTTTTATGCATATAAATTAATATTTTATTGCATAATAAAATTAAGTACAAATTACCTTATTAAATAAAATTAAAATAAAGGTTATATTTATTTTATTATGTTATTAATTATATACTATTAAAATAAAAATAAATTATATTATATTCTATAAAAATTGGGCGCATTTTTATGTATTTAAATAATTATAAAATAATAATTAATTAATTATAATATTATATTATACTTATAAGGTAAAATTTTGACTTATAATAATATTAATTAATTATTAGAACCTTATAATAATTTATACATTATTATCCCTGATTTTTGGGCGCTTCTGTGGCTCAAAATTATGTAATTAAATTTATTAAAACATTTAAACTAATTACATTCTCATATTTTAATCTAAAATAGTTACTTATATTAATTTTATGAATTAAAATAGTAATAAATTACATTCCACTTTAAAATAGTACTGCATAATACTTATTTTAAATTACATTAGTTATTTTTTATATGTCTTGTACTTATTTATGCGTAATATCCAGGGGGAATTAATACTGGTGAAATATTGACTACTGCTTTTAACAAATTAGTACATTTTTTGATTTCTCACCCCATACATTTACTCATAATTTATTGTATTTACTTTTTGTGGCGCTTCAGAGGGCCCCTTGCCTATATAAGGGCTTTGGGAACCCCCTTCAGCTGCATCACTTACATATTTACCATATACTTACACTTTTATATTTTTTATACACTTATTAATTCTTTTTCTTTTAACTAGTATTACAGTTTAGTTGAAATAAGATAAATAAATACTATATACAAAATCCTAAAGGTTGCGGTAAGAACATTAAAATATAATAATTGACTGTTGCGCATTGAATTTAAAACACTTACATTACAATATCATTAATACTACTCACCTTATATATTAAATCTTTTCCCCTTATTTGCGTCCTTCCCTCCTTTCCCCTTTCCACTCTTAGTCTTCTTGTGTCCTTTTCTCTTTTTTCTTCTTTCTTCTTCCACCTTCTAGACAACCACGCTGATACTACGACCGCACCAATACTATGACTGCGCCGATAGGAAGTGTTTTGATAAATTGGTTCACCCTAAAGGAGGTGTGTTTAGGGGAAAATACATTATTAAAATACACATGTCCAGGGCAGGTGTATTTCATTTTTAGATAGTAGATTTGGAACATTTGTTGTGACATAGTTGGCAATGTTTAAGACCTCCTAATAAAATCTTAATAGTTTTTTTTTCTTCTTTCTTCCTTTCTTTTTATCTTTATTTGTTTCTGAAGGAATGTGAGAGTAAGAGATAGCTGAATTTCATCAAGTGAAGTTAAGCTTCATTCTTTCATCTCAAATTTACCAGAACAATGGTTTCATTCATTTTCTTCTCTCTCTCTCTCTCTTTTTTATTTATTTTTTTTGTTGATATTTGTTTTTAATCATTTTCTTGAAGCTATTCAACTTATCATGGTTTTGCTTGTATAATAAGTAATCACTTCAATACACTCTTAAAATTCATGAGAATTAAACAACATAACTTCAATTTCATTTTCAAAGTAATAAAAATTAGAGATATCAGCAGGTATCAAAAAAAAAAAAAAACTTGCTTCCACCATTACATTAATTACAGATAAAATAAAATAAAATACCCCAATTTTTCTTTTCAAAAAAATTTTTTTTTCTAAAAACATAATTGGGTTATTTTGTGTTTGGCATATCCAAGTTTAATTCCAATTCATCATTTATTTCTTAAATTTTCATAACCACAACTTGACCATACATCTATCTTTCCTTGGAAATCAAATCATTTGTATTTTCTTCAAAGTGCAGTGTAAAGTGATTATTCATTATACTTTCAATATTGAATATCATTTTCTCACCACAAATCATACTTTAGGGTGATGATATAAAAGTCAATGAAATCTTCATGGATTGCTTTAAAGCTAGAAGAAAATTGGCTCTCATCCTATTTATAACTGTTAGCTGTTGATCTGAATAATGTTTCTAATAACCTGGTACCAAGCATAAACACAAGAGAAGAGTGAAACATCACTAACACACATCATAATTTGAGTAGAAGAATGAGTGAGGTGGGCAGATTGTATTATTTTATCAAGTTTTAGGTCAGAAATCTCAATATGTAGAGGGTTATAAATGCATATGGTCAGGATCAGTTATTTCAAAGAATGTAGATTGCATAGAAATTAATCTTGGATGGAGTGAGTCTAGGATTCACCATTAGGATGAGAAACTGGAGCATTATAGTGAGATTAATGGTTTTGAAAGGCTGAGGTCAAGTACAGAGACGTGAACTAGCTTGAATGGTCATATTGGGGGACTCCTTTTGGTCTAGAAGATTTTTGGTGGCGATGTACAGTATTGGACAATGGATTTGGAATTCTCAAGTCAAGTACGTATAATTTATCTTATGATTTTACTTTTACTCAATAGAAGAGGTAAGAATATAAATATTATTATAATTTATAATTTAGAATCACAATAATGTAAATACTAAAAGACAAATAATAGTAATGCTTTACTTTAAAGTGTTTTAACAAAATAATTAAGTTAAGGAATGAATCAAACAGCACAAAAGAGGAGGCTCTTTATAGGCAAAAAGGAGAGAGAAAATACACGGAGCTAACAAGTATCCATAAGGGAGTGTGAGAGAAAATTATTACAAAAATAAGAATGTGCAAGTAACAAAAGTGTGCTAAAATGATGCATCAATAAAAGATATCACATTATTTGATATAGTTTAGAGTTCACTTTAGATGTCACACTTAGTACAAATTAATTTGAATTTTAAAATAGAATTTCGAACATTTAAAATAAAGTAATTTGAATTTTTTCAGATTCAGTATTCATATTTTTATTTCTCTTTCAACCTGTTATTGAGCACGGTGTTAGGGAATAAAAATATAAGGGACATTATTATTAATTTAAATATTTACTAAATTTGTAATTAGTTAGTGAATTGCAAAAAAATACATAAGTAAATAAAATATAATTAATAATAAGAAAAAAAAGACGTTGCTTCATCTCAGTAAATAATTAATTATTTTACTGGATAAGTCTAGTAGTCTGGCTGACACTCCCTCACTCTGAAAAAAACAATAATAAAAAAATGTTATGATTTTTTCTTTTATATTTCTTTAGCAAGGTAGAAAGATTAGATATTTCCTTCCCAGGTATCCAAGAATCATATTCAGAAGATTTATTCTTGAATCTCAAGAAGTATTCTGTACCTTTTTCAGCAGTAACTATTCTGTCATTCAGAATCTTATCAATTTCTGCTGTCTCAGTGATTTCAATAGGGGTTTTCTTTGGTCTTCCCCTCCTTTTGGGAAATAAATCAATATTGGAAGTGTAAGGTTTTAAAAGAGATATTGGAGAAACAGGATGTTTTCTGTCATATGGAGCATATA
This sequence comes from Hemileia vastatrix, assembly GCA_030280995.1. NCBI lineage: Eukaryota > Fungi > Basidiomycota > Pucciniomycetes > Pucciniales > Zaghouaniaceae > Hemileia > Hemileia vastatrix. The sequence goes on from JASXTE010000006.1 coordinate 895,482, forward strand.
AGATAACTTCAACTGCATTATCACCAAACATCCTTCTGACAACAAATGGACCTACAAATGGGTCTTTCAATTTTTTATTTCCTTGTAAATTGAAGTTGACTGTAGAAATCAGTACTTCATCACCCTTTTTAAAAGTGTATTCTTTATGGGATTTGTCCCATCTCTTCTTCTCATATTCAAAATATTTTTCAATACATTTTTGAGCATGACTTCTGCAAAGATGTTGCATTTGAAGAAACGATTTTACACCAGGATGTAAATTTAATTCAGGTATTTTATTATTGAGAGTCTGAGCAGGAGTATTTGGAACATATCCAAGCCAGAGCTCAAAAGGCTTTTTCTGAGTAACAGAATGAGCAGTGCTATTATAAGCAAATTCCAACCCAGGAAGTAGGGTAACCCAATCATGAGTAAATCTGTCATTGTCTTTGTACTCAAGGCCAAAGTCACAATACCTTCTTATCATGTCCTCTAAAGTCTGAATAATTCTTTCAACTAATCCATCAGTTTTGGGGTGATGGGAAGTAGAAAGTTTCAGATCACAACCACCAACATTCATCAGAGACATCCAAAATTCAGAAGTAAATTTAGCGTCCCTGTCAGAGATTATGGCCTTAGGAAAACATGCAGTATTAAACATACAAGACCACCAGAAGAAGGCTAATTCTTTAGTGGAAACATCCTTGTGGGTGGGGATAAATTTACACATTTTTGTGAATCTATCCACAATAACCCAACAAGAGTTATAACTGTCTTTCCCAGTAATGGGTAATCTTGTTACAAAGTCCATGTTTATTATCTGCCATGGTGAATTAGGAGATTCAATATGTTGCATTAATCCAGCTCTTTCACTAGTCAATCTTTTTGAATTTTGGAAAGAATCACAGGATTCAACATATAGTTTGGTGTCTTCAGACATATTAACCCACCAAGCAGTGTTTTTAATTCTGATCATTGTTTTTTAAATATCAAAATGTCCAGCCAATATGTCATCATGACAAATTTTCAAGATGATCTCTTTCATAGAAGGAGGAATAAACATAACATTACTAAACTTTCTTCTATAATAGAGGTAGCCTTCATCAACATAAAATTTACTTTTTCCAAAGCTTTTGGTACTTTGGTGGAAGGGTTTTAACTAATGCTTGTATTGAAGCATTCTTTGGATCATTTAATATGGTACATAACTTTTTTAAGTCAGTGTCCTTATCATATGAATCCAGAATAAGCTGTAATAGCTCTTCCACCATATAAACCACATATATTCCATGAATATGAACTATCTCATCTTCAGGAACATATGCAAGATTTGAGTCATCATTTGGCAAAGGTAACTTTGATAACATATCTACATTTGAGTGAACAATACCAGCCCTATTAATTATTGTCATTCTTCCTCTGTATTCTTGAAAAGATAGCTGCCATCTGAACATATGTCTGTTAGGTGTTTTCAAATTTAAGAGGGATTTAAATGAACTTCAGTCAGTGACAAGTTCAAATTTCTGGTCATCCATATAATAATGTAGCTTCTCTAGAGTCCACACTACTGCTAAACACTCCAGTTGAGTGGCACAATATTTCAATTCACTATTTCTCAAGTTTCTTGAAATATAACAAATTACTACTTCTGATATTTTATCATTCATCACTTGTTTCTGATGTAGAGCAGCACCAAGACCAATAAAACTGGCATCAGTGTATAAAACAAATGGTTGATCAAAGTCAGGTAAAGCAAGAATTGGTGCTGACATCCAAAAATGTTTCATAGTGTCAAAAGCTCTTTGTATTTCACTATTCCTGACAAAAGAAACATCTTTCATAGTCAATTGGGTAAGGGGTAATGATATGACTTGGTAATTTTTAATATACTGTCTATAGTATCCACACACTCCCAAAAAACTCTGGAGCTCTCTAACTGTGGTAGGGGCCTTCACCTGTTGTATAACTGCCGCTTTGTGTTGGTCAACACTTATCTGTAACCCTGAGACAACATGACCAAGCACTTTTAAGGAATGAAAACCAAATTTGCATTTCTTCAAAGCCAGTATCATATTTATCTCACCCATCTTATGGAAAACTTTACACAGTTGGTTGATATAGTTCTCAAATGTTTTAGAGAATATGATGATATCATCAATGTAAACCATCAGCCATCCTTCAATTATTTCTTGATGGAATGTGTTGTCCATAACTTTTTGAGAAACTGAAGGGGAATTTTTAGGGCCAAATGGCTTCCTAACATACTTATAAATACCCATATGAGTAGCAATCATCATAAAATTCTGAGAATTCTTCTCAACAGGTAACTGGTGATATCCCTTTTTACCATCCAAACAGCTGATATATTTAGCACATTCTAGGGTAAATGTATAGAGATAATTCATATTAATTGGTCTATTGACAGACTCCCACTAATAACAATTATATGTTAAATTAGTGGTAAAATTGTTGATTCAATATCACAATTTTATTATATAACAGGGCTTATTTTTCTTAAATCACTATATAAGTGACCCCAACCTGTTCTAATTATCCAAACATTTATATAGGGATTTTATTTACTTGTAGCCTCTTTTTGAATTTTTTACTTACTGGAAGATTACCAACAGAATTCTTGAGAAAAGGTCCCCAATTGTCAGGCTGAGGTCAAGTACAGAGACATGAGCTAGCTTTAATGGTATTTTGTCTAGAAGAATTTAATAGTCCTATATGTATACTGTAGTAAAAATTCAGTAAGTATTAAAAAATAACTCAATATAAGGGTCTCAGTAATTTTAACCTCACTAATTATATATGGCTTACAATCTTATAGTTGGTAGAAAAATAGATTTAACATTTAAGATACTATTCAAAGACTTTAATTTATAAGTGCTATTGATATGTATTGTAAATTTTATTGATTATATATTTAATTGTAATGATAAAGAATGTCAAAACCAAAACCAAAAAACCTCTCCTTTTATATACAATAACTTCCCCAATGAACCCCTTGATTTACCAGCTCTATACATGATTAATGACGCCTCATTCCAACTAATAGACATTTTTAACAACATAGAGAGGAGCCAGTAACATAATTAGAATGATATCACCTGCCAAAATCCTGCAGTAATAGGGATAATCCATCAAAAATAAAGAATAAGAAAAAAAGAGAGTATATGTGTGTAATACATTAAAATAAAAGGCTAAAAAGGGAAAATTAAGACTAATTATTGCTACATATTAAGGGGGACCAACAGTAGAAATGATGCAGCTAATCATGACATTAAACTATGTGAAATCCCCATTCAAAAATAACCAAAATTGACTGAGAAACCATTTAAAAAGTCAAAAAAAAGTGTGAGATGTGGGGTAACTACATGCAGTTCTTGTCAGGATCTTGCACGGGTAAATCCTTGACTAATTTAGGCAAAATTAAGTATGGTTGTGAATTAAAGTGCCAAGCTTGAGGTTATTAATGAGATTAGTACATATAATAAGGGCCAATGCATTTATAATTAAACTAGGACACTAAATAAGTGCCTGCCGCCTATTCTAGCATGTTTCCCCACAGTGGGTGAAGAATGTGGGGTAATTATAGTGCGAAAAATCTAACTTTGCTAAAAATGAAGCTATTCACATGGGAAAAATGCAGGCAGTATGTGACCAGTACACAGAAGCCATTTCTGGCATAAAAACACCAAATTTAAAAAGTGTTATTTTTATGTATTTGAGTAGCCAATTCAATAGTTCTAATTAAGACAAATTTATCTGTAAAAGTTAATTTTTAATATTATTCAATTTATAGTGCATATACTTGACTTTTAAGTGATTTAAAGCGCATTTATTGTTTTTACATAAAATAATGAGAACAAAAGCTTTAAGTCTACTTAAAAATTATGTAGCCTTATAATTAAGGTTCTTAAGACTACCCTTACATATTCCAACTTATTATTAAGTACATAAGACTTATAAAAAGTGGATATATGCATGTATATAAGGTGTTATAATGGCATATTTTGTATTTTATCATAAATTTACTTATGTATACAATTTGTGTACTCTAATTTATTGCTCCCATGTATATTCCATGTGTTTAAAATAACTTATGAGTACTTTTTTCTCAGTCCTGGGGATATCCAGGCTGACAGGTTTACCCTATACCTAAATTGTTGCCCCAGGGAAAATGGATGAGAATCTTGGGCCATTAATAATTTCAGATATTTCCAAAAAAAAATAAAAATAAAGGGGGAGTAGATCTCTAATTGAAGAAGTGATTAATTTGACATCCCCTATTAATATTTTTTCCCCTAATTAAAAATTCTTGAAGATTTTTGTTCTATTGATCTAATCACTTAATTTTGCTTTAATTTTAATTTTAATTTTAGTTTTAGTTTTAGTTTTAGTTTTAGTTTTAGTTTTAGTTTTAGTTTTAGTTTTAGTTTTAGTTTTAGTTTTAGTTTTAGTTTTAGTTTTAGTTTTAGTTTTAGTTTTAGTTTTAGTTTTAGTTTTAGTTTTAGTTTTAGTTTTAGTTTTAGTTTTAGTTTTAGTTTTAGTTTTAGTTTTAGTTTTAGTTTTAGTTTTAGTTTTAGTTTTAGTTTTAGTTTTAGTTTTAGTTTTAGTTTTAGTTTTAGTTTTAGTTTCAGTTTTAGTTATAGCTTTAGTTTTAGTTTTAGTTTTAAATTTTGTTTTTTTGTTTTTTTTTGTTTTTGTAGAATTATAATTTTGAATCCAGGTATGATTTTACCTTATAAGAGAACCCACAATAATTGTGCTAAACCCCTTAACTTAAGTTCCCTCAATTTAGTTCATCCTGGTTTCACAGAATTAAAGAAAGAGGCTTTGTGATGGACTTGAAATAATTATAAAGTTGTAACAAAAAGTTAATCAAGTGGTCAAGGCAAAAAATTAAAGCTTTAGTTAAAAACACTTTATGTTATTAAATCTCAAAATTTATATTGAAAGGGATATAATAGGGAGTGTCAATCATCACCATATATCACCGCACAATATGGGGGACGGACTTGCTAGCAAGTCTGCAACCTTGGACCCAAACTCACCACAGATTGAACACACATTGAGCTATTGATAAAGGAACAATACAATCAGGGATAAAAACCACTCAGCAGAACAGTTTTAGGTGGGTGTTCAAGTTTATTTCAGTATGGGTTCAGTATGAGTTCAGTCTGAGTTCCATCTGAGTTCCATCTGAGTTCAGGTTGGACTTGCTAGCAAGTCCACCCCCTATATTGCGTAATGTATGCCATTCAAAAAAATCCCAAAAAAGGTATAAAGTAAGTCATTAGAGCTCAAATTTAACCAATAAATAAGTGGGATACTTTGACATTATTTTTCTCCCTTTACACACTATTTTTTGGATACCTCAAACCTTTTCAAGCACTTCTTCCCCTTAACTTGATTAGTAAGCATTAGGTACACACATGCCCATACCTTAAGGCTTTTTTTCACCTAATATTTATGGGCTTATTTACACACACACAGTAAACTACTCATTAATTCTTCAGGAAACCCTAACATCATACTTAAACCCTTAATTCCTCTCATCCTTTATTACTCTGACCTTTTTTCCCCAAAAAACTAACATGAGTCCTTCACTTTGTCAAAAGCTTTAAATAGCCACTAATTCTCCGGCCCTTATTCTCATGGTTGAGTCTAATACATATTATGATGCCAAATTAGATTTTTTTACATGGTCCAGCTGTTGAGGAGCCACCACCTTACTTCCAAAATACCTTCAATTCAACATCAACCACTACTTAAAGTTCATGAGACTAGATTTTGAAAAATTTTCTGAAATACATATCAAGGTTTCAAATGCCTACATTATCTGATACATGATGATTCTCTTTCAAAACAACTCTAATTTCCCACATTGGGATCCATAAATACAAATCTCTGTTGAACTTATCCAATTTAGCTCAATTGGTAATGGATTTCCCATAACTTGTCTTGAGAAAAACTTGAATTTATTTCATGGAAATGAAGATCTTTAAACCAAGTAAACCATCAAAGCCATAAATTTTCTTCAATAACTATTCCTCACATGTCCCACTAGGGAGTTTTACTACAAAACTCTCAGGTCATGCAAAATGAAGGATTTCCTGGCTGTATTTGCTTTGTTGATGGCACAACCATCCCTTTTAGCCAGAATCCTGAAAAGGATGGAAATAATTATTTTGATTGGAGAAAGAGGTCAGTTCTCACCTATATCTTACATGCATTTGTATCTATTCCTAATGCTCTCTTACTTTTTATTTTCAGGTATTCTATTTCTCTCCAATAGGTTTGTGATATAAATATGAAGTTAATTGCTTTTCATGCTGGCTTTCCTGGTGCTTTGAATGAATCTTCAGTTTTTCAGAAAATGATGAATTATCAACAAACAGAGAATTTCTTAGATAAAAATCAATATATTCTTGCCAACCCTGCTTACACTAGTGGTGCATATGTGATCCCAGAATTTTGTGGGGCTGGTGATGAAACTAGTTAAGAATTGCAATTCAAAATGCATCTTGCCAAGACTTGAGTAAGAATTGAGCATGCTATTGGAATTTTGGAAGGTTTATTTTCTTCACTAAGTGAAATGAAGAGTCCTTTACATAACAAGAAGGAAATGAAATTTACTATTGATTGGATCATTTCATGCTTTATTATGCATAATCTCCTTGAAAAATTAAAGGATGAATGAATCAATCTTTATGAAGATGAAATTACTGAACCACCCCCAACTATTAAATCATCCTCCATTTTCATCTCAATCTGTTTAAGTAATTCAATTTAACCTGTTTATCTTTTCATTTTTAAATTTTTTTAAAACTACTCATCTTTTTATTTTTACACGTATATGTATATGCATTCAAAAAATATTTTCCAAACTGATCAAAAGGAAGAAAAATAGCAAGACTTTCCCCTGAAATTTACTATGGGAGGGGGTCAGAATTACCAAATTTTCTTATTTATTTCATATATTAATAAGTAAACCAGTCAAAAAAGATAATCAACAAAATAAAATTAATGGCATTCAGAATACTACCTGCCAATTACTTCTATCTAATGAGACCAAAGTCAAAGAATTTATCTGAGATGGAATTTTATTTTGAACTCATTCAATTAATTAATTATTTGAATGATTAAACTTATTAAATAACAGGGCCCAATAGCCTATTAATTAAATTTAATGATTATCTTTAATTTTTGATAAATTATAAATTTAAGAAATAAACAGAAAATTGGGAAAATACTTTAGTTACCATCTTAGCCTCCCTCCCTAATGATTTAGCTTTCATTGAACCTTCAACTTTAAAAAAATAAAATATAAAAAAAACAAAGAAAAATATTAGAAATGCTTTTGAAATACCTTTGAAATATTTCTGAAGCATTTCCAAAGAAATGAAAGAAAGAAAATAACTTACCTAAAATGCTTGGAAACAGGCAGGCAATGTCCTGGCACTTTTTCCAAAGAGATTTAGAAAAAAAATGTTATTTAATGCTTCAGAAACACCTTTAAAATGTTTCCAGATAAAAAAAGACAAAGAAAAAACTTAACTAAAATTCTTGGAAGAAGGCAGGAAATGTTTTGGCACTATTTCTGAAGCAATTTAGAAAATAAAATGATAGTAAATGCTTTTGAAACACCTTGGAAACATTTTCAAAGGGTGTTCAAAGCATTTAAAAATAAAAAAATAAAAAAAAATAACATGAAATGCTTTGAAACAGGCAGACAATCTCTTGGCACTATTTCTAAAGCAATTTAGAAAAAAAAATCAAAAAAATGTTATTAAATACTTTGGAAACACCTAAGAGACATTTCCAAAGTGTTTCATAATGAAAAAAATGAAAAAAACTTACCTGAAATGCTTAGAAAAAGGCAGAAAATATCCTGGAACTGTTTCCAAGGCATGCAGTAGATTGTGCAGATATATTTATTGGTCAACTGAGTTGTGCTTGCAAAAATGGTGCAAGAATAGAAAGTATTTGACCTGATTTTTGAAATTTCTAATCCCAAGTCATTTATTATGGCATCTTGTAATGGTGTTTTTACACTGAAGTCCACCACATGTATATGGTAGTGTTTGACATCCCCTAATAAGGGGTATCAAAGTTAGTAAATTAGAACCTATAAATCAAAAATTAATTTTGATCAAATCTGTACTTAATTGATTATCTGTTTTTAAACCACAATGAAAACAACCCTGGTGTATTCAAAAACAAAAATGATAATCTTTTTTTAGTCAAACCACTCCCTATTCAAAATAAAATTAATTTTCCTTATATTTAAAATACCCAATTTATTTTAAAAATTAGATGTTGATATTTCATGGCTGTTTTGGGTTAAAAAAAGCAATTAAATTAAGTGATGATTTTAAAGCTTGGAAACTTCCTAATATACTCTATCAATAAAAAAGGTCAGTAAAAAGATTTGGCTATAAGAAAGTCTTCAGGGCTATTTTATTTTCAAGGGAACCTCTGAAGCTTAAAAAATGTAGTTAATACATAGTTATCACAAAAAAAACACCTGGAACCTGCTAGCAGGTTCTAATACCTCAATCCACTTGTAACTCAAGAATAATTCAGATTTGATGCCACATGAGCTAGCATGCTCAATTTTCAGTGTGCAGTCTTCCTAGGAGAATTACAGCTGAGCTAGAACTGAATCAAATCAAAAATAGGTATTAGCACCTGTTATCAGGTGCCCACATTTTTTTCTTATGAATAAGTAATAAAAGAGTAATAAATCATTGGGACATGACACAATTGATTCAAGTAAGTAAAAACCTCATGAAGGTACTCTCAACCCTTCCATTAGCTTAACGATATGTAAGAGAAAATAGAAAAACACAATAAAAGGAGTTATAATTACTCTAAAATTTCTAAAATTAGGTAGAAATATGTAATCTATGGTTAAGAGAGTTTCAAATTAGTAAATTGGGTTGATTCATCACAGGAATCTTAGGGGTGAAACTCTAGCATTCTTTTTTTGTTTAATATGCATGGGAAAAAATTAGAAAACCTTCATGAAAATTATTTAAAATCAATTGAAAACAGATTGGGATTGGAGATGAATTTTTTCATAGAGTGAGCACAGGGATAGAGATACACCAAGAAAAAATGAGGGGGGACTTGCATGTAAGTCCATAACCAAAAAAATTCAGTAGGTGTGTGGACTTGGAATCAATTAACCCATATTTATTCCTGGTGATACTTGATCTTAGCTTAAGAAGAGGTTGAGAAGTATATTGAAAATCAGTTGAACCCTGTTTGAGCAAATGCATATGCAACATGCAAGTTAAATATTCAAAATGGAGAATTAAGACAGCAAAGTAAAAATGCAATAAGTAATATGCATTATGCACTATGAAAAATACATATTTAATATTCAATATGAATATTCAATTTTTACACATGTGGCATCACCCTGTTCACATGCAGAAAAAAGATGACTTTACTATACATCAAGTATTAATAGTATATTAATAAAAATATTCATAAAAATTTTATAATGAAAAAAATTATTATCCTGTACCCAGGTGAAAAATTCCATATTTTATTTCAACTTGAAAATATAGAGATAAAGGAAAGATCATAGGCTTATAGAGAAATTATAACTGTAGGTAGTTTGGAGATGCTTTCTTGGAACACCTTGATTATAGTAAATATATCAACATTTTTAAAATATGTTTAGATAGATTTTACACAGAAAATTCAGGAAGGCATGCTGAAAAGTCTCAATAATTATTTACATTTTCAAGTGCAAATTGACCCTTGAATTGAACCACTTTTTAAGATTTTTATGCATTCAGGAAAACACTGGCACTAGATTTTTGTGACTAATTTCTATTTCACACTGAATCTCACTCAACAAATGGGTCATATATTGTGATTCCACATTAAATCTAAGGCAGATCGCAGGTGATTTATGCTTGTAGTTGTAAAAACAGTTTTATATATGGATTATTTATGAATATTCAATATGGATCAATAGTCAACATTTAATTATGAGTATGAATATTGCTTATGTGTATTCAATATGCATGCAGAATCAACTTTTTCTCAGTGCAGGATCAAGTGAGGCTCACCCATGAAACAATCAGAGAAAAAATGTAATAACAGTTTTTTTTCAAGATTTTTATAAGATGGGCATAATTATGGAATATAGAAAGGACACCCTGTAGTTGAAGCAGAGGTAGTTACTAGCATATTACTTTCAGACTACTTGTGCTAATTGGCTTAATTTCCACACTGGTTACATTTTACTAATAGCCATTAATATTATTATTCCATTCATAGTCCAATGAAGAGCAAGAAAATTATTTATTTTTGAGTTATTTATTTCTAAAAAGAAGATTTGATGTATTTATTTGAGGCTAAATAAATGAATTATTTTTGAGTTAAGATCATCTTCATATTGTCACTCACAAAACTCTGACTTAAGTCAGTATGTGGGTGACCAGGGAGAAAAAATAATAAAATATTGGGGAAAGGAGTAGGTTCAAAAGAAGAAAATGAGAATTGAAGGATTTATGGGTGTTATTTTGAGGGTTTATGTCAGCCGGTCATTGTGGTACACATCTCACAAAGACAAAGCAGAAAACTCAGGAGTGCAGAAAAGGGCTCAATTCTCTAAAGCACAACAATGGGGTTCTCAAGAACGATGGTTATGGAAGCGCAACTAAGGGGTTTTCACAAGAGCGGGAAAAGATAGACTCTCTGCATGCACTTTTTTAGGGGAAGTATGGATATACAAGCAGTGACAATTGGAGAGAAGGCCGAAGTGTATAATGGACTATAATACAGGACTATAGTATGTATTTAAGTAAGCTACAACCAGTGCTAAAAAGGCATGGTATAGATTAAGTGGTATGCAGGAATAAGCAAGGGTATGAGTTTCACACTTAGAGAAATGTGACAATCTTTGAATGTAAGCTATAAACATGTAATGGAAGTAGAAACCTTGATAGGGAAAGGTAATTCTAGAAGAACAAGTGGGTTGGCAATCAGTGCTCAATTAATAGAAAAAAAAAGTAAAACTTGAAAAAGGGGTACTTACTTAGTGCAAAGGGTTTCACAATTAGTGGATACTCACACGGTAAGCACAGGTTATTATAATAGGTATGAGAGGCAGTTCAGTAGTTATTATATAGTTAGTAATCTCAAGGAGTATAGGGTATGTATGGAAAGGTGAAGCTTTGAATGCTAATAGTAGAGATACAATAAAGCGTCAAGCACTATTAGGACCAGGACTTATGCTAACCACTGTACATAGATTATTGAGATATTTAGATACCATTTGATAATCTTATATTAATGTTGAAATTGTGTAGGAAAACTCATAGGGAAAGGGAATATAGGGAAAATGTCAGTGTATCTAGTATATAAGTATGATTTAATAGTATTTATTAATGGTCCTACTACTTATTGATATATTATTCAGTGATTAAACCTCAGGGGAAGACTAATAAAACAGTTATACTCAAATAAAACTCAAAATACTTGGATTTTAATGCGTGCTAGTGGTGGAAAATAGATAAATAGAATAAAGTTATAGCTCATATAATGATAATATCAATTTATAAAGGATTTATAATATATTTCTAAAATGATAATAATTGTATTATAATGTTTATTTGAATTTTAGTAAGTAAGTGATGTCTAATAACCATCAAAATCCTCCATTACTTATACCAAAATCCCCTAGAGTGCACAGACCTTCAATCAAGATGATGTCACTGCTATCCCCAGAAATTACAGAACTTTGAGGGCCCATCACCTCACCATGGCGTCCACTTCAAGCAGATTCAACACCCAGACCTCCATTAAGGACCCTCCATCACAATTAACGATAACATAGACCCATACCATAAATAGAAAATCAAGATAAAAGTGGATACCATAAAGAACCAGGTAAAATAACTCATCCAAAGAGTATATAATGAAACCCAAAGAATATAAAAGGAAAAAAATGAAATTTCCAAGCCCCCAATAACATCCCCAAGCATCCATATTAACCCAGAAATGACCTCCCAACCCATAAATCCATGAATTTCCATCCAAGGAAGCAGATTAAGTTGTCCAAACTGAGTGTATGCGCCTTAAATAGATGTCTATGCTTCTGTAGGCGTTGTGAGTACACTTAATACGTCCATATGACCTTAAATAAGCAGAAAAACAAAGGTTATAGACTATAAAGAGGCTAAAACCCACTTATAGACCTAAATATACATAATATACTGCGTATTTCACTGAATATGAGATTTATGTATACATATAAGCTTATGTATGTCAATAATTACTTAATGTACCTTAAGATAAGTATATTATGACTCCATTAACACCTTAATAAGTATTATTAGGCTATGGATAAGCTATTTAAACTACTATAATTTATATAAGAGTGTAATAATTATATATATATGTAATATAATCATATATATTATTGTTTTAACCTTATTTTTAAGATATAAGCTTAATGTACTTAAGGTTATCTTATTTTAAGTATAAGAAATACTCAGCCCTAGGGATATCTAGGCTGACACTCCCTTACCCAGAAAAACAATAAAAAAATGTTAAGACATTTTAATTAATAAGTAAGGAGTAAATAGAAATTTTTTTTTAATATTTTACTGAAATAAACAGTATTATTTTGATTTAAATTTTTTTCAAGAGATTTTTAAGATCAGACATTTCATTTTCCAGAATCCACTGGTCATATTCACTTGATTTATTTTTAAATCTTAATAGATACTCAACTCCCTTTTCTTTTGTAAGGTGTCTCTTTTTAAGTATCTTTTCAATTTCTGCCTTTTCAACTATTTCTTCAGGTTGCTGTTTATGCTTTCCTGATCTTCTTGGAAAAAGAGCAGTATCATTAGAATGGTATGGTTTTATAAGAGAAATAGGAAATACTGGATGTTTTCTATCATATGGTGCATATAGAATAACTTCAACAGCATTTTTACCAACCATCTTTTTAACTACAAATGGTCCAATGAATGGATCCTTCAATTTAACATTACCATTTAAACTGAAATGTAGTGTAGAAATAAGGACTTCATCACCCTCTTTGAGCATTTGTTCTTTATGGGCTTTATCTCATCATTTCTTCTCATACTCAAATGCCTTATTTATACATTCTTGAGCATGTTTTCTGAATAATTCTTGCATCTGAAGAAAAGACTTAGTACCTGGATGGATATCCAATCTAGGTAATTTATTAAGAGTTTTAGCAGGGGTATTAGGTACATAACCCAACCATAACTCAAATGTCTTTTTGCAAGTGACATAATGTACTGTACTATTGTATGTATATTCTAAACTTGGGATAAGGGTTACCAATCATGTGTGAATTTGTCATTGTCTTTAAATTGAAGACCAAAATCACAATATCTTCTTAAAATATATTCTAAAGTTTGTACCATTCTTTCTGCTAGCCCATCAGTTTGTGGATGGTGTGCTGTAGAAAGTTTTAATTGACACCCTGAAACATCCATAAGTGATGTCCAGAACTCAGAAGTAAATTTAGGATCTCTGTCAGAAACTATTGCTTCGGGGAAACCTGCTATATTTAACATTTGTGTCCACCATAAAAAATCTAAGTCCTTTGCAGAAACCTCTTTGTGAGTAGGAATAAATTTAAACATTTATGTAAATCTATCTACAATTACCCAGCAGGAGTTATAACTCTTATTCCCTGCTATTGGCAAACCTGTTACAAAGTCCATGTCAATTATTTCCCATGGAGCTTTTGGTTTCTCAATTTGTTGTAATAAACCAGCTCTTTTTCCTATTAATCTTTTAGATTTTTGACAAGAATCACACAACTTAACATATTTTTGAACATCCCCAGACATTTTAATCCACCAAGCTGTTTTTTTTACTCTGGTTAATGTTTTATGGTAGTCAAAATGACCTGAAAAGATATCATCATGACATATACTTACCATTAACTCCTCCATTGAAGGGGAAATTACAATTACATCACTTAATTTTTTCCTGTAATATATAAAACCATCCTCAATGGAAAATTTTCCTTTTTCTAATGCCTCTTTATACTTATTTGGTAATGATTTTATTAAAACATTCATTAAAGCATTAGATGGATCATTTAATATTGTAGTAAGCTTACTCAAGTCAGGATCTGAAGCATACATGTCAGGAATTGATTGCATAAATCTATCCTCAAGATCTACAATATAAATGCCATAAATGTTAATAATCTCTGATTCAGGAACATAAGCAGGATTATCATCCTCATTTGGCAGAGGTACTCAAGATAATAAATCTACATTAGAGTGTAATGTTCCTGCTCTATGTGTAATAGTCATCCGTCCTCTGTATTCTTGTACAGCTAATTGCCATCTAAACATGTGTCTATTAGAAGTTTTCATGTTTAAGAGTGACTTAACTGCACTACAGTCAGTTATTAACTCAAATTTTTGGTCTTCAAGGTAATAATGTAGCTTCTCAAGAGCCCATACTACTGCCAAACATTCAAGTTTAGTAGCACCATATTTCAATTCACTACTTCTTAGAGTACCTGAAATATAGCAAATTACTACTTCTGACATTTTTCCTTCAAAAAGTTTCTTTTGATGCAAAGCAGCACCCAGACCAATAAAACTTGAATCTGTATAAAATACAAATGGCAATTGGAAATCTGGTAATCCTAAGATAGGAGCTGTAATCAAAAATTCTTTCAAATTATCAAAAGCCTGTTGTCTTTCATTATTCCAAATGAAAGCTTCTGATTTCTTTATCAGTGTGGTCAATGGTTCAGCAATTAATTGGTAGTTTTTTATATATTGTCTATAATAACCACACATACCAAGAAAAGATTTTACATCCTTTACATTTTGAGGAATGCCAATATTCTTTATTTCAGCCACCTTATTTTTGTCTACACATATTTGTAAGCCAGATAAAATATGACCAAGAACTTTTAAAGACTCAAACCAAAATTTACATTTTTTCAATGCAAGGGTCATTTTTATTTCATCCATTTTCTGAAATACCTTCTTTAGATGGATTAAGTGTTCATCATATGTCTTAGAAAACACTATGATGTCATAAATGTATACCATTAACCATACTACAATCATTTCATTATGGAATGTTATATCCATTAACTTCTGAAACACTGATGGAGCATTTTTTGGTCCAAATGGTATCCTGACATATTTATAAATTCCCATGTGTGTTTTTATCAACAAAAAGTTGTGTGAATTATTTTCAACAGGAATTTGATGGTACCCTTTATTTCCATCTAAGCAGCCTATATACTTAGCACCTTTAAGGGTAGCATGTAAAGAGGAAATCCTTGGCAAAGGATAAATATCATCTACTGTAAATGTATTTAATGCTCTATAATCACCGCACAGTCTTGCTTTGTCTTGTTCATAAGAAATTAGCACTGGTGATATTACACAATATTTTGGTGTAGTTTCAACCTTTTCAAGAATTTTCATTTTTAATAACATCTTAATATTATCCTCTATGTCTTTCCTCTTCATTGGTGAAGCAGGGTATGGTTTCTTTTTAAGACTAGCAGAAATATTATACATATCACAGGTTAAACTTATTTTCATCTCATGATCTTTTACAAGGCCAAGTTCATTTGTACCATGTTCAAAGGCCATTGGAAATGCTTTAATTAAATCCAAAAAATTGTTTTTCTCAGCTTCACTTATCTGAGTTCCAAAAGATGCTTAAGAAATTTCTGTTTCCAGAAGTTCCATCTCATTGGATTCTCTTCCTTTTCACAGAATATTTGTAACTGACTCAATGTGTAAGAATGTGTTAAAAGAGTTTATTTTAGTTTTACTTTTACCATTCATGCCAATTGTAAAATTGTTATTAGCAGGGTCTAATTTCACACCAAACTTAGTCAGAATATCATTTCCAATGATAAAACAGTTACTACAATTAGTATTATCCATTACTACAAGGTCACAAGTTACTCTAACATAACCATGTTGATGTTTAAAGAGAACATCAGCTTTGTATTTACCAATGGGGTGTAGTACTGATCCAAAACCTCTCCAATTTTTACTTTGAAGGGGTTCAAGCTTTGACTTATACTCACTATCAATTTTCTGTAATTTATTTGTTAAAGCAACAGAACCAGCAGCTCCTGAGTCCAGTACTATATTAACATTTTCACCAGAAATGATAGCTGGAACCGTGATAGGTGTCATTCTAAAGTTATCAGCCTGTATATCTTTAATGATTTCAGCATCCTCAAAATTCAATAAAGATTCATTTGAGTCCATATTTAATATTGGATTTTCAAAGATGGACAAATCATCTTCAAACATACAGACTTCATTTTCATCACTATATGAGATATTGCTGTCATAATCACTTGAATCTTTATTTTTCTCTGTTACAATTTCAGATTCATGTTGATTTTCAACAATATTTATATTCTTCTCACATTTGTGAACTTTAACCCAAGGTTTGTTACACTTATAACAAGTATTAGTTTCATACTTTTTAGGTACTACAGGTACAGTAGGTTTTTTCTGCTTCTCCTGAAGTGGTTTTGAATTCTGATTTTTAACAGGTTCAATATTTTGTTTATAGGTGGAATACCTTGCTTCATACTTATGGTTTAACAATATTTCATTACAAATATCAATAAAGTCAGAATATTCAGTAACATTAATTGTTCTATCTACAACAATGATTCTGACAGATATAGGTAATTTATATATTTTCTTATCTTTCCATAAGTTAAAATCCATGTTAGGCTCAATGGCTTTTAATATTTTATTTAAATTCATTAAAAATACCATAGGTTTGTCACCATTCAAGGGATTGTACCTAGTTTTCTCATAAAGTCTCTGCTGAATGAGCCTGAATTTAGAGCCTCCAAACTGTTTTTCAATTAGTTGTTTTAATTCAGCCCAAGAGTAATCTTTACCCTCACTTAAAACAGATTCAAACCATAATAAAGCAACATTCTTAAATAAAGAGATTAATTTTGATGTTATTTCTTCATCTGGTAACTTATATGAGAATTTTAAGTTGTCAATTCTTTGGATAAAATGTTGCCAATCAGAGCTGGATTCCCCATCATAAGTTGGGTACTGATTTATCTTAGGCCAGTTCTTCTGATTGTATTTTATTTCACTAATCATAGGTAAATTCAATAACTAATTTACTCTTGATAAATGGTCTTTTATTTCCTCTTGTACAGATTTGTGACTTACATTTTCAGATTTGACACTACCACCAGATGTTTTTAGTTGTGGTGGTATAGGGAAGGAATAAGATTCACTTTTTCCAATGAAAGGATTATTATTATACTGAGTATACTTATGATTATCCTGGTTTATTAGAAGATTGGCAGTTTCAATATCAACTTTAGTAAATCTTTGTAGCAGCTCAGAGACACTTTAATTTGTCTGGGTAAAAGATAACTTAGTTCTAGATTCAGTTTTCAATAAATGTGCTTCATACAACTTTTCTAACTCACAGAGTTTGTTTGAAAGTTCACTATATTTATTACTCAATGAATAATATTTAAGAGTTAGAGACAAATGTTCATTCTCTAATTCTTTATTAAGTGTTTCCGGTTGAGAAATATTTAATGTTAAGGATGAAATTGTATCACTTGTGAGCTTAACTGTCTGTTACTCACAATCAGTAAATCAATTCCACAATGCTGAAACAATTCTATGGACAGTTGGATTATTGTTAAAATACTCCAGGTCTTCCTTTTCAATTTTCTCACTATCTTGTGAACTTCTCATCTCAGTAGTAAGTGGTGGAAACTCAGGATTAACTGTATTATAAATACTACTGTTGTTATTGAAAAAAGACAAGTCAGGTGTATCAACATTAAAACCTAATTTTCTTAAGTCCTCCTCTATTTTCTGCACAGATTTGACATCAATAATATTACCTACATTGTAATTATCAGTATTGTGTTCAATCTGAGAGGTTAATCTACTTACCAGGGGATTTGTGTGAGCCCTGAATTTTGGCGCTTTTGTTTTCCCTTCTACGGGTGAACTGAGGAAGTCTGATGAGGAGGAGGATCCCTGTTGCAGCTGTGACTAGACCATTGTTGATGGAACCAATCCCACTTCCATTTGTCTACCAGTATTTTCTCCTGGGAGTGATGTGACCCTCCTGGGGTAGGGGGTTTCTGAATTGGCTGGCCTCCCTTTAGCTCTGCCAGTGATTGATTCATTTTCTGGAATCCTACCTTGAAATTGTTCTGAAATTTCTCTACCTCCTTGAGCATGAGAGACTTTGATTCCTCCAACTTCAGGACCTGTTTTACAAGATGGGATAGTTGATCCTGCAGAGGAGGAGACGTCTTTTTTATGGTAATCTTTTTTAAGAGGGCGACTTTTTCTTCTATACTCATTTTCTCTGCCTGGGGGTATGACTGACCCTCCATGGTTATGTCCTGGAGCAGTGTTTTTATTAGCTTTAGACTTGGTATTATAAGCAGGCTTTTCACTTACATTGTACTGAGGAGCACTCATATTGATAATAATAACAATATATCATGTCTACAGAAAAGAAAACCTATTGGAATTAGTAGATTAAAAGTATTAGCAATATTATTACTAATAAAAAAATCACTGGAGCTTACCCTGAATTTAAATCTTTATTTATTTAAATAAAATGTAAGAAAAATTCAAAAAAATCTGTTAAAAACAAAATATGAAGTTCAACTAGACCTATATAAGGGTGAATTAATAGCTTACTAAGCTTTAAACAAATACCAATTTAATTGGGTGTTATATTGGTGACCAAATACCAAGTGAAATTGGGTTTATATTGGGTACAGTTACTACTGTAAATAACTAATTTTTATTATAAAAAATTAGTAAAATTATTATAAGGGTTCTTTTCCGAAATCAATGAGTTATAATGACCCACTAATATGCAGAAGACCCAAATATTTGGTTTGTTTTGGGCAATACTAAAGAAAAAATTATGTCCTAAGGCTTATACTATAAAATAAATAATAATCAAGGAAAGACCCCCAATTGTCAGTGTATCTAGTATATAAGTATGATTTAATAGTATTTATTAATGTTCCTACTACTTATTGATAAATAATTTAGTGATTAAACCTCAGGGGAAGACTAATAAAATAGTTATACTCAAATAAAACTCACAATACTTGGATTTAAATGCGTGCTAGTGGTGGAAAATAGATAAATAGAATATAGTTATAGCTCATATAATGATAAAATCAATTTATAAAGGCTTTATAATATATTTCTAAAATGATAATAATTGTATTATAATGTTTATTTGAATTTTAGTAAGTAAGCGATGTCTAATAACTGTCAAAATCCTCCATTACTTATACCAGAATCCCCTGGAGTACACAGACCTTCAATCCAGATGATGTCACTGCTATCCCCAGCAATTACAGCACTGTGAGGGCCCATCACCTCCCCATGGCATCTACTTTAAGCAGATTCAACACCCAGACCTCCATTAAGGACCCTCCATCACAATTAATGATAACATAGACCCATACCATAAATAGAAAATCCAGATAAAAGCGGATACCATAAAGAAACAGGTAAAATAACTCATATAAAGAGTATATAATGAAACGCAAAGCATATAAAGAAACAAATGAAATGTCCAAGCCCCCAATAACATCCCTAAGCATCAATATTAACCCAGAAATGACCTCCCAACCCATAAATCCGTGAATATCCATCCAAGGAAGCAGATTAAGTTGTCCAAACTGAGTGTATGCGCCTGACATAGATGTCTATGATTCTGTAGGCGTCTTGAGTCCACTTAATACGTCCATATGACCTTAAATAAGCAGAAAAACAAAGGTTATAGACTATTAAGAGGCCGAAACCCACTAATTGACTTAAATATACATAATATACTGCGTATTTCACTGAATATGAGATTTATGTATACATATAAGCTTATGAATTTCAACAATTACTTGATGTACCTTAAGATAAGTATATTTTGACTCCATTAACACCTTAACAAGTATTAGTAGGCTATAGATAAGCTATTTAAACTACTATAATTTATATAATAGTGTAATAATTATATATATATGTAATATAATCATATATATATGTAATATAATCATATATATTATTGTTTTAACCTTATTTTTAAGATATAAGCTTAATGTACTTAAGGTTATCTTATTTTAAGTATAAGAAATACTCAGTACTAGGGATATCTAGGCTGACAGAAAAGGTGCTGAATATACAATATACATAAAAGGACACTCACTTTTATAAGGAGGGTGGTAGAGAGGTAGCGAGAAAAAAGATAGAAAAGATATATAGAAGATATATAAAATAAGAGAGTTTAATTGACTTATTATATTTAGAAATGAAATCTGGATATAATTTTTTTTTTCACAACAGGTGTGCATACCAGAAGTAGCACTGTATAGTTATTTTATTGCAACAGTAAGGATAGTATTAGATAGAGCGCTTCAAGAGGGAGTAAATGAGAATACTAGCGCTTAATGAGAATAGATATTGCCAACAGATTTATTACTTATATTAAAATATATTATTTCTTTCTTCAAAAAAAGTTCTCTATTTACCAATTCTACTTTCTCTCCCAAAAATAAATAACCATACTTATAATACGTGCTTTCACTGTCTTTAAGTATTAGAGTGGAAGACACTTCTTTTTAAATTATTTTTAGGAAGGAGAAGCAACCCATCTCTGATTGTGTCTATAACTCATTATTTTAGAGCTGTCTTTCTACAATTGGTGTACCAACAGTGGCAGCCAGATTTAAAGTTTGGTTATTATTTTATTTTTCAGTGTGTTTTCTTAGAGGATGTAATTGAGCTGGCACTTCAAGGAAGAGTCATAGGGTTTACAACAAGTGGATCAAGCCGTTGTCAGAGGATAGTGTAGGGCTGTATTAGAGAATATAGTTGTTATAAGCTTATAGTGCTTATTTTTTTCTTATTATTTTAGTAGTTAAAAGGTAGAATGAAAGCTACAGCTACTACTTCTAAAGTTACTCAGGAGAGGGCCAAATTTCAAATTCTACGGTGTCATTACCGCCTAGGGTCTTGAAAATAATTAGATGCAAGGATGATAGCTTGCATTTCATAGGAATCAACACTCAAAAGTTTTTGAGGAGGTTTGAACAAGGAGTGGAAGTTCATGGTGCTCTAAGTATTATTTTTTGTTGCAAATAGATGTAAGAAAAATCTGGAGGAACTGGATGGTCACAAGAAATTCAATTGGATGGCACTGAAAGTGAAAATTGTAAAAAGATGGCCTAAAGTTACTGAGGAAACAAGGTATACAATTAAGGACCTAGACATTTTGGTTAACAAAGTTAGAACTAAAGTGGGTATCAGAGACCCTAAAGATTTTAAGAATTTTTGGCAAGAGTTTGATCAAGTTGTGGACTATTTGGTCAGTACCAAGGATTTTAGTGACATTAGTGTGTCATCACCTTTGTTTTGTGAGGCTTTAGCACCTGAGGTAGAATATTGGGAAAAAAGGCACCTAGATAACAAAGGAAAATAGGTTAGAAAGAAGTACAGGGATTAAAAGTACCCAGGATAAGAGGCAGTGGAAACAGTGGTTGAAGCTGAAATGAAGTTATGTTGGGTAGAGCGCCAAGCAGATAAGATTATGTTGGAGGATGTAGAGGTGGTGGAGGTTTTGTGAAGTTCTCAATCACCCTCTTCAGTACCAACTCCAAGACCAAAAACAACATTTCAGGATTCAAATTCAGTGATGGAAAGTATCAAAGATTTAGAGAAGAAGTTGAGCAAAGCAGCTAAAACCAAGTCAAGGTTTACTCATCAACCATCAAAGTTTTTTCTATGGGATGTTATTATTGCAATAAAGAAGGTCATACAAGAATGAGATGTAATGTGCTTCAAAAGGAAAAGGAAGGAAAAGTTGTTTTCAAAGATTGTACAAACTAATGTTAGAGGATGGCACAAAGCTGTTTATGGATAAGGATAAAGGGATGGGGGCTAAATTCATCAATCATATTAATAAGAAGTCTATAGAAGTAAAGACTAGTAAGGGAAAGGATCCTGCAGATAAAAATACAAAGTCAGTTAATTTTGTAGTTACTTGTGCCATATTGTACTTTAAGGTCAAGGGGGGGCCGTTTCAGCACCACTCACTACAGTGTGTCTGGAGATGTTTACAGAAAAGCATAAGAAGATGGCTCTTCCAACTGTTAGTAGACCAAGAAGGGCTGGTGCCAAGTATGCTAACCCAGAAGACATTGAGGAGGTAGGGTATACTATGAGAGAAAATATGCCAGTACCACTTGAGGATGTGAAAATGGAGGATGAATACAGGAATATGATGGATTATGATATGGATCAGCGCATTGAGGAAAAACCATTAGAAGATCCAGAAATAGTTCAACAGAAAGCAGTACCGGAAGAAGGAATTCCTGGAGCAAATAATAATACTCCAAAGAATCCACCAGGTAGGGAAAAAGCTGGTGCAAAGGTGACTCAACCAAAATGGAGGATGCAGAGCCCAGTTCATGTGGAATATCCTAGAGCAGCTGAGGATTTAATTACAGAATGTTTAAAGAAAACAGTCTGAGTTCCATTGGGGGTTTTAACAGCAGTAGATCCAGAGGTAGCAAATTGGATATTAGATAAGTGTAGGAAGCAGCAAATTGCTAATTGAGTAGAGTATGGTATGGTGTAACACTCTTTTCAACCAGTTGTGGTATTACTGAGGGTACCACACTATGCAGGGCCATTAGGGTATTTAATGGTCAAAATTAACGGGAAGATGATAAGAGCGCTAGTAGATACTGGTTCTCAGATTAATGTAGTTTCAGCAGAAGATGCAGTGGATCTAGGTCCTCCGGTTAAAGATGGAGTTAGAACTGTCTCAGGAATTAGAGGAGGTAGGCTACCGGTTATAGGGGTATCTGAATAAGTCAAGACGCGGGTTGCAGGAGCTTCAAGAGATCTTAATTTTTATGTTCCTATGGGTGTAGTAAAATCAGTCTTAGGAAAACCTTTTTTAATGGATTATTTAGTAACAATAGATTATTGTTTGAAAAAAACTATAGGGATTAGGATTATGGGTGATGATTGTATTCCAGTTACAGCAGTCTTAGTAGCACCTAAGGATGGTGGCTGGGAAACAAATTATGTTAGATCTGTGAGTTTAGAGAAAGAAAGATAATTTTATGAGGATGAAGGGAATGGGAAACCACCAGGGAGGCACCAATCTTTTCATTAGGGGCTGGCATCTTAAGTATTACTATCTCCAAGATGAGAGGAACCCGGATAGTGATTAGTCAGTCCAAGCAGGGATATGTAAAGTGGGGTGTCAAAGGTATCTTTCTAATACTACTATAGAGTTTATTGTGCCTAGACTTTTTAAATTCTTTGATTTTGGATTTTTTTACTCTTATATTAAGAAGAAAAGACAAAAATATGATGTAGGTACAACTTGGAGTTATATTAGAAAAGGTCTCATATTTAGTAATGAAGGCAGCAGCTGGAACTGTCTAGAATCAAAGTATTAAAAAGGGCCAGTGATTTATTATGACAGAGAGGTTTTAGAGGAGAACCCAAACATTAGATGTTTTATTTGGGAACATGCTATTACTCTTGAAAGGGTAATTTTTAGGATAGAAGAGGCTGGTTTGACAGTCTCAGGGTTAAAATTTTCTTGTTTTGTTCCAGTGCTTGATATTTTTGATCATGTTGTATGTAGGAAGGGAAGAATAATTTCCAAAAAACATAAAAACAAGGTACTTACCTGGCCAAGACCAAGAAACACAATGGAAGTTAGAGGGTTCTTAGGTATTTTTACATATGTAAGAATGTTTATTCAAGATTTTTCCATGTTATTTTCTCCATTAAGGCACTTTACAAGAAATGATTTTGCATGAGAATGGACAGAGGAATAAGAAGAATCATTTTAGTTATTAAAAAGAATTGTAGGGAAAGACATTCTTTTGAAGAAACTGGAATATGGACCAGGCACTGAAGAGATTACTCTTGCGGTGAATTCAAGTTTGTCTGCAGTAGGCACAGTTTTAATTCAAGAGGACAAGGAAGGAAATGATAGGCTTTTCCTTTGTGAATCTAAGAATTTTAAAAAGGTGGAGTCTAGATATTCACAGTCCAAGTTGGAGTTGTGTGGGGCTGCAAAGATTTTGAAGAAGTTGCAATGGATGCTTTGGGGGTAACATTTTGAGTTGCAGATTAATGAACTATCTTTGGTGAAAATGACCAGTAGTCCAAGTTTTCCAGATGCACAAATGACTAGATATGGGACTTGTTTTATGCCTATCATGGAAAGGGTACTCCCAGTCCTTGTAAAAATTTTTTTAAGTTGAATTTAGGGCTTTTACTAGGGCGATTTGGTTCTGAATGTCTTGATTTTCAAGAGCCAGAGTGTTTTAAAGATAATTAAAAACAGTGTCAAGAGTGGTGTAGAATCAGTTGATGGTGTGGTAGTAGGGAGCTGCAACCACTCAATTGAGGACTTGCCACTCTTCAGGGAAAGGGAGGTGAATGCAAGGAGCTTCTTCCTCAAAAGTGTTGGACATTGGTGGAGTTGAGAACCAATAGTCAAATATTGTTCTGGCCAGGTAATAATGTCCTTGGAAACTGGAGAAAAGATGGTGCCAGGGGTGGCAGCCCAGAAGGGGTCTTCTTTGAGGCCCAGGATGATGATTTGGACTTATGGAGTTGGAGGCGTTGCGGCGTATGGAGTATGAAGGAACTCTTAAGTGAAAGAAAAAGGAGTTTCAGTAAAGGAAAAGAATTTTTTTTTAGAATGACTTACAGTATTAATCAACTCTTCAGAGAAGAGCAAATGATGAGTATAAATGGAAGGAGTGCTAGGCATTGGCAAGCGGTGTGTTTTTTTGGCTCTTTTAGGAGAAGGGTGCTTGATGTCCAACTGACTCATAAGTTTTTATGTCAAAGTGTTGGGATCAGCAGTGGTAGTAGAAAAAAAAGGAGAGAAATGGCGGGTGGACCATTGAGACTGCATTTCTTTTTGAGACTCTTGAAAAAGTCACATTACTATGAAGGAAAGTATATGAAATAAGCATCAAGGATTAAGAAAGAAAGAAAAGAGAAAGGAACTTACTGTGAAGAAGCCATTACCACAGTGATCTTTAAAAAACAAAAAGGGGTAATGCCATTTTTGGTACAGCACTGACAATGCTCAGCTCCAGTCAAGACGGGTTTGATGGTGGGAGCAGCGGCAACAAAGGCTTTCTTGGTGTTGACAAATTGATGGATAGCATTGATGATTTCATTATAGGTTTTCATAATGAGATAGAAGAAAGATGAAAATATGAATCAAAACTAGAATATGATAGAAGAGAAAAAGGAGGAATGAAGAAAAAGT
This sequence comes from Hemileia vastatrix, assembly GCA_030280995.1. Taxonomy (NCBI): domain Eukaryota; kingdom Fungi; phylum Basidiomycota; class Pucciniomycetes; order Pucciniales; family Zaghouaniaceae; genus Hemileia; species Hemileia vastatrix. The sequence goes on from JASXTE010000006.1 coordinate 920,835, forward strand.
GTGAGATATGCTCCTGGTTTTATAGTGCCTGGGAACAGTTGCAAGTAGAGGGAGAATGTGGTACCCATCTTGCAAAGATGCAGCAGAAAATTCAGGAGTGTAGCAAAGGGCTTAATTCTCTAAAGCGCAACAATGGAGCTGTCAAAAAGGATGGTTACGGAAGCACAGGAAAAGATAGACTCATTTTGCACACTTTTTTAGGGGCAGTATGAATATACAAGCAGTGACAATCAGAGAGAGGGAAGAAGTATATAATGGACTATAATACAGGACTATAGTATGTATTTAAGGAAGCTACAGCCAGTGCTAAAAAGGCATGGTATAGATTAAGTGGTATTCAGGAATAAGCAAGGGTATGAGTTTCACACTTATAGATATGTGACAATCTTTTAATGTAAACTATAAACATTTAATTGAAGTAGAAACCTTGATAGGGAAAGGTACTGCTAGAAGAACAAGTGGGTTGGCAATCAGTGCTCAATTAATAGAAAATAAGAAAGTAAGACTTGAAGAAGGGGTACTTACTTAGTGCAAAGGGTTTTACAATTAGTGGATACTCACACGGCAAGCACAGGTTATTATAATAGGTATGAGAGACAGTTCAGTAATTATTATATAGTTAGTAATATCAAGGAGTATAGGCTATGTATGGAAAGTTGAAGCATTGAACGCTAATAGTAGAGTTACAATAAAGTGTCAAGCACTATTAGTACCAGGACTTATGCTAACCACTTTAAATAGATTATTGAGATATTTAGATACCGTTTGATAATCTAAGATTAATGTTGAACTTGTGTAGAAAAACTCATAGGGAAAAGGCGCTGAATATACAATATATATAAAAGGACACTCACTTTTTTAAGATGGGTTGTAGAGAGGTAGATAGAAAAAAGGTAGAAAAGATATATAGAAGATATATAAAATAAGATAGTATAATAGAGTTATTATTTGTAGAAAAGAAATCTAGATATATTTTATTTGTTTTTTTCACAACAGGTGTGAATACCAGAAGTAGCACTGTAGAGTTATTTTATTGCTACAGTAAGGATAGTATTAGATAGAGCACTTTAAGAGGGAGTGACTGAGAATACTAGCCCTTACTGAGAATAGACCAAACCAACAGAATGATTAATTATATTAAAATATATTATTTCTTACTTCAAAAAAAGTTCTCTATTTACCCATTCTACTTTCTCTCCCCAAAATAAATAACCATACTTATAATATGTGCTTTCACTGTCTTTAAATATTAGAGTGGCAGGTGCTTCTTTTTGAGTTTTTTTTAGGAAGGAGAACCAACCCATCTTGGATTGTGTCTATAGTTTAGTATTATAGAACTGTCTTTATACATCCTCTAGAAGGAGGAGAAAAAAGAGGAAGAAGAAGAAGGAGAAGAGGAAGTAGAGAAAACTATAACAACAATACTTTGACAAACTTGAACTTTGAGAGTTACAAAATGTATAACAAGAAATTTTAGGGGATGATATGTGGTAGGTCTTTTATTCTCTCTTCTTAAGTAAAAATTACTAATATTTAAATACTCTTAAAGCAACCTTTGTATTCATATTTTTTCTAGATTTAAAAGGCAAGAAAGCACCATAATAAAAACTATAGTAAATATAACATTATATAATAATAATAATATTAATAATAAATAAAAATTAAAGTAATTAATAAGTGGTGAGGTTACAGGGGGTTAACCAAGGCCTTCATATAGGAAAGGGGCCCTCTGAAGCGCCACATTAATGTATATACAAAGTAAGATAATATAAAAATAAAATGTAACTAATTTTGAGTAAGTGTAAGGGGAAACAAATGATACAATTAACTAAGATACATGAGTAAGAGCCCAAAATCTAGAAATTGAATCCCAAAAAGTTACAATAAAATTAGTGAGTAATTAAATAAGTTTGAGAAACATAAAAAAACTATTTTAATTTAAAACATGTTTTATACCTTTTTTAATTAACAACCAATTTAAGTGAAACATAAAAATACACTATTTTAACACATAAAAATAGTAAAATTAATTAATTTAGTGTAAAACATGAATAATTAATTAATTTAAAATATTTTTATTATTGTAACAATTATTTTAAGTCAAACAAGTAATTATTTTAAAAAAATTACTAATTTTTAGAGTAAAACATTAATAATTTATTTAATAAAGTGTTTTAACTTGTTTAATACCTTGGTGACACAATTATAAGTTAAAAAAAGTGTCCAATATTTGTGTTTAATACGATATGAAAGGTTTTATTTAATATATAAATTTAATTAATTAATTTAATTACATTTTAAGACAACTTTACATTTATAATTATAATATATGTTTCTAATTAATTAATTAATTATTTATTTAAACTTATTAGGGGGTATCAATGTTCAGGGATCCGCAATTAGGGATCAGAAATTTTTTTTCTGGGATCAGACATTATTAATTGCGGAAGATTCTTATCCACTAGCCCCGGGGATAGTGGATAAGGAATCCACAATAATGCATTATCCCGCCTCTTATACCCCAATTTCCATTCCTAATTCCTGATCCCAAACTCATCACATCCATGATGGATTTGCAAGAAAGTCACATGACTCATAATTGCTGATGCCATCCTTAAGTCTTTCCTCACTCTATGCTACTTAATTTTGGTGGCGAACACTTAAGTTTTTTTTCTATCTACACACCCCAACTGCACATTTGGCGGTGAATTCCCACTTCCCTCATCACTTAACCCTTCCACCGGCAACAATGAAACACCTCTCTACTAGGAAGCTACTTCACTCAACAATGAATGCTATCACTTTTCTTTTAGTTCTTTACTATAAATCTGACTCTGATTTGGAAGATGCTTTAGCTTATATGTGTTTTCTTTCCAAAAAGCATTACATCATCACCAGGGGGCCAAATATTTATCATGATCCCCAATATGATCTGGCCTCCATTCTCAACATTCCTCATTTAAACTTCACACAACTTTTTAGAACTTCTCCCAATTCTTTCTTCAAACTTTATCAACTCATTTCTGAACATCCTATCTTCCATAACAATTCTCATAACAAACAGCATAATCCTGCCATCCAACTTGCTGTTGCTCTATGTCGCTTTGGCTCAAATGGAAATGGTGCTGCCATAAGACGTTTGGATAATCTCTTTAACATAGGATATGGTACCATGATATTATACACCAAGAGCTGTATGATTTCTATCCTTTCCATCACGTCTCAAACTCTTGCTTGACCAACTCCAGAATAGCGACTTGAATCCTCTCAAGTAATGCAAGCTGAAGGTTTCCCTGGCTGTATAGGTTATGTTGATGGCACAACCATCCCTTTGAGTCAAAAGCCTGCTCATGATGGCAACCATTATTTTGATTGCAAAAAAAGGTTTCTTCAAAATCTCCTCCAAGTTCTCATCTTTCACAATCTAACTTTTTATCTTCTTTCTGGATACTCTATTGCCGTTCAACTTGTATGCGATGTCAATAAAAAATTTATTGCTTTTCACAGTGGCTGCCCTGGATCATGTCATGACTCTTCCGTCTTCCAAAGAATGAGGATTTCTCAATCCCCTGACTCATACTTTGACAAATCTCAGTACCTCCTTGCAGACTCAGCATATGCAAGTGAAAAGTACATTATACCTGCTTTCCGTGGTGCAACTTCAGAAAATGACCCCAAAACTAAATTTAATTATCACCTTGAACAATCAAGAGTACAAATTGAACATGCTATAGGTATTTTAAAGGGACAATTTTCTAGTCTTCGGGAGCTCAGAATCCAATTTCAAAAAAAATTGGAGATCAAAACTGCAAATCATTGGATCTTGACTTGCGTAATACTCCACAATATTCTAGCTGATTTAAAGGATGAGTAGAATGATCTTTATGAAGAAGAGGATCCTGAACCACCACTGGCACTCCCCTCCCTTGATTCACAAATCATTCAATCAACCGGCATATGCCCCATTATAATGCCAATTACTCTCCAACATTTCTCTTCACCCTTTTAATTTTTATGTTTTCATACTTTCCAAATTTCCTCTTTGTGTACTTTAATCACTTGGTTTTGTATTTTAGTTTGTTGCATATTCATTTTTTTTTTTTGAATTTACGGTGAATATCTTTTTTTTGGATGGCTCATTGGTTTTCTTTCACCTCCTCAACATGAAATTGCATATTTTCTTATATCACATATTTTGTCAGTGATTTTTTTTTTCATTCATTACTCATATCCTTTTCATCCTCTCCTCAAACATCCCTCAAATATTTTGGTTGCATTTATTTTCTCAACTCAACTCACCAGTTAGGTCATTTTTTTTCTTTTTTCTTGGTTTTTTATTTGCTAATCATGATTTTTTTTTTTTGCTTTTTTTTGTTTTTTTTGTTTTTTTTTGTAAGTGCTTCATTTATTTTTGTTCTAGGGTAAACTAATTTTTGTTTTGTTTTTTTCTCTTTTTTCTCTTTTTTTTTGTTTTTTTTTCTCTCCTTCACCTCTCTTTATCATCCTCAAGGCCCCCCTTTTTCCCTCTCTTTACCTGTCTCAAGACCCCCTTTTTACCCCCTTTTTAGCTGCCTCAAATCCCCCCTTTCCCCCCTCTTTAGGTCCCTCATCACCCCCCTTCCCCTCTTATTAGGTGCTTCAATACTCCCCCCTTCCCCTCTCTTTATGTCCCTCAAACCCCCCCCTTCACCTCTCTTTTGCCGCCTCAAACCCCCCTTCACCTCTCTTTACCCACCTCAAACCCCCCCTTTCCCTCTCTTTAGGCGCCTCAAACACCCCCCTTCCCCCCCTACCCACTCCCTTACCTCCTCCTCTACCCCCCCCCCTCCTTTATAATGAACGATCGGTAACTATCTTTCATTAAGAAGGAGGGGGGGGGTAGAGGAGGAGGTAAGGGAGTGGGTAGGGGTAAGGGGAGTGGAAGGAGGGGGGAAAGGGGGGTTTGAGGCGGCTAAAGAGAGGGGAATGGGGGGGGGGCTTGAGGCGGCTAAAGAGAGGTGAAGGGGGTGGTTGGGAGATATAAAGAAGGGTAAAGGGGGGGATTAAGGTAACTAAGGGAGGGGATTTGGGGGGGTTTTTTGGGGGGTTTTGAGGAAATTAAGCAGGGGTATTCAGGGGGTTTTTGAGGCAGGAAAGGAGAGGATTTGACGGGACTATTAAGGTAAGGAGGAAGGGATTTGTAAGGGGATTTCACATAAATAAAGGAGTTGAATAGGGGACAATTATGGAAGATAAAGAGGGGTTACCTACTTTCAAATAAATATACTAACAAATTTTTTTTTCTAAATTTGATTAATTTTTTAATTTTTTTGGCTGGCAGTATTATAGAAATAAAAAAAAATTCTTTCTGTTAAGGACCGTCCCTCTTATTTCCAAATCCAAATAGGTTTTTAAATTAAAAATTAATTTTTCTAGTAAATAATTTTTCGGTTTTTTTTTTATTTTAATAATTTTTTTGTTTTTGATTTTGATTTTACTGAATTTTTTTTTTTTTCAGGATCTTGTGAGAAGGTTTTTAATAACCAATCTTCAGGTTCACTTTTAAATTTTTTTTAAATTTTTTTTTTGATTTAATTTTTACTGAAATTTTTTTTTTTGAATAAATATTTTTTTTTAAAGGATTTTGCTTTTATTTTGTTTTTAAAAATAAAACCTCAGGTTTTTTTTTGATAAATTATTTTTTTGGAAAATTTTTTACTCATTTTTTGTTTTTTGTTTTTTTTTCTATTTTATTTTTCAAATAAAAAACAGCTTTTTTTATTATTAGGTGAGAAATTTTTATTAAAAAAAATTGAGTTGAAATTTTATTGACATTTAATTTTTTTTTCAGATCAAAAAAATGTCTTCTTCTTCAGATTCATCCCTTACTTCTCTCTCATCTTCATCTTTATCTTCTTTATCATCTTCATCTTTATCATCAATATCATCTTCTTCAAAATCAACTTCCATACAATCATATTCTAAATCATCAAAAAAAATTTATGATAATCAGTCTCATAAGAAGAAAAGATATCTGAAAAAAAAATTCATCATCTAAATCATCAAAAAAATTTAAAGATATTCAGTCTCATCAGAAGAAAAGATATCTGAAAAAAAAATATACAACATTTCAGAAGAAAAGATATCTGAAAAAACATTATTCATCATCTAAATCATCAAGAAAAATTAAAGATAATCAGTCTCATCAGAAGAAAAGATATCTGAAAAAAAAAATTCTCTGTGAAAGTTATTTTTGTCATATCCCAAACATTTTATTTCATAAAACTAAAGTAGATAAAAAAATTAAATATCCAAAAAAATTACCAGAAGATATCAAATATCTAACCGAAATTGGTGATGATCAAGTGGTTTCAGTTATCAGTAATACTTATAAGCCTCAATTCATTTTGGAAGTTCATTCATTTGACGGTATGGTAAGGTAAACTCTTACAGTCGCCTTGCTGTAAGCAGAATCCGGAGGAGATATGTGGATTTAGCTGAAAACCCCGTCCTTCCAATAAAAATAACAAAGTAGGTGTTCTAAATCACTAAGCTAACCAATCTACTTAGATCTGATTGATAAAATAATGAAACTCTAAAATAATTAACGCTTATTGAGATTAAATGAAAGTGGCTGTTGATAAAGAAATACTGATAACAACAATTAAGGTGTACCAGTGAAAGATCTGAAAAGATTGACTTTTATGTTTTTATAATAATTTAAGTTTTTATGAGACAGCAATAATCAAGTCCCAGTGGTGAAGACCTTTCTAATGATACCCTGTATGAAGTGTGATTTAAATTGTTGAGTAGTATTTCTAAAATGTTATATATAAAATATAAAGTTATAAGGGTATTACAAATTTATTTAATTTGTTGAGTAATAAAAAATGAGACCGTGGTGGTTAATGATTAAGCTGTATGATGTGTCCCCCCTCTCAATTTCGAGTTTGAGAAGCGCTTAAGTATTCCTAGTCACGTGCCTAAGTTTTCCCCTCCAGAGCTCTTCCAGAGTCAATCCGGAGCCCGTACGGAGTCTGTACGGAGCCGGAACGGAGTCCGTACGGAGCCGGAACGGAGTCCGTACGGAGCCGGAACGGAGTCCGTACGGAGTCAAAGCGGAGTCCGTACGGAGTCCGTACGGAGTCGAAACGGAGTCCGTCCGGACTTCCGGACTCAATTTAGAACCTTAAAACTATAATAAAAAATCTAGAAAAATTACACATAATAGAGCTACTTCCCCTTTACATACCAAACTAATTTTCGTAGTCTGCGCAGCTCTAATTACCCCGTGAAAATTCATCAAAGTTAAGTAATTTTTGAAAACGTAAATATTTCTATAAAACTTTAAAATTCATTTAAAAAATATAAGAAAAATAGTAAAAATTCTGGGAAAATTTCCCAAGGTTCTTGAGTGACTCGACTTAATACTTATAAATTTTTCAGACCGTAAAAATAAGTTTTCTCCGTAAAATAAATTGTTTTCGTGTAGGCATTCGCTCGTGACCAATTTCTTCATATTTAAAACTCAAATAAATTAAATAAAACCCTTTTTATAAAAAAAATAATAACGCCAATCTTGCACGCCATAATAACTCCATTTACATATTTAGGTGCCGTACTAAACTTTAGGCTACCACATCCTCCCTCCAATCGAGAATGTCCCCATTCTTATAACTTTGAATAAGTGGTTGAGCAATTCCAAAAGAATTATCTTTTCTAATAAAATAATTTGATAAATTTGTTTTAGCTGGTCTTCTTTTAAATCTTTATAATAAAAAAAACTTTCTTTCTTCTTCTCTGGCTTGATATAACATAAAATAAAATAATATAAATCTTGTGATGATTCCACTACTGAGAGCAAGGTTTGAATCCCTTCAGACTCCCATATACCAGTCTTCCTTCTTGTCACAGCATTGAGAGAGTGGATCTTCCTATGAGCCGAATACTCCTGATTCCAACCTCATAGGGCCCCCCACTGAGCCGAATTCTATGATTCCAATCTCGCCATAAGGTCCTCCAAGCTTCACACCAAAAAAAAATGGCCTAACTATGAGGCACTAAAAAAAATCATTCCCTAAAATCCAACTACCATCCTAACTTCTGATTCCTTCATCACAATTTTCAAACTTTGCTATACAGCAAACCCATAAAATACTTTTGCCAGGCTTCCAATAATAATTTTAACTTTAGACCATGTTAAAGCGCCACAAATTTCACCTAATTAAACATTATGCTTTCCATAGCATCATTACCACCTAAAATTTTAGCCTCCTAAAGCTTATCAGCACCCAATTCCAGAAATAATTGAATAACCAGTTTAGAGTCTTAGTGGACAGTGATAAATTAAAAGATTGAATTGAGTTATCCAAACAAGATTGACATTCCAGTTTAAAGTCTTGGTGGACCAAACATATAATCGATTGCCAGTTTATGGTCTTGGTGGACCAAAGATCGTTTAAGTGCATAAATATCTTGATATATTCCTAAGTAAGGCCTAGGCTTGACCAAAGATTGAATAAATTTGATAATCCAGTTTAATGTCATAGTGGACCAAACATTTGATCGACAAGTAATCCAGTATAAGGTCATAGTGGACCAATGAATGTTGAATTATCCTGCAGATATTAATTTTCCAGTTTAAAGTCATAGTGGACTAAACAATGAATGAACTACCAGTTTAAAGTCATGGTGGACCAAACATTTAATCGATAAGAAATCCAGTTTAAGGTCATGGTGGACCCAACAGCTTGATAACAGTCCAGTTTAAGGTCTTGGTGGACCTAACATTTGATTTATATAAAAGAAATACGTCTCCGAAAATATCCATAAAATCTTGATTATCCTTGAAATTCAGTTTAAAGTCTTGAAGGACTAACAGCTCCAATATAAAATCTTTAATGAGAGTCTTGAAAATTAGCCAGTTTAAAGTCTTGGAGGACTAACAGATCCAAAATATGTATAAAACCTTAAGGAAAGTCTTGAACAGTAGCCAGTTTAAAGTCTTGGAGGACTAACAGCTCCAAAATACGTGTAAAAAAAACTTAAAGAACGTCTTGAAGAGTAGCCAGTTTAAAGTCTTGGAGGACTAACAGATATCTTGAAGTAAAATCCCATAGGTATTGAGTTCCCCTGGACCCTGTTTCCTGTCTAAACTAAATGAATAAAACTAAAAAGAATGAAGACTGAAAAACAAAACTAAGAAATATAATAATAATTTTGATTTAATTAATTTTTTTTTATTTATTTTTTTTTTATTTATTTTTTCTTATTTTTTTAATTTTTTTTAATTATTTTATTTTTATTTATTTATTTATTTTTATTATTTTTTTTTATTTTATTTTATTATTATTGTTATTATTTTTTTTAAATTTTATTTTATTTTATTTCTTTTTTTTTTTTAAAATTTAAAATAAAAGATTTTAGAAAAGATAGTTTTGAAATAAAAGTTAAAATTTAATTTTAAAGAAAGTTAAATAAATGTGAAAAGAAAGACAAAAAAAAAGTACTAAAAAAAATTTTAAAATAAAATTTTAAAAGATGCCCCCCGGCCATTTGATGAGCCGTACCCTCGACATCATACCCACATCCAAGTGCAACTTGATGTGGTTACACAATTTTGAGAAATTGAAAAGAAAAGAAAATAAATGAAAGTTTTTAGAAGCTAATTTTTATAATGATGATCACTGGGTGGGCTCCCTCCAATTTATAAAAATGATTAGAGACCACCAGTGAGCATCACCTTTACAATAATTCATAATATATATTAAAGAAAAGAAATCACAATCTATCATAAAAAAATCAAAAACAAAATAAAATAAAAGAATCTTGAATCCGGCGTTGAGAGCGGTGTCTCTTGATTCGTTCCAGTTTATAGTCTTAGTGGACTTCCTAAAATTAAAAGACAAAGCCAGGATTCAACTAGAAACAGGGAAAATTTTGGAAACGAACATTATGGGGTAATTGTGTATAGAGCAGCCAGCCCATCAATTACCCCCACACTTGCCAATATTTAATTAAGAAGGTTCCCCTGTGAACACTTCTTCCAATAAATTTTAAAATTTTCCAACACTATCTTCACCCATATTTTAAGTATTTTAAGTTTTTGAAAATTTCAAAGAAGGTCTTCTTGAATTTCGTTAAGTTTCATCATAGTTTCGTCGACCATATACAGTGTAACGATAGTAAAGTATTTTTGATAAAAATAAGAAGATAGTTTATACTCGTTGCGGAGGAATCCATAAAATTTCGTAGATATCATAGTTTATCCTCATTTCGGAGGTATCCATAAAGTTTCATTGATATCATAGTTTATCCTCATTGCGGAGGAATCCGTAAAATTTCATCAATATCATAGTTTATCCTCATTGCGGAGGAAGACTTTGGCACTCCTGGTGCCTCTAGGATAGAACCGTTTCACTTGATCGGCCGCTACCCTCTTCTTCAATACTACTCCATCCAACTCTTCTAGCACATATGAACCGCCGGAAACTTGCTCCTTGATTTTATACGGTCCATTCCACCTATCTGCAAACATTTTTCCCCACTGACTTTCCAAACTCCTATTATACACCAGGACCATATCTCCTGGGTTCAAAGGTTTCCTTAATCGATGTGCCAACCGCTCATCCCAATATCTAACTGATTGATTTCGGATCTTCATCATCCGTGAATATGCCTTTTCTAAATATTCTTCTTTCTTTTCTAGCTGCATCATTCTTGCACACAATAATTCTTCAGTAGTTTTTACCGTGTCCCAGTCAACTCCAAGATATGATTCAGCTTCTAAATCAACCGGTAAAACTGCTTTCTGTCCAAAAACAAGTTCATAAGGTGAAAATCCGGTCGTCCTTTTGGCAGTGATTCGATCAGCAAATAAAACTAAAGGTAAATAGTGCCTCCACTTTTCGGCACTTGTCCCACACATTTTAACTAAAGCATCCTTAATAACTTGATGCCCTCTTTCAACCATGCCTTCAGCTTCAGGATAATATGGGGTTGCTACCCTAACCTTTGATCCAACTTTCAATACGGCCTCTTTAAACTCTGTCCCAAATTCAGGACCTCCATCTACCGTCACCAACTTCATCACCCCATACCTATATACCCAATTATTCAAAAAAAATTCTGCCACATTTTTGGCAGTTAAATTAATAAGAGGCGCTGCCTCTACCCAACCAGATAAATCATCTCTGGCCACAATTAAATATTTATACCGTCCCTCTTTTATATGAACGGCATCTAAACTAACTCTTCCAAAGAGCGTATATTCACCGGTCGCGCGTCCAGGTTCTTTTGGCCTTAAATAACTTCGTCTTTGACATTCTTCGCATGACTGAACCCACTGTTTAACAGCCATCTTCATGCCAGGCCACCAAAATCGATCAGAAATTCTTCTAAATGTTTCTCCAACACCTCTATGCCCAAGATCTTCATGCAGTGATTTCAAAACTAATTCTTGCCCCTTCTGTTGAGTTATAACTACTTGAGGATTTGGATACCTCCTCCTCATTAAACGTCGACCAGATAGGTAAAACGTAGATGACTTCCTCTTGATAGCCACCCATTCATCGTCTTCACAATCTTCTGGCCTCTCTAAAGTCAACAAATATTTGACTAACAAAAAATAAAAACCAGTCTGACCCCAGACTTCATCTTGAAAATCAATTAATATAACATCAATAGGGACTTCTCTATCACCAATATCACCTGCACATGAATGAGCCAATAATCGTTGACCCCTAAATAAATCTTTAATCGAGCTATGTCGACGTTTTTCTTCTGAACCTTTGGATCCTTTGAAAACCGTATTTGAAAATACCTCTTTCTCTTTATCCACCTTTTTATTTAAATTCTCTAATTCTCCAACATATACACCATTCCTTAATTTACTACTATCCCACACTACCAATCCATCTTCCTCTACATACACCACATCTACTTCTACCTCCTCTCTGCCGAATTTATCTACACCTTTTCCAACACCTTTATTAACATAAAAACTTTTTTCCAGTTTATCCTCTTGGTGGAGGTCATCATCATCATAATCTAAACACAATAGTCCTGCCAGTTTAACCTCATGGGGGAGGTATGGAAAGTCTTCAGCTCCTTTAGTGCTGGCTTTGATAATAGGTATATCTTCATCGAACTCTTCTGAGTCTGAATCTTCTTCAGTGGGTGGTCTCCTTGATAAACCATCTGGCATAGTAAAAGTTTTGCCAGGCTTATGAACTAAATCGAACGAAAAATGTTGAATAAAAGCTACCCATCTCGTCATGGGTGCGTTCGGTAAACTTGGGGAATTAATCATCTGGATTAACGATTTCGCATCCACTTGCAACTCAAAATGTTGCCCCCACAAAATATGCTGAAGTTTCTTCAGTATTTTCGCCACACCACATAATTCCAATTTTGGTTGAGAATATCTTGATTCGACCTCAGTAAATACTACAGATTCATACCTAACTGGCCTGATGTAACCAGCTTTATCCATCTGAGACAGAACCGCCCCAGCTGCAACCTGACTTGAATCAACTGCTAAATAAATTCTACCAGCATCTTTTCCATAATCTAACTTGTGCAGGACTAAATCCTTCCCCACAACCTCCTTCAACTTCACAAACGCCTTCTCACACTCTTCATCCCACTCCCAGTCTGCATCCTTTCTCGTTAACCGTCTCAATGGAGCTGCCAATGAAGAAAAGTCCTTGATAAACATTCTAACATATATGCAAACGCCTAAAAACCCTCTAACTTCGGTCGTATTCTTGGGTCTTGGCCAGGACTGAATTTTGTTAACTTTCTTCTTGGACATAATCCTACCCTCTCTACATACCACATGGCCTAATATTTCTAAGGCTGGCACACAACATGAAAATTTTGAACCTGAAATAGTTAAACCAGCCTCTTCAATTCGAAACAAGATTCTTTCTAAAGTAATTGCAAACTCCCAAATGAATTTGCGTATCCCGGGATTCTCTTCCAACACCTGTTTATCATAGTCGGTTGTTGGTCCCTTAATTCCTCCATCATCTATAAAGATTCCAGCATATTGTGGAATTTCGTCTTGAAGGATCCAAGCCATCTGAGCTTGATAAACTGCAACCGAATTTGTTGCTCCTTGAGGTAATCTTGTTAACTGTAAACGTCCAAGTGGTGTATCGAATGTAGTGAGAGGCCTTGAGTCCGGATGTAACTCTCTCTCATCATATCCACCCATAATATCTCCCAAACCATAACACACTCTCCCTGCAAACGCTTCAACAAACTCCTCAGCACTAGGTGGTATCCCAGCATCCTTTATTGTAACCCTATTTAATTCCCTAAGATCATGAACAACTCTAAGCTTGCCATTCGGTTTCTTGATACAAAATACCGGACTAGAATAACTTGACGTTGATTGCTCATACAGTCCAGTGCATATCCGTTCTCTGACAACTTCGATATAAGCTTCTTTCAATGCAGCCGGAATAGGAATCGGTTTCTGCTGCCACGGTTCATGACATACCACAGGAATCTTGTAAGGCTCCCCATAGGAATGCTTCAACACACCCCTCTCCTCTTCTTCAAAAGCAATGGCCTTCTCTCGCTTGACCATCACATCCAACAACAACTTCTTCTCTTCTCCAGACAACCAACCATCAGGTCCAAAATTAACAACACCCAGTCTCTCAAAAGTGATTCTTGACGTCTCAGAAAATTCAGGCGGATTCTTTACCAAGGGACTTTCATAAGGATCTCTTGATAACCTTGGTCTTCTCAAAGGTGGATTTAATTCAGCAGGTAGCGGCTCATTAATAGGTCGAACTTTATTTGCTACTTTCTTATATTTGGCTGCGTCCACATCTAAATTAACTTGAGGTAAAACATCGCCATTAAAACTTTCATCAAATGAATCTTTTTCATCGCCAGAATCAGAATAAGAAAAATTAGAAAAATATTTTATTTCATTTTTAAATTTTACCCTTTTCTCCTTTCCCTCGTCTAATTTATAAACAGATTTTCCAACACCTTTTCTTCCCTTATCCAACAGTAAATCACCTGTAAAGAAAGTCGGCAGTTTAACCTCTTGCTGGAGGACCGGAATTGAATTTTCACAAAAATTATTTTTTTGTGTTTTAATTATACTGAGATTTTTTATTGGGTTTTGATGAGATTTTTGCAGTTTATCCTCTTGCTGGAGGTCCAAAATAGAAGGAGATAATTGCAGTTTAACCTCTTGCTGGAGGTCCGAAATAACATTTTCACATAAATTATTTTTTTGTGTTTTACTTATACTGAGATTTTTAATCGAGTTTTGATGTAATTTTTGCAGTTTACCCTCTTGCTGGAGGTTCTGAAACATACCCTTCCAATTTTTATCCAACCTAATTTGGCCCATTTTGCCTTTTTTACCATTTTTAAATTTAATAGAAAAACAGGGTAAATCCAATAAACATATAGGAAAGTCCAAAACGTATTTGCACTCCAAAGTAATATTAACAGAAAATAATTGAGAATCCACTTGAATTATCTCCAAGTGAGCTGACCTATTGCAATCCGGGATCTCATCCTGAGGAGAGATTACAACATTAGAGCGATCAGCCCCTGCTACCCCAAAAAATGAGGGCTTTCATCCCTTTCCAACAAACATAATTCACCAGAAGCCGTCCGTTTTATATGCCGCTTCTTGGTGCAAACACAACACTGGCACAAAGTAGTAATCCCTGGCCGTGTTTCCCAACCTTCATCTCCAGGAGGTGCTAACCGCATATGTAACCTCCGCATATCTTCACCAGTGATCTCCAAACTAATCCCCATGCCAGCTTGATACCCTATCCTGGCCTCAAAATCCATCAAAAAAGGACCACCAAGAACAGTTTTGACTGCTCCTCTGGCCACATAAAAGTGAACCTTACCAACAGATCCACCAATGCCTAACCTGACATGCTCAGCTGTACCCATCAGCTCTGTTGCATGCCCTCCAATACCTCTGAGGTTTCCCCCAGTTCCACTTTTAATTGGCAAGCCTATACTCGTCGCTTGCTCCAATGAAATTAAATTAATTTGAGACCCTGAATCGACCAAGGCCTTTACTTCTTTACCATTTAGAGTTACCACCAGGTAACCCAGGGGAGCGGAAAAATGTGTATCTACATCTTCCCCAAACTTTTCAGCATTTTCACAAATATATTCCACCTCTCCAGTGGAAACCCGACGCCTCATCAAATGCTTCTTTTGCTTTTCAGCAAGCGCCGGACTAATCGTAAATAACTCCCCCAAAGATAAGGGAATCTGAAGCTGATTCACCCTATTCAAAACTGCGTCCATCGCATTAGCTTGACCAGAAACTACTGGCCGCTCATACTGGACCTTTGATTTAACAACCTTGGCCCTGGGTACCTCTTGAGGTCCAACCAAGCCATCTTCACTTTCTATAACCCTAACTCCGTCACCAGCTTCTTGCACTAATCCTGATCCATCGCTAGTCCTTCTTACTCCCTCCATTGGGATGGGACCGCTAAAACTTTGTCTGGGTAGAGACGCCAACGGTACGTCCTCCTCAGAATCCGAATCATCCTCTGGCATAGGCTCACCATTTAAATCAAACTTGCCATAACTAGGGGGCCCCATATCAGCAATCCCCTTCTGCATTTTATATAATTCGTCCTTAGAGTAAGGGTTCAATTTGTTGGCGGCAGTTTGAGCACTAGAATTCTTGTCCTTAGAGTAAGGGTTCACTTTGTTATTGGCCTTGCCAGGATTAGCCCTCAATTGGCTCTGAATGCTACTTTTTGCCTTAGTAGCAGCTGCTCTTCTAGCAGCATTAACATCGTATTCGCCAGCCATACAGCTACCCTCCACCTGGGCAACCGTCGCCAGCTCTAAACCTCCAAAAGAAGTAGAAAATGTGGCTTTACTGACCTCTTTCTCTTTACCTTTGTCAGCTTTTCCACCATTACCATTACCATTTTTGCCACCCTTGGCATTAACATCTTCATCCGTCACCTCTTCAAATCTGGCTCTCCTTTCAGCCGTTAAACTTCTTCTGACCAAATCAGAAGGAGACTGTCCATCACTGGGCTTGATGAACGAACCATCGGGAAATTTATAAACTTTACCATCGAATAAAACTCGCCCAGCATCCATATCCTTATCAAGAGCAAAACAAACTGTTGCTCTGTGCCCTCTCCTATTACAATAGGAGCACACCTTTGGCTCATCATAGCCACCTCTATAATTACTACCACCATTCCCACCATTTCTCCCATTGCCTGGGAAGCGGTTACCGTTGTTATTGCCATTATAATTTCGACGTTCATAACCTCTAGACTGATAAGAAGTCGACGTCGACGAAGAAGCAATTGGGGCCTTATTGGCCTTCTGGGTTTCTTGAACAAATATTTTTAATTGTTTAGTTAAATCGGCCAGGTGATCGACCATCTTATTATCCACATTGCCCTCAACTTTAGCAGCAGGTAATCCCATTTGAGCCTTCTTGGCCTCCTGGGCTTTGACCATAATATCATTGTTTTCGGCCAAAACTTCGCTAACCTTGCTAACATATTGAGTGCATGACTCTTGATATTTGTCCAACGCCAATAACTTTAGATGGGCTTGAATGTTGTCCTTGATAACCTCCAGAGCCGGCAGTTTCTGCTCACCATTAGGCAGTTCCTTCATCAAATCTTTTCTTGAAAGATCCTTCAAGACGTCCATACGAATATCCCTGCTGCATGCTGACCAAAACAAATCTTTTGCTTGGTTCTCATGCACTAACTCGTCCACCAGTATGAGATATTCCACCACTTCATCAAACTGAACACAGAGCTTTTTGAAGTCAGCCATAGAAGAAACACCACCTTTTGCTTGCCAGTCTCCAACAATTTTATTGAGGTCCATCATAGTAAACCTAACACCCCATCTATCAACCATAGCTTTAGAAAGCTTAACCCAATCCTTGTCCTTGAATGCCTGAATAGCAATAACCTCTTTTTCCACCTCCCTATCGGCAATAAAAAATCTAACTTGCTTCACCATATCCACATGGGAAGCACCATCAACAGCAGCAGCAGCTTCATACCTGCTAATGAACCATTTAACCTCCTCCCCATCAAACTTTGGGCCATCCCAAGAAACAATTCTAACTGAGGGAGTAAGAGGGTTAGAAGATCCAGAAGCAACAGCAGAAGAAGACATCCCAATAAGTAATGAAAAGCGTTAACAATCGATAAAATAACAAGCCTCTTGCAAGCCAATAACAAAAATCCAATCAGAGTTCCAGAAAATAAGCCTCTTGCAGGCTAATAACGTTCTTGATCCAAGTAAGTCTTTTAAAGAAAGCTAGAGAAATCGAACCCCACGTTGGGCGCCAACTATGGTAAGGTAAACTCTTACAGTCGCCTTGCTGTAAGCAGAATCCCGAGGAGATATGTGGATTTAGCTGAAAACCCCGTCCTTCCAATAAAAATAACAAAGTAGGTGTTCTAAATCACTAAGCTAACCAATCTACTTAGATCTGCTTGATAAAATAATGAAACTCTAAAATAATTAACGCTTATTGAGATTAAATGAAAGTGGCTGTTGATAAAGAAATACTGATAACAACAATTAAGGTGTACCAGTGAAAGATCTGAAAAGATTGACTTTTATGTTTTTATAATAATTTAAGTTTTTATGAGACAGCAATAATCAAGTCCCAGTGGTGAAGACCTTTCTAATGATACCCTGTATGAAGTGTGATTTAAATTGTTGAGTAGTATTTCTAAAATGTTATATATAAAATATAAAGTTATAAGGGTATTACAAATTTATTTAATTTGTTGAGTAATAAAAAATGAGACCGTGGTGGTTAATGATTAAGCTGTATGATGTGTCCCCCCTCTCAATTTCGAGTTTGAGAAGCGCTTAAGTATTCCTAGTCACGTGCCTAAGTTTTCCCCTCCAGAGCTCTTCCAGAGTCAATCCGGAGCCCGTACGGAGTCAAAGCGGAGTCCGTACGGAGTCGAAACGGAGTCCGTCCGGACTTCCGGACTCAATTTAGAACCTTAAAACTATAATAAAAAATCTAGAAAAATTACACATAATAGAGCTACTTCCCCTTTACATACCAAACTAATTTTCGTAGTCTGCGCAGCTCTAATTACCCCGTGAAAATTCATCAAAGTTAAGTAATTTTTGAAAACGTAAATATTTCTATAAAACTTTAAAATTCATTTAAAAAATATAAGAAAAATAGTAAAAATTCTGGGAAAATTTCCCAAGGTTCTTGAGTGACTCGACTTAATACTTATAAATTTTTCAGACCGTAAAAATAAGTTTTCTCCGTAAAATAAATTGTTTTCGTGTAGGCATTCGCTCGTGACCAATTTCTTCATATTTAAAACTCAAATAAATTAAATAAAACCCTTTTTATAAAAAAAATAATAACGCCAATCTTGCACGCCGTAATAACTCCATTTACATATTTAGGTGCCGTACTAAACTTTAGGCTACCACAACGGTGCAAAAGATGAAACTTTTAATCAACTATCAGATCTTATCATTACTCTTTATCAAATGGCTTTGGTTCGATTACCTATAAGAAATATGAATTCGATGGGTGGTATCATGATTGGATATGGTTGGAGACCAGGTTTTGTTAAAGGATATTCTCTTGGTATGTCTAATAATTTTTTTTTCCATTCTTAATATCATTTCACTTATTTCATTTATATAGGCATATATTCCTTGGTCAAGAATATCACTAAAGCACAAAAAGATGAAGATTTTTGCTTATGGGACACTCTACCTTCCTTTAATTCTTTTCTTGCTCTTCGACTCAAAAAGCTCTGTAATAAGGCATTTGAAAAAAATCATGAACTTGCAACCAAAGTTGGAATACCAAATTGGTGTGACTCCGAATGGGAAGATATCAGCCATGAATATCTTTTATTTTCTAATGTTATTATCACTCATTCTGGATTCCACAATAGGATTCATATTGATAGGAATGATGCCAATTTTCTTACTTTTGGAATATTCTCATATATCAATCCGATAACTGGCCACCCAATACCATCTCCAGCTAAAATCAAAGGACATGGTTTATATTTTCCAGACCACCGGTGCATCATTGATTTTGGTTTGGGAAATGGTATCATCGAAACTATTTGGAATTCATCTAAGGATAATCATCAAACGACCAAAGCTCCTCCTGGTTTGGAATCCTGTCAAGATTTCACACATTTTGGTTGCTCATTTCAAATCAGCAATAAGTTGATACAAAGAATCAATAAGGTAAAGAAAGAAGGTAAAGTTATTCGATTTAAAAAAACTTTATCTAGATCCAAAAAGTATGGGGATTAGAGTTGTCATCAAAAATTTTATATTTTTTCGTAAATTTTTAATAAATATTTTTTATATATCAATTTTCTCAAGTAATGTGATGAGCCAACGACCTTTGGTTGTATAACAGGTAATCATGATAACATTTATTTGTTTCATGGGGTTCCTCTTGACTATACCTGTGGAAAGTCCCAAACTTTTGTTTCTAGACTTGGTCTGCATTTTGGCTTGAGGAATTGTCATTACTTTAAACTAGGGAAAATGATATATATTAGATATTTATTTAAAAATTTATGTAATTATATTAAATTTAGATGACTTCCACCCCTTACTTCAATAAAATGCAGGGGGGGGTATTGCCAAATTTTCAAATCTGACATGTGAAATTGATGACTTAGAAAAATTTTGGTGATACCCACCCCTTGCTTCAATAAAATGCTGGGGAGAGTATTGCCAATTTTTTAAAACAGATATAGAATTTTTTTGACTTGTAAATATTTTGGTGAAAATTTTTTGGTGACACCCGTCCTTTACTTCAATAAAATTCTTGGGGGGTTTTGCCAAAATTTCTTATAAGACTTTTAAATTCTTGACATGTAAGAGTTTTTGGGATACCAGTAAAATGCAGGAGGTAGTAAAGCCAAATTTTCATATAAGACTTTCAAGATTCATGACATGAAAGAATTTTTGTGATACCCATCCCTTACTTCAAAAAAATCCAGGGGTGGGGGATTGTCAAATTTTCAAAGGAGACATGAAAATTTTATTTAAAAAAAGTGGTGGAGTAATGAAATAAAGGAAATTATTGGAAATTTTATGTACAAATAAATATGAACAGTTGAAGTGTGAGAGAAATAAAAAAAACTAGTCATCCAACAATTTCTTTAAACGTTCAATTTCCTCAACAGATTTATTAGCTTTAACACATTCTATCAAGAAATCTTTCTTTTTGGAATTTTTTTCATGATCAAACTTATATTTCATCTGCTCTAATAGGTTTTGATGTTCGAGTGTTTTCTCCTCTTTTTTTGATTTTTCAATAGTTAGAGTTAACTCAAACTTCTTCTCCTCCAAATCATGGGCCCAATCATCCTTCTGTAAAGAGAGCTGGTACTTCCTCTCCTCCAAATCTTGGGCCCGATCATCCTTCCGTAAAGAGAGCTCATACTTCCTCTCTTCCAAATCTTGTAGCCTATCATCCCTCCTTAAAGAGAGCTCATATTTTTGCTTTTCAAACTTTAGAGTCTCTTTAGCAGCTTCCACTTGTTCTAGAGTGATAAGCAATGTTAACAAAAAGTAGAAGAAAAGCAGAGTAAAGTATTAATAGGTATGGTATCACTTACCAGCATCACGTTTCTCTAAAAATTGTTCCATAGACAAAAAAGGGGTTTGTGATGAAGTATCACGTTTTTGTCTTCTTTGGGAGTGTAAATTTAGACTACTTGAAGCCCTTCGCTTTTTGTTCAACATAGCATTTTCCTCCTCATCATTGTCACTAGCTTCAGACTCAGTTGATTGTGGGTCCTGGGCTTGTTCATCAGCCTTTTAAGAAATAAGAAAATCTAAGTAAATAAAAAAAAGTATTGATAAGATAAAAGAAAAAAAAACAGACCTGAGTTAGGTTGGGTTGGGTTAAATCACCAATAGGATCAATAGCAAAGCTATCTATATTCATAGAATTTAGAAGAGGGGAGGCTTGAGTGGAGGAAGAGGATGGGAAAAGATTTGCTTTGACATCATGTTTGGAGATAGGATCTTCACCATCCAACATGTTTACAGGATTAACATCAGCTCGCTCTCCAAAAATTGCATCCATCTCTTTAAAGTAAGGACATAAAGTTTCAAGTTTATCGTCTATGGATTTTATGCCCTTAGTTATATCGTTGTCAGTAACCCCAAAACCAGTGGAAGATGAAAGAGCCTTTGCCTTCTTGTATTTTGCTCGGTAATGCTTGAATTTTTCAGACATCTGTTTAGGCAAAATATCAATTCTTCCCTTGGTCTTATTCCGTAATTCATTTGCCATTAGAAGATAGCCATTAACTTTTGATGCAGGGGGCCGTCCTACTTTAGTGGCATACTCAGTACCAAAACAAGAATCATAGTTAGATTTGGTTTTCAGCCAGTTGATAAGAATGAGATGTTCATCTTTTTTTAATTGAATGGTCTTTGATTTCTCGGCTGAGCGGGGGAAAGAGGAAGTAGTGGGAATTGAAGAACAACTGGTTGATGGCTTCCTTTGAGAAGATCTAGGATGACGAGGCATGTTATTATAAATGAAGATGAAAAGGAGCAGAAAAAAGCAGATGAGATAGCAAGATGAAAAGGAGCAGAATCAAATAGATGAAATGGGGAGAAATTCTGAGCGGATAGAATGAACAGGATGGGATGAGAATGGAAGTGCGCAGCAAGGTAGAAGGCATATCCAGGGACTAGTCCAAGATGTGGTTATGGCAGAAAGTAGGTCAAGATGTGGTTATGACAGAAGGTTGTTCGATATGTGGTTATGAAAAATAGAGTAAAAAAATGTTGGATAAGAGGTGAACATTGACACGTAAAGTGTCTTATAACCCAATTATTAGAAAAAATAATTGCGGAAGATAATTGGGGTATGCAGATTATTTTCCGCAATTAATTTAATTGCGGATTGGTCAACATTGATACCCCCTATTATTATTTTTATAAAGTTGCTTTAATACAAACTATAATATTTTTAAACTGTATTTCTACATCCACATATCTATATATTAATATTTTGTAGCTTTTTATCTATCCCATTTTTTCTAAAATTTGAGCCAGATCCCTAACTGACCCCTACTGACTCCATATTGAATACACTGGTATTGGCCGGTTTGTCTAGAAGAAGGTAATGAAGAGGAGAAAAGCAATAGGAAGGAGAAGAAGGGAGAAAGGAGTTGTAAAATAATAGAAAAGATACAAGGATTTAAAGGTGAAATGTCAATAGAATAGAAGGCTTGACTGGACTTTTTACAATGGCTAAATGGTATTATAACAGTAAGTACTTTTTATTTTCTCTCTGCTTAATTCTCAATCTTAAATATTTAAAAAACTCTTAAAGAAACCTGTATATATTTATTTAGTATTTAATACAACAGAAGCACTACTAATAATAAGATATAAAATAGCATTTAACAAAATTGATGAATAATTTAAGTGATAGAGCTGAAGGGGATTACCCAAGGCACTTTTATAGGCAAGGGTTCCTCGGAAGTGCAAAAATTTGTAAGTACAAAATGATAATAGAATGAAATAAAAATATAGAAGAATAAAAATGAAAGCTGGATATTGAGAGAAAAATTTGAAACAAATAATTAAATCCTAAAATAAGAAATAATTTCCCCATACTAAATTCCCCATCCCAGTTAATTAGAATAGTGAGTAACTACATAAATTTGTAGCATTAAAAAGGGTGATTAATTTATCCAAAATAGTCATTACAAGGAGTCAGAAAATGGTTTTAATTGATCCAATACAATTATTTCATTTTGACACAACATTTATGTAATCAATTCAATCCAAAACAGAAATTAATAAAAAATTTTAACTATTCAATTCACCACACAATATGGGGGGCGGACTTGCTAGCGAGTCCTCAACCTTGGACCCAAACTCACCACAGATTTAACACACATTGAGCTATTGATAAAGGAACCATACAATCAGGGATGAACACCACTCAGCAGAACAGTTTTAGGTTGGTGTTCAAGTAGAGTTAAGTATGGGTTCAGGTTGAGGAATTGCTAGCAAGTCCACCCCCTATATTGTGTAGTGATTTAAGAAATAACTAATTTAAGTGAGAACAAATAATTAATTTAATGAATTACTAATTCAAAATAAGTATTTTAATTTATTTTATTAAGGAAGTGTTTTAACTTATTTAATACATTTTCTGACACAATTAAGGTCCAAAAAAGTGTACAATATTTATGGATTATAACATGTGAGAAAGTTTATTTAATATATAAATTTAATTAATTAAATTTTAATTACATTGTAATTAAATTTTACAATTGTAATTATAATATATGTTTGCAATTAATTAATCATTGATTTATTAATATTAAATACATAAAAATTCACCATGACTTATAGAATATACACCACACAATATGGGGGGCGGACTTGCTAGCAAGTCCGCAACCTTGGACCCAAACTCACCATAGATTGAACACACATTGAGCTATTGATAAAGGAACCATACAATCAGGGATGAACACCACTCAGCAGAACAGTTTTAGGTGGGTGTTCAAGTAGAGTTCAGTATGGGTTCAGTCTGAGTTCAGTCTGAGTTCCATCTGAGTTCCATCTGAGTTCAGGTTGAGGACTTGCTAGCAAGTCCACCCCCTATATTGCGTAGTGATATATTATGTTTGATGTTAATGTATAAATAATTTATTTAATGATAAAATTAATATAATATTCATTTTACTTATTTTTAATAAAATGTTAATATAATTTTATCATGTAATAAAATATTAGTTTAACTACATAAAATACATCACTTTATTTCCTCAAATAATGTATTACACATTTTACTGGGCTCCTGAGACAGCCTGGCTGAATAATGGGCTGTTTGTATGCTGAGTGAAGCCTAGCTGCATGAAGTAGCTCCCACCAGAAATTTTCATTTCACCATAGGTTTATTCTGATTCCACATTGATTCCAATTCAGTGCATGGGTTTCTGTATGCTTGTATTGTCTTAATGTATTTTTGAATTATAAATTAACTCCTCCATGATTTATCATGTGATAAAATTTATTTTTTAATTATTAAGCTTAAAAAATGATATTTTATATCTAGTCTTTTACAGAACCTTTTTCAAGTGGGAAAATGGAAGGACATTCTAGAAATTTCTCTTGTGTAACCTGGTTTGAGCCAAGCTTGGACATGGTTATAAGGTTGTTGGAAAATTAGTTTTTCCTTTTTGTGCCTTTTTGCACAACCAATCTTAAATGGAGCTCAATAAGAGGCCCAATAAATTTTCTATCAAGTGTTCAGTGAGGCAAATTTCAAGCTAGTCCACTTGAATTTCCCTTGGTTTTGGTTGACAAAAACCCATATTTTTATTTATTATTTGGATTTCATTCATGAGGGTCAATTTAATTATGGTTTCATAAAGATACTCAAAATATTAATTATGGCAGATGAGGTTTCTTAAGAATTGATCATCCTTTTAAATTTTTTAAGTCCACAAAGGTATTTAATAAAATTATTTTTTCTGATCTTACTGTTCATAAATGGCAAAATTATGGTACAAACTGGCTTTAATTATATCTGAAGAAGTTTATATGATCTAAAAATAAGAAAAGTCTAGTTAAAATAACCATAAAATACTTTATTTATTTGTGAATATATTTAAATGGGTTTTTCAGTTCTAGAAAAATAGCACTCTCAAATCCACACTTATCTGAGTGTGGATTTACAAAAAAAAAAGCCCAAACACTGGTGTATTTCAGAGCTGAAATAATTCATATATTTCACTCAAATATTCACTTTGCCAACTAAAATTTCTACTTCACAAAAAAGGCCAATTTCACTGATTTGTCAGCATTATCCCATTTATATGCAGAACTCTTCAGTGTAACAATTTATAGCATAAAAATCATAAAAGATTTACATGTATGTAGCATAGAATAGTCATACTTTCCTAACTCTCAAATTGTGATATATTGCATCAAGCAATAAATTTCATAGCTCTTAATCACCTATTTGATTCTGATTCTGATTCTGATTGTATTTCCATATTTTTTAGAACCATCTTCAGAAGACAAGCCAAATTCCAAGCTTAAAAATAATTTGGAAAATCCAAGATTCTGTATCAAATTCTCTATTAGAATCTTGAAAAGCATTTTTGCTATTATATAGGAAATAAGAATCCCTATTAGAAAAAAATATGAGATCAAGGCAGTATTCCATGGTATTCTGTGTTTGGATCTACTTCATAATCTTCTAGATGACTTCAAAGATCAATGGAAAAAGTTGCATGAAGATGAGAAATTCAACCTATCTCCCACTATATCCAACACTTCCATTTCTCAAAATTCCAGAATAAGGGACAAATTATTCTAATCACACTAGTAAATTTTTGAAGATTTTGAATTTAATATTTAAAAATTTTCTCTTTAATTATTTTATATGTTCATATTATTTTTCTAAAAAGATTTAATCAAGCACCATGAAGATATAGTATATTGTTGATTATATGCTATTAATTTAAAATAAATGCATGTAAGTGCATAAATTTTTATATTTCTATCGTAAAATTTACATTCCTCTCAATTTTATAAGTCTAACATAAAATAATTTTTTTAAAAATTTTTTTTATCAAATTCTCAAGTCAAACAAAATTGCAGTACCTACTTTTTCCATTTATCCTAGTAGGAGTTCCAATTTTCAAAATTTAAATTTAAATTCATAATGTAAAAATAAAAAATTCATTCAGAGAAAGACTCAAGGCTAAGGTAATTAGAAATAAAGAAAATCAATGTGAATTACACATATAAATTCAAGAAAACATGCAAAAAATTAATGTAGACATTATACCACAGTAGCACACCCCAAATTTCTAAACCTTCAAGTAAGAGAAGTGTTTAAAAGAATTGCATATCTTAAAATAAGATATTTAAAAAGAAAAAACAGCATCTCCTGAAGCCTATACTTTGAATGTATGACTAAATTTTTAAAAATAATATAACACTCTTTTCTCACCTTAAATACCAAATCTAATAAGGGTTTGGTGATTGAGTTAGGAATACAGCAAAAGTTTTGATATAAGTAAAAAGGGAAAAAAACTAAGGGAATTTAATCATTAGTGCCAATTTTTGTTGATTTGACTAGACATGGTTTAATAATTTACAGAAAAAAGAAGTAAATTGAGAAATAAATTTATCAAAATATAATATTTACTTATTTTAATATAATTCCACAATGATAGTCCAGAAAATTCAAAAAACACCTCAAAAATACAAGGCAAAAATTCCCCAAAATTGCACCAAAATAAAGAAAAAAAATTTAAACCACTGTGAAAAATTGATGAAAACATGCTAAAAAGCATAAAAATGGCAAAAACAAGTGCAAAAAATATCATAAATGAATGTAAAAACACATGCAAAAGGAGTGAAAATGTCAGAATAGTGAATATAAATATTCATACTACTTAATAATTAATGAAATATAGTTTAAACCTCAGGGAAAGACTAATAAAACTGTTATACTCAATTGATAACTCACAATACTTGGATTGGTGTGGACTAGTGGTAGAAAACAGGCTAAAAAAATATAGTTATAGCTAATGTAAATATAATATCAATTTATAACAGCTTTAAAGTATTTTTTTATATGTTAATAATTGTTCAATATTGTTTATTTGATGTTTAGTAGGTAATTGATGTCCAATAATCTGCCAAATCCTCGATTACTTATACTAAAATCCACTGAAGTGCACAGACCTTCAAACCAGATGCTGTCACTGCTATCCCTGGCAATTACAGAACTTTGAGAGCTCATCACCTCCTCATATCATCCACTTCAAGAATTTTCAACACCCAGACCTCAAGTAAGGGCCCTCCATTACAATTAATGATATCATACACCCATACCATAAATAGATAAAACAGTTAAAAGCAGATACCATAAGGAAACAAGTAAAATAACTCATCCAAGTAGAAAAAAATAAAACCCAAATCATATAGAGAGACAAATTAAATTTCCAAGCTACCAATAGCAATCCCTAGTATCTACATTAACCTTGTAATCATATACTAACCCATAAATCTGTGAAAATCCATTAAAGGAAGCAGATTAAGTTGTCCAAACTGGATATATGTGTCTGAAAAAGGTGTATATGCTTGTGTAGACATGGCGAGTCCATTGAATACATCAATATGACCTAAAACTAGCAGAAAAATAAAGCTTATAAGCTACTTTGAGGGTAAAACCTGCATATAGACCTATATATCTATATACACTACGCAATATAGGGGGTGGACTTGCTAGCAAGTCCCCAACCTGAACTAAGACAGAACTCAGATGGAACTCAGACTGAACTCATACTGAACCCATACTGAATTCTACTTGAAAACCCACCTAAAACTGTTCTGTTGAGTGGTGTTCATCCCTGATTGTATGGTTCCTTTGTCAATAGCTTAATGTGTGTTCAATCTATAGTGAATTTGAGTCCAAGGTTGCGGACTTTCTAACAAGTCCACCCCCCATATTGTGCGGTGATATATATAAGAATTAGTGCCCTAACTTCCCAAAAAAATAGCAAATTTGGTGGCTAACCTAACTGAACCTGACTGATTCTACATTGAATAGTTGAGGCTGTGGGCTGCTAGCTGGAGCAGCCCCATCTGCAATTCTCATTTCACAACCACTAATTCCACTAAATCCTGAGATTGTAAGATATTTCTATCTATATATAACTATCATGTGAGGTGTGTAGCATGCAAGCACACACATCTGGGCCAAAGGTCCAGATATTTTTGCGTTCCTACTAACCATCTTCCTAGCAGATGGTTTTGACAATCCTATAGTACTAGCTATAGGCCTTTATCAAGGGAGTTGGAGAAAAACCAGAGAGAAAATCCCCTGTCCCTTTGAGAAATACCAGTTGAAATTAACTTGCTACAGCCAATTAGAGACTGTTACAATACCCCTCCCAACACACTTCTTGACTTCTTAACAATTCAATAAAGTAGCCTAAATAGACCACAGAACAAAACAAACCTGAAATGCAGAAAGATCCATACCAGAAAACCAAAAAAAACTGTGCACTTGTTGCACAGAAAACAGCAATTATACTTGATGCAGGTTGCAAAGCTACACCAGAGAAACCAGTTGCTAAAGTTGAGTTAAACAAAGAGCTAGCCTTGCAACAAACACAGCCAATTGTGGCCAAAAAACAGTGAAAACTGAGTTAGAAACAGTGATCTAATTACCAGATGGTTTATTGATAATTAAAGCTGCCCCAAACTGTCTTATTCAGTATGTACACACAGACCACCAGCTAAAATCTATGCTACAGCAACTAATATGGACATTCTGAAGGACAAAGTGCATAAAAACCCTCTAGAAGAACTCCCCAGAATGCTACAACTGAGGTGGCCAGACCCCCTTAAGCCATGAAACCACTAAAAAACAACTAAAAAAGCCATAAAACAACAGAAAACACCTAAAACCTTAAAATATGCTAAAATTTCATCAAGACATAAAATGTAGAGAGTAACCAGGGTTATCCAATAATAATTTCATCATCCCTGTAGCTTCAATATTCAACCTGTGAATCCGGAAAAATACCATAAACAGAAATCAATGCCATTTAAGACATCACAAAACAGTACCAAACTACACAACAAAGGCCCAAGAAAATTTTGGATTACCACAACGTGTATCAGGCTTGTACATAATATAACTACATATTTTACTTAATATGAGGTTTATGCATACATACAAGCTTATTTATGTCTATAATTGCTTAATATCACTTAAGATAAGTATATTATGACTACATTACCACCTTAATAAGTATTATAGGGCTATGGATAAACTATTTAAACTCATATAAGTCATATAATTGTGTAATAAATATATATATAAGCATAATAGCCATAAATATAAATAGCATAACTTTAATTATAACTTATAAGCTTAATGCAATTAAGTTTATCTTATTTTAAACATAAGAAATACTTAGTCCTGGGGATACCTAGGCTGACAGAAAGAGAAACAAAAAAACATTAGATGAAGCTCAAAAAATATGTGAGATTGATGTACCTGATTATTAATTGAGAAAGATGCAATAGGATCACAAGGAGTTTATACATTGAGGATTGAGGTAGAGAGGAAAAGGAAAAAGAAGGGAATATGTATTTTTTGGCAAGAGAAACAGGGAGAGTGAAATGTTGAAAAATTATTCAGTAGGAAAAAATATATAATTTAAATTTATTGAGAGCAGGGAAATAGGGATTTCTTTGCATTAAAGATCAAAAGGATGTTGTGGTGAAAAATTGGCTGTGAAACTAAAAATTGCACAAAATATGCTGATTTGAGGTCAGAAATGACACCCTTTTTGAAACAAGTGACTTATCTGAAGAATCAAATTGCTAATTTTTTTTGAAATTCACCCTTAAAACAAGTGCAGATTTGGCAGAATTAACCCCCTCTAATTGGGGGTCTCAAATATTAGAATTTACATCATTCAAGTATGCAAAAAATAATTTACCAATAAATTTATTTTTTTTGAAGTACACCTTTCCAGGACAAGTGTACTTCAACAGCGTGTTTGTATCTCAACATTTCCTTTTTGGTTACATCTATGCCATTGACAAAATCTGTCAGTTTATGCTAGTACTTAATCATGATTTAATAGTAAATATTAATGGTCCAACTACTTATTAATAAATTACTTAGTGATTAAACCTCAGGGGAAGACTAATAAAATAGTTATTCTCAATTTAAACTCACAATACTTGGATTTTATGTGTGCTAGTGGTGGAAAATAGAATAATAAAATATAGTTATAGCTTATATAAAGATAATATCAATTTTTATATGCTTTATAATATATTTATATATGATATTAATGGTGCTGTAGTGTTTTTTTGATTTGTAGTAAGTAATTGATGTCTATAACCCGTCAAAATCCTCCCTTATACCAAAATCCACTGGAGTGCACAGACCTTCAATCCAGATGATGTCACTGCTATCCCTGGCAATTAAAGCACTTTGAGGGCTTATAACCTCCCCATGGCGTCCACTTCAAGAATTTTCAACACCCGGAACTCCAGTAAGGACCCTCCATCACAATTAATGATACCACATACCCATACCATAAATAGAATAAACAGATCAAAGCAGATACCATAAAGAAACAGGTAAAATAACTCATCCAAGGAGAATAAAATGAAACCCAAAGCATATAAAGGAACCAAATTAACCTTCGAAGCTCCCAATAACATCCTAAAGCATCCACATTAACCCAGTAATCATATCCCAACTCATAAATCCGTGAAAATCCATCCAAGGAAGCAGATTAAGTTGTCCAAACTAGATATATGCGCCTGAAATAGGTGGATATGCTTGTGTAGGTGTTGTGAGTCTAATGGATACGTCCATATGACCTAAAATAAGAAGAAAAATAAAGTTTATAGGCTATTAAGAGGTTCATACCCACTTATAGACCTAAATATACATAATATAACTACATATTTCACTGAATATGAGGTTTATGTATGTCTATAATTACTTAATATCACTCTAGATAAGTATATTATGACTCCATTAACACCTTAATAAGTATTATTAGGCTATGGATAAGCTATTAAAACTACTATAAGTCATATAATAGTGTCATAATTATATATATGTATTATAACCATATATATAAGTATTTCCTTATTGCTTAATTTAATTAAGGTTATCTTATTTTAAAAATAAGAATTACTCAGTCCTGGGGATACCTAGGCTGACACTCTCTCACCCAAAAAAAACAATAAAAAATGTTAAGACATTTTAATTAATAAGTAAGGAGTAAATAGAAAAAATATTTTTAATATTTTTATGATGCATATACTGAAAGAAACAGTATTAATTTGATTTAAATTTTTTCAAGAGATTTTTAAAATCAGATAATTCATTTTCTGGAATCCACTGGTCATATTCACTTGATTTATTTTTAAACCTTAATAGATACTCAACTCCCTTTTCTTTAGTAAGGTGTCTCTTTTTATGTATCTTTTCAATTTCTGCCTTTTCAACTATTTCTTCAGGTTGCTGTTTATGCCTTCCTGATCTTCTTGGAAATAGAGCAGTATCATTAGAATGGTATGGTTTTATAAGAGAAATAGGAAATACTGGATATTTTCTATCATATGGTGCATATAGATTAACTTCAACAGAATTGTTACCAACCATATTTTTTACTACAAATGGTCCAATGAATGTATACTTCAATTTAACATTACCATTTAAATTGAAATGTAGTGTAAAATAAGGACTTCATCACCCTCTTTGAAAATTTGTTCTTTATGGGCTTTATCCCATCTTTTCTTCTCATACTCAAATGCCTTATTTATACATTCTTGAGCATGCTTTCTGCATAATTCTTGCATCTGAAGAGGAGATTTTGTGCCTGGATGAATATCCAATCTAGGTAATTTTTTAAGAGTTTTAGCAGGGGTATTAGGTACATAACCCAACCATAACTCAAATGGCTATTTGCCAGTGAAAGAATGTACTGTACTATTGTATGCAAATTCTAAACCTGGGATAAGGGTTACCCAATCATGCATTAATTTTTCATTGTATTTAAAGTCAAGACCAAAAGCACAATATCTTCTAATCATATCTTCTAAAGTTTGTATCATACTTTCTGCTAGACCATCAGTTTGTGGATGGTGTGCTGTAGAAAGTTTTAATTGACACCCTGAAACATCCATAAGTGATTTCAAGAACTCAGAAGTAAATTTAGGATCTCTATCTGAGACTTTTGCTTTGGGGAAACCTGCTATATTTAAAATTTGTGTCCACCATTAAAAAGCTAAGTCCTTTTCAGAAACCTCTTTATGGGTAGGAATAAATTTACACATTTATGTAAATCTATCTACAATTACCCAGAAGGAGTTATTACTCTTATCCCCTTCTATTGGAAAACCTGTTACAAAGTCCATGTTAACTATTTATCATGAAGATTTTAATTTCTCAAGTTGTTGTAATAAACCAGCTCTTTTGCCTATTAATCTTTTAGATTTTTGACAAGAATCACATGTCTCAACATATTTTTGAACATCATCAGACATGTTAATCCACCAAGCTGTATTTTTTACTCTGGTTAATGTTGTATGAAAGTCAAAATGACCTGCATATATATCATCATGACATATACTTAACATTAACTCCTTCATTGAAGGGGGAATTACCATTACATTGCTTAATTTCTTCCTGTAATATATAAAACCATCATCAATGGGAAATTTTCCTTTTTCTAATGCTTCTTTATACTTTTGTGGTAATGTTTTTATTAAAACACTCATTGAAGCATTAGATGGATAATTTAATATTGTATTAAGTTTACTCAAGTCAGGATCTGAAGCATAATTATCAAGAATTGATTGCATAAATTCATCCTCAAGATCTACAATATAAATGACATAAATGTTAATAATCTCTGTTTCAGGAACATAAGCAGGATTATCATCATTATTGGGTAGATCTAGATAACAGATCTACATTATAGTGTAAGGTTTCTGATCTATGTGTAATAGTCATCCATCTTCTGTATTCTTGTACAGCTAATTGCCATCTAAACATATGTATATTAGGTGTTTTCATGTTTAAGAGTGACTTAACTGCACTACATTCAGTTATTAACTCAAATTTTTGGTCTTAAATTTAATAATGTAGCTTCTCAAGAGCCCATACTACTGCAAACATTCAAGTTGAGTAGCACCATATTTCAATTCACTACTTCTTAGAGTACGTGAAATATAGCAAATTACTACTTCTGACATTTTTCCTTCAATAAGTTGTTTTTGATGCAAAGCATCACCCATACCAATAAAGCTTGCATCTGTATAAAATACAAAAGGCAATTGGAAATCTGGCAATCCCAAGATAGGAGCTTTCATCAAACATTCTTTCAACTTATTAGATGCCTGTTGTCTTTCATTATTCCAAATGAAAGCTTCTGATTTCTTTATCAGTGTGATCAATGGTGCAGAAATTAATTTTTAGTTCTTTATATATTCTCTATAATAACCACACATACCAAGAAAAGATTGTACATCCTTTACATTTTGATTAATTCCAATATTCTTGATTGTAGCCACCTTATTTTCCTCTACACATATTTGTAAGCCAGATACAATATGACCAAGCACTTTTAAAGACTCAAACCCAAATTTACATTTTTTAAATGCAAGGGTAATTTTTATTTCATCCATTTTCTGAAATACCTTCTTTAGATTGATTAAGTGTTCATCATATGTCTTAGAGAACACTATGATGTCATCAATGTATACCATTAACCATCCTACAATCATTTCATTATGGAATTTTATATACATTAACTTCTGAAACACTGATGGAGCATTTTTTGTTCCAAATGGCATCCTGACATATTTATAAATTCCCATGTGTGTTGTTATCAACAAAAAGTTCTGTGAATTATTTTCAACAGGAATTTGATGGTACCCTTTATTTCCATCTAAGCATTCTATATACTTAGCACCTTTAAGGGTAGCATGTAAAGAGGAAATCCTTGGCAAGGGATAAATATCATCTACTGTAAATGTATTTAATGCTCTATAATCACCACACAGTCTGGCTTTGTCTTGTTCATAAGAAATTAGCACTGGTGATATTACACAATATTTTGGTGTAGTTTCAACCTTTTCAAGAATCTTCATTTTTAATAACATCTTAATATTTTACTCTATGCTTTTCCTCTTCATTGGTGAAGCAGGGTATGGTTTCTTTTTAAGACTAGCAGGAATATTATCCATATCACAGGTTAAGCTAATTTTCATCTCATGATCTTTTACAAGGCCAAGTTCATTGGTCCCATGTGCAAAAGCCATCGGAAATACTTTAATTAAGTCCAAAATATTTTCTTCTCAGAATTACTTATCTGAGTGCCAAATGATGCTTTTTAAATTTCTGTTTCCAGAAGTTCCATCTCATTGGATTCTCTTCCTTTGCAAGGAGTATTTATTACTGACTCAATGTGTAAGACCATTTTATAAGAATTTATTTTAAATTTCCTTTTACCATTCATTCCAATTGTAAAATTATTATTAGCAGGGTCTAATTTCACACCAAACTTTGTCAGAATGACATTTCCAATGATAAAACAGTTACTACAATTAGTATTATTCATTACTACAAAGTCACAAGTTACTCTAACATAACCATGTTGATGTTTAAAGAGAACAGCAGCTTTGTATTTACCAATGTGGTGTAGTACTGATCCAAAACCTCTCCAATTTTTACTTTGAAGGGGTTCAAGCTTTGACTTATACTCACTATCAATTTTCTGTAATTTATTTGTTAAAGCAACAGAACCAGCAGCTCCTGAGTCCAGTACTATATTAACATTTTCACCAGAAATGATAGCTGGAACCGTGATAGGTGTCATTCTAAAGTTATCAGCCTGTATATCTTTAATAATTTCAGCATCCTCAAAATTCAATAAAGATTCATTTGAGTCCATATTTAATATTGGATTTTCAAAGATGGACAAATCATCTTCCAACATACAGACTTCATTCTCATCACTATATGAGATATTACTGTCATAATCACTTGAATCTTTACTTTTTTCTGTTTCATTTTCAGATTCATGCTGATTTTCAACAATATTTATATTCTTCTCACATTTGTGAAATTTAACCCAAGTTTTATTACACTTATAACAAGTATTAGTTTCATATTTTTTAGGTACTACAGGTGCAGTATGTTTTTTCTGCTTCTCCTGACATGTTTTTGAATTCTGATTTTTCACAGGTTCATTATTTTGTTTATCAGTGGTGTACCTTGCTTCATACTTATGGTTTAATAATATTTCATTAAAAATATGAATAAATTCAGAGTATTCATTTACCATTATTGTTCTGGCTACAACAATGTCTCTGATGGATATAGGTAACTTATACATTATCTTATCTTTCCTCAAGTTAAAATCCATGTTTGGCTCAATGGCTTTTAATATTTTATTGAAATTCATTAAATATACCATAGGTTTGTCACAATTCAACAGATTATACCTAGTTTTCTCATATAATTTTTACTGAGTGAGCCTGAATTTAGAGCCTCCAAACTGTTTTTCAATTATTTGTTTCCATTCAGCCCAAGAGTAATCTTTACCCTCACTCAAAACAGCTTCAAACCATTATAAAGCAACATCCTTAAATAAAGAGATCAATTTAGATGTTATTTCTTCATCTGGTAAATTATATGAGAATTTTAAGTTGCCAATTCTTTGAATAAAATGTTTCCAATCAGAGCTTTCTTCCTTATCATAAGGTGGGTACTGATCAATCTTTGGCCAGTTCTTTTGACTTGGTTTTATTTCACTAATCTTAGGTAAATTCAATAACTCATTCACTCTAGATAAATGGTCTTGTATTTCTTCTTGCAAGGATTTATGACTTAAATTTGTATTTTAAGTCTTGACATTACCACCAGATGGTTTTACTTGTGGTGGTATGGGGAATGATTGAGATTGATTTTTTCCAATGAAAGGATTATTATTATACTGAGTATACTTATGATTATCCTGATTCATTAGTAGATTAGCAGTTTCAATCTCAACTTTAGTCAATCTTTGTAGCAGATCAGAGACACTCTGATTTGTCTGGGAAAAAGATAACTTTGTTCTTGATTCAGCTTTCAATAAATGTGCTTCATACAACTTTTCTAACTCACAGAATTTGTTTGAAAGTTCACTATATTTATTTCTCAAAGAATCATACTTAAGTGTTAGAGCCAAGTGTTCATTCTCTTATTCTTTATTTATTGTTGCCAGTTCTGAAATCTTCAATTTCAAGGACAAAATTGTATCACTTGTGAGCTTAACTGTCTTTTTCTCACAATCAGTCATTCTATTACATAATGCTGAAACAATTCTATGAACAGTAGGGTTATTATTAAAATACTCCATGTCTTCCTTCTCAATTTTTTCACTGTTTTTTGAACTTCTCATCTCACTAGTAAGTGGTGGCAACTGAGAGTTAAATGTATTATTATTATAAATAGTACTGTTGTTATTTACAAAAGATAAATCATGTGTATCTACATCAAAACTTAATTGTCTTAAGTCCTCCTCAGTTTTCTGTACAGATTTTACATCAATATCATTACCTATAGTGTAATCATCAGTATTGTGTTCAATCTGAGAGGGTAATCTACTTACCATGGGATTTGTGCAAGCCCTGATTTTTGGTGCTTTTGCTTTCCTTTGTAGGGGTGAGCTGAGGAAGTTTTATGAGGGGGAGGATCCCTGTTGCAATGGTGACTGGACCATTGCTGGTGGAACCAATCCCACTTCCATTTCTCTACCAGGATTTTTTCCTGGGAATGATGTGACTCTCCTTGGGTAGGGGGTTGTTGCCTTGGCTGCCCTACTTTTAACTCTTTCATGGTTTTATTCATCTGTTGGAGACCCACCTTGCAGTTGTTTTTCAACTGCTCTACCTCCTTTAGCATGAAATACTTTGATTCCTCCAGTTTCAGAACCTGCTTTTCCAGATGGGACAGTTGATCCTGAAGAGGAGGTGAAGTCTTTTTGATTGTTATATTTTTTAAGAGGGCGTACTTTTCCTCTATGCTCATTGACTCTGGTTTTGGGTAGGATTGACCCTCCATGGTGATGTCCTGGAGCAATGTTTTTAGCTTTAGACCTGGTGTTATAAGCAGGTTTTTCACCTACATTGTCCTGTGGAGCACTCATTGTGACTTTAAATAGAAATTTTACACGTCTAAAAAAGGGAAAACCTATATGGTAATTAGTAGACAAAAAATATTAGCAATAAATTACTAATATAAGCACTGGAGCTTACCTTGAATTTATATCTTTATTTATTTAAATAAAATATAAGAAAAATTCAAAAAAATCTTTTAAAAATAACATAATAAGTTTAACTAGACCTTTATAAGGGTGAATAATTAGCTTACCAATTCTTTAACCAAATACCACTTTAATTGGGTGTTATATTGGTGACCAAATACCAAGTGAAATTGAGTTTATATTGGGGACAGTTACTACTGTAAATACCTCATTTTTATTATAAAAAATTAGTACAATTATTATAAGGGTTCTTTTCTGCAATAACTGAGTTATGATGACCCAAATATTTGGTTTGTATTGAGATATACTAGAGTAAAAATCACATCCTAAGGCTTATACTAAATAATAAGTAATAACTAAGGAAAGACCCCCAATTTTCAGTTTATGCTAGTACTTAATTATGATTTAATAGTCAATATTAATGGTCCAACTACTTATTAATAAATTATTTAGTGATTAAAACTCAGTGGAAGACTAATAAAATATTTATTCTCAATTTAAACTCACAATACTTGTATTTTATGCATGCTAGTGGTGGAAAATAGAATAATAAAATATAGTTATATCTTATATAAAGATAATTTCAATTTTTAAATGCTTTATAATATATTTATATATGATAATATTTTTTTTGTAGTGTTTATTTGATTTTTAGTAAGTAAGTGATTTCTTTAACCCATCAAAATCCTCCCTTACTTATACCAAAATCCACTGGAGTGCACAGACCTTAAATCAAGATGATGTCACTGCTATCCCCGGCAATTACAGCACTTTGAGGGCTTATCACCTCCCCATGGCGTCCACTTCAATCAGTTACAACACCCAGATCTCCAGTAAGGACCCTCCATCACAATTAATGATACCACATACCCATACCATAAATAGAATAAACAGATCAAAGGGGATAGCATAAATAAACAGGTAAAATAACTCATCAAAAGAGGTTAAAGTGAAACCCAAAGCATATAAAGGAACCAAATTAACTTTCCAAGCTCCAAATAACATCCTCAAGCATCTAAATTAACCCAATAATCATATCCCAACTCATAAATCCGTGAAAATCCATCCAAGGAAGCAGATTAAGTTGTCCAAACTAGATATATGCGCCTGAAATAGGTGTATATGCTTGTTTAGGCGTTGTACGTCTACTGGATACGTCCATATGACCTAAAATAAGCAGAAAAATAAAGGTTATAGGCTATTAAGAGGTTAAAAACCACTTATAGACCTAAATATACATAATATAACTACATATTTCACTGAATATGAGGTTTATATATGTCTATAATTACTTAATATCACTTATTATAAGTATATTATGACTCCATTAACACCTTAATAAATATTATTAGGCTATGGATAAGCTATTTAAACTTCTATAGGTTATATAATAGTGTAATAATTATATATATGTATTGTAGCCATATATATAAGTATTTTAACCTTATTTTTAAGTAATAAGCTTAATGTAATTAAAGTTATCTTATTTTAAACATAAGAATTAATCAGTTCTTGGGATACCTAGGCTGACAAACTCCATCCACTTATTATTACTATTCAGCACCTGGTACACACATGCAAATACCCTAGCACAAAAGTATGGAGTATTTTACCTTGCATTTGAGACCCCTAACCCCAAGTCTTCTACTTATAATGGAATTTTGGAACAGAGTCTTTGGGCTGAAGTCTTCCAAGAATATACGTTTATTTTTGAGATATCCTAATTTATATATTCTAATGTAATATTGTAATGAAGAGTGAATTTTGGGATACAGTTAGCATAAAAAGATGTCTTTAGGGGCTTTTTGTCATGCGTTCTGTGACACTCAAAGAAAAAGTACCTCAACTACCCCACTATTCAAACTCTAACTTCCCTAGAATGCACAAAAAACAACTGTGGGGAGATTTAATTCTATTGTGTTCTCAAATTAGCTGTGCTATTAAAACTGTAAAGTATCCTTAATGTAAATATGCTTATACTTTTTAAACATAAGCAATCCATGCACGCTCTAGGGCTAAAGTCGAGGAAATATTCAAAATGGGTAATTAGGAGGTCTTGGAAAAAGGAACGTGAAAGAAGGGTTATAAGGTTAGATTAATTGGTAATTGAGAACTCTGGTGGATTAAATGGGTCTGTGAGTATATGGTGTCTGAGTAATTAATGGGTCAGTGCAAGGAGGAAAAGGATATTTAAAGGGGTTACTTTGGTTTGATGTTCTCTAGAATCAAATTATAATATATATTAGTTATAGTAAAATTCTTTTTAGGCTATTATTATATTTGTCCTTTTCTCTCTTAATAATCAATTTTATTAAATCCTAAATACTTAAATCTTACCTTTGATTATTAAGTTGAAACCCTTTGTGAGATTCACCATAATAGTTAGTGTCCTTACATTATACATTAATTATTCCTCAAAGATTATTAGGAACCATTCTTAGTTACTCAGTTCTATCTTCAAGTAACTTCCTCAAAGTAATCCTATGTTCTTTGAATTTGTAATTTTCCTCATCCTTTTATCTCACTTACTTTGGGATCATCCTTGACCTTGTGCATAGGCTGTCCAGTGACAGTATAATTTATTTCCCATAGTTCTCATTCTTTGTACTACTACAATTTTCAGGTTCTAAATCTAAATATGGCACCTTTTTAATGCACTTCTTCTCACATAAGCGCTACTACTAGAACTTGCGCTAGGGATAGGCCAGCCTCATTACATCCTATTTCTCCCACTCACTCCTTCACATCGCTTGATGTAAGGGAGCAAAAACATTCAATTCAATATTTAGAGGACATTACTTAGGATTTTGAGGACTCTAGCAAAGAAGATGAAGGGGAGGACATCATGCACAAGGCACCGTCAGCCCCGGCTGCCCAGCCTTCAGGCCACTCATCAAGTTCTGGCCCAAATGCTTCATTGGAGGAATTCATGAAACTCCTGGTTAAAACTCCCACTAATTCTGCCTCATCTGAAGGATATAAATTCAAAAATTCTTCAATGAAATCTCCAGAAAAATTTGATGGAGAACATCCCAACAGGTTGTGTCCCTTCTTGCAAACATGCAAGCTACTATTCCACAATGACCCTCAAAACTTTAGTACTGATTGTTCCAAGGTCATTTACGCCTCTTATTATTTATCAGGAAAGGTGTCAGGGTGGTTTGAACCTTATCTGCTCATGCTTTCCTCAAACAAACCTCACTTACTCATTAATAATTGGGAAAAATTTGAGGCCCAATTTTTTATGTTGTTTGGTGAACCAAATGAAACTGACAATGCAGAGATCAAACTTGATTTCCTTCGAATGAGCAATAATGGTAAAGCTTCTGAGTACATCTCAAATTTCAGGGCTTTAAAAACTCAAGTTAGTTGGAATGATGCTGCTCTTAAATATCATTTCAAAAAGTGACTGCCTTCAAGGATTCTGGATTAATTGAATCTTCACAGGTGTAAAATGGAGATTCTGACAGAATTAATGGATAGGACCCTCAAACTCAATGGCCCACATTAAGGATGACTTCAACAAAGGTGTCATGCACAAAATTCTCATGTTTAAAGCTTCAAATCTGGGCCTCCTTCAAACAATAATTCCCAAACAACCCAATCAACTCAATCCAAACCCACTCATAGAGGAAAGGAAAATTCTAAATCCAAAAGCTCAACTCCTAGTGATATCAGTAAGTTATTGGATCCAAAAGAGGAACTAAAGGAAGATGAAAGAAAAGACAGACAGATAATAGGTTATGTATGTATTGTGGAGGTAAACACAAGTTGTAAGATTGTGCAGAATTGAGAGAAAGGCAAGGTAAAAGTTCAAATTCAAAAAACTAGAATATAGTTTACTTGTGTCCAAAGCAAACTTTTTCATTTCTTCCAGTGCACAGAACCTCCATGTCTTAAGGACTGAAGTTTCCATTAACCATTTGAGATCCATTATTTTTAAGGAGGAGATACCCTTCAGCTGTCTCACTGACTCTGGAGTTTTAATTTCTTTTATCAGATTATCTTTTTCCAAAAACTTAAACTGACATTTGTAGATACCGATTGAATTTCAATTTATTTGGTCAAATCAGAGGAACACAAGTATTGGGTTAGTAAGAAAGTTTTATGGGTTTTAAACTTTCAGAATTTTCCATCCTTTGAGTGGGAATTAAAAGTCTTGGATGCCCCAAGGATGGATGATACCATTCTTGGCCATGACTTCTTAATGCATTGATATCCTGACATTAATTGGTCAGAGGGATTGATCGCCCCTCTTTCTAAGTATATTTATAATTCTTCAATGCAGGTCAACAGGGAGCTAAACAACCCATCTGATTTTGTCCTGATAGAGGACATATCTCTGCCAGATGATTTTCAACCATCTGATTTTTCTCTAAATGAGAATTTGGCTAACCTTTCTAGCTTGGTTACTTCACTCAAAGAGGTTTTCAACAGCCTCAAGGTAAACAATCCTTGCTCTCTAAATTCAGGTCTACCCTTGACAGACTTCTTCAAGGATAAAGAGGATGAAAAAATAAATATTGAAGCCATTATATTGACTCTACTGGAGGTTTATCATGTCTTCCTAAATGTATTTTCAGTCTTTAAGGCCAACAAACTACTGCCTCATTGGCGCTACAATCATCAAATAGAGTTAGCAGGTCCAGTACCTTTGGCAGGTCCAGTCTACTCCCTATCAAAGGATGAATCTCAAGATATTCAAGACTAAATTTCAGAGAATGTGGAAAAAGGTTTCATTCAAGCCAGTAAATCCCCAACTGGATCTCCAGTTCTCTTCGTTAAGAAAAAAGATGGAAGTCTTAGGTTTTGCATTGATTATAGAAAACTCAACGCAGTGACTAAGAAGAATGCATACCCAGTTCCTCTTATGTCTTTACTTCCTTCTTTGTTTAGTGGTGCTAACTTCTTCTCTAAAATTGATTTAAGAGGTGCCTATAACCTTATACGTATTTCTGAAGGCCATGAACCATTAAAAGCAATGCACGCTAGGTTTGGTAGTTTTGAATATTTGGTTATGCCTTTTGGGTTATGTAACGCACCCTCAAATTCTCAAACTTTTGTTAATGATATCTTTCACAATGTTTTCAAATAATTTTTTGTTGTCTATTTATATGATATTTTAATTTTTTTGAAGACCCTCAAGGAACATATTGAACGTGTCTGACAGGTTCTCAATTGTCTTTGAGAGCATGGTCTCTACGCCAAGCACACTAAGTGCAAATTCCACCTAAAGTCTATTGAATTTTTAGGTTTTACACTATCCACTGACGGCCTTTTCATGGATGATAAAAAAGTGGAAAAAATATTGGAATGGCCAGAGCCAAAATCTGTAAAATCCTTACAAGGGTTTTTAGGTTTTGAAAATTTCTATAGAAGATTTATTAAATATTACTTTAAAGCTAATAAAAATCTCACTTCTCTTCTTAGAAAAGATATTCCCTTTGTTTTCACTA
Organism: Hemileia vastatrix; assembly: GCA_030280995.1. Classification (NCBI taxonomy): domain Eukaryota; kingdom Fungi; phylum Basidiomycota; class Pucciniomycetes; order Pucciniales; family Zaghouaniaceae; genus Hemileia; species Hemileia vastatrix. Next base: position 963,160 of record JASXTE010000006.1, read on the forward strand.
TTACAGCACAAAAGGAATTTGAAGCATTGAAGACTGCATTCACCACAGCTACAATTCTTTGACATTTCAACCCTTCTTCTTTGAAAATTGTTGATACAGATGGTAGTGATTATGCTATTTCAGGGATTACATCCCAATTAAATACTGAAACAAAAATCTTTCATCCTGTTGCATTCAAATCATGAAAATTTCTGGAAGAAGAGTTAAATTACAAAATTCATGATATATCCATTGTCTTAAAAAATGGTGTGCTTTTCTTCTAAGCCTTAATAGTTCTTTTCAAATTTTAATGGATCATAATGCTTAAAAATACTTTATGTCTTCAAAAGTCTTGACACAGCATCAAGCCAGATGAGCTGAGTTCTTATTGGAATTTTTTTTCACTATTACCTATTGTCCTGGGAAAATTTGCATAGTCCCAGACATATTTTCACATCAGGAAAACGTTTACACAGAGTGGGGGGAGGCATTTGCTATCAAGAACCCAGCAAATATCAAATAAATTTTCAAAAAATAAATGTTAATGACTCATCAGCTCAATACAATGACAACTCAAACAATTAAAAATCCACTATCCAACATTCAAGAAGCTCAATCAAAAGATGATTAATTTGTAGGGGTAAAAGACAAAATACTCTAGAGGAAAGGGACCAAAAGATTAAGTATCAAATCAGGTCTATTATTCTTTGAAGGTAGAATAGTCATCCCCAATGATAAGCATATAAAATTATGTATTTTTAATAGTAGACACTATTCTCCGTTAGCTGGTCACTTTGGGGTTGATAAAACCTACCAGTTAATAGTAAGGGATTTATTCTTGCCAGGAATGACTAGAGAAATCAAGGCCTATATTAAAGCCTGTTATGAATGTAATAGGAACAAGGTACCTCAACACAGGAAGTATGGGTTGCTTCAACCACTTCCAGTTCCCTCTAAACCTTGGGAATCAATTTTGATGGATTTCATTTCTCAATTACCTCCATTGGATAATTTTGATAGTATAACAGTTATAGTTGATAGATTTTCTAAAATGTCTATTTTTATTAAAACTGTTACTACTGTGACAGCAGAGGATTTAGCAAAATTATTTCTAGAACACATATTTTCTAAAAATGGATTACCCAATGATATTATTTCAGAGAGGTTCTTTTTTTGTTTCTACTTTCTGGACTCAATTATGCCAAAAATAAAATATTATGAGGAATTTCTCTACTGCTTATCATCCTGAAACCAATGGGAAAACAAAAAGAGTCAATAAAATCCTTGAAAAATACCTTTGAATGTATTTCATTATCAACAGGACAATTGGACCACATGGTTACCATTGGCTGAATTTGTGTATAATAACTTGACACATTCTTTGACATAAAAATCTTCCTTTGAAACTATCTATTGACAAAATCTTTGATTCAATCTTATTTATGTAGGAATAAATCATCCTGCTGAACATTATCTTCAAAAAATTTCTCAACTTCAAGGTGAACTTCAATCTAACCTGGAATTGGCAAATCAAAGGTATAAGGAACAGGCCAAGAAAAATTGAAAGTCTGCTCCACTTTTTAAACCAGGCAACAAAGTATGGCTTGATGCAAAAAATATTTGAACAACTTGAACATCTAGGAAACTATTTGAGAAACACTTGGGTCCATTTGAAATTGATGCGGAAATCTCAAAAAATGCATTTCAACTCAAGCTACCTCCAAAGTGGCAATCAACACATCCTGTTTTTCATGTATCTCTCTTAGAACTGGCTTAAGAAATATACCCAGGCAAGAACCATCCTCCTCCATAACCAGTCAAAGTAGAAGATCAACTAGAGTGGGAAGTAAGCCGGATTTTTAATTCAAGAAGGCACAAAGGGAAACTTCATTACCTTTTGGAATGGGAAGGCTACCTCAATAATACTAATAAAACATCCTGGGAACCAGCCATTAACGTTTCTAATGCTCCTGAACTTATAAAATCTTTTCATTTATAATATCCTTCAAAACCTAAACCTTAAATTCTTTTGCTCTTTTCTTTCTTTCTCTGTTTCTTTCTTTTTCTTTTTTCAGTTTTAAAAATCTTAAATCTTAAAATCTTCAAAATATCTTTCAATTTTAAACTTAAAACTTCATAATCATTTAAAACTTAAAATCTTTTATCTATTCTTTTCAATTTCTAATTTCTATATATTTCTTTAAACTAAAGTTAAAACTCTTAAAATAAAACTAAAATTAAATTAAATAAAAATAAAAATAAAAATAATAATAATAATAATAATAAAAATAAAAATAAAAATAAAAATAAAAATAAAAATAAAAATAAAAATAAAAATAAAAATAAAAATAAAAATAAAAATAAAAATAAAAATAAAAATAAAAATAAAAATAAAAATAAAAATAAAAATAAAAATAAAAATAAAAATAAAAATAAAAATAAAAATAAAAATAAAAATAAAAATAAAAATAAAAATAAAAATAAAAATAAAAATAAAAATAAAAATAAAAATAAAAATAAAAATAAAAATAAAAATAAAAAGAAAAATAAAAATAAAAATAAAAATAAAAATAAAAATAAAAATAAAAATAAAAATAAAAATAAAAATAAAAATAAAAATAAAAATAAAAATAAAAATAAAAATAAAAATAAAAATAAAAATAAAAATAAAAATAAAAATAAAAATAAAAATAAAAATAAAAATAAAAATAAAAATAAAAATAAAAATAAAAATAAAAATAAAAATAAAAATAAAAATAAAAATAAAAATAAAAATAAAAATAAAAATAAAAATAAAAATAAAAATAAAAATAAAAATAAAAATAAAAATAAAAATAAAAATAAAAATAAAAATAAAAATAAAAATAAAAATAAAAATAAAAATAAAAATAAAAATAAAAATAAAAATAAAAATAAAAATAAAAATAAAAATAAAAATAAAAATAAAAATAAAAATAAAAATAAAAATAAAAATAAAAATAAAAATAAAAATAAAAATAAAAATAAAAATAAAAATAAAAATAAAAATAAAAATAAAAATAAAAATAAAAATAAAAATAAAAATAAAAATAAAAATAAAAATAAAAATAAAAATAAAAATAAAAATAAAAATAAAAATAAAAATAAAAATAAAAATAAAAATAAAAATAAAAATAAAAATAAAAATAAAAATAAAAATAAAAATAAAAATAAAAATAAAAATAAAAATAAAAATAAAAATAAAAATAAAAATAAAAATAAAAATAAAAATAAAAATAAAAATAAAAATAAAAATAAAAATAAAAATAAAAATAAAAATAAAAATAAAAATAAAAATAAAAATAAAAATAAAAATAAAAATAAAAATAAAAATAAAAATAAAAATAAAAATAAAAATAAAAATAAAAATAAATTAAACTAAATTTAATTAAATTAAAATCAAAAGAAAATAAAATCAAACCAAATTAAAATAAAATAATAAAATAAAATTACACAATAAGTAAAACATATATCAAAATAAATTCATTTTCTCTTTTTTCTTTCTTCTAAAATTGATTTTCATATCATATTATCATATTCTTTTCCAAAATTCTGTTCTTTATTTTCTTTTCATTATTTAAACTCTTTTATATTTTCTTTTCTTTTCTTTTTTCCAAAAAACTCAAACAATTAACACAACTTTCTTCAACAATCAATCTCAAATCAAACTTCTTTTAAAATTCTAAATTTCCTTTATTTTCTTTTCTCTAAATTTTCTTTCTTAAAATATTTCTTTTCTCTTTTCTTCTCTCAAAATTTTCTCTCTTAAAACACAAATTTTTCTTTTCTCTTTATTTTCTTCTATTTACATAATAAACCAAAAAATAAAATAGAAAAATATTCAAGAATAAAAACTATATACAAAAAAAAAATTCTTTGCTCTAAATTATTTTTCTTTTAATTTTCTTCAAATAAATTCTTACATCTTCACCATGACTTGTTGAATTCCCTTTTGACACTTTTCAAAGGCTTCATTACCTTCAGCAAACACCACCTTCCCAATATGAAACAATTCTTCAGCTATATCATATGATTCCGAATCCACAATTCACTTGACCTTGTTGCATAAACCCTCAAAAAATGGCATTGGACAAGCATGGAGTGATATCTTTGACCATAATTGATCCAAGGCTTTGACCGTTAAGTCGGCATCCTCGGTGTTTGTCCGATAATTTTCAATTGGCCGTTTGACCTCAGTAGAATATTCAGGGACTGGCCCACTGGTCAATGCTACAGGAATCTCCTCCGTGGTCTCTACCCCCTAGTAATAATAATAATAAAAAAAAGATCAGTTACCATCAAAGTAATAAAAATTTAAATTAAAAAAACATTTACCCCAAATTCAGGGTCAACCTTGAGGAACAATGGTTTTCTCTCCACCACCTCTACTTCCTCTTCATCATTGTCCTCAATGATTAATTTTTGTCTCTTTGACATGGAAGCTTCCTCCCTTGCTTTTTCTGAAGCACCTGTAACACCCTTGTCCACTTTTTCTTCTATCATCCTTTGCTTCCCCAAGGCTACATCCATAGCCCAATCAGTTATCTCCAACCTCTCCTCCTGAATAAGTCCCTCCGACTCATCCACCACTAAATTTCTAGTAGTAGGCAAATCCCATATGTCTTTGACAAAGGCCTTTGAGTCAGTGATTGACCAAAATTTTGTATTGGTGAGTGGCTTGGAATTATTGTTGAGAGCTAAGGCATTACATGGCACTTGAAGCCATTGACAAAACTCACACTTCTTGCTAGGACCTTGAGACGCGGTACTCTCCACACAAAATAAGTCCATGGCCACACAGGCTGTACAGGACGTCTTGAAATGCCAAGTGGGGAGCCCCCCATCAGCTTGAGGGTAAGGAGGCATAGGGTTTGGGACGTTATGTTCAGGCATTATAATTTTAAATAGATAAAGCAAAAATTTAAAAAAATAAAAAAAATAAGAGGTAGATGATATTTGAAGGTTGTGTAATGAAGGGTTCTCATGCTCAACAGAGCTCACATTTCATACCCGGGCATCTGTCACGTGTTACATGACACTCAAAGCAAAAGGACCTCAACTACCCCACTATTCAAACTCTATCTCCACAAGTGTGCGCGAAAAGCGACCAAGGGGAGATTACATTCAATTGTGTTCTCAAATTAGCTGCGCTATTAAAACTGTTAAGTATCCTAAATTTAAATGTGCTTATACTTTTTAAACATAGGCAATCCATGCATGCTCTAGGGCTAAAGTTGAGGAAATATTTAAAAGGGGTAATTAGGAAGTCTGGGAAAAAGGAATGGGAAAGAAGGGTTATAAGGTTAGATTAATTGGTAATTGAGAGCTCTGGTGGATTAAATGGGTCTGTGAGTATATTGTGTCTGGGTAATTAAAGGGTCAGTGCGAGGAGGAATAGGATATTTAAAGGGGTTACTTTGGTTTGACGTTCTCTAGAATTAAATTATAATATATATTAGTTATAGTAAAATTATTTTTAGGCTATTATTATATTTTTCCTTTTCTCTCTTAATAATAAGTTTTATTAAATCCTAAATACTTAAATCTTCCCTTTGATTATTAAGTTGCAACCCTTCATGAGATTCACCATAATAGTTAGTGTCCCTACATTATACATTAATTATTCCTCAAAGATTATTAGGAACCATTCTTAGTTACTCAGTTCTATCTTTGAATCACTTCCTCAAAGTAATCCTTTGTGTTTCAAAGTTTTAATTTGCCTCATCCTTTTATCTCACTTACTTTGGGATCATCCTCAACCTTGCGCATAGGTTTTCTGGTGACACTTATAAGTTCAATTTTAGCTGAAGAATTAGTTCAGAGCAACAGTGATGCTTTAAATAATTTTCCTTAGTTTATATAATTCTATGTAGACTTCATTTTGAGTAAAATTTAAATTTTAACATAAAATAAAATGAGACTTGAATGATTTTTCAAAAGTTGGTATAGACATTAGATGCTCAAACTTTTAACCAGATGGTATATTGAGAGAACTACCATGAAAAAATGGGGGGCTCCCTTTTTCATGGTGAATAATAATAGCTCAAAGACTCTCAGAATATATATATACATTTATTTAATTATTTTTTGAGCATTATATAGCAGGGGTAAACCTGAGAGGACATTCCAGAGAGTATTCTTCTTTAAACTAATTTTTGCACACTTTGAAAAACTTTTGGAAATGAAGTGGAAGATTTTTAAAACCTTGTTTTTGCCTTTGGGTGCCTTTGTAAAGTACTGAACCCAAAGTGGGTATATTGTGTGGATTAATCAGTTTTAAAATAAACAATTAGTCACCCTAAATTTTTGGTGGCAAGAATTCATTTTTTAGTGTTAAAAAGTGAAATCTAAGCTGAGGTAAGCTTTAAGGGGGGTTTATGAATACCATTTTCCCTCAATAATTGGTGGAAAATATTCCTAGATTATTTTTAAGATTTTCAGAAAGCCATTTTTTTAATTTTTATTTGTTAATTAAAGCCTCTTTCTTATGAATTTTTTTAAGAAAAACATTTTATATGGTTTTAAAGAAGTTATGAAAAAACATGACAATGTTTTTTTCCATTTGAAGATATACAGATGAAAAATGCTTTTTAATAAAAATAATCTTCTGTATTTCCTTTTCTATCAGAAAGATAAAAAAATCATTTATATCTACTGAATAGGGGAAATGCAAACATTCTGGTCTGCTATTAAGTTAATTTCAGATAATTAAAAAAACCCCAATTGTTTTTCATCATTTTTTTGACAACAAATGGGGTTTTTGATGTTGGATGCATCAAAGCTTTACTTTAATAAGCCTTCTTTTTTTCTATGGATTCTACCATTATGATTAAAAATCATGGTATTAGAATGAAATAAATATTGTACATTTTTTTATTAAATAGCCCACAAGCTACTATATAAATTCTTCCACCATTAACAGCTTTAATTCCTGGAAAAGAAAAGGGAAGGTTTCTAATTGTAAAAGAAAATACTTTTACACCCCTGATATGATAATGAAATTTGTGTGCAGTTATATACAGTCTAAAAAATCATATTTTTAGAATTTGAAAAAATAAAAAATGAGTAGAGAACTTGCCATAAATTTGCTCCTGATTTTATCCTGGTGTAAAAACATTACATAAATTTTTTATTTAAAATTCACTTTAAATTAAAAAATTAAAAAAAACTAACACAAAAAAAATCTATGGTACCTTTTAGCAGGTTCAAATCCCCAAATTCATTTATGGTTCAAGAAATAAAACTTGTATTTGATACTATGAAAATTTCTGTGCTCAGGACGTAATGCATTGGCTTTGCCTAAGTTTTAAAGATGGAGTAAGGTTGAGTTAAAAAAAAGTCAGGAATTGGTAGCTCCAATCAGACACCCAACTTTTTTCAGATGTAATTAATTTAAAGTCTATAAATTAAATATAGACTTTATTAAATTTTAATAATGTCTTCTAAAACTGTCACCAGACAATCTACACACAAGGTCAAGGGTGTTCCTGGAAGTGAGATGGAGAGAGGAGTTTAGAAACTTTGTTGAGGCACAGAGGAAATGTTCGAGGAAGTGATTCAAAGATGACTCAAAGGAAGAGCTACTGCTTCGAGATATGTTCGAGGAGAATTCTAATATAATTTAAAGGTAATATTAAAATTCTTAAGAATCTCATGAAGGGTTGGAAACTCAATAATCAAAGATTTTAGGATTTAGAAATGATTACTGAGAAAATAAGGAAAGATACAATAATAATGATTTAACCTAAACGTTTTACCACTATTAACTATATATATGCTTTATAATTTAATTCTAAAGAGTATCAAACCAAAAACCCAACCCCTTTTATATCCTTTACTCCTCCTCACGTTGAACTCATACCCATCCACTATTCCACACATCACAGACCATTAAAATACACCCATTACACCTGGACCCTCCTCACTAACATCCGTTAACCCCTTAGTCCTCCACTAACCATTCCGTCCATGCTCACTACCCCTTTTAATAATCCACAGACATTTCATAAACCTTTTAGCGTACTATTACATTGACTATTGCACGGTGCGTCGCTTATTGAGAAAAAGACTAAGATACACTATTGAGAGATTTACTAATTTAGATTTAGAGTTTAGACTAGCACAGTTGAATAGCGAGTACACAAAGGAAATTTGCAGTTGCTATGGAGAATTGCTTTCTGCGCTTTGAGTATGGATTTAAACCTCTTATTATTAATTTAATGAGCTGCTTTTGCCTTGAGTGTCACGTGGCGCGTGACAAAAACTCTCTGGAGTATTACTTGGTCATATACCAACTTCAGATATAATCAAAGCCAGTTTTCACCCTCATTTTTATGTATATAAGCCTCTATTATCAGAAATAAATCAATAAATAATTTAAATAAAACTACTTTAAAGCTATGTGGACCTACAGATGCATTTAAGGGTGTTACTTCAAAGTTAATGAATTGAAATAATTAAGTAGGAGAACCTATCATTAAACTTAAGAAAAGGTTGGTAACCACAATAGATATCTTGAGACTCTAGATAAATAAAATACCTGAGAGAAAATGATAAGTAAAACAGCCTAAAGAGGCAAAAATCCTGGCTTTTTTGCCAACCAAGCTCCCTAAAAAGATAAAAATGAAACAATTTGATTTTTGCAAGGTAAATAATAAATGAAAATGAAAATTTTACCAAGCCTTCCAACAATGTCTTAGAAATCCACTGAATTTTTATTTTCAGCTGAAGAAATAAAAAGGAAAGTAAGAATGAAATTAACACCCAATTAGAGACAGGGAAAATTAGGAAGAGGAAATGAAGGGAAGATGGGAAGGGGATAAGGAGGAAAAAAACTAAGATGATTTGATAAACCTGGAAAATTGTTGTGTAATATGTGGGATGAGGGGGAAAATACTTAACATGAGGTGGGAGGAAAATAAAGGGCAAATGGCTTGGGAAGATAGCTGGGGAAAATGGCTTGGGAAATGGCAGGAAGTAAATGGTAAAAATGCATAAATTACAGAGGTGTTCTGGGGCTTTTTTAATTTTTTATTCATTTTTTTTGAACTTTGAAGCCTTGAATGCATTGGCTATCATTCTTAGACAGAAATATTGACATTTGAGAGATAAATTGGCACATGCAGCCATATCAACATTGGTAGGTGCACCTATGCAAAAAAAATTAAAACATTTAGACAGAATGATTAGAATTTTACAGTTAAAGTGACAAAATTCTGGTGAATACAAGCTAACTTTCCAGTCAAATGTAAATTGATCTTTCCAAAAATTTTGGAAAATTTTTTGCAACACTGCACAAACCATTTCTGAAATGGCTGTATTCATTTCAAGTAGGCTCATTTTGCTTTCAAATGTTAATCTTGTCAAAGAATATGGAATTTTTTGCAAGTTTACACATACTTTTTCTGCTATAGCTGTATCATTTACAATCTGTATTCATTTATTTTATTCATTCATCATTGCACCACTAATAATGCACCAGTACTGATCTTGATATGTAATTAGTTGTGAGTTACTAAGCCACAAATTTTCAATTCATAGAGTATTTTGATATTATATATATATATACAGCTTTTCTATGATTTCTTGTTTCCAAAACCAAAAAATTAGCACACTTTTAGCCCTTTTCACAGGGGGATATAATGGTGAAATAGACGTCTAGTTCAGTTTTGTGACACTGTTCCATTCCTAGGTGTGTTTTTGTGACAAGCCATTGAATGTCACTTTCTGAGACCACCTTATTTTTTGCCTTTGGAAGAGGATTAAGGTACTGTAATGTGGGTATGCTTGTAAGGGAAGGAAAGAGGAGATGCAAATAGGATTTTTGGACAAATCCATGAAGATGAGAGGACATGAGCCAGGAGATTCCAATGTCAGAAAAAAAATAAGGTGGTTTCAAATATGGTTACTCCACAAATCAGACCCAGAGTCATACCCTGCAACCAAAAACTGAACTAGAAATCTAGTTCAGGGATTTTTCCCCCTGTGTTTTTTCCCTTAAACCTTTGTTGAAGTAATCTCACAACAGTGAGAGAGCCTTTCAATTCCACCTCTGTAGTTTTATCAATTCTTATCTCAAAAAGGAATATTTTACCCAGTTTACTTGGCCATTTTCCCCTCAAATTACAAAATCATTTTTAATCCTCCCACAACCAGCTTCAGTTGACAACACCTCTGATTTCCTTCCCCCCTCCCCAACATTCTGGTTTCTACCTATTCTTCCACTGTGGTCAAATCTGCATCCTTTGTATTTTGGTGTCATGCTTATCCAACCTTTTATTAAAATGGTTCAAGGAAGCGTTTATTCAATCTGCAAAACGTAGAGATCATCATACTCCTACTGCTTTCATGTCATTTATTTACCAATCTGGTTGATTTTTTACCCTCTCTACATCTACTCCCCATTGTTTTTTAATTCTTTCTCTCTGGACTCTTGTAAGTGTTTTGTTGTTTTTATATTATACATTTTTCTGTCTCCTAGCTGATGTTTTGTTTTGGGTCTCTTTCTGTCTTTTTTTTTCTCAGTATTTCTCTATTTTATGCTTAGTTGGATGTTTATCCAACATCAAACTCAGTTCAAGTTTTTAACTTCAATGGATTCTCTTAAAGTGAAGTTGATTGAAGATATTAATTGCATGTATGGCTCAAATTTCAGTTTTCAATCCCTACAAATGTGGCTCAAGTTGTATCACACAACACATGCAGTGGTCTTGAATCTGTCACCAGCCAACCTATGCACAAGGTTGAGGGTGCTCCTGGGAAGTGAGATAAAGGAAGGAGTTTAGAGACTTCTTCAAAGTACAGAGGAAATATTCAAGGAAGTGATTTGAAGATGAGTCAAAGGAAGAGCTGCTTCTTTGAAATATGTTCAATAAGAATCTCAATATAGTTTTAAAGGTAATATTAATATTCTTAGCATCTCACAAAGGGTTTGAAACTCAATAATCAAATATTTAAGTTTTTAGAAATGATTACTGAGAAAATAAGGGAATGTACAGTAATAATGATTTAACCTGAAGCTTTACCACTATTAACTATATATACATTTTATAATTTAATTCTAAAGAATGTCAAACCAAAATCCAATCCCTTTTATATCCACTACTCCTCCTTGCATTGACCTCATGCCCATCCATCATTCCACACACCACAGACATCAAAAAAACACCCATTACACCTGGACTCTCCTCACTAACATCTGTTAACCCTTTGACCCTCCACTAACCATCCCGTCCATGCTCACTACCCCTGTTAATAACCCACAGACACACAATAAACCTTTAGCGGAATATTGCATTGGCTATTGCGCTGTGCATTGCCTATTGAAGAAAAGACTGAAAACACTATTGAGAGATTAACTAATTTAGATTTAAAGTTTTATATTAGCGCGGTTGAATAGTGATTACACAAAGGAAAGTTGCAGTTGCTATGTAGAATTGCTTCTGTGCTTCGAATATGGATTTGACCTCTTTATTATTGATTTAATGAGCTGCTTTTGCCTCAAGTGTCACGTGGCGCATGACAGATGCCCGGGTATAAGATGCGAGCTCCGTTGAGCGTGACACACATTCTTCCCACACTACAATTTTTTCTTTTACTCCTTCTTTTAAAATTTTTATTGTGTCTAACTGCCCCACTCCCATTACCACGCCTCCACACCCCAAAGCTGATGGCGGTATTGTTACTTGCCAATATACCCACGCTTGCACGGCTTGTGCATCGATGGAGTATTTCTGCGTCGAAAACACAGCCACACGAGGACCTTTACGGAAATGCGAATTCTGTTGCTGGAGACAGGTGACTTGTGATGCCCTTACGAAAAATGGGGATATTGAGAGAAGGTTTACAGGAACTAAGTACTGGGTGATCCCTAAGACCAAAGAGGTGGTCGAAGATATTTGGGACTTATCGGTCAGAAATGATTGATTGGTAGAAGAAGAGGAGAATGAGGTCAAAGATACCGTGGTGACTTGGGTAGCCCAGGCCACAGGTCAAAAACAAGGGGTGGAAGAAGAGGTGGATGAATTAGTTGAAGAGGATGAGGATGAGGTTCCCATCTCAAACCGTACTCCAAGAAAACGACAGATGATCATCGAGGATTATGATGAGGAGGAGAAGGGAGTGACAATAGAGGTCACTCCAAGGCTGTTTTTAGAACCTGATTCTGCTTTTGAGGTGATTTTTAACTTTTCTTGTTTCAAGTTATTTTTTTCTTGAGTTTACACTGATGACTATATGTTATAATATTTAGAATTCAGATGTCATCAAGGAAGCTCCAATTGTGGAAGCCATTCCATTGCTGCCAGTTGAGGCCAGTCAACCAGCGGTTGATTCGAAGGAGGAGGATGAGGAAACCCTTGACCAGGTGTGGTTGAAGAAGCCTCAGCAGGGTCGACGAGTTTGATTTGTTGAAAGCTTAAGTGACAAGATTGACAAGATTTTCGATGCCTCCTCCTTCGATGTGGCAGAAGAGTTACTTGAAATTGGAGAGGAGGTATTTGAAAAATGCAGAAAGGAAATTTGGGTGGTGTTGGAGAAAATGAAGAAATTGGTTCAAGAAAAATTAAGGAGAAGATTCAAAATGGGTAGAGAAAAAAAAGAAAAGAGGGAAGGGGAAAAAAATAAAAATAAAAGTAGAAAGCAAATGTAAATTGTTTATTTATTTATTCTATTGATTTTGTTGTTTTAATTGAAATTTTATTATATGTTTTATAAGATTTTGAAAGGGAAAGAAAAAAATATTTGAATAAAATTTTGTTTTAAATTTTGGAAGAATAAAATTTGAATGAAAGAAGAAAAGAAAGAATATTTGACTGAGGAAATTTCAGTTGAAGTTTTGAAAAGAAAAAAAAATTTTAAGTAAAAAAAAAAAAAAAAAAGTTGATTGAAAATTTTGGTTTTTATGTTTTTAAATGAAAATTTAATGAGAAAAAAGAAAAAAAAATTGTTATTTGTGAAAATTTATTCAAGCTTATCTTTAAAGTTTTTTGGGGAATTTCGTTTATTTGAAGAGAAAGGAAAAAATAGTTTTGAAAAAAAAAGAATTTGAAAAAAAAGAGTAATTTGTTTGAAGAATTTTTAAAAGAGAGATTTAAAGGTTGAAGTGAAGTTTGAGAAAGGTTTTTGTATTGAGTTTGTAAAAAATTTTGATAGTTTGAAGAAAAAGAAATAAGGAAATGAAAATTGTACTTTGAAAAAAAGAAAAAGTTTTAAAGGAGAAAAGAAAGAAAATTAAAGGAATTATTGATTTTTAGGATTTTATTTTAATGAATTTTTTTAAGACTTTGTTTTTTTTAATTTGATTTTATTTTATTTTGTTTTGTTTTGTTTTTTTTATTTGTAAAGAAGGTTGAAAAAACTTTTTGAAAGAGAAGAAGAAAAAAGAAAACAGAGTAAGGATTTTTAGAAGAAAAGAAAAGAAACGAAAAGAAAAGAAAAGAAAAGAAAAGAAAAGAAAAGAAAAGAAAAGAAAAGAAAAGAGAAGAAAAATAAAAATAAAAGAGATTTTTAAGGTTTTGGTTTTAAAGGATATTTAAGATGAAAAGATTTTAGGAGTTCAGGGGCGTTAGAAACATTGATGGCTGGTTCCCAGGATGTTTTGTCTGAGTCATCGAGGAAGCCTTCCCATTCCACGAGGTATTTAAGTTTCCCTTGCGCATTCTTGAATCAAGGATATGGCTTACTTTCCACTTTAGATGGTCTTCTACTTCTACTAGCTCCGCAGGAGGTTGGTTCCTGCCCAGGTATGTTTCTCAAGCTAGTTCCAGGAGAGATATGTGAAAAAAAGGGTGAATAGCCTGCCATTTAGGAGGTAGCTTGAGTTGAAATGCAGTTTTAGAGAATTCGGAGTTGATTCTGAATGGTCCAAAGCACTTTTTGGCCAGTTTCTTAGATGGTTGAGTTGTTTGAATGTTTCGTGCATCAAGCCATACTTTGTTTCCTGGTTTAAAGGAAAGAGAAGATTGTCAATGTTTGTCAGCCTGTTCCTTGTATCTTCAAATTGCTAATTCCAATTTTGATTTAAGTTCTTCTTGGAGTTGTGATATGGTTCAAATATAATGTTCCGCAGGATGACTAGTTCCTACATGGATTGAGTTGAATCAAGGATGTCTTCCATAAACAGTTTCAAAAGGAGATTTTTGTGTCAAAGAATGAGTTGAGTTATTATAAGAAAATTCAGCCAATGGTAACCATGTAGTCCAATCATCTTTTTTATAACTGGCATACATTCGGAGGTATTGCTCAAGGATTTGATTGACCCTTTTTTGATTGCCCATCGGTTTCAGGATGATAGGCCGTGGAGAGATTCCTTGTGATATTGAGTTGTCAACACAATTGAGTCCATAATGTGGATACAAACAATGAGCCTCTATCTGAAATAATATCATTAGGTAAGCCATGTTTGGAAAATACATATTCTAGTAACAATTTTGACAAATATTCTGCTGTAGCAGTAGTAGTGGTTTTTATGAAAATAGACATTTTTGAAAATCTATCTACTATTACTAATTTAGCATCAAAATTATTAGAAAGAGGAAGTTGAGAAATAAAATCCATTGATAAAGATTCCTAAGGTTTAGAGGGAATAGGAAGTGGTTGAAGCAACCCATGCTTCTGGTGACAGGGAGCCTTATTCCTATTACATTTGTAACAAGATCTTATATAGGCCTTGATTTCTCTGGTCAATCTGGCCAGAAGAAATCCCTCGCTATTAACTGGTAGGTTTTATCAACACCAAAATGACCAGCTAATGGAGAATCATCTCGACTATTGAGAATCCATAATTTTATTTCATTGTTGTTGGGTATGACTACTCTACCTTCAAAGACTAATAGACCTGATTCAATACTAAATCTTTTGGCCCCTTGCTTCAAGAGTATTTTGTCTTTTAATCCTAAACAATAATTTTCCTTTGACTGAGCTTTGAGGATTTTTGATAGTGAATTTTGAAAAGATTGAATTGTCATTGAATTAAGTTGATGAGTTTTTAACATTGATTCGTTGAAGATTTATTTCACATTTGTTGGGTTCTTGTCAGCAAATGTGGCCCCCCGCTGTGGGTAAATGTCATCCCAACATGACAGGATATCTGGGACAATACAGTTCTTACCTGGGCGATAGGAAATAGAAAAGGGAAGTTCAGACAGAAATTCAGCCCACCTGGCCTGACGCCTGGTTAACACTTTGAAAGACATAAAGTTTTTCTAAGCATTATGGTCAGTCAGGATCTGAAAAGGACTATCTAGGCTGAGAAGAAAAGAGCGCCATTCTTTAAGACAATGAATAATAGCTAAAAGCTCTTTGTCATGAATTTCATAATTTAATTCTACCGCAATGAGTTTGTGTGACTCAAAAGCAACAGGATGAAACAATTTTGTTTCAGGATAGAATTGAGAGATGACCCCTGCAATAGCATAATTGCTAGCGTCTGTCTCAACTATTGTTGAAGCAGAAGGATCAAAGTGACGAAGAATTGGAGCTGTGGTGAATGCAGTCTTCAATGCTTCAAATTCCTTTCATGCTGTAGAAGAAAAAACAAAAGGAATATATTTTCTAAGAAGGGAAGTAAGATTGGAAATAGTTTTAGAGTAATCTTTAATAAATCTTCTATAGAAATTGTCATAACCCAAAAATCCTTGGAGGGATTTAATGGTTTTGGGCTTAGGCCATTCCAGGACTTTTTGGACCTTTTTGTTGTCCATGACTAAACCATCAGTGGACAACTTAAACCCCAAAAAATCAATAGATTTAAGATGGAATTTGCATTTATTGTTCTTGGCATAGAGAACCTGATCCCGAAGAGGATTTAGAACCTGTCAAACATGATGAATATGTTCATCAAGTGTCTTTGAGAAAATTAAAATATTGTCTAAATAGACAACAACAAATTGTTCGACAACATCTTGAAAGATGTGATTAACAAAAGTTTTAAAAGTAGATGGTGCGTTACACAATCCAAAAGGCATGACTAAATATTCAAAACTAACAAGGTGGTAACTTATTGGCCTTGTGGATTGAGAAACCATCAAGGAAATAGTGATATATTTCCAGTAGAGTTGATTTGGTTGTCCTCATCTTCTTCGAGAGAATCTGTCAAGGGAAGACCAGAATTGAGAAAACATAATTCAACTACTTCGAGGCAATTTAAATCCTCTTTGAGTGAAGTGATCAAGCTATAAGGGTTAGCCAATTACTCATTTAGAGAAAGATCAGATGCTTGCAAGTCATCTGGCAGAGATTTTTCCTCTAGCAGGACATTTTCAGGAGGGTTGTTTAACTCCCTATTGACCTGCATTGAAGAATCAGAAATATACTTAGCGCGTGGGGTGATCAATCCCCATGACCAATCAATTTCAGGATTCCAATGCGTTAAAAAGTCATGGCCAAGAATGGTATTGTCCATTCTTGGGGCGTCAAAGACTGATAATTCCCACTTGAAGGAGGGAAAATTTGGAAAGTTGAAAACCCATAAAACTTTCTTACTTACCCAATATTTGGGTTCCTCTGATTTGACCAAATAAATTGGAGTTTGGTCAATATCTGTGAATGTTAGCTTTAACTTCTCAGCAGAAGATAAACTGACAAAATAAATTGAAGCTCCAGAGTCTATAAGAAAACTGAAGGGGGTATCCTCCTTAAAAAGAATGAATCCCAAGCAGTTTAAAGAAACTCCAGTCCTTAAGACATGGAGGCTCTGTGCACTGGGAGAGATAAGATAGTTTTATTTGCACACAAGTAAACTATCTACTAATTTTTTGCCCTTGAACTAGTACCTTCTCTTTCCTTCAACTTCACACATTCTTCTAGCTTGTGCTTACCCCCACAATACATACATAGCCGATTATCTGCTTGTCGCTTCCTCTCAGCTTCTTTAAGTTCCCCTTTTGGGTCCAATACCTTACTGATATCTCCTGGGGTCAAGCCTTTTGGTAGAGGTTTTTCATTTCTCTTATTGGGTTTGGATTGAGTCAGCCGTGGGTGTGAAGAAGGTCCCAATTTAAAATTTAGCCCCTGAGATTTGTTGGCGTATTGACGATGTTGTAGTCGTCCTTGGTAAAAGCTGTCAAGTTCGAGAGTTTTATCCATTAAACCTGTTAAGGTAGTCATCTTCTGACCATGAAGATTTAATTGATCCAGAATCCTCAAAGAAAGTCCCTTTTTGATATGATACTTGAGGGCAGCATCATTCCAACCTACTCAAGTTTGAGATATATTCAGAGGCTTTACCATTATCACTCATGCAGAGTAAATAAAGTTCAATTTCCACGTTGTCAGTTTCATTAGGGTCACCAAAAAACGTAGAAAGTTGATCTTCAAACTTTTCCCAGTTATTGATAAGTAAGTGGGTTTCTTCTGAAGAGAGCATGAGAAGATAAGGTTCAAACCATCTGGCTGATTTTCCGGCTAGGAATGAAGAAGCGTAAACAACCTTTGATTGGTCATTATTGAAGGCTTGAGGGTTGTTATGGAACAGGAGCTTGCAGGTTTTCAAGAAGGGGCGCAATCTGTCTGGGTGTTCTCACCAGGTCAAAAGTTAGACGACTTGCAGTCAAGTGGTTGTTTAGTACTTGTGGTCTAACCTGAGTCAAACCTGTGTTGGAAATTTGGTGGTACAATTTTTCATCATGACACATAGCTCATAGCTGAATCATTAGGACCAATTTGAATTCTTCATATAGTGCTTTTTGCATAATTTCCAACAGGCAATAGATCATACTTTGGTGTCTAAAAAGCATATATTGAATTCATAATGGATATTACAAAGGTGATTAATAGGCACCAGCTATACTACTTAATGACATTATACAGACATTATCAGATAAAACACCACAAAAGCCATTTGGATTGAGAGTTCTTGAAGCATGTCCAATAATATCTTTATGAGTAATAATAACATTTTTAGACCATCTATTGTAGCACCAAAATGTTTTGAATCCTGCTTTGGAGAAAGGATTTTCTATTTTTTTTCAACAGCATCATACAATCCAACTAGAATAAAGATTTTATCTGGGAACTTCTTTGACTCCCACATTCTAAACACAACTCCAACCTTTTTGCCTTTTGATAATTTGATCTAAATATTCCAATTCCCTTGATGTTTTGAGTATAGTGAGAAGTATTTACCACCAAGATTAAAGTATTGGAGATCAGTAACTTTAGATAGGAAGAAATTCTAAAGCACCAGTCAATCTATCTTTTTCAAAAATATTTGAAAAACAACTTTTACCATAAATCTTGTTTAAATAATCCAGCCATAAAACATATTCTTCATGAAGTAGCTTTAAAGTTTATTTTGAAGTCTTTTTTTTTCTATATCATAAGAATCTTTCATTTTGTTTTCAAATTGATTATCATTACTCTCAAAAAGAGATTGAAGCTTCCCAGTCAAGATAATATTTTTCATAAATTTTTTATCCATTTCATCTAAAATTAAAAAAATAAAGTAAATAGTTATGAGGAACAAAAAGAATATAGGAGCACATGCTTTATTTATTATTGTGTGAGATAGATCCCAACATTCTATTTATAAGCTCATGATCCCAAGCTTCTGATGATGTTGCTGGGAAAAATTGTTGCAGAACTTCAGGAAAATGTTGAGATAAGTGGAAATTAGGCTTTATGCTAATCTGTGGCTAAAATAATTCAAGATATTTCATATACTCCTTCAAATAATCATGAAGAGATATAGTTTGACTTTATTTTATTTCAAAGGAAGTTAAAAGGTTGATTATTGATACCAACAGGGAAAGAAACTTTAACAACTTCTTCTCTTGACTCTCAGAATTTTCTATATTCCCAACTTGGAACAAAGAAACCACAAAATAAGTTTTGTATAATTAAAGCCCTTATGCTTGATATTTGTTCCAGTATCCCCTACATGGTGTGGAACATGGGTTAACATGAGGAAATGAGTGTATGTAAATAATATTTTAAGAATTATTTATTCACTAGGCCTTTGAATCAAAAAAGAATTTAAATCATTTGTTTTTGCATCTGATACCAATTTTATTTTATGTATAAAATGGGAAGATATTTTCTGTAATATGTACTTTAAGGAAGTATATTCATTAGGTAAAAATCTATCTAATGATGAGTCAGCTTGGCTTAATTGAAATATCTACATCAGAAATAGATTTTTATTTTTTTGAGCTGGGTCCAACACACAGAGGATTCGCACTGTTTATGTCACAGCCATTTTTAGAGCTTCTTCTACCTCATCCCAGCCAATTTCTTCATAAGATAGTTTTGGCTTGATTTTTTTTCTCAGTGGTGGTATAACTTTACAAAATAAACTTTTTTTTCTACTTATACTTGAATGATGAGAAGAGTTTCAGGGGAAAGTTGTTATTATTGAAAAAAAAATCCCTTTTGTGTGAATTCCACATTTGAGTGTGAAACTTTCTATTTCTCTGTATTTTAGTTTAGTAGTTTTTTTTTATGTCATGTTTTTTTCTATTGGGTTAGATACTAGAATTTTTCATATGAGTAATTCCCTTCCTGTTTTTTCCATTTTCCCAATCCAAATATTTTTCTCTCTATTATCTTCATCCCTTAAATTGCTCCCTCCTCTCCACTTCTTCCCCCTTGGCCACATCTGAAAGTCTTTGCACTTTTTGGGGAGAATAGATTTTTTTCTCCAGGTTCTTTCCATTTATTTTCTGTTTTATTTTCCGCTAATCCTTTTAATTCTAACCACAGAAGCTCATCATTGTGTACCTTATAGTTTTATCACATGCTTTTTTGTAGTTACTTGTTCTTGTAAGGTTCACAGTTGCTGATTGACCTGTTTTCAGGTATGTTTTTTTTTCAATTATATCAAAATATTTTTCTCACTATTCTCTTTATCCCTTCCGTTTCTCTCTCTTTTCCACTGTTCCCCCCCTGGCTGCATCTGACAGTCATGGGTAGAATAGAGTTATTTTCAAGTTTTAGCACCCTCTTTGTTGTAGTTATTTTTGTTGTAGGATGCACAGTTGCTAATTGACCTTTTTTCAGCCTTATTTTGTGCTTAAAAATCTTCATTGATTTTTTTTATAGGATGGTAAGGTCTGATAGGAAATAAGGAATAAGGGGAAATAGAAGATAAATGATTTTTTTGATTTAATATATCTTGTAAAGGACAGCCCATATGAATTTATGGGTTATAGTGAGGAAGAAGAATGATTATTTTGAAGAGTTATTCAAGTGCTTGGGAGATAGTGAATAGAAAAATAGAATGATAGAAAATCAAAATATTAAATAGTAGGGGACAGTTGGTATCCTGTTGGGGTAATAATGTAGCTTCAATCCATATATAAGGGTGAATCTTGGACCTGAAGCCAATCCCCAACAAGAGAAATTAAAAATTGGTAGCCTGGTGGGCAATTTAGGTCATAGAGGATATTGAAACTAGTATAGAGTGTTTTATCAAAGTTAATATGAGTTGAATGTGCCCTAGCCCTGATAGTTTGTTTTTTTATTAGAGAGATAAAGTGAAACAGGTTTCTCCACCAAACCTGGGGAGCTGCTGAAGTGATATATGTGAGATTTAACCAAGTCAATTCAGATGTGAGAGGTAGTATAAGATTATGCAATCTTGAAAAGAAATAAAGTTTTATAAGAAAGAAGATAATTCAGGAAGAAATCAGTATTTATACAAGACAAGAAATATTTCTTTGTCATGTAAGTCACATGATATATATCATTACTGGATTTCCTATGATGAGTTAATCTGTGTCAAACTCTTTAGGTCAAGATAAATCACCAGAAATTACTTCAGAAATATATATTGACCAAATTAAATTTTGTACATATATTAAAACTACAAGATATCCTTATTAAAAATAAAAATTTGAAAAATTAATGAATGTTTTATTCATGTATGATTGGAACTCCACTTGTCAAAAATATGAATAAATTTTTTCTGAAAAATTCAAATAATAGTTTGATAAAAATTATAACACTAGAAAATAGTTAATCTTCCACTGTTACAAGAAAAAAAACCAGCTTTCTGACTGAAGAGATCTGCTTATGGACACAGAAATACATCTAACTCTAGTTCCATGCTACTGATATTTTGTATGGCCATAAATAGACAGGGCACTGAGGGCCTGAATTATCCCCTTAAGTTTGATACATGTTTTTAAAACCTGCACAAAGTTAAGCTAAAATAAAAGTGGATCTCAACCAAGGTATATAAAAAATCTGGTATTGCAAATGCCTTGTAACTTTAATTTATTTGTTTTGAAATTCCATAGCACAGGTTCAACTGCCTATAGTCAAAATATTGTTGGTAAATTCACTAGCTCATTTATATCTAATAAAATAATGAATTTTTAATACAAAATATTAAATATAACTTTTCCCCTATATTTTTCTCAAGCTCATTTTAACAATTAAAACCACAATTAAATTCACTGTCTTTCTGTTACAGTAAAAATAACACAGTAAAAATAAATATTCAACTTTACATATTTACAAACCTATTCATCAACTAGAAGAGATGTAGAGTTGTTCCCTGGGGCACCCCACCCAGCCCCCCTGCAGACAGCCACTGGGACTTACACAATAATTTTCAAGTACCACTTAGTTAATTCAAATTTTTCACTATTACTTAGCATATTTTTATCATATACTCTGAAGTTTTGCATAAACTGATGTTTTTGAATAAATCACTTGAAATTTTTCACAAAAGTTTAACTTGAATTTACCACATCTCACAAAAAAGACAAAACTTATTAAATGTAAATGAAGAAAGCTCCAGAAAATGGGAAATAACATTCATTTTATCTGAATAAAAGTTACACCCAATGATCCTAATTTTATTGGAAACCAAATTATTCTGATAGTGTATCACAACATGAGGAAACATAAAGCCTCATGTTTGAAAAATTTTACACTCACCCAAATTACTCTACTAATTGAAATATCATTGACAAATTTTGTTGCTCACCCTATTATGAAAACAGGAAATGTAATGCCTATTCAAAAGGGAAAATGAGACAACATGATTCCTTATGATATGAATATGTACCCACATAAACTCAACTGCTGAATGATCACAATTTAATAATAGGATCTATCAATTTCAATTATGAGGAAAAAAGATGGAATCTGATAATTGAAGTGATTAGAAAAAAAATGTAGGGAGCAGGAGTATATACTTTGCATCTGCAACAGAATTACACATGGAAAAATTTCTCATGATGCAGTGTACATCTAGTAACATAAATTTAGCAGCTGCACTGGAAAATATGTCACCCAGTTCAGCTCATTACTTGCACTTAATAACAAAAACTATTTATGTATCTTGATATAATTGGTCAATCAAAGGATTAATATTTCCTAATGCTTTGAAATATATTTTGACTTACTTCATTTTTTTTACAGAAAAAATTGAGGCAGCATGATGCTGTATTTTTGCCAATACATGCTAACTCAGATATTCAGAGAAATGTACAATTCAAATGTTTTTTTGGAACACAATAGTACATACAAGAATATGCACCATGTCATCTTTTAATGGGGAAGAACATTTCCACCTTTCAAAAGAAAATTGAGTCTTTGCATATAGATGATGCAAAATTTGTCCTCATCTTATGCTTTTGCCAATTTAATTGTAAGGGGAATTGAATTTTGCTACATGCATACATGAGGCGACATGTTGCCTCATGTATGCATGTAAGTAATACCATTAATTGCTCACTATAAAATACAAGAAGAGGAAATGGAAAACTAGAGAAAAATGAGAAAATGTAATTGCATACATGAGGCAACATGTCGCCTCATGTATGCAAAAGCAAGAGTGCTGGGACGTTTCATTTCCAATCCCTCTCCCTGAACTTTTACTATTGCATACATGAGGTGACATGTCGCCTCATGTATGCAATTACATTCCTTGATCAATTTGAAATTTTTTTGACTCTCCTTGCATTATTTATTAAGAGGTTACAGCTATTACCTACATGCATACATGAGGCGACATGTTGCCTCATGTATGCAATTAACAAGTGCTGTAAATAAATTGGTCAGTATTTGAATAGGAGCTCATGTATGCAATAGAAAGAGCATAGAAGATAAAATGCAGTAGTTTCATTTTTCTGTCCCCCCTGCTATTGCATACATGAGCTCTGATTCAAATACTGACCAATTTTTTTACAGCACTTGTTTATTGCATACATGAGGCAACATGTCGCCTCATGTATGCATGTAAGTAATAGCCATAACTTCTTAATAAATAATGCAAGGAGAGTCAAAAAAATTTCAAATTGATCAAGGAATGTAATTGCATACATGAGGTGACATGTCGCCTCATGTATGCAATAGTAAAAGTTCAGGGAGAGGGATCGGAAATAAAATGTCCCAGCACTCTTGCTTTTGCATACATGAGGCGACATGTTGCCTCATGTATGCTATTACATTTTCTCATTTTTCCCTAGTTTTCTATTTCCTCTTCTTGTATTTTATAGTGAGCAATCACTGGTATTACTTACATGCATACATGAGGAGACATGTCGCCTCATGTATGCATGTAGCAAAATTCAATTCCCCTTACAATTAACTTGGAACACTTGAACTACCACTTTCAAGTTGATAGGATGTCACTACATTGAACTCAGAAAGACCCGATATTACAAGTTATTGTGCTGTTTTTACACATATATTATTCATTGGAAACAAAAATTTTTCCCTTCATTTTACAAGCATCATCTTTGAAAACTTTTACACCACAGTTACCAGAAACCCATTTTGGAATAACCAAAAATATAAAAGATTGACCAATTTTCCTGTTTATCTTTTGGCATCTGGAGATGTAAGATGCACTCAGTAAAAAATTGGAGCTCCATATCTTTGGGGATTGTTTTTCTGCACAATTTTCCAAGGTGTAGACATGAAGATATCCCACTTGGAGACAATCAACCTGTAAAAAGAATAGTATATGGAGCACGAATAAAAGCTTCATTTAAATCTGTAAGGAGGTACCTTAGTTGTCTTGCTGAGATGAACAGTCATAGTCTATGAACTGACCTAGTTGTTTATGAATTGTAAAAATGAATGTGAGACAATTTTAGATGGGCAAAAGGATAGGTGAGGATTTCTGTGTGTTGCAGTTTGGAGTATTACAACAAATATTGGCAGAGATATGAGAGGCTAAAAGTGATAGATGTTTAGTATACCAAATTTAAAAGGTGACTGGGACAAAACACATGAGGGGTGGCTCATAGTAAAGAACTTGATATTATAGTTAAACATACAACATGAATTGCCCATGTTCTTCAGACAAGATTTGGGACACATTTTAATTATGTTGCTACACATGAAAATGGGAGCCAAAGAGTACCTGTTCCAAGTATGGTTAGTTCTTGTATTAAATAGATTATGTACTTGGTTGCAATGTAGATTAGCCTGGCAACTTAACATCTGTCTTTTCCTTGGTTCATTCCAGGATGACAAATGATGTCGTATCTACCAGTTAGTATTTGTTTAGTAATAAAAACATGTTTCATTCCACAACAACGACTGATGTTTTCTCTACAGTGTAAGTAAAAAGAATTGATATTTATTAATTACTGAATAATAAAGATTAATTTACAAGAGCTTTAAGTAGGACAGCTAAATCAAGATTCACTACTCACCAAGATATTGTAGAGGGACAAACTTGAACTCCTACCACCATTTTTGTCTAGTCACATGACTTATTCACAATTCATCTGTTCTCTATCCACAAGTCTCTCCTTATCTTATACCTTTCATTTCCTTTGATGAGCTTTAGCTCTGCTATTATTCAATTCTATATATTACAGGTTTTAGTGTAATAAGAACTAGTGAATTCTTTTTTTACCTTTGTTTTTAGAAACTTGAAAGTATAATTCTATCTTTAGATTGAGACTATAAATTATCTACAATTAAAAAGTGACCATTTCATTTGAAAAATTTCAAATTTTCTGCAAGAATTCAATTTTAAAATATGATAAAATTATGAATATTACATTAGTTCATGTAGGAAAATTTTAAATGATTAAATTCAACCAAAAGTTTCTTAACAAAAACAGGGTATGAGAACTTTCAACATGCTTTCATTGATTTTTGTCCTGGGAAAATCTGTGATGACAACCTTCAGAAAGAAAATTAAGAAAAGTTATTTCATGGGCCTAGAATAAAAGCTGTAAAGGTATTTAGTATGATCAATGTCTTTCCTGAAAAATTAATCTAATTTAGAAATGAGGCACAATTTTTAAAAATCACTCAAGATAAAATCAGAGTAAAAGCTTCAACAATAAGCAGTGAGATGTAATTTTTCTATTTTCTTCAGTTCAGTGACACTCACAGTTTTTTTCAGGCATGTAAGTAATTTAAGCACAAAAAGTCCTTCAAAGGTTACTTCTGATGTTACTTTAACATACCTGAAAAACCACTTGACTGCAAGTCGTCTAACTTTTGACCTGGTGTCTCCATCAAATTTGTCAGGAGATTTCATGGAAGGAGTTTTGAATTTTGATCCCTCCAAAGATGTTGGATTTGAAAGTGTTTTCATGAAAAGTCTCATGAAGTCTTCTAGAGAATTAGATGGTCCAGTTTCCAAAGGTTGACCAGAAGGGTGAGTAGCAGGGGAAGACGGTGCCTCATGCATTGTATCCTCTCCTTCTGCTTCATCCCTAGAATCATCAAAATCCTGGGGAATGTCTTCCACAGATTGGACTGGGTGTTCCCGTTCCCTAATGTTGAGAGGTTCCAGAGAGTGAGTGCGGGAAACAGGCCATGTGGCTGTTGGCCTGCCTCTGGTGAAAGCCCTAGTAGTAGCTCCCGTAGGAGGAGTGCATTGAACAGGTGCCATTTTTAACGAATTTAAAAACACCTGAAAAAGGACATAGTAGTGCAAAAGAATGAGAACTATGGAGAATTAAATTATACTGTCACCGGTGTGGCATTCCCAAATCTGGGTAGGCTACTTAGGTGAAAATTTGATTGGACCTTGGTTGGAAGAAAATCATGGTGATAGCAGGTGTTAATTTGGTTGAAGGGAGTTAACTGGATTTTTTTTGGGTGGATTTATGGTGATTTTTGGAGGATTTATGGTGATTTTTGGAGGATTTATGGTGATTTTTTGGAGGATTTATGGTGTTTTGGAATGGATATATATTGGTATTCCTATTGTTATTTGATGGATTCATGGATTGGGTATTGGTTTTACTGGATTTTCTAGGGCTCTCTTGGTATTTTTGGTGGATGCAGTGTGCTCATGGAGTAGCCATTTTTTTCTGGTGCGCTCCGGTGTGCTCCGGTGATTTTCCGGTGCAAAAGCAAAGTCACTGTGGCAAAGTTGGTCATTGTGGCAAATTTTGGTAATTGGTGCAAAAAGTCTGGGCACTGTGGCAAAGTTTGGTCATTGGTGCAGAAAAGTCTGGGCACTGTAGAGAAGTCTGATCACCAGTGCAAAGTTTGGTCACTGTGCCAAAAGTTTGGCTATTGTGGCAAAATTTGGTTAGAAAGTTATTATGCTTACTAGATCAATAGTTTATTGTAGATCATATGCATGTAGGGTATTGTTGGAAAGGTCTGGAGCAGGAGAATCATATGGGGTGGATAATCTTAGTCTTCTACATGTTTTTTTGTCTTTTAGTTTCGATAACAAAGGTTTTTTTTGATAAATAACAATATTTAACATATAACAACAATTATAATAAAAAATATCAACATATAGGGTACCATTGGATAGCTCTCATCCTTGGTGACTCAAATTTATTTCTTTTCTTATAAAATTTATAAAATAAAAATATAATAAAGAACACTCTTTAAATTTGGTGGGAAACTGGGTAAACCTGGGGCAGACCTTTAATAAGGCACCTTTGAACAGATCATCCCAAGGGTAGTTTCTGGGGTACTTTACTGTACTTTTCAGTCTCTGGGGAAAGTGTTGAGGCTTGTCCTAAGTATTTTCTGTGACTTGTATCAGTGTAATCTGGTATTAGGTATTTGTTTTGGGGGTGTAATCATTTATTGCACTTTTTTTTTCTATATTATAGGTTTCCAACACTTTCAAAGTCTTTCTCTCAGATTTTCAACTTATCCAACTCTTCAAGCAGATCTTCAAGCTTAGTTAATTGAATCTTACGTTTACTTAGACAGACAGGGATTTCTTTTTGTTTTTCCAACTCCCTTGGATTCTGCCTGCAGCAAGGTGACTGTAGGAGTCTACTATACACCGGCCAACCCAGGCACAAGTTTGAGGGTGTTCCTGGGAAGTGAGATGGAGGAAGGAGTTTAGAGACTTCTTCAAAGTAAAGAGGAAATATTTGAGGAAGTTATTCAAAGATGAGTTGAAGGAAGAGCTGCTTCTTCAAGATATGTTCAATAAGAATCTCAGTATAGTTTTAAAGGTAATATTAATATTCTTAGGATCTCACAAAGTGTTGGAAACTCAATAATCAAAGATTTAAGTTTTTAGAAATGATTACTGAGAAAATAAGGAAATGTACAGTAATAATGATTTAACCTGAAGCTTTACCACTATTAACTATATATACGTTTTATAATTTAATTCTAAAGAATGTCAAACCAAAATCCAATCCCTTTTATATCCACTACTTCTCCTTGAATTGACCTCATGCCCATCCATCATTCCACGCACCACAGACCTGGAAAAAACACCTGTTACACCTGGACCCTCCTCACTAACATCCATTAACCCTTTGACCCTCCACTAACCATCCCATCCATGCTCACTACCCTTGTTAATAACCCACAGACACACAATAAACCTTTAGCGGAATATTGCATTGGCTGTTGCGCTGTGTGTTGCCTATTGAAGAAAAGACTGAAAACACTATTGAGAGATTAACTAATTTAGATTTAAAGTTTTACATTAGCACGGTTGAATAGTGAATACACAAAGGAAAGTTGCAGTTTCTATGTAGAATCGCTTCTGCGCTTTGAATATGGATTTAGACCTCTTTATTATTGATTTAATGAGCTGCTTTTTCCTTGAGTGTCACATGGCACATGACAGAATCCCAATATATATCAGCAAGAAGAAAAAACATGCAACTTAATGAGGAGCAATGTTAACTATTGCAAGAAATGGTTTAGAAAAAACCCACAGCTTATCTGTTTGAAATCCAGAAAAATTTATTGTTGAAACATAATATTTCATTATCTTTATGTATTATTGATATAGAGCTTAAAAATTGGCTCTACATAAGAAAAAAATTTACCCAAAAATTTAATCCTAAACATGACCCAATCAAAATAAGCAAATTCATTACATTGATTGTGAAGACTGATCCTTCTTGGCTGGTGTTAACAGGTATTTAATTTATGATTTCTTTAATTTTTTATTTACAGAGGTCTTTACTTACATGTTCTGATACAAAATTTCAGATTAGTGTGGAATATCCTCTGATTGTGTGGCTTGCAAGACTGGTTTGGCTGCTATTGGGGAAAGAAAGAAACATTTACCACATCAACGTGCATCTCACCAGTTTAATGAAATTCAAGCCATCTCTCTGTCTGGATTGGTTGCTTTTATCATTCAAGAAGAAATGTGATCTACTTTCATCATGAATTTTATGTAGAAAATATATTGATGAGTATCAATTTGTTTTACAATAAGATTATTGTGTGATTATATAATATTAATTTCTTCTTATTTACCACAAATGAACTCTTTCCCTTCCCCTAAAAGTCTCCTAGTACTTGAAAATTCTTCAATTCATCACAATGGAAGAGTGAAACAGTTGGTAGTGGCACATGGCTTAAAGCTTATATACCTTTCACTTTACTCTCCCAATTTTAATCCAAAAGAGAAGGCATTTCTTGTACTCAAAAATAACTTAAGCCAGTGTGTGGTATTATCAGGGGGTATTGAAGATAGGGAAATATTTGAAGCTATGATGAAAATATCTTTTACACCAAAATTAATAAAATCCTTGTTCAAAATTTCAGGTTATGATTTCTCCTGCTATTAAGAAATGTATTTAGTTTGATTTTATTGCTAGTTAGCTCTTAATTATCAACTAGGCAAAATATCATTGAAATGTTTCTTCCTTTTTTGTATGTTATCTTAAATGACTACTGAAAGATTTTTAAAGGGTGCTATGGAATTTTATTTTTTTTCCCCATTTTATGTTGTTGGTACTACAAATTAACTGGGAAAATGTCAAGAAAATTCAATTTGAACAGCTTTTTTTGAAAAAGTTGTTGTCAGATGCTGTATATGTAATATTTAAATATTTAACTGAAAAATTTAACATATGACAGGAATCTTGTATGAATTAGGTCCAAGAGCCCTAAGCTTGATGTCTAATGTCACCATGTCAGTCTTCCTGTCTCAAAAAAGTGAACATTACTCTTTTCTGAAAAAAAACTTTTTTTAAATGGCTGTCAGTCAATCTGAGCTGAAAATGTGTATTACTTCTTCAATTCCTGGTTGTGAAAATCAAGCTCCGAAAGTCTTCACAATTTATTGTTTTAGTAAATATTTAATTCTTATTTGTGAGAGAATCAAGTAATGTCTCTCATCACTAACTTTCAGAGTTGATGTGTGTGATGCAAAACAAACCATCCAATATCCATCATAGAATCTATTGTATTTCAATGGAAGAAACATAAAAACAAGTCATAAAATTATTTTTTTTCTGAATATATATAGTTTTTTATATATTTATATTCATATATCTTTCCTTAATGATCTATAAGAGAATACAAATTAAAAAATATGCTATACAACTAGCACTATACCAATTTAACAAAGACACCATTCAAAAAATAAATTATATATAGTGTGACCTGATATGGGCCCTATATTTCTTGGTGGAATTAATCAAAAGCCTTCAAACACCTTTTGAAACAGCCACCTCCACAACATCTTCAATTGTTACTAACTCAAAGAAAGACCAGTGAGTAACACCTAGTTGATCCACTTCATCTTTTATTTTATCTGAAAAACTAATCTTTAAAAAGTTAAAATAGTTGGAAAGTATTGACTTATCTTGGAAGACTTTAACATCCAAAGATTAAACTCTTGGAAAACTGTTATAATATTTTTTGGAAAAGCTCTTGTGGTTTGGAGCTGTATGCTTGTGTGATTTGTTCCTATTCTTGTGAGATGATTACCTATGATGTTTGTGAGATTAAGACCTATGCTTTTGTGATTTAGACCTGTGACTATTAGCTAGATTTTTGGTATCAGAGGAACTTTCAGAGGTCTCATATTAAATTTTATTCTTTGTCCCCTTGAAACTTTGTGGTAGTGAAAAGCCATAAAAATTGGAAGTGATGTTCTTTTCCCCTTTCCAACTTTTGAGAGAATGATTATACATGATATTGGTTTGATTGTATGCGAATTTGGTGATTTTTGGAGGACATAGATGTGTGATCTCTGAGGAATTTTCAACTTACCAAAAATTAATACATACATTGCATGAAAAAAAATGAAACCAAACTATTAATATGACTCACCATAGCTTTTGCCAATGTATCTGCTATTTTCAAATTTAAAAGAAAAAATTATTTAGGGTTTTCATGATTTACAACCACATTAACTTCCCAATAATTAGTAAGTTTTGGTTGGGGGGTGGGAATTCATAATAAGGTTCACTTCTCTTATATGATTGAGCTAAGCAATAGCACTAGAAGAAGTTTCAGATTCATGGGATGAGATGCCACCAGGATTGGAAGCTAATCATTTATAAGCAGATTTATTCTGCAAAAAAATAAAAGCCATATCAGTAAAAGAAAAAAGGAAGGGAAAAAAATTATAAAACTTACATTTGCATCAAGTCTTGGATCCAACTAAACCACACGCAACACAATTCTTTGACTTGCTGGAGTTACTTCAGCCATGTCAAAAAAGTCCTAGGAAAAGTCTTCAGAATCCAGGACAGCTTTTTGATTTCATGAAAAAGGCCCTCCATGTGGAATGATTGCATGCCAATCAATCTTCCCCTCTTCAAGACATTCTTGAAGGAAAGCAGCTAGATTAACATCCTGTCCTTCACCAATAGTAAAAAATTCCTGGTTAATGAAAGCAGCCAAACTGTGAAAGTTAATATTCCAGTTGAAAAGGAATTTGACTTGGTTTGATGTTACTCTCTCATAGGACACACCATCTTTGTCTTTTTTTTGATTTACAAATTTTTTATCACAGAGCTAGAAGGTAATTTTGAGTTTTTAATGTATACTAAAAAAATGAATATAGCACTTGAACCAGGATTGGGGAAGGGATTTCAAAGTAGTGAACTTTCATGGAAGTATTACTGACTCTTGTGAAGCTACAGAGGAGAGATTGGTGCCATTTGGGAAAGGTCAAAAGCTATCAGAGGACTGGGAGGAATGACCACTACTGGTGACAGGCTGTTGAATTAGTGGAAGCAATGACACATCTGGAGAATCTTCACTTCAACTACCATAGACATTTGGGTTAATTGGAATTTAAGGAGACAAGTAAATATTTGAAACTGCACTTGGGTTGTACATGCCTGCAACGAAATTTCAGCTTCAGCTAAAGAAAACAATATAATAAAATAAAAATATCACCAATAATTTCTGCGCCATGAGATTCTCAAAGTGCCAAGAAGTTAAAAAACATTACACAGATGTCATGAAAAAGAGAAAAACTGACCAGAAAGTCCAGAGAAAATCAGATGTGTCGTCAACTGAAGCAGTAAGTGGGTGAAGGATAAAAAAAGGTGTCGCGATTTGAGGGGAAAATGGCCAAGAGCACCGGGTGGAATTGTCGTTTTTGAGATAGGAATTGATAAAACCACAGAGGTGGAATTGGAAGGTTCTCTCACTGTTGTGAGATTACTTCACCAAAAGTTTAAAGGAATAAAGGGACTAAAAGTGTGCTAATTTTTTGGTTTTGGCGACAAGCAATCATAGAACAGCTGTATGTATTCCATATTCCCAGTATGAAAATTGGGACGCCTAAACGAGACCACCTCTTCGACTGCTTCGGAGATCGCCTTTTTATTTTTAGCCTCGTTTGGCTTTGTCCATTTTAACCAGCTATCACAACACTAACGCAAACTTAAAGTTAGAGAAAAAGTGAGGGTAACCTAACACTAATCTTTATAAAATGAAATGGTGAGCTAACCTTTACGGAAGGAAAGTACAACGGTAAGTAATCCAACATGATCATTATTGGAAAGCAGCCGCGAGGAAGGGATACTGCTAACTTCATAGAGGTAAAAACTCTATAAATAGAAAGGTAGTTTACGTTGCAGTTTAAAAGGTGTTCCCCTCAAGGCCTCCCTTAAAAATATATTGATATATTTCAGGTTAACGATTGATAATTTAGCAAGGCACTATACCTTCCCATCCACGAGCAAGCCTGATCTCTTTGGCTAACATTATAGCATGATGAAGCTTCGAGCCACCCCTCCCATTTGACTTTACCCCATCAAGGTGTGGTGAACATCTATTCGGGTTCGTTCTGTTCTCTCCACTTAATAGTTAATTAATTGATTGTAACCCAAATCAAGAGAAAAGAATTAGCGAAACAAACACAACTTCAAATTTTTCATGTTAGAAATGCGTGTATTCGGTGTTGAAAACATTCAGAGTTAATCGTGATCATTCTCTTTTCTCCTGGGTGTCGAATTTTCACCCATCCGCAATACTGATTTCGCTTACGCCCCTTCGTTTGTGTCTTGAACTCAAAAGGCCAAAACGTACACTTATCGTTCAATCGCGGCTGAGTTTTCACAGAAACTGATAATCGTACATCCAGTCAGTTTTTTTGGGATTTTTGGAGGGGCAATTTCTCAAGTAGCTCAAAGCATAATTATCGTCAGAGGCTCCTGAGTACCCAATCTTTAACTTTCATTTCTCCGTTAGATCATTTGAATTTAACATCTTCACTCTGATCCCTTGTTGAACAATGGGTTTTTGTGGTGTTCAATGTTTTTCCCGTCCGATGTTCCAATTTTTTTCTTTTCATTTTTAGATAAACAAACATCCGATTGAAATAAATTACTGATTTATCCGTAAGCGAGGAGTATGAGAAGATAAAAACTGTGATCGACTTAAAAGTTTCTTAATTGAATTAGTGTTTTTGGAAATCTTAACAAAAGATGGATGATTAAACCCATTAAATGTGTTTTTTGTTGATGAAAAGTATCCTTTTATTAATATTAAGACATTACCGAGTTTCAGTAGTTGCTTGGCATCATCCATGTCTTCTAAGGTTACAATCGTGCAACCTTCTGCTTTTATAAAAATCGTGGTATTTTATGGGAAAATGAGCTTCTCAAATAAAGTCCAGGACAATATTGCTAACAATACTTTTATCAATGTGAGTAAAATAACATAATCTAACATATTATTGCTGTTAAAATGCTGAGGGTGAATGTGGTAAGGGGGATTGCTATGAATCTCATTAGATCACTTAGACAACTTAGGCAGCAAACGCGGTGGTTGCCAATAAAAAAGAGAATAGCCTCCTCTTTGTTATTGCAAGAAATCTACCAGATCTCGATCTCGTTTTTGGGTTTCCATTTCATCTATCGATAGTGTGATTCCTAAATATAAACTTATAAAAATGTATGCAAACAATATCCTAGGTTGGGGAGGAAAGTTGAGACAAATTTGGTTAGTACTTATTCACCAAACAATTTAAGAGACAATGTTTTCCGGACTTCGACCATTGACTTTGTTGTAAAAATCATATCAAGGAGCATCAATTTATACCATTTACAATACTTTCTTTAATCAATCCTGGGGAAAACTTCTTACCTCTCAAATCATTGTATTTAGCCCATCCTGCTCGTCGCCTAGCCTTCCATGGCTGAATTATCAACTTTACAAACATCTTTTGGAGCCGTGGTAGTTATTTTGATTTGGCTGATTTACAAGTAGTAAGTGAAGCCTGCAACTGCCCTAAGATTGCCCATGATTTTCACTACTCTCCATGCGCAATATTACCGACTTTCTCAGTATTTCATCTGCTTTGTATATTTAACTAACATTTACCTCGCTTGTCTGAAAACAATCATCCCTTTCCATATGCTGGTTCCGGTTGTCACCGATCATCATTTATCCCGGGAAAATCCTCTCCATCGTTTGATTCGCCGGGCTTATAATTTGTTTTGGTCGCTCTCTCTATGTTGGCCATTTTATAAATCAGCCCCAACAGAGGTTAGCGTCTCTTTTCTATGATGCTGCTTCCCGATATCTTATCAGTTCTCGTACAAAAAACATTGCTCATAATGTTTAACTAACCTGAAATTGTTTCGATTTCGAATTGTCACATGATTTTGATAATGTTTAATTATCCAATCTTCTGAATAGCGATTGGTACAGGGCACCGTATAGAAAAGGACAAGGAGAAAGGTGGCTATCCGATGTACGTTTACATCTCACTGAAACCTTTTTTATTCTTTCTTCGCTTTAGAGTTAGACTCTAAGAAAATATAATAAATGTGATTATAATAGAATTTGGATAGCTTCTTATCTTTCATTAACTGATGAACTTTTGTCTTATCATATTACTCTTTCATCTTCCTTTACGAAATTAAACTCTTGATTGTGACACTTTTTGTGCTTGCTTTAACCGCTTCAATTATTTACGGTCATATTTTTGTTTGCGATTCCAGAATTGGCCATGTAAGTTTCATTCTTTCCTAACCATTTAAGCGGTTTCCAAATATTATGCTAGTAGAAATATGAGATCGGGGTTTTCAATTTTATCCTTGATAAATAGATAAAAAGGCTGACCCTTATTGTTATGCAACTCTTTACCCAAAGCTTCCTTCAGTTATCTCCAATAGGAACAGGCTATTGGAGTGGATTGCCGGGAGGACGAGAGATCTAGGTCCAGGTTCAAGTATAACTATTCCAGGTGTACGCGTGTACGAAATCAGTCGACCCGAGTGGATCGAGTATGTCCAAAAAAGTAAGATCCCACTAGTTCTTTCTTCATTAAATTGCATGGCTTCATCTGTCATCTTCCCTTACTATCGAATCATAGTCCTCTTCCACATTTTTTTCATTTGAAGCTACTGAAAAGCTCCTCAATCATTTAATTCTTCCGAGTACTAACTTGAACTTGAACTTGAACTTAATATTTTCTTTTCTTTTCAATACGTCAATGTTTTTAAACTTGCAGCCAATTTCGAAAACTACATCAAGGTATGATTTTTCACATAAGCACTCAAAAAACAACAGCAGCTTGCTTAAACCTTCATCGCTTGCATACTAATATTTCTCTCCACTGTATCGTATCTTTGCATGTCTCACAATGCCGACTTTATAGGGATCCTTGTTTCAAGAAGTTATGTCAGTTGTTTTTGGCTTGGGAATTTTCGTTGCAGATGGGGCAATATGGAAAAGCGCTAGACAGAGAACGGCTAGAATATTCAACGGTACATCTTTTCGTGTAAGCCATCTAGTACTCAATCTCGTTCTTATGGGTTTATCAAATAACCATACTTCTCGCTTTTTATAAAATCTTTTACACTGTCATCCGTATTCTTGATTTCGGCAACAACGTCTATTCTCAGCTTGTTGT
This sequence comes from Hemileia vastatrix, assembly GCA_030280995.1. Lineage (NCBI taxonomy): Eukaryota > Fungi > Basidiomycota > Pucciniomycetes > Pucciniales > Zaghouaniaceae > Hemileia > Hemileia vastatrix. Next base: position 998,642 of record JASXTE010000006.1, read on the forward strand.
TTCGCCTGCCATTCAAGAATCTATCGAGAAAGTTCATCTTGTTATACATCAATATATAGAGGAAGGTCGACCAATAGAGCTCGATCAATTTTTTTTTCAACTTACATTGGAAACTTTTGTGAAAATGACGTGTGTTTAAAATCTTTCTGTCTTCTTGTCCTTTCTCAAAAAATTGTTACCGCTGTCACTGTTTTCCATCTGTTATTAAACTGCTCTATTACCATATATTTTATTTGATTGTTCTAGGTTTGGGCAAAATATCAACATTTTGAAAGTGAAAGGGTCAGCTTTGAGTGCTGCCGATCCATTTGCCGATGCATTTGACTTTATTCAAAAAGAATTCAGTGTACAATTTATGGTTTCGGCAACCTCAACTATTCTGGGAAAACTACTCGCCCAAAGATCTCAAACTAAAAATTCCTGCCGAATTTTAGAAAGATACGCTTATGAGCTCATTGACAAGCGACAGCAAGATGTTTTAATGGGTTCAGATTTGGGAAAATACCGTGACCTTCTAGGGCTATTTATGGACAATAAAGAAGAAGAATTTCGGATGAGTCGCTCGGAGCTAAAAGATGCTACCTTAAATCTCATCATTGCTGGAAGGTATGGTCCATTCAATTCAATTCACTTACCAGAAATACTATGACTGACTCACATATTTCTTTATTTCTTGCGCGTTATTCGAAAGAGATACCACAGCACAGGCTCTTTCATGGACTTTTTATCGGCTTATTCAAAATCCACAATACTTTGCTCAGCTCAGAGAGGAAATCGATTTATTACTGCCTCAGCAAGGAAATGAAATTAATTATGATAACTACAGAAACTTTACAAAAGTTTTATCTGTTATTCACGAGGCTTTGCGTCTACATCCGAGCGTTCCAAAAGTAAATATTTTGACTAACTTTTCATTTCTTAAAATAGTCTTACAAAGGCCCTCACACATTATTGATGAGAACATTTTTTTTTTCTTTTTTTTTTTTGTTGATTTGGTGACTGAGCAGAATGTTCGTTTTGCGGTCAAAGCTGATAAAATACCTGGTGGACCTACTATTGAACCTGGGGATGGTGTACGGTGGAGGTATGTTATGGTTTTTGCTTATTGAACTGTCTTTAAATAAAAAATTGAGACAAATTGATTTTCCTGTCGATGATTTTTGTCAAAAAAATAAAAGTGATTGGGCCATGGCAAGGGATACAAGTATTTGGGGGCCGGATGCGGCACAATTTAAACCAGAAAGATGGATTGACGAGAAGGGTAAATTGAAGCAATTTGGACCTTGGAAGTACCATGTTTTCAATGTGAGCATTACTAAAATTCTATGAGATTTTCTCCAGGAGAATATATTATATCTTTAACCACGGATTCACATAATAAAATTTTGGGTTTACTATCTTCATTAATTTCATAACAGGGGGGACCAAGAATTTGTCTTGGAATGAACCTTGCCACATTTGAGATGGTGGCAGTTGTGGTTCAGATGGTAAACGAATATGAATTCTCTTTCGAACCTGGATGGTAGGTTTAAATCAAACTGCTATACGTCTATGTAAGTGAAATTTGCTAATAAAAACATAAAAGGCTCGAACGAGTGCCGAAGACTTCGATGAGCCGCGGCATGCAAGAAGATCCACAATACGGATTTTCACTTACCTTTCCCATGGCTGTTCCTATGCTTGTCAGAGTAACCAAACGAGCAGTTTAAATAAACGCATTAATTCATTGCGTTGTAAATATATCAGGATGGTTTTTAGAAATTTCACTATCTATATTATTTATCACTTGCAAAAAAAAAAAAAGATAATTTCTTTTCTGTTTTTTATGTCATTTTATATTCCCCTTTTAGCTTTTGGCTTGAAGTATTATATATATATATCTTGAATTAAATTTTGTATTTTAACGCAATAGGGCTTAGCCTGCGATATGCAGCTATTGAAGAGTGATTTGTCTTGCTAGTTGGTGTAAAGAAAGTGCGAGGATAATTTGTTAATCATGGAATAATTTCAAAGAATTCATTTTTAACTTACGTTAGAAATCATTTGAAATAATTAAGTTCCTTTCAGAAGTGGCATGAATTTTTTGAAATTTAAAGATGGATTGTATTTTAAGTAGAGTAGAAGATCAATTTTTTTTTTAATGTTCGAGTAAATCATCCTCAAACAACTAAAATGAGTTTTAAGGCACATTGATGTACATTTTAGTAAACTGTCAATCCCAATCTTAGATATGTACGGCCAATTCACACATGCTTGTGGAATTTTGGTCAAAAAAATAAAAATAAAATGTGTTACCCACAGACATATGATTTGTTTATTCAAGAGGAAGAAAACCCCTAACCGAATCCCGGACTCTTTTGAATAGGTAAAACAATTTTTTTATTTTTTTTTATTTTTTTTTTTAAATGTGGCTGTCTTGACTTTAAAATTTAGCCATTCTTTTATAGCAATTTTATTTAATACTTGAGTCATTATCACCCCCCTCCCCCTATTCAATTTTTCATTTGTTCGATTATGGGTTTATGGATTTGTTTGTATCTATCAAGTTTTGCAGTATTCACCAGGGGAAAGAAAATGGCGACTAGACGTGAGGCTCAGTTCACGTACTGAATTGATTCAATTCAGTATGTGGGCGGAACCCGAAGTCTAGTTGCCATTTTCTTTCCCCTGTGACTTTTTTTATTTTTATTTATTTATTTCTAATAGAGTAGGGAATCCCAAGACAAGAATACATATCACGATCGACTATCGCAGTCCAGCTGAAAATATCTATAAATTTTGATAAAAAAAATATCATTTAATCAAGTGTAGAAATCAGTCAAGACGATTCAAAAATAAAATACAAATAAAATATTAAAATGCAGCGTGTACCATTCTATAGGTTTAAAAATAAATTTCCATAATATCGTAAGACTATTAATACCGAATAAGAACTAAGCAAAAAATGAATGAGAAAAATTTGGTAATGCTAAGTCTTATATAAGACGATTATAAACTATACCCCTTTAGCTTTCTATTTCACCCGCTCGCTTCCAGTACTCTGCCACTCTTTCACCCCACGTTTTTTCCAAAGCTTGAATCATTACTTGACCACGACTAATCTGACTCAAGTTATTTTTTATGTAGATAAGATAAGATTGATTAAGTTCTTCAGAGTGCCGGCATGCGAGTTCATAAAATATGTTCATAGGTGAAAGGGATTGAGAAACTTGACGTAGGGAATGAGCTTTAAGATCTTGTAAACCAAGGCCTGAAGTATTGATATATTATGTTAAAGTTATCTTGAAAATAATAATAATAATAATAATAATAATAATAATAATAATAATAATAATAATAATAATAATAATAATAATAATAATAATAATAATAATAATAATAATAATAATAATAATAATAATAATAATAATAATAATAATAATAATAATAATAATAATAATAATAATAATAATAATAATAATAATAATAATAATAATAATAATAATAATAATAATAATAATAATAATAATAATAATAATAATAATAATAATAGTAATACTAATAATAATAGTAATACATTTATTTTCAAGTAAAAAAAAGACTCACGTGTAGCCAATTGATAAATACTTTTGGGACTACAGTATATCGTGCCCGATTCTTTTTCTTCGATAAGCTTGGTCCAGCGAGGAGGAATTATAGTTAAGCTGTTCATTTTCTCGGCTATATAGGTGGATCGTAATGGGGCATAATGGATCTGTCTAAAAAAAATTAAATTCATTGGTTTGAGAAAAACTTAAAAAGTTTGAAAGACAAATAATAAACCTAGTTTCAATATACTGCAACACGGCAAGAAAGGTGCGCAGACTGTAACCAAAAGATCTCTGGGTCAGTCAAAGTCAAATTAGAAAGAACAAGTGCGGAGAAGACTTACCAACAGTTCTGAACAATGATAGTGGGCATAGGCTCCTTATCCAACTAATGAATTTTCAAGGAAGATAAAGATTTAATTCACCATAAAACATTGAAAGGCGAAGAAGGCAATTGACTGACGGGATTCTGTTTAGAAGTATCACTATTATTTTGTAGGGCATTCTCCAGTTCTTCGTCAGAATCAATGTCCAGGTCTATAAAATCGTTTTTCTGCAGCCAGAAAAAGAAACATGAGGAAATGAGGTAACTCCACTTGAGCCTGTGCCACTGATAGCGACATTTGCGGCGCATATAACTTAAACATGCCCTAAAACCAGCCACTTTTCCGACAAAGCGGAATACGCTCGAGTTGAAAGAATAGACATGAGAAATAAAGGATGACATAACAATACGGAGAAATGGAACGAAGGACTGATATAAAATGCGAAAAGTGATCTTGGTAGTTGAGGGTGCGATGATTGGTTCGAGACTATCGACTAACAGAGGTATACTTTTGAGATCCGGAATAGATTTACATGGGACTCTAGCGTTGATATATGGTGACTGAAGGACTAAATGATTAAAAGGGTTAGAAGTACAGAAACACAATTTGATAGGATAATTTTAAAAAGGAAAAGACACTTGCGACTTAAGAATGCGGGGACGCGCTGGATGAAGGGAGTGGATAAATATGTTGCGCGGCCAGAATTTGGGAAATAGATGCGCATTGTGGGGGGAAGTAAATGAAGCAAGGCTTGTGAATGTGATTGAGGAAGAGTGTAAGTATTCTGGAGGACGTGCTTAGAACGAGGGCCATCTAAATTAGAGTCACACTCTGGGTCATGTTCTGCCTGGCCTCTTGGGACACTCTCTGGGATTGCTACATCTTGCACAGACAGAGAATAAGACGATGTATCGTCAGAGATCACACTGCTTTGTGTCTCCAGGTCAATGTGACCACCCTTCTTGCCTGAAGATGAAAGACATTCAGGCGGCGTTGGAATTGTTGGGAGAGCCTCGGATATATATGACTCGGTAAATTTGACTTTGTCAGGAGATACAAGACTTGTACAGGGTGCTTGGGTCGTTGGAAGCGCCGAGATCATGGATGATACATCAGGTTTGGCTTCACCAATACACAAATGGCATGCAGCCTGCACTTGGATGGTTGGAATGGCCTTGGATATTGATGGTTTCGTGGGTGTGGCCTGCCATCCAGCTGCTGGTCCAGGGGTTTTCTTGAGAGTAATACGGAGCGTGAGGGATTCCTAAAACCCAATCAATTGATTCATCAACACTGATTGGGTTCAACCATCAGGAAGCTTACCTCATTCCCTTCAAATGCGGCAAGAATATCCTTCACCATCCCTAGCTTCACGTGCCATCCTTCTCGGCACCGGTCAACAGGTGCTAAAACCGATTTAGTCACTTGAACAACAGATCCATCCAGAAAACATCCCGGCGCTCTACTCGTTCCAACAATTGCTGACCAGCACAATTGTTTTTTCATCTGCTTTTGACAGCCCACTAAATCATCAAATCGAAAGCCTACACTTTCCTCCCCATCCATCTCGCCACGCGTGAGAAATGTGATCTGGATAAATATGCATGGAACCACAAAATCTAGTAAACCGGGTTTGTTGGTGAAATCTTTTACTTTCTCCTTCCTCTTACGTACCATATATCTCCCACTTATTTTTTCAGATTCCCATACCAACGCAGGAAAACCAACCACTCCATCCACCTTGGCTCGTGGCGCATTCGCTCGGGCTCTGAGTCGTTCTAGTAACCCGCTTGTTAATCCTTTTTTCTATAATAAAACATTGAAAAATTATGAGCCGTAAAGAAACTAAGAACATTTATACAAAACAAAAACCATCAAGTCCTGTTTACCTGTCCGCCACTTTTACTCATATTATCAACTAATTTTTCGAATTGGTAAATCTGAAATATTTAGAGGCAAGGTTGTCAAGTTGATCATTGAAATACTTTTGGCCTCCCTGATCACGTGTCAGGCTGTTTATTTTCTTCCTCGTAGCAGTTTTCAACTTTACATATATTCATTCTGTGGAAATGACTTCTCCGTTTATTAGAGTAAAGTTTTCGGTCCAAGAATCTCTCCCCACATCGACACAGATACACATTACACTCATATGAATCAGCCAACAGCCCAGCGGCCACATGCAGCAGCCCCAAACGCCACCGCGCGAAAACTTTTTTTTTTTTTTGCAAATTTTTTTAAAAAAAATTACGTCGCGAGTGTTAAATGCATATGAATCCTTCCCGGTCTAGTTCGCAGCATTTTTTTTATTTCATACAATCTCACCGACTTGGGGCATGAAGGGGTAGGAAACTATGGATAGGTAGGTATATCAGGGTTAAGACTTCGAAGCATTTTGTCATTTTATGATGGGCCTCTCAAGGGGCTATAAGTAAATGACAATAATTTAGTGAAAACAATCGAAATATGATTTTCTTCTCTTCACAAGCTGGAAAGACACAAATGAACACATGAACATGGCAGAATTAACTATTTGAATCGATTAATTGAAAGCACCAGTCAAACCTTAGACATAAGGCTATGAAAAAAAGGTATTAAAAGGAATTCTTTGTTACTACAAAATGCGGTAATCTGTAACCTAAGAATTTGAATGAGTGAGAAAAGCAAAACTAGAATTAAAAACTAAACCAGTATGAAAATTTATCGTAGATTTTAGGAGAAAAGTGAATAGTATAATGTATGATTTTTTCGATGAGAGATTTTTCCTCCCACAATCTTGGGACATAATCTTCTACTTTGTTCTGATTTGCTGTTCTTATCTTGCTCTTAAATTACAGGCCAGGAAGCAGCGCGATTTCTTCATTGCTCGGCAATAAAAACGTGCTGTTGCCCTCGTAAAACTCCCTAAGCTAAGAAGAATTCTTCATCCTCACTAAAATATTCTCAGTCACGAATATTTTTTCTTCTATTCGCAGGAACATTGGTTATGTATACATATTTAAGTTCCAGCTTATCTGCCAATAACAAAGCGTTTGAGAAATTCAACCTCACTAAGTCTAAACATTCAAGTTACTGATTGTTTCATTTTTCTTGGTTAGTTGAGATCGTGCTGCATAAATCAAAAAAATCAAAAATCAAAATAAGCAGAAAAAATGAAGCATTCATATGAGCTGGAAGATTCCACTGGAATGTCACCTAACTGATTTTTATGAATTTGTTATAAGGAATAAAAATATTCATCAAAATTAGGGGGTATCAAAGTTAAAATTTCGTAATTATTTAAAAGGAATTTCAAAACACAAAAATAAAACCACAAACTTGCTATTGACTTTCAGCAAAAGGGTGTTTTGGGGACACAATAAGGCATATTTTAAAAAATAACCATGGTTGATTTGGTGGAAAAAAGAGGTCTTTTAAAATGGAAGATCTCTAACTTTGATACTCCCTGTTTAAAAGGTTTTATTCACCATGAATTCATCATCTTGAGGGCAGGGTATATAGACAAACTAACTTACATATATCTCTAAGGAATCTCCATAAATTCATAGGTGTGCAGTGAAACACACTTATCACCCTGCAACAAAAAATTATATGAAATGAAAAATGTATAAAACTGTATACAGGGAATAGAAGTAGCCAGCTTTACTGTAGATTGATGTTTCATATTAAAGTTTCTTATTTTTCCTGGTATATAGCTCTAATCAGTGACTGGTTGTCCTTTTTTTAAAGGTATCTTGGATATTACTGGTTGGATTACCATTGTTAGTTGTTCTCATATTTTAATAGTACTTCTCATGGTTATGTTGATTAATGAAATTTGTGAGCCAGGCTACTAGACTTACCCAGTAAATAATTAATTATATACTAGAGTAGAGCTAAGCCTTTACCTCTCATTTTATTAGTTATACTTACTTTATAAATTAATTATAATATTTTAACTAAGTAATAAGTAAAATTAAGTAAATATATAATTATAATGTTCCCTCATTTTTTATTCCTTGACAGAGTCGTCATGACAGCTGAAAAGTAGACTAAATTATATTAATACTTAAATATTAAAATCAAATTATTTTATCTGCATTGACATATACAGAAAAACCTAAGTAAATCATATACTTTTAATTAACCTGAAATATACAGATAAATACTGTATATAAGAACATTCTTTTTATAACAATTTTAAATTAGAAATTTCTTCTGTGGGATTTTTCTCCCTGTGATACTCATGTATGTAGACTGGTGGTTCCATATTTTCTCTCTCTTTTGCCTATATAAGGCCCCTCAATCTGGCTGTTTTATTTCATCCCATTCTTACTTTAAAATCAATTATTATATACACAATAGAGGGTATCAAGGCTAGAAATCTTCCATTTCAAAATACCTCTTTTTTCCACCAAATCAACCATGATTATTTTTTAAAATATGCCATATTGTGCCCCAAAAACACCTTTTTACTGTGAATTAATGTCAATTTTCTGGCTTTCTTTTTGTGTTGTGAAATACCTTTTAAATAATTACAAATTTCTAACTTTGATACCCCCTAATAAATCTATCACTACTATTACCACTCTTAGTAATTACAAATTATTATCTCTAGGATTTCAATGTAATAATAATAATAAAAACTATTTACCTTTTTTATTGAGTAATAAATTATAAAGAATTCAATACGTACTAAAAACTTGAATGCTTGAGTAAAATTGTAAGCGGGTCATCTAGAAGAAGGAGAAGAAGATGGGAAAATAGAAAGGAGGAGGAGAAAATGGGGAAAAGGTTTTGAGAAAATAAACAAATAAATTAATATAATGATTTTAGAAAAAATAAGGTGACGAGAATTTCCAGAGTTTGACACAACGGCGAGTCTGATTAAATTATAATATATTTATTCAAAGTAAGTATTACTATCTCTGCACAGTAAACACTGTTATTACGAATAGACTTGTTGCAACCATAGTTATTTATGTAGAATTTTAATTAGAATTATAGAACTAATAAAAATAATAATAAATGTAATATATTAAAAAATATGTTTTAAATGATGAGTGTATAATAAGTGATGGGCTAAAGGGGATTACCCAAGGCCCTTTTATAGACCAGGGGACCTCTGAAGCGCCACAAATCAGTATATAAAAAATAGTAATAAGCTAAAACAAGAATATAAAAGAATAGATATTAAACATAGATATTAAGAGAAAAACATGAAACAATTAACTAAACCCATGAATAAGTAACTAGTTTTCCCACCATAATTTCCCAAACCAGTTAATTAAAATAGTGAGTAACTAAGTAAGCCTGAAAAATAAGAACTGTGAGAAAAAGAATCCAAAACAGACATTACAGTAGGATGTAAGTGTTTTAATTGAAACAAAAAATTATTTTGACACAAACAAAGTATGTAATCAAATTTAATTCAGTGTAAAGCCAAAATTAATTAGTTGTTTTAACTATGTAATTAAATAACTAGTTTAAATGAAATAGATAATTAATTTTTAATGATCTTGCTAATTTAAATTGAGAAATTGAATACTTTTTTTATTAAATAAATGTTTTACTTTATTTAATATTTTATTGACACAATTAAGGGTCAAAAAAGCGCCACTAATTATGGATAATATTTTATATGAAAAGGTTTAGTTACATATTTAAATTAAATAATTAATGTAGTTACAATATAAGATAATTAAAAGGATGTAATTATATTATAAAAATGTAATTAATTATTTATTTATTAAATACATAAAAAATGTGTCCCTTTATATGGAATATAATAATTAAATTGATGTATACTTAATTTATATGATAATAAAATTAATATGAGATTTATTTTACTTATAAAATAAAATATTTATATAATATATTATGTAATATAAATTTAATGTAAATACATAAGCTGCAATTATTATGTCCTCTTTTAATTTCAATAAAATTGTATGTATATTTACTGGGCTCCTGGAACAGCCTGGCTGACAACAATTTTCAGGCTTAGTTCAAGTACAGAGACATGAAATAGATTTAATTTTCAGTTTTCTATAAGATTTTAATGGTCCTATATGAATATTTTAGTACAAATCCAATAAGTATTAAAATGTAACTCAATATAAGGGTCTCAGTAATTTAAATCTCACTAATTATATATATGGCTTACAATCTTATAGTTTGTAGAAAAATAGATTTAATAATTCAGATACTATTAAAAGACTTTATAAGTGCTATTGATATGTATTGTAATTGTATTGGTTATATATTTGAATTGTAATGATAAAGAATGTAGAAAACAAGACCAAAAACCCCCCCTTTTATACACAATAACTTCCCCAATGAACCCCTTGATTTACCAGCTCTATACATGATTAATGACACCTCATTCCAACTAATAGACATGTTCAACAACATAAAGAGTGAAAAATGACATAGTTAGAATGATATCACCCGCCGAAATCCTGCAGTAATAGGGATAATCCATCAAAAATAAAGAATAAGCAAAAAAGAGAGTATATGTGTGTAATACATTTTAAAATAAAAGACTAAAAAGGGAAAATTAAGACTAATTATTACTCTATATTAAGGGTGATTAACAGTAGAAATAATGGGGCTAATCATGACATGATACTACATTAAATCCCCATTCAAAAATAACCAAAATTGACTGAGAAACCACTTAAAACCCCAAAAAAGGGCATGAGATGTCGGGTAACTACATGTAGCCCTTGAAAGGCGCTTGCAAGGGTAAATACTTGACTAATTTAAACAAATTTAAGTGTGGCTGTGAATTAAAGCGCCACGCTTGAGGTTATTAATGAAATTAGTGCATATAATAAGGTCAATGCACCTGTAATTAAATTAGGACACTAAATAAGTGCCTGTTGCCTATTTTAGTGTGTTTCCCCACAGTGCGCATAGAATGTGGGGTAATTATAGTTTGAAAAAGTTAAATTTTTTAATAATGAAGCTATTCACACAGGAAAAATGCAGGCAGTATGTGGCCACTACACAGAAGCCATTTCTGGAATAAAAAAGACCAAATTTGAAGTGTTATTCTTATGAATATGAGTAGCCAAATCAATAGTCTTAATTAAGACAAATTTATCTGTTAAAGAAAAATTTTAATATTATTAAATTTATAACACATATAGTCAACTTTTAAGTGATTTAAAGCACATTTTTTGTTTTTCACATAAAACAATGAAAATAACAGTTTTAAGTCTACTTAAAAATTATGTAGCCTTATGTTTAAGGCTCTTAAGATTACCCTAGCATACTTCAATGTAATATTAAGTATATAAGACTTATAAAAGGTGGGTATATGCATCTATATAAGGTGTTATAATGGTATATATTGTATTTTATCATAATTTTCACTTATGTATTCAACTTGCGTACCTTTATTTATTGTTTCCATGTATATTACATGTGTTTAACATAAATTTTAAGTAATTTTTAGTCAGTTCTGAGAATATCCAGGCTGAAAGACCGTTTAAAAGCCTTATGTCATTTTTTTCTAGGTAATTTTGGGCTATTTCTTGTCTTTTTTTTCTAAAACAATATCAAACAAACTTGGAATCAACTTGGAACCCTTTTCCAAGAATATTTAAATGATTTTTAGGTCTTTTTGGAAACTATTTTGGAAAATTTTGGATGCTTCTTTTTGGAAATTCTGGTGATGTTTTCAGAAACTTTTTGACACTTTTTTTTGCACCTTCTTTTAACTTTTCTGTGAACTTTTGGTAACTTTTTTGTGAAATGTTTCAGAATTTTTTGGGGAATTTTTGGACTATTTCTTTCAGGTAATTTTTAAAAAGATTTTTAGGTATATTGTAACCAATTTTCATTATTTTTTCATTTAGATTGATTTCATTTGCATTCTTAAGACAAAAATTACTGGCAATCTATAGTTTTTCAACCACATTCATAATTTAAGAAAAGTAGGTAATGTAAAAAAAAAATTAGGTAGGCAACAAAAGTATATAGTCTAATATAGATTATCATGTTTTCTTTTTATTCCATAAATTAAGATTTTAAAAGCCATATATGATACTCTACTTATTTTTATTATTGAGCCATCAGGCTGTGTGCCATATAAAAGTAATCATGGGGACATTTGTTTTCTTCATGAGGCTCATGTATACACTTGTGTTTGATTTCTTTGATTTTGGTTGCAGATGATTTCTATCCAAATTTTTACTTGAATTGCCATTATTGTAGGTCTTTTAATTAACTTATATGGCTTTCTAAAATGTTAATTTATGAAATAAACTTAAATTTTGGTAATCTAGGCCCTTCAATAAAACACAGGGGAGGGTATTTTCAAAAAAAATAATTGACTTAATTTTTTTTGACTTGGATAAGTTTGGTGATCTGCACCATCTGAGGATGAAGATAGTTTATGGGAGAGAATAAATAGAAGTGATGTAGTAAAAAAAACAAAAATATATAAACTTAATTTATAGGAAGGTAGAAATTATGATTGAGGGAGTAGGACTTATATTATGAGATATCAGTAGTTTAGTTAGAGTTTTTTTTTGAATAGTTTAGAAATATCAGGAAGGAGATATAAAATTTTTGGAAAACTTTCATGTTGATATTATAGAATAAATTCATATAGAAATGTATCAATATATATTGAATTTCAATACAGCATAGCAAGCAACACTTTAATATAAGCATTGGATGAATCTGCATTAACACAGGCAATTAAAAACGCTTTTTTTTTGAATTTTTTAGAATCAAGTTGATTCATTTTAAATTAATTGACTTGTAATCAAATTTTAGTATTTTCTAACTTAAATTGAATATTTCTTCAAATTTTTCTTCATCCTCACTTTAAATCCTAATCTTGATAGATGAGGAGTAAATCAGCAACACATAAGAAATTTTTTTGTCAGGTCATCTAGAAGAAGGAAGAAAAATACAGCAGAAAAAGAAGAAGAAGAAGAAACAAAAATAATAACAACAAACTAATAAAAAAAATAAGGACTTAAAATACAACTATTTAATGTAATGGGTTTATTTAAATCAAGTAAGAAAATTTATTTCTCTCTACTATAACAAAACAATATAAAAAATTAAAAAGATCTTAAAGCAACCTTGTATATAGTTAGTTTTCTCAATTTATGTATTCTAAACACAGTAATAAAATTGATAGAAAAGTAGTAATAGTTGTAAAAAAAATGTTATTTATCAATTGTAAAGTAATGTAAGTAATGTGGGCTAAAAAGTGAGAAAACAAAGCCTTTATATAGGCAAATGAGGCCCTCTGAGACATCACTAAATGTATATACAAAGTAAAATAAAGGAAACAAATTGAAATGAAGTGTAAAAAGGAAAATAAAGTTGCTATGTAACTATTTACTAAAACAGACTATAAAAACCCAATGTATCCACCCTTCAAAGCCTGTAGAAATGTAATAGCTTAAGTGGGATACTGATTTGGTATAAAACAGGATAAATTTAAATATAGTAATTTAAACACATGTTACACTTATTTTTTTATTCTATTAAAACCCAATTATTTGTGAAGCATATAAATTATACTATTTGCAAAATACAATTTTTTATTTACTTAGTTAAAATAGGCTAAAAATATCTATCAAGAAAGTAAAATTAACTTTACTAGTATAATAGGGGGTGTCAGTTCTGGCAAATCCACACTTAACTTAAGTGCGGATTTCAAACCAAATCAGCACTTAAATTTTTCAAAAAAGTCACTTATTTCAAAAAAGGGTGTCAGTTATGACCTCAAATCAGCACTTTTTTCCCGTTTTTTTTTCACAACCATATTTTGGCCACAAAACATCCCTTCCTTTCTTACCCCATCCCTGTCACATGTGACACACTGACCTTCCTCGCTACCTACCCATCAATCCTTGGCACACACCCCTTCCTGACATTTTCAATATTTTGACCAGGCATGTTTACATTCTTTTTTACTTATTTCTTCTACTTCTTAATCTTTTTTCTATGGGTGTCAGTTCTGACCTCAAATCAGCACTTTTTTTGTGATTTTTTTTTTCAAAACCACATGTTGGCCACATCATCCCTTTCTTTCCTATACCATTTTGTACTCTCCAAATGTCCTCTTTGTGTACTTCATTCACTTCGGTTGGTATTTTGGTTTGTTGAATATTCATTTTTTTTGGAATTTACGGTGAAATTTTTTTTTTTTGGATGGCTCATTGGTTTTCTTTCACCAGCTCAACATGAAATCGCATATTTTCTGAAATCACATATTTTGTCAGTGATTTTTTTTTTCATTCATCCCTCATATCCTTTTCCTATTCTCCTCCAACATCCCTCAAACAATTTGGTTTCATTCATTTTGTCATCTCATCTCTCCAGGTAAGTCACTTTATTCTTTTTTTTTTGATTTTTTGATTACTAATTATAATTTTTTTTGTTTTTTTCTGTTTATTTTATTTTTTTTATCTAAATTTTTTTTGTAAGTGGTTATTTTGGATTTCAATGGTATAATTAACCTTTTTTTTCTCTCCCTCTTTACTTTCTTTTTTAGCTCCATCACCCTACTCTTCATCCCTCCTTGGCATGGTCATTATCCCCCCTTTCCCTTATTTCACTTTTTTTTGGCTCCATTTCATTGAAACACATACATTGCACATTCTTTATGCATTTCACTTACTCCATATTCAATTTCCCCACAATTCCAACATCAATCTTTCTCACTCTATTTTTCCTACTTTTCAATCAAGGTAAGTTTCATCTCCTTTTTTTCATGCCTATATGATATCTCATTCCATTTATGAAAATTTCATACTTAAATATATGTATGACTCTTATCTGGATAACAGTAAACTTATAAAACTCCTTTTGATCTCATCTTCATTACCACTTTTCAAGTTTTTGTAAAATTTTGAAAATCAGACTCGGAATTAGGGTTAGGTTTATTCAAATCTAATGTTCTTTTTACTGAAGATTCTCCTGAAGGCTACCTTTCATTTCCCACAAACAGATTTGAATTTGATTCAGTGGTTGCTGAGATATTGACTGTTAAAGTTGAGCCTTTTTTTTCCCAATTTAAATTTTTATTTCATTTTTTTATGTAACAAATTAGGGTTAGGTTTATTTAAATCACATGTCCTTTAACTGAAGATTCTACTAAAGAATATCTTTTATTTCCCACAAACAGGTTTGAATTAGGTTCAGTGGTTGCTGAGATTTTGACCTTTGAAGTTGAGCCTTTTTTCCAAATTTCACTTGTCTTATTTCACATTTTTATATTGCATATTTAGAGGATAAGGATTCTGAAACTCTTATATGATTATTATCTATGCATTTCAATTATATAGGCATGTATCTGTTGCTCAAGAATATCACTAAAGCTCAAAAAGATGAAGATTTTTGCTTATGGGACACTCTACCTTCCTTTAACTCTTTTCTTGCTCTTCAACTCAAAAAGCACTGTAATAAAGCATTTGAAAAAAATCATGAACCTGCAACCAAAGTAGGAATACCGAATTGGTGTGGCTCCGAATGGGAAGATATCAGCCATGAATATCTTTTATTTTCTAATGTTATTATCACTCATTCTGGATTTCACAATAAAATTCACACCGATACCAAGGACACCAATTTTCTTACTTTTGGTATATTCTCATATATCAAACCGATTACTGGCCAACCAATACCATCTCCAGCTAAAATCAAATGACATGGTTTATATTTTCCAGACCACCGGTGCATCATTGATTTTGGTTTGGGAAATGGTATCATCGAAACTATTTGGAATTCTTCTAAGGATAATCATCAAACGACCAAAGCTCCTCCTGGTTTGGAATCCTGTCAAGATTTAACAAATTTTGGTTGCTCATTTCAAATCAGTCATAAGTTGATTCAAAGAATCAATAAGGTAATGAAAGAAGGTAAAGTTAATTGATTTAAAAAAACTTTATTTAGATCCAAAAAGTATGGGGATTAGAGTTGTCATCAAAAATTTTATATTTTTCGTAAATTTTTAATAAATATTTATTATGTATCAATTTCCTCAACTAAAGTAATGGGCCCACGACCTTGTGTTGTATAAATGGTAATCATGATAACATTTATTTGTTTCATGGGGTTCCTCTAGCCTATACCTGTGGAAAGTCCCAAACTTTTGTTTCTAGATTTGATCTGCATTTTGGCTGAGGGATTGTCATTACTTTAAACTAGGGAAATTGATATATATTAGATATTTATTTAATAATTTATGTAATTATATTAAATTTAGATGACTTCCACCACTTACTTCAATAAAATGCAGGGGGGGTATTGCCAAATTTTCAAATCTGACATGTGAAATTGATGACTTGGAAAAATTTTGGTGATATCCACCCCTTGCTTCAATAAAATGCAGGGGAGAGTATTGCAAATTTTTTAAAACAGATATGGAATTTTTTTGACTTGTAAATATTTTGGTGAAAATTTTTGACAAGAATGTGAAAGTAATTGTTTCAACCTTGAGCAGGTTTCTGGCTCAAAGGAATAGCAGTACCATCAACAAAACCAATACATCCTGGGAAGCCCTCTGCTTGCATAACCTGAGATGATTCAAGTCGCTCTTCTTTTGTTGGCCAGGTGAGAAGTTGAGATTACAAGGAGTTGATGGCAGTGATACATTGTTTGGTATAAGTGTTAACTGAACAATACCTTAAATCAAAGACATTTTCTAAACGTTTCAAAGCGGCTCCATTACCATTTGAACCCAAACGACATAGTGTGATGGCCAATTGAATTGAAGGATGTCATTGTTCTTTTTGAGAATTATTGTGAAATATGGAATGATCCTGAATAATCTCAAGAAATTTAAGGAAACATTCCTGAGAAGTCCTGAACAGCTGTCTAAAACTGGGTGTAGATAGTTTAAGAAGTGTTTGGATGGTGTACTTGGGGGTATGAAGTACTTGAGGCTTTCTGGGAAGAAGGTTACTTTTCGTGGCCATTTTTGATAAAAAGACAAAATCTTCTTCTAGATCGGAATCAGAATTGCAATCAGAGTCCAAGAGAAGTTCAAGAGCCATGAAAGTCATTGCTTTATGTAATTTATCACGATTTGAAAGTGAGGAAGGCATAACTCTTATATGATATGATATGAAGATGTAAGTGATGTACAATGTTTTGAGTTATGAAGTGTTATGCTGCGGAGTGCTGCGTATGAATGCGATGTTGCTGACAAATCAGTGAAATGGGACTTGATGGTGAAATCAGCACTTTTGGTTGAGAAAGTGCAGATTTGAGTGAAATAAGTGACTTATTTCATTTTGAAATCCACCAGTATTGGGGCTAGTGTGTTTTGGAAATCCGCACTTATTTAAGTGCGGATTTGCCAGAACTGACACCCCCTAATAGTTATTTTAATTAAACAAGTAAGTATTTGAATAAAATCACTATATTAAAATAAAACATTTATATTTGAAATAAAGGTTTTACTTGTTTAATCAATTTATTTATTTATTGACCTAATTGTGAATTAAAAAGAGTACTCAATAATTATTGATTGTAAAGTTTTATTTTTATAATTTAATACACTACACAATATAGGGGGTGGACTTTCTAGCAAGTCCTCAACCTGAACTCAGATGGAACTCAGACTGAACTTATACTGAACCCATACTGAACTCTACTTGAACAACCACCTGAAACTGTTCTGATGAGTGGTATTAATCCTTCATTGTATGGTTCCTTTATCAATAGCTCAATGTGTGTTCAATCTGTGGTGATTTTGGGTCCAAGGTTGTAGACTCACTAGCAAGTCCGCCCCCCATATTGTGTGGTGATATATATAATTAAGTAATTAATTGATTACATTATAAGATAATGTTATTACTTATATTTATACTGTAAATTATAATTATTTATTTATTTATTTATAACCATTAGGTACATAAAAATGTTTTATTCTTTTTATAGAATATAATATTTTTATGGTTATTTTAATGTTTTTACAATTTATATAATAATAAAATTAATATAAAATTTCATTATAATTAAAAAATATTGTTATATAATTTTATTTTAATATAATATTTAATTTGTATATATACTTTAAATAAAATTTATCTCTTTTTTAAGCTCATGTAATTTAACATGAGGCTTTGCTAGACTTAGTATAGCCTGGCTGAAACTCCCTCACTCTAAAAAAATAATAAAAAAATGCTAAGATTTTTTATTTTTATACTTTTTCAAAAGAATGGAGAGGTTAGAAATTTCTTTTCCGGGTATCCATGTAGCATGCTCAGATGATTTATTTTTATATCTCAATAACTATTCAGTACCTTTTTCAGAAGTGATTGTTCTATCATTGAGAATTCTATTAATTTCTGCAGTTTCTGTGACTTCTTGAGGGTTTTTTGTAGGTCTAAATTTTCTTTTAGGAAGTAAGTCACTGTTGGAAGTATCATGTTTAAGTAGGGAAAGGGGGAAAACAGGATGTTTTCTATCATATGGAGAATACAATACTACTTCTACTGCATTATCACCAACCATTCTTTTAACAACAAATGGTCCTACAAAAGGATCTTTTAGTTTTTTATTGACATTTAAGTTGAAGTGGAATGTAGATATCAGTACTTCATCACCTTTATTTAATGTGTACTCTTTATGGAATTTTTCCCATCTTTTCTTTTCATATTAAAATGCCTTATCAATACAACTTTGAGCATTTTTTATGCATATTTGTTTCATTTTCATTAAATATTTTACACCAGGATGTATTTCCAAATTTGGTAATTTATTATTGAGAATTTGAACAGGAATGTTTGGGAAATAACCTAGCCAGAGCTCAAAGGGTTTTATCTCAGTGACAGAGTGTATAGTGCTATTATAAGCAAACTCAAGACATGGTAATAGGGTAACCCAGTCATGAGTAAATCTTTCATTATCTTTATATTCTAATCCAAAGACACAATACCTTCTAATCATACCCTCAAGAGTTTGAATCATTCTTTCAGCTAGAAAATCCATTTGAGGATGGTGAGCAGTAGATAATTTCAACTCAAAACCACATATATCCATCAAAGACACCCAGAATTCCGATGTAAATTTTGGTTCTGTCAGAATTTATTGGCTTTAGGAAATCCAACAATATTAAACATGTATTACCATCACAAAAAAGCTAAATATTTGGTGGAAGAATCTTTATGGGTGGGAATAAATTTGTACATTTTGGCGAATCTATCCACTATTACCCAACAAGAATTATAACTGTCTTTACCTGCTACAGGAAGACCAGTGATAAAGGTCATATTAATGATTTTAAATGGAGCATCAGGTGCTTCAATATGTTGTAATAGTCTTGCTCTTTTACCTGTTAGTATTTTAGATTTTTGGTAAAAATCACAAGATTCAACATACAATTTTTTGTCTTCAGACATATTAGCCTAACAGGCGGTATTTTTTATTCTGACCATGGTTTTTTCTAGATTAAAATGACCTGATAAAATTTCATCATGACAAAGTTTTAAGATGGTTTCCTTCATGGAAGGAGTAATTAAAATGATATTATTAGGTTTTCTCCTGTAATACTTATAACCATCATCAATGGAAAACTTTACTTTACCTAAAGCATTTTGGTACTTTGGAGGGAGAGTTTTTATAAATGCTTGAATTGAAGAATTCTTTGGATCATTTAAGATTTTAACTAATTTATTTAAATTAGAATCTTTTTCATATGAATCCAGAATTAATTTCAATAACTCTTCTTCCATATCAACAATATATATACCCTGTATATGAATTATATCATCTTCAGGTACATAGGTTGGATTGGAGTCATCATTTGTAAGAGTTAATCTAGAAAGAATATCCAAATTGGAATGAATATTGACAGCCCAGTGAATAATTGACATTAAACCCCTGTACTCTTGGAAAGCTAGTTTCCACCTAAAAATATGTCTATCTGGTGTTTTTAGGTTTAATAGAGATTTCACTGCACCACAATTAGTACCCAACTCAAATTTTTTGTCATATAAATAATAATAAATCTTCTCCAAAGCCCATAAAACCACTAAACACTTTAATTGAGTGGAACTATATTTCAATTCACTATTCCTTAAGGTCCTTGAAATATAACAAACCACTACCTCTAAATTTTTATCATTAATAAATTGGTTCTGGTGAAGTGCAGCTCCTAGTCCAAAAAAAAAACATGCATTTGTGTAGAGTACAAAAGGTTTATTGATCTGGGAAATCCAGGATTGGGGAGGACATTAAACATTTTTTTAATGTATTAAATGCCTTATGTGTGTCATCATTCCAGATAAAAGCAACATCATTTCTGGTTAATTTTGTAAGAGGTAAAGCTATGACTTGGTAATTTTTTATATATTGTCTATAATAGCCACACATTTCCAAAAAAGTTTGTATTTCTCTCACAGAAGTTGGTGCTTTCACATTTTGAATTTCAGCAAATTTTTTCTGATCTGCACAGATTTGTAAACCTGACACAACATGACCTAGGACTTTCAAGGACTGAAAACCAAATTTACACTTTTTCAAGGATAATGTCATGTTAATTTCATCCATATTTTGGAAGAATCTATTTAAGTGGTTGATGTGTTCATCAAAGTTTTTAGAAAAAACTATAATGTCATCAATATAGACCATTAATCATCCTACAATTATTTCTTGATGAAAAGTATTATCCATCACTTTTTGAAAAACTGAAGGGGAATATTTAGGGCCAAATGGCATTCTAACATACTTATATATTCCAATGTGAGTAGGAATAAGAAAGAAATTCCAGGAGTTTTTTTCAACAGGGATTTGATAATAACCCTTATTACCATCTAGACAACTATTAAGTTTTGCACCTTTTAAGGTAGCATTTATTGAGTTTAATCTGGCTAATGGATAAATATCATTCACTGCATAAGTATTTAAGGCTCTATAATCCCCACATAATCTAGCTTTATCTTTTTCATATGAGATTTAGACTGGGGAGATTGCAGAATATTTTGGGGTAAAATCAAATTTCTCAACTATATTCATTTTCAAGAGGGTAGAAATATTATCCTCAATATCTTTTCCCTTTTTGGGATAAGAAGTATATGGTTTTTTCTTAAGGCTAGGAGGAATACCACTCAAGTTACAGGATAAAGAACTTTTCATTTCTTCCTTAACAGCTCCTAATTCATGAGATCCATGAGCAAAAGCCATTGGAAAAGAGTTAATCAATGCAATTATAGAATCTATTTGTTCACCAGTTTAATGATCACCAAATTAAGCAGTGTTTATTTCAGACAATAAATTATCCATTTCTTCTGTTGATCTATCCTTAAATTGAATCAATGAATTACAAGATTTTAACAGGCATGCAGAAGGTTTTTTAGAGGAAGAAATTTTAAATTTCCTTTTCCCATTTATTCCCATTGTGGAACAATTGTTTTCAGGATCCAATTTGATACCAAAAATGGTTAAAATGTCATTTCCCATAATAAAACAATTGCTTAAGTTGTCATTTTTCATCACAAAAAATTCACAAACAGCTCTGACAAAGCCACCATTATACTTAAAGAATAAAATGGTTTTGTATTTTCTGATGGGACATAAAGTAAAACCATAAACTTTCCATTTTTCAGATGTCATACACCGCAAAAAACCAAGTGGCTCCTGCTAGCAGGTGCCTATCCCTATATTCAGTTTTGATTTAAGAGTTAATTTTATTTGGATTTGCATGAGCTAGTGTGCTCATTGTTTAGTGCCCATTCTTTCAAGAAGAATTACAGTTGAGCTGAAATTTATTTAATGCAAAGATAGGGATTGGCACCTGCTATCAGGTGCCCATGTTTTTTTCTGGTGATAGGTAATAATTTACTATGATAATATTCATTTAGTGAAGCTAGTGATTTTTCAGACAATACACTTCCTCCAGAACCAGTTTCAAAAGCAACCTCAACAATTTTACCATTTATGATAACAGGTGCTCTCAAGGGAGATATTAATATGGAATGGTCTGTAATATCTTTTATAATCTCAGAATATTCTACTGAAGATAAATCCAAGTTACAAACCTCAGGTAATTTATCTAAATATTGGACATCTTTTTCCAAAAGTAGAACTTCATTTAAAGAATTTTTTTAATATGAGATATTACTATCACATTCACTGGTGGATTCATTAAGGTCAAATGCAGTATTTTCAGTTTCCTAAGTTTTTTCAACAAGATGGATTTTATTATCACAAACATGTCCTTTCTTCCATGATTTGTTACATTTAAAATAAGTATTTGTTGCATATTTCTTTGGTGAAACTGGGTCAGAGGGTTTACCAGGTTTTTCTGGGAGTTTTGGTTAAGGTTTTTGCTAATCATTGAAATATTTTAAGGGATAATTCTTTGGTTCATATCTATGATTGAGTAGTAATTAATTACAGATATTAATGAAAGAAGAATGTTATCTTACATGATCAGTTCTAGATACAATCAAATCTCTGAGAGAATTTGGTAATTTACAGAGAATTTTGTCTCTCAAAGTATCATAATCCATTTTTGGATCTATAGCTCTAAGAATTTTTGTTATTTTCATAAGGAAAAAAATAGGTTTATCAGAAGAGGAGGATGTATATTTAGCATTCTCATAGAATCTCTGTTGTTTTAACCTGAGTTTTGAATCACCAAATTTATTCTTAAGTAATTTTTTCTACTCATTCCATGTATAGTGATTTTTATCCAATAAAACAGATTCATTCCACCTCAAGGCTACATTGGAAAATAAAGATATTAACTTAGAAACAATTTCTTCATCTGAAAATTTATAAGAATTCTTAAGATTATCAATTCATTGAATAAAATGTTGCCAGTCAGATGAAGAATCACCATCAAAGGTAGCGTATTGATCAAGCTTAGGCCAATTCTTATTGTTACTAGGCTTGCCAGCTTTAAGGTTGGAACTATTCATAGTAATGAATTCCTGAAGCCTGAAAAGATGTTCAGAAATTTCATTGTGAGTATTAAAATATTTTTTGTTTTTCTTAAAAGATTTCATAGAGTCATTTTCAGACTTCTTAATGGCCATAATAAAAGGAAAAGAGGATCTTCCCTGTTCAGGTAGTTTACCTTTATTTCTAGTAGAAGTATTAGTAGTATTTCTTACCACATCATAATTTTCATCAGGAATAACTGGTAATGTAGAGAATTTCTCCTCAAGATTAGACATATTTTTTCCTAACTTAGAAATATAAGAAAGTTGATCATTAATTTTTGCAAGAGAAAGAACATTTCTGTCTTCCTGTACTGAGCATTTATTACTCAAAGCTTGGAAATCAATTTTCAATTTTTTGAATTCACTGTGTAAGGTCTTATTATATTTTTTTGATGAAGTGTTTTCATCTACAAGGGGTTTAAATTCACTAATAACTTTATGCAGATGTTAATTTTTATCTGAAGGTGCTCTGTGATCATTTTTTATTACTTTCTGTTGAGCAAGTAAATTATTAAATGTGTCCTTTAATTTATAATAAGCTGTATCTTGTACAGAAGAACTCACCTTACAATGTAAATTTAAATTATTTAATCTGTCATTTTCATGCTTCAATAAATCTTTCAAAACCTTGTCTTTTATAACACTAAAATCAGGAGAGTCTTTTAAAAAAATTTCAGAAGTTTTTTCAAGAAAGACATAAACTTCAGGTGCAACAGAATTATTTTTAAATGCAAGAGAAGGATTTACTAAAGAAGTTGAGTTTAAATGTAAAGGCTCATCAAATGAAAATTTACTGATTACATCATTTGGGCTACTTATAACAGGAAGTTTTTTTAAGAGGTTTAACAGTCCTTTCACTACTCTCAACAATATTACCTGAAGAAGCAGACTTAGTATTGTAAATACCAACATTCTTATTAAAAATTTAACTCACCATGGCAGGGAATGGAATTTACCCTTGGCCTGAGCCTTCTTTTTCCTGTTTCCCTGGTATGGATGGGAAGGTTGAGGATGATAAGTAGGTGTCCTGGATGGGCCAGGTTGATGAGCTAGAGAATGTTGCACATTCTTCTGATAATGGCTCATAAGATAATCCCATTTCCATTTCTCTATCTCCATGGTTTTTGAGATCTGTTGAGGCTGAGGTAGGTTTGGCTGCATAGGATGATTTTAACCTTGGCTGTGTTTTAACAGCTCTTTCATCTGATCCCATTTAGTATCCACTCTGGCTTTGTATCTCATATTTTCTGTTTTCATTTTCTTTATATTAATTGACAGGTTTTTTATCTGCTGTTCCAGAGGAATCTTTTTTATTTTTATATTTTTAAAGGATTTTCCAGACTTAGTTGAGGTTTTACTTCTCTCTGATCTATTGGGGGAAGAAGTTTTACCACTTCTCCTTAAATCTCTATGTCCTGAAGAATTTGATAGTTTTCTGTCAGCTGATGAATTTTTATAAGTTATTTTTGAAGAACCTATGGATTCAACAGCAAAATCTACCTCAATTTCATCTACATGAAGACTATCCATGCTCTCAGCCAAATCAGTAGACATAAAATATGTAAACCAAAAAAAAATTCAAGGTCAATAAACTATGAATTCTAAATATAATTTTCTAATTAATATTTTAAATCAAACAACGAGTGAGAAAAAAAGCAATAATTTTATATATGGTGAAAATTATTATAAAACAATAATAAAAATAAATTACATATATTTATTTAATGTGATTTTTTAAAAAGCTTTAACCACTAATATTAAATTGGGACAGAATACAAAGAGTATGAATTTCAATCAAAATAATATTAAAACCTTAAATTTACTGGAAAAAATTGAGACTAAAAAGTTTGTGTTATTATTGTCAACAAATTTATTAATTATGAATAAAAATTAATTTAATAATTAATCAAAAATAATAATCTACTAGAACTAAGAGGGTTGCTCTATTATTGTCAACTAGGAGAAAAAAATTTATAAAATTATTGATTACTTACACACAGTGACTCAGCAAAATTTACCAATGACACTGTTATTGCAATAAAAGCTCAATTTTAAAATTGTCAAGCATAAAGTTTAACTTACTATAGTGATTGTAAAATAAAATTGAAATATATACTCTGTAAATATATATAAAGCTTTAATTCAAAACCCCAGTTCAAATCAAGGCTACGGAAAAAGTTCTTTTTTGCATAAGGGTGGTCTGTGCGTCAAGTTGTTTGTCCAAAAAATCAAAAACACCATTTATTAGGAAAGGCCCCCAATTTTTGGAGAGTTTTATAGAGAAAGAAGAAGAAACAAAAAGAATAACAACAAACTAATAAAGAAAATAAGGACTTCAAATACAACTATTGGACATAAAGGGTTTATTTAAATCAAGTAAGTAATTTTATTTCTCTCAACTATAAAAAACAATATAAAACAATTGAACCACTCTTAAAGAAACCTTGTAAATAGTTAATTTTCTCAATTTATGTATTTTAAACACAGTAATGAAATTGATAGAGAAGTACTAATAGTTGTAACAAAAAATTTTATTTATCAATTGTAAAGTAATGTAAGTAATGTGAACTACAAAGTGAGAAAACAAAGCCTTGATGTAGGCAAATGAGGCCCTCTGAGACATCAATGAATGTATGTATAAAGTAAAAGAAAGGAAACAAATGGAAATGAAGTGTAACAAGGAAAATAAGGTTGCTATGTAATTATTTAACAAAACAGAATATAAAAACCCAATGTATCCACCCTTTAAAGCCTGTAACAATGTAATAGCTTAAGTGGGATACTGATTTGGTATAAAGTGGGATAAATGTAACTATAGTAATTACAAAACATGTTACACTTATTTTTTTATTTTATAAAAACCCAATTTTTTGTGAAACATAAAGATTATACCATTTGTGACATAAAATTTTTTATATAGCATATTTAAAATATTTTAAAGCAATATCTATTAAGTAAGTAAAATTAATTTTACTAGTATAATAGTAATTGTAATTAACCAAGTAAGTATTTGAGTAAAATTACTTTATTAAAATATAATATTATTACTGAAATAAAGATTTTACTTGTTTAATTAATTTATTTATTTATTGACCCAATTGTGAGTTAAAAAGAGTGCCCAGTAATTATTGATTGTAAAATATTATTATTTTTATTTAATGTATGTAATTAAGTGATTAATTGATTACATTATAAGATGAAATTATACTGTGAACTTGTAATTAATTTATAATTAATTTATAAACATTAAGTACAAAAAAAAGGTGCTAATCTTTTTATAGAATATAACATTTTTATGTTTATTTAAATTTATAGATAATTTATATAATAATGAAATTAATATAACTTTTATTATAATTAAAAAATATTGATATATAATTTTATTTTAAAATAATATTTAATTTGTATATATACTTTAAATACAATTTGTCTCTAGTTTAAGTTCATGTAATTTAACATAAAGTTTTACTAGACTCTTAGTTTAGCCTGGCTGACAAAAAATAATAAAAAAAGTAGTTTAAGATTACTAACATGTGCCCATTGAACACAAATTTAGATATGAAGTTGGTTCTTAAAGTTCAGGAGAGTAAAGTAAATAATCTAAAGGAAATTCTTCAATATTAATATGGGACTCAGAAATATTTGGACATTGCTTTATGTACAAGGGGTTAAAATTAAGTCTTTGTCCAAAGAGTTCATCCATATGATCATAAAGAAGAAACATAGAGTTTGGTCTTTTTAGAAAAAAAGATGTGATTTCATGTTTCTCATCATCTTTTTGGGAACTCTAAACCCAGTTAAAGAAAAAGCCATCTTGGAATTTTTTTTTTGTATTTTTCTTGATAATTTTTGAATCTTTACCTCAATTACTATGTTGTTAAATCCAACATACCTCCGATTTTCCAGGGAATCCTTTATTTTACAAGACATGAGAGTTTTTTACAATATAACTAGCTTCCTTAATAGATCATATGAGGAATTTTGATTGAAGTGAAAATAAAACATATACAGCTATGAATGTTTTCATGAAGTATAGATCTACTGTTCAATTATTTAAACTGAAGAGGTTCTCAAGAAAAATGTATAAAAAGTATTATTCCTATTAAAAAAATTAAAAAGATATTTATCTTTCTAAATTCTGCAATGGACAAGGAAACTTTTTTAAAGAAAAAAACAAAGGAAACAATCAAAAATGATCAGATCATATAAATGGACTTGTGAAATAGTGGCTAGTTATTGTAGAAAAGAACAAAAAAATATTTTTTGATTTTTTTATATTTTTATTTTTATTTTTATTTTTATTTTTATTTTTATTTTTATTTTTATTTTTATTTTTATTTTTATTTTTATTTTTATTTTTATTTTTATTTTTATTTTTATTTTTATTTTTATTTTTATTTTTATTTTTATTTTTATTTTTATTTTTATTTTTATTTTTATTTTTATTTTTATTTTTATTTTTATTTTTATTTTTATTTTTATTTTTATTTTTATTTTTATTTTTATTTTTATTTTTATTTTTATTTTTATTTTTATTTTTATTTTTATTTTTATTTTTATTTTTATTTTTATTTTTATTTTTATTTTTATTTTTATTTTTATTTTTATTTTTATTTTTATTTTTATTTTTATTTTTATTTTTATTTTTATTTTTATTTTTATTTTTATTTTTATTTTTATTTTTATTTTTATTTTTATTTTTATTTTTATTTTTATTTTTATTTTTATTTTTATTTTTATTTTTATTTTTATTTTTATTTTATTTATTTATTTTAATTTTTTTTCTTTTATTTACTGATTTTATATAATTTTCTAATTTTCTACATTTTATTTTTTATTTTTTTTCATTTTTAAAATTTTTAATTTTCTTTTTTTTATAATTTCATATATTTATTTATTTATTTATTTATTTTATTTTATTTTATTTTTACTCATTTTATATTTATATTTTTTAATTTATATAATTTATTTTTTCAATTTGTTTAAATTATTTATTTTTTATTTATTTATTTTATATTTCAAATTTTTTTTATAATTTATATTTTTTTAATATTATTTTATTTTATTTTTTTAATTTTTAATTTTACTTTTTTTCTTATTTTATTTTTTATATGTTTTTTATGTTTTTTGTTTTTCTTATTTTTTATTTTATTTTATTTATTTATTTATTTTTTTTAATTAATTTATTTTATTTATTAAATTTTTTTCTCATGTATTTTGTCAGCCAGGCTATTCCAGGTGCCCAGTAAATGACATGTTAACTTATAGGACCTGAAAGAGGGCATAAATTATTGCATTTGATGTATATAAAGTAATATTTTATTGCATAATATAATTATATAAGTATCTTATTAAATATAAGTGTTATATTAGGGGGTATCAATGTTACAAATATGCCATTTCAAAATACCTCTTTTTTCTACCAAATCAGTAATTACTATTTCCTCATATATGTCATATCTATCCCCCAAAACACCTTTATAAGTATTATTAAACTCAATTTTGTTACTTTATTTTTGTGCTTCAAAATAAATTTTAAATATTTTCAGTTTTTTAACATTGATACCCCTTATTAATTTTATTGTTATATAAATTATTTATACATTTAAATTAAGCATAATATATTTTATATTCTACAAATAATGGCGCATTTTTATGTATTTAATAATTATAAATTGATATTTAATTAATTAACAACATATATTATAATTATAAGTGTAAAATTGACTTATAATATAATTAAATTAATTATTTAAATTTATATATTAAATAACACCTTTCATATAGTATTAAACAATAATTAATGGCGCATCTTTTGACCCTTAATTGTGTCAGGAAAAAAATTAATTAATTTATACTAAATTGAAATTAATTACATATTTTGTTGCGTCAAAATATTTTTTGTTTCACTTAAAAATCCTTAAATCAGACTGTACCATCTGTTTTGAATTATTTTTCTCTTAGTTCCTATGTCCCAGGCTTGTTTAGTTATTCACTATTTTTACTTACTGATTTGGGAATTAATTGTGGGAAAA
Source organism: Hemileia vastatrix (assembly GCA_030280995.1). Classification (NCBI taxonomy): domain Eukaryota; kingdom Fungi; phylum Basidiomycota; class Pucciniomycetes; order Pucciniales; family Zaghouaniaceae; genus Hemileia; species Hemileia vastatrix. Next base: position 1,027,474 of record JASXTE010000006.1, read on the forward strand.
TTTGATTCTTAATTGGGGTTTTTAATTATTTGTTTCATATTTTTCTCTACATTGTTATGTTTCACTTATTCTTTTATATTCTTGTTTCATCCTATTATAATTCTTGTATTCACAAATATAGTGGCGCTTCAGAGGACCCATTGCCTATAAAAGGGCCTTGGATAATCCCCTGTAGCCTCATCACTTACTACACATTCAACAAATTAAATATACTTTTACATTACATTTATATTCTTTTTATAAGTAATAAAATTCTAATTAAAAATCTATATAACTATTGAAATGTTGCCTTAAGTCTGATAGTGATCATAGTGTCTGCCGCGCATAGTCCTTACATTAAAATAATATTTTTAATTAAATAAAAACCTCATTGTTATATCAACTTTCAAGAAACTTCATTGTTGCTCGTTTTCAATAAATTAAATAATTTTATTATATTTTATTTCTTTTATTTCTCAAATATCCTTTTCTCCTTGCCCCCCTCTATTTCTTCCCCTCTTTCTTCTCTCTTCTAGAGGACTGACCAACATATTTATTTTATTTTATTTTAAATTTTTTAAATTTTTATAATTTTTTTTAATTTTTAACTTTAAATTTTTAACCTATTTTAATTAAATTTCTTTTCATTTTTATTTGAATTTTTTTTATTTTTTATTTAATTTTTTGTAAAAAATTTTATTTATTTTCATTTATTTTTTTATATTTTATATATTTTATATTTTTTTTATATTTATTATATATATATATATATATATTTACTTATTATTTTATTATTTTATTTTTAATTTTTTTTAATTTTTTATAATTTTAATTTAGTCAAATTTAATTAAACTTTTTTTAATTATATTTTAATTTTTAAATATTGTTTTATAATATTTTATATATCATCGTTTAATTTTAATTTTAATTTTTACTTTTTTTCAATTCTTTTCTTTTATTTTAATTTAGTTTTATCTTTTAATTTTTTTATTGATTTTATATTTTTTTATTTATTTAATTTTTAAAATTTTATTAATTCTTAAATTTTTAAAATTTTTATTTTATTTTTTAAATTAATTAATTTATTTATTTATTTAGATATTTTTTTATTTATTTAATATTTATTTTTAATTTTCTTTTTATTTTATTTTATTTTTATTTATATTTATATTTTATTTTTTTTATTTTTTTACTTTTTTTATTTTTTTTTTATTTATTATTATTTTTTTTTTAAAAAATTTTAAATTTTTTTATTTATTTTTTATTTTTAATTATTTTTTTTATTTTTTAATTTATAATTTTTATATTTATTTTTATAATAAATTTTTTAATTTTTTCTTATTTTAATAAATAATTTCTTTTTTAAATTTTAAATTTAAAATTATTTTTTTTTAATTTTTAATTTTAATTTTTAGGTTTTATTTTTAATTTAAATATTATTTTTATTTTTATTTTTTAATTTTTAAAAAAAAAATTTTTTATAATTTTTATTTTATTTTTTTTAAATTTTTTTTAAATTTTTTTTAAAATTTAAAATTTTAGATTTTTTTTTATTAATTTAAAAAAAAAAAAATTTTTTTTATTTTTTTTTATAAATTTTATTTAATTTTTTTTTAATTTTAATTTTAATTTTAATTTTTTTTTTTTTTAAATTTTTCATACATTTTTATATATATTTTTTTTGTAAATTTTTTTTTGATTTTTTTTTAATTTTTAAATTTTAATTTTAATATTTTTTTTTTTCAATTTTAATTTTTTTAATTCTTTTTTTTAAATATTTTATTAATTTTATATTTTTATTTTATTTTATTTTTTTTTTAAATTTTTAGATTTTTTAAATTTTATTTTTTTCATTATTGTTATTGTTTTATTTTTTTCATTTTTTTTCATTTTTCTATAACTTTTAAAAAAAATTTTTTTTAATCCTTTTTTGTTTTTATTTTTTTATTTTTTTATATTTTTTTTAAAAAATTTTTATATTTTATTAATTTTTGATTTTTAATTTTTAATTTTTAATTTTTAATTTTTGTTAAATTTTTATTCTTTTAATTTTTTTTAATTTTTTTTAATTTTTTATAAATTTTTTAAAAAAAATTTATAATTTATATTTTTTTTTTAAATTTTTTTTTTTAAATTTTTTTTTTTTTTTAGTTTTTTTATTTTTTTTTTAATTTTTTAAACTTTTAATTTTTTTTTTAATTATCATTATTTTTTTTTTTAATTATTTTTTAATATTTTTAATTTTTGATTTTTGATTTTTAATTTTTTATAATTTTTTTTAAATTTTTAAATTTTATTTTAATTTTGATTTAATTTTTTTTTTTAATTTTAAATTTTTAAATTTTAAATTTTTCTTTTTTTAATGTTCAAATTTTAATTTAATTTTTTTTTTTTAATTTTAAAAAAATTTCAGTTATTTTTTTAAATTTTTAAAATTTTTTATTTATTTTAAATTTTTAAATCTTTTTTCATATTTTTTTATTTTAATTTTTTTTATTTTAAAATTTTAATTTTTTTAATTTTTTAATTTTAAATTTTTTTATTTAATTTTTCTTTAATTTTTTAAATTTTAAATTTTTTTTTTTAAATTAAAAAAATAAAAATTTTTTAACATTTAGTTTTATTTTTTTTTATTATTTAATTTTTTTTAAATTTTTTAAATTTTTAAATTTTTTTTTTTAATTTAAATTTTTTTTTTTTTTAAATTTTCAAATTTTTATTTTTTTATTTTTTTTATTTTATTTTTAATTTTTAATTTTTATTTTTATTTATTTATTTTTAATTTTTTTTTCCTTTTTAACATTTAAAAAAAATTTTTTTTTTTTAATTATAACTTTTTTTTTTAAATTTAAATTTTTTTTTTATTTTTTTATCTTTCTTATTTTTAATTTAATTTAATTATTTTTTAAAATTTTTTTTTTGAATTTTTTTTTTTGAATTTTTAATTTTTATCTTTTTTTATAAAAATTTTTAAAAATTTTTTTAATTTTTTTTTTAATTTTTTAAATTTTTAAATTATTTTTTTTCATTTTTTATTTATTTTTATATTTATTTTTTTAATTTTTTTAAATCTTTTTTTTTCATTTTTAATTTTTAATTTTTTTTTTTTTTTTAATTTTTTTTTTTAAATTTAAATTTTTTTTTTAATTTTTAATTTTAAATTTTTTTATAAATTTTTAAAATTTTAATAATTTTTTTTTATTTTTATTTTTATTTTTATTTTTAACTTTTAAAAAACTTTTTTTTTTAATTTTTATTTAATTTATTTAAATTTTTTTTTATTTTTTTTTAAATTTTAAATTTTTATTTTTTTTTCTTATTTTTTTCCCCATTTTTTTCTATTCTTTTTTTTATTTTAATTTTTTAAATTTTTTTTTAAATTTAAATTTTATTTTATTTAATTTTATTTTTAATTTATTTAATTTTTCATTTTTTTAATTTTTAAATTTTTTTTTCTTTTTTATTTTCATTTTTTTTTCAAGTTTTCAATTTTTTTTTTTTTAAATTTTTGATTTTTTTTAAATTTTTTTTCTTTTAATTTTTGTTTTTTTTACTTTTTTTAAAAAATTTTTTTATTTTTTATATTTTTCATTTTTTTTTCATTTTTTTCATTTTTTTTTTTTTTTTCATTTTTCAAATTTTTTTTTTTTTTCATTTTTTTTTAATATTTTTTAATTTTTCAATTTTTTTTTCAATTTTTTTTTCAGTTTCATTTTTTTTTAACTTTTAATTTTTTTTTAATTTTTTATTAATTTTTCAATTTTTTATAATTTTTTTTTTCAATTTTTTCTAATTTTTTTTCATAATTTTTCATTTTGTTCATTTTTTTTAAATTCTTTTTTTTTTTATTTTTTTCAATTTTTATTTTATTTTATTTTTTTTTTTTCAATATTTTTTAATTTTTAATTTTTAATTTTTTTTTAATTTTTTTCATTTTCATTTTTATTTTTTTTAATTTTATTTTATTTTTAATATTTTTTCATTTAAATTTTTTTTTCAATATTTCTGTCACATGCCACGTGACACTTGAGGCAAAAGCAGCTCATTTAAATCAATAATAACCAGGTCTAAATCCATGTTTGAAGTGCAGAAGCAATTTTACATAGCAACTGCAACTTCTCTTTGTGTACTCACTATTCAACCGCACTAATCTAAAACTTTAAATCTAAATTAGTTAATCTCTCAATAGTGTGTTCAGTCTTTTTCTTCAATAGGCGACGCACAGCGCAACGGCCAATGCAATATTCCGCTAAAGGGTTATTGTGTGTCTGTTGTTTATTAATGGGGGTAGTGAGTATGGACGGGATGGTTAGTGGAGGGTCAAGGTGTTAACAGATGTTAGTGAGGAGGGTCCAGGTGTAATGGGTGTTAGTGAGGAGGGTCTGTGGTGTGCGGAATGATCAATGGGAATGAGGCCAATGCAAGGAGGAGTAGTGGATATAAAAGGGATGGGATTTTGGTTTGACATTCTTTAGAATTAAATTATAAAACATATATATAGTTAATAGTGGTAAAGCTTCAGGTTAAATCATTATTATTGTACATTTCCTTATTTTCTTAGTAATAATTTCTAAAAACTTAAATCCTTGATTATTGAGTTTCCAACCCTTTGTGAGATCCTAAGAATATTAATATTACCTTTAAATTATATTAAGATTCTTATTGAACATATCTCAAAGTATAAATTCTTCCTTTGACGCTTCTTCAAACATACCTTGAAGAAGCAGCTTTTCCTTCAACTCACCTTCAAATCACTTCCTCAAGTATTTCCTCTGTACTGCGAAGAAGTTTCTAAACTCCTTCCTCCATCTCACTTTCCCAGGAACACCCTTGAACTTGTGCGTAGGTCGTCTGGTGACAGTATGATTTGATTCTCCTTAGCTCTCATTCTTTTGCACTACTACGTCCTATTTCAGGTGTTTTTAAATTCTTTATAAAATGGCACCTGTTCAACGCACTCCTCCTATGGACGCTGCTACCTGGGCTTGCGCCATAGGCAGGCCACCAGTTACATGGCCTGTTTCCCACACTCACTCTCTGGAACCTCTTGACATTAGGTAATGGGAACACTCAGTCCAATCTGTGGAAGACATCCCCCATGAATTTGATGATTCTAGCAATGAAGCAGAAGGAGAGGATACAATGCAAGAGGCACTGTCTGCCCCTGCTACTCACCCTTCTAGTCAACCTTCTGAACCTGGACCATCTTATTCCTTAGAAAACTTCATGAGACTTTTCATGAAAATGCTTTCAAATCCAATGTCTTCGGAGCGATCAAAATTCAAAACTCCTTCCATGAAATCTCCTTACAAATTTGATGGAGAACACCCAGACAGATTGCGCCCCTTCTTGCAAACCTGAAAGCTCCTGTTCCATAACAGCCCTTGAACCTTCAATAATGACAGATCAAAGGTTGTTTATTCTTCTTCATTCTTAGCTGGAAAAGCAGCCAGATGATTCAAACCATATCTTCTCATGCTCTCTTTGACAGAAACCCACTTACTTATCAATAAATGGGAAAAGTTCAAAGACCAACTCTTTATGTTGTTTGGTAACCCTAATGAAACTGACAATGGGGAAATTGAACTTGATTTCCTCCGCATGAGTGATAATGGTAAAGCCTCTGAATATATATCAAACTTCAGAGCGCTTCAAACTCGAGTAGGTTGAAATGATGCTACCATCAAGTATAATTTCAAAAAGGGACTTCCTTCAAGGATTCTGGATCAATTAAATCTTCATGGCCAGAAGATGACTACCTTAACGGATTTAATGGATCAAACCCTCGAGCTCAATGGCGTTTACCAAGGACAACTACAACATCGTCAATACGCCAACAAATCTCAGGGCCTAAATTTTAAATCGGGACCTTCTTCACACCCATGGCCAGCTCAATCCTCCTTGACTCAATCCAAACCCAATAAGGGAAAGGACAAACCTTGACCAAAAAGCTCGAACCCAGGCAATATCAGTAAGGTATTGGACCCAAAAGAGGAACTTAAAGAAGCTGAGAGGAAGAGACGAGCATATAATGGGCTATGTATGTATTGTGGGGGTAATAAAAAGCTAGAAGATTGTGTGAAGTTGAAGGAAAACAAAGGTACTAGTTCAAGGTCAAAAAACCAGTAGATAGTTTAATTGTGTGCAAAGCAAACTATCTTATCTCTCCCAGTGCACAGAACCTCCATGTCTTAAGGATTGGAGTTACCTTAAACCGCTTGAGATTTATTCTTTTAAGGAGGACACCCCCTTCAGTTGTCTTATAGACTCTGGAGCTTCAATTTCTTTCGCCGAGAAGTTAAAGCTGACATTTACAGATATTGACAAAACTCCAATTTATTTGGTCAAATCAGAGGAACCCAAATATTGGGTAATTAAGAAAGTTTTATGGGTTTTCAACTTTCAAAATTTTCCCCCCTTTGAGTGGGAATTATCAGTCTTGGACGCCCCAAGAATGGACGATACCATTCTTGGCCATGACTTTTTAACGCATTGGAATCCTGAAATTGATTGGTCACAGGGATTGATCACCCCACAGGCTAAGTATATTTCTGATTCTTAATGCAGGTCAATAGGGAGTTAAACAACCCGCCTGATAATGTCCTGCTAGAGGACAAATCTCTTCCAGATGACTTGCAAGCATCTGATCTTTCTCTAAATGAGTAATTGGCTAACCCTTCTAGCTCAATCACTTCACTCAAAGAGGATTTAAATTGCCTCGAAGTAGTCAAATTATTCTCTCTCAATTCCAGTATTCCCTCAACAGATTCTCTCAAAGAAGATGAGGACGACCAAATCAATGTTAAAGCCATTAAATCAACTCTACCTGAAATCTATCACGATTTCCTTGATGTTTTCTCAATCTACAAGGCCAATAAGTTACCACCTCATCAACCCTACGACCATCAAATAGAGTTAATAGCTCCAGTACCACCTGCAGGTCCTGTCTATTCTTTTTCGAAGGACGAATCTCAAGTTCTTTGAGACTACATTGCAGAGAATGTAGCCAAAGGTTTCATCAGAGCCAGTGAATCTCCAACTGGCTCCCCTGTTCTTTTTGTAAAGAAAAAGGATGGTAGCCTTAGGTTGTGTGTTGACTATAGAAAGCTCAACACAGTCACTAAGAAGAATGCATATCCTGTTCCCCCTATGTCATTGCTTCTTACCCTTTTTAATGGTGCTAATTTCTTTTCTAAAATTGATCTTAGAGGCACTTATAATCTTATTTGCATTGCAGAAGGTCATGAACCACTGAATGAAATGCGCACTAGATTTGGTAGTTTTGAATACTTAGTCATGCCTTTTGGATTTTGTAACGCACCATCTACTTTTCAAACTTTTGTTAATGACATCTTTCAAGATGTTTTCAAACAATTTTTTGTTGTCTACTTGACAATATTTTAATTTTCTCAAAGACCCTCGATGAACATATTCATCATGTTTGACAGGTTCTAAATTGTCTTCGGGAGCACGGTCTCTACACCAAGCACAATAAGTGCAAATTCCATCTTAAATCTATTGAATTTTTTGGGTTTTACCTTGTCCACTGATGGTTTAGTCATGGATAACAAAAAGGTCCAAAAAGTCCTGGAATGGCCTGAGCCCGAAACCGTTAAATCCCTCCAAGAATTTTTGGGTTTTGCCAATTTCTAAAGAAGATTTATCAAAGATTACTCTAAAACTATTTCCAATCTTACTTCTCTTCTTAGAAAAGATATTCCTTTTGTTTTTACTTCTACAGCATGAAAGGAATTTGAAGCATTGAAGACTGTGTTCACCACAGCTCCAATTCTTTGTCATTTTGATCCTTCTGCTTCAACAATAGTCGAGACAGAGGCTAGCGATTATGCTATTGCAGGGGTCATTTCTCAATTAAATCCTGAAACAAAATTGTTTCATCCTGTTTCTTTTGAGTCCCGCACTCTCATTGCAGCAGAATTAAATTATTAAATTCATGACAAAGAGCTATTAGCTATCACTCATTGTCTTAAATGGCGCTCTTTTCTTCTCAGCCTGGATAGTCCTTTTCAGATCCTGACTGACCATAATGCTTTGAAATACTTTATGTCTTCCAAAGTGTTAACCAGGCGTCAGGGCAGGTGGACTGAATTTCTGTCTAAATTTCCTTTCTCTATTTCCTAATGCCCAGGAAAAAACTGTGTTGTCCCAGATATCCTGTCATGTCAGGATGACATTTGCCCACAGCAGGGGGACACATTTTCTGACAAGAACCCAGAAATTGTGAAATCAATCTTCAACAAATCAATGTTAACAACTCATCAACTTAATTCGATGACAATTCAATCTTTTCAAAATCCACTATCTAACATCCTTGAAGCTCAGTCAAAGGAAAATTATTTTTTAGGGTTAAAAGACAAAATACTCTCAAAGAAAGGGGCCAAAAGATTTAGTATTGAATCAGGTCTATTAGTCTTTGAAGGTAGAGTAGTCATACCCGACAACAATGAAATAAAATTATGGATTTTCAATAGTCGACATGATTCTCCATTAGCTGGTCATTTTGGTGTTGATAAAACCTACCAGTTAATAGTGAGGGATTTCTTCTGGCCAGGAATTACCAGAGAGATCAAGGCCTATATAAGATCTTGTTACAAATGTAATTGGAATAAGGCTCCCTGTCACCGGAAGCATGGGTTGCTTCAACCACTTCCTATTCCCTCTAAACATTGGGAATCTTTATTGATGGATTTTATTTCTCAACTTTCTCTCTCTAATAATTTTGATGCTATATTAGTAATAGTAGATAGATTTTAAAAAATGTCTATTTTCATAAAAACCACTACTACTGCTACAGCAGAAGATTTGTCAAAATTGATTCTATAACACGTATTTTCCAAACATGGATTACCTAATGATATTATTTGAGATAGAGGCTCATTGTTTGTATCCACATTCTGGACTCAATTGTGTCGACAACTCAATATCACGAGGAATCTCTCCACGGCCTATCATCCTGAAACCAATGGGCAAATGGAAAGGGTCAATCAAATCCTCAAGTAATAACTCCAAATGTATGTCAGTTACCAACAAGACAATTGGACCACATGGTTACCATTGGCCAAATTTGCTTATAATAACTTGACTCATTCTTCGACACAAAAATCTCCTTTTGAAACTGTTTATGGAAGACATCCTCGATTCAACTCAATCAATATATAAACTAGTCATCCTGTGGAACATTATCTTTGAACCATATCACGACTTCAAGAAGAACATAAATCAAACTTGGAATTAGAAATTCAAAGGTACAAGGAACAGGCCGACAAACATTGACAATCTGCTCCTTCCTTTAAACCAGGCGACAAAGTATAGCTCAATGCACAAAACATTCGAACAACTCGACCATCTAAGAGACTGGCCGAAAAGCGCTTGGGACCATTCAAAATTAACTCCAAAGTCTCTAAAGCTGCATTTCGACTCAAGCTACCTCCTAAATGGCATGCTATCCACCCTGTTTTTCACGTATCTCTCCTGGAACTGGCTTGAGAAACATACCCGAGCAGGAAACGGTCAAAGTAGAAGACCATCTAGAGTGGGAAGTAAGCCGTATCCTTGATTAAAGAATGCGCAAGGGGAAACTTCAATACCTCATGGAATGGGAAGGCTTCCTCAATGACTTGGACAAAACATCCTGGGAACCAGCCATCAATGTTTCCAACGCCCCTGAACTCCTAAAATCTTTTCATCTTAAATATCCTTTAAAACCAAGACCTTAAAACTCTCTTTTATTTTTCTTTTTTCTTCTCTTTTCTTTTCTTTTCTTTTCTTAAAATTCTAAAACTTCTTCTCTTCTAAAAATCCTTACTCTGTTTTCTTTTTTCTTCTTCTCTTTCAAAAATTTTTTTTCAACTTTCTTTAAAAATAAATAAAATAAAATAAAATAAACAAAAATAAAATAAAAAACAAATTTTTAAAAAATTCATTAAAATAAAATCTTAAAAATTAATAATTCCTTTATTTTTTTTTCTTTTTCAAAATACAATATTTATTTCCTTATTTCTTTTTCTTCAAATTATCAAAAATTTACACAAAATCAATATGAAAACCTTTCTCAAACTTCACTTCAACCTTTAAATCTCTCTTTTAAAATTCTTCGAACAAATTACTCTTTTCTTTTAAATTCTTTTTTTTCAAAACTATTTTTTTCCTTTCTCTTCAAATTACCAAAATTCTTCAAAACATCTAAAATAACCTCAAATAAATTTTCATGAATAACATTTTTTATTTTTCTTTTTTTTCATTAAATTTTCATTTAAAAACATAAAACCAAAATTTTCAATCAACTATTTTTTTTACTTAAAAATTTTTTTCTTTTCAAAACTTAAACTAAAATTTCCTCAGTTAAATATTCTTTCTTTTCTTCTTTCAAAATTTAAAACAAATATTTTATTCAAATATTTTTTTCTTTCTTTTTTTTTCTCTTTCAAAATCTTGTAAAACATATAATAAAATTTCAATTAAAACAACAAAAGCAATAGAATAAATAAATACACAATTTACATTTGCTTTCTACCTTTTTTTCTCTTTTCCTTCTCTCTTTTCGTTTTTCTCTACCCATTTAAAATTTTCTCCTGCATTTTCTCCCGAACCAATTTCTTCATTTTCTCCAACACCACCCTTATTTCCTTTCTGCATTTTTCAAATACCTCCTCCTCTCCTACTGGTACCACCTCTCCAATTTCAAGTAACTCTTCTGCCACATTGAAGGAGGCGGCATTGACAATCTTGTCAATCTCGTCATTTAAGTTTTTGAAAAATCAAACTTGTCAACCCTGCTGAGGCTTCTTCGACCACACCTGGTCAAGGGTTTCCTCCTCCTCCTCCTTCAAATCAACTGCCGGTTGACTGGCTCCAATTGGCAGTGATGGGACAGCCTCCAAAATCGGAGCTTCTTTGACAACATCTGAATTCTAAAAATATAACATATAGTCATCAGTGTAAACTAAAAAACTTGAAACAAAAAAAAAAGTAAAACTCACCTCAAAATCAGGGTTGGGTTCTAAAAACAGCTTTGGGGTGTCCTCTATTGCCACTCCCTTCTCCTCCTCCTCCTCATCCTCTTCAACTAACTCATCCACCTCTTCTTCCACCAATCAAGCATCCCCGACCAATATGTCCCAAATATCCTTGACCATCTTTTTGGTCTTAGGAATCACCCAGTACTTAGTCCCCATAAACCTCCTCTCAATATCCCTGTTTTTCGCAAGGGCATCACAGGCCACCCATCTCCAGCGACAAAATTCGCATTTCCGGCAAGGGCCTCGTGTGGCTGAGCTTTTGACAAAGAAATACTCCATTGACGCACAATCCGTAAAAGTGTGGGTATACTGGCAAGTAACAACACCACCATCAGCCTTGGGGTGTGGAGGTGTGGGAACAGGAGTGGGGCAGTTAGACATATTAAAAATTTTTAAAGGAAGAACTAGAGAAAAAATATAGTGTGGGAAGAATGTGTTCTCATGCTCAACGGAGCTTGCGTCTTATACACAGGCATCTGGCCTGTGCCACATTACACTCGAGGCAAAAGCAGCTCATTTAAATCAATAATAATGAGGTCTAAATCCATGTTTGAAGTGCAGAAGCAATTTTACATAGCAACTGCAACTTTCCTTTGTGTACTCACTATTCAACCGCGCTAATCTAAAACTTTAAATCTAAATTAGTTAATCTCTCAATTGTGTTTTCAGTCTTTTTCTTTGATAGGTGACGCACAGTGCAATGGCCAATGCAATATTCCGCTAAAGGGTTATTGTGTGTCTGTGGGTTAATAAGGGGGGTAGTGAGCATGGACGGGATGGTTAGCCAAGGGTCAAGGGGTTAACGGATGTTAGTGAGGAGGGTCCAGGTGTTACGGGTGTAAGTGAGGAGGGTCTGTGGTGTGCGGAATGATGGTTGGGAATGAGGTTAATGCAAGGAGGAGTAGTGGATATAAAAGGGATGGGATTTTGGTTTGAAATTCTTTAGAATTAAATTATAAAACATATATATAGTTAATAGTGGTAAAGCTTCAGGTTAAATCATTATTATTGTACATTTCCTTATTTTCTCAGTAATCATTTCTAAAAACTTAAATCCTTGATTATTGAGTTTCCAACCCTTTGTGAGATCCTAAGAATATTAATATTACCTTTAAATTATATTAAGATTCTTATCAAACATATCTCGAAGTAAAAATTCTTATATGGACACATCTTCAAAGGTACCTCAAAGAAGCAGCTTTTCCTTCAACTCATCTTTGAATCACTTCCTTGAGTATTTTGTCAGCCTGTATATCTCCAGGACTGAGTAAAAAGTAACTATAAGTTATGTTAAACACATGAACTATACATGGGAATAATAAATGAGAGTACACAAATAGTATACATAAGTAAAATTATGATAATACACAAAAAATGCCATTATAACACCTTATATACACGCATATATCCACCTTTTATAGGTCTTATGTACTTAATATTAAGTTGGAATATGTTAGGGTAATCTTAAGAACCTTAAGTATAAGGCTGCATAACTTTTAAGTACACTTAAAGCTGTTATATTCATTGTTTTATGCAAAAAACAAGAAATGCGCTTTATTTCACTTAAAAGTTGACTATATGCGCTATAAAATTGAGAATATCAAAATTGCGCTTTGACAGATCAATTGGGCTCATTTAGAACTATTGATTTGGCTATTTAAATGCATAAAAATAACACTTTTCAAATTTGGTGTTTTTTATGCCAGAAATGGCTTCTGTGTACTGGCCACATACTGCCTGCTTTTTTCCCGTGTGAATAGCTTCATTTTTAGCAAAGTTAGCTTTTTCACACTATAATTACCCCACATTCTACGCCCACTGTGGGGAAACACACTAAAATAGGCGACAGGCGCTTATTTAGTGTCCTAGCTTAATTAATAATGCATTGACCCTGTTTATATGCACTAATTTCATTAATAACCTCACTCTTGGCACTTTATTTCATCACCACGCTTAAATTCGCCTAATTTTAGTCAAGGATTTACCCGTGCAAGCACCTGCCAAGAACTGCATGTAGTTACCCCACATCTCACGCTCTTTTTTAAGTTTTTGGGTGGTTTCTCAGTCAATTTTGGTTATTTTTGAATGGGAATTTCACGTAGTATAATGTCAGGATTAGCCCCATTATTTCTACAGTCAATCCCCCTTATTATTAAGCTATTATTAGCCTTAAAAAGTCTCCTTTAGTCTTTAATATTATTGTTTTATACGCATATACTCTCTTTTTGTCTTTTTCTTTAATTTTGATGGATTTCCCTTATTATTACAGGATTTTGGCGGGTTTTACTCTTCTAATTATGTCATGGGTTACTGGGAATGTTGATGGGCATGTCTATTAGTTGTTTAGAGGCGTCATTAACTGTGTATTGGGTGGTACATCAAGGGAATCATTGGGGAACTCAGTGTGTATAAAAGGAGGAGGTTTTTGGGTTGTATTTCTTCATTCTTTATCATTACAATTTAACCAATATAACCAAACCAATTACAATACATATCAATTAGTACTTTTATAAGACTTTTGAATAGTATCTGAATTTATATAATCTATTTTTCTACCAACTATAAAGATTGTAAGCCATATATAAGAATAGTGAGAATTATATTACTGAGACCTTTATATTTGATTATATTTTACAACTTAGTGGATTAGAACTACAGTATTCATATAGGACCATTAAAATCTTCTAGACAACTGACTATTCAAGCTAGTTCACGTCCTTGTACTTGACCTTATCCTGACATATTTCCTCTGTACTTCAAAGAAGTCTCTAAACTCATTCCTCCATCTAACTTTCCCAGGAACACCCTCAAGCTTGTGCGTAGGTTGTCCGGTGACAATTTCAATTTTTTGATTTTTTATAATTTTTTTATAATTTTTTTTTTATTTATATTTTTCATATTTTTTTCATTTTTATTATCTTTATTATTATTTTTATTTTATATTTATTTTTAATTTTTAATTTTTCTTTTATTTTTTATTTTTTTCATTTTTATTTTTAAATTTTTTTTTCCATTTATTTCATTTTTTTATATATTTTTTTTTAATTTTTAATTTTAATTTTATTTCTTTTAATAATTTTTTTTTAATTTTTTTTTTAATTTTTTCAATTTTTCATTTTTTTCAATTTTTTTTATTTATTTTAATTTTATTAATTTTTTTTTTCACCTTTTTTTAATTTTTTAATTTTCATTTTTTTTTCATTTTTTTCTCATTTTCTTTTAATTTTTTAATTTTTTAATTTTTCATTTTTCATTTTTTTCATTTTTTTTTTTTCATTTTTTTTCATTTTTTTTTCATTTTATTTTTTTAATTTTTAATATTTTTATTTTCATTTTTAATTTCATTTTATTCATTTTTCATTTTCATTTAAAAAGAATTTTTTTTTATTTTTTTTTTTCATTATTTTTTTATTTTTTTTTCATTTTTTATCATTTTTTTAATCTTTTTTTCATTTTTAATTTTTTAATTTTCTTTTTTTCATTTTTTTTTCACTTTTTTTCATTTTTATTATTATTTATTTTTTTCATTTTTTTTTTTTCATTTTTTTTTCATTTTTTTTTCATTTTTTTTTCATTTTTTTTTTCATTTTTTTTTTTCCTTTTTTTTTTCATATTTTTTTTTTCATTTTTTTCTTTTCATTTTTTTTTTTCATTTTTTTTCTCATTTTTTTTTTCCTTTTTTTTTCATTTTTTTTTTTTCATTTTTTTCTTTTCATTTTTTTTTTCATTTTTTTTTTTCATTTTTTTTTTTCATTTTTTTTTTCATTTTTTTCTTTTCATTTTTTTTTTTCATTTTTTTTTTTCAATTTTTTTTTTCAATTTTTTTTTTCAATTTTTTTTTTTTCATTTTTCATTTTTTTTTTTCATTTTTTTTTTCATTTTTTTTTTCATTTTTTTTTTTGTTTTTTTTTCATTTTTTTTTCATTTTTTTTTCATTTTTTTTTCATTTTTTTTCATTTTTTTTTTCATTTTTTTTTCATTTTTTTCTTTTCATTTTTTTTTTCATTTTTTTTTTCATTTTTTTTTTCATTTTTTTTTTTCATTTTTTTTTCATTTTTTTTTTCATTTTTTTTTTCATTTTTTTTTCATTTTTTTTTTCATTTTTTTTTTCCTTTTTTCTTTTCATTTTTTTTTTTTCATTTTTTTCTTTTCATTTTTTTTTTTTCATTTTTTTTTTCATTTTTTTCTTTTCATTTTTTTTTTCATTTTTTTTTTCAATTTTTTTTTTCAATTTTTTTTTTTTCATTTTTTTTTTTTCATTTATTTTTTCATTTTTTTTTCATTTTTTTTTTTTTGTTTTTTTTTTCATTTTTTTTTTAATTTTTTTTTCCATTTATTTCATTTTTTTTCATTTTTTTTTTTTCATTTTTTTTTTTATTTTTTTTTTCAATTTTTTTTTTCAATTTTTTTTTTTCAATTTTTTTTTTCAATTTTTTTTTTTTTCATTTTTCATTTTTTTTTTTTCATTTATTTTTTCATTTTTTTTTTCATTTTTTTTTCATTTTTTTTTCATTTTTTTTTCATTTTTTTTTCATTTTTTTTTTCATTTTTTTTTTCCTTTTTTTTTTCATATTTTTTTTTTCATTTTTTTTTTTTCATTTTTTTTTTCATTTTTTTTTTCATATTTTTTTTTTCATTTTTTTTTTTTTCATTTTTTTCTTTTCATTTTTTCTTTTCATTTTTTTTTTCAATTTTTTTTTTCATTTTTTTTTTCATTTTTTTTTCATTTTTTTCTTTTCATTTTTTTTTTTTCATTTTTTTTTTCATTTTTTTTTCCATTTTTTTTTTCATTTCTTTTTTCATTTTTTTTTCATTTTTTTTTTCATTTTTTTTTCATTTTTTTTTTTCATTTTTTTTTCCTTTTTTTTCATTTTTTTTTTTCATTTTTTTTTTTCCTTTTTTTTTTTTTCATTTTTTTCTTTTCATTTTTTTGTTTCATTTTTTTTTTCAATTTTTTTTTCCATTTTTTTTTTCATTTCTTTTTTCATTTTTTTTTCATTTTTTTTTTCATTTTTTTTTTCATTTTTTTTTTCATTTTTTTTTTCATTTTTTTTTTCATTTTTTTTTTCCTTTTTTTTTTCATATTTTTTTTTTCATTTTTTTTTTTTCATTTTTTTCTTTTCATTTTTTTTTTCATTTTTTTTTCATTTTTTTTTCATTTTTTTTTCATTTTTTTTTTCATTATTTTTTTTCATTTTTTTTTTTCATTTTTTTTTTCATTTTTTTTTCAATTTTTTTTTTAATTTTTTTTTTTCCATTTATTTCATTTTTTTTTTAATTTTTTTTTTTTTTCATTTTTTTTAAATTTTTAAATTTTTTCAATTTTTTTTTATTTTAATTTTATTAATTTTTTTTCATCTTTTTTTAATTTTCATTTTTTTTTTTTCATTTTTTTCATTTTTTTCTCATTTTCTTTTTTATTTTAATTTTAATAATTTTTTTTTTTCATCTTTTTTTAATTTTTTAATTTTCATTTTTTTTCATTTTTTTCTTATTTTCTTTTCATTTTTTTAATTTTTTTTAATTTTTTAATTTTTCATTTTTCATTTTTTTATTCATTTTTTATTCATTTTTTTTTTTAAAGTAGATTGATATTGTCAGCCAGGCTGTTCCAGGAGCCCAGTAAAACATATACATACAAATTTTTCGAAATTAAAAGAGGACATAATAATTGCAACTTATGTATTTACAGTAAATTTATATTACATAATATATTATATAGATATTTTATTTTATAAGTAAAATAAAATTTATATTAATTTCATTATTATATAAATTAAGTATACATCAATTTAATTATCATATTCCATATAAAGGGACACATTTTTATGTATTTAATAATTAATTAATTAATTTTATTTTTATTGTTGGTCAGTCGTCTAGAAGAGGTAGGAAAAATAGGAGAAAAAGGAGGAGAGAAGGAGGAGGACAAGGGAAAATAAAGAAATAAACCAAAAAAAATATATATTTAATTTATTTGAGAGGGAAACAATGGTGAGCAACTTTGAGAGGTGACAAAAACTTAGATTTTATTAACAGTAATATTATTAAATGTAAGGGTTCTGCGCGGCAAACAATTTTAATTACTATCAGACTTAAAGCAACCTTTGATTTGTTGTATAGAATTTAAATTAGATTTGTATTACTAATAAAAAAATATAAACGTAATAAATTGGTTATTTAATTTGTTGAGTGTGTAATAAGTGATGATGCTACAGGGGATTATCCAAGGCCCTTTTATAGGCAATGGGTCCTCTGAAGCGCTACTATCTTTGTAAATACAATGATTAGAATGGAATAAAACAAATATATCAAAAGAGTAAATGAAACATAACAATATAGAGAAAAACATGAAACAAATAATTAAAACCCCAATTAAGAATCCAATTTCCCCGCCATTAATTCCCAAATCAGTAAGTGACAATAGTGAATAACTAAACAAGATTGGAAACATAGGAACTATGAGAAATATAATTCCAAACAGATGGTATATTCTGATTAAAGGACATTTTAAGTGAAACAAAAAATAATTTGACGCAACAAAACAAACAATTAATCTCAATTTAGTCCAAATTAATTTATTTGTTTTTTCTAACACAATTTAAGGGTCAAAAGAAGCGTCATTAATTACTGTTTAGTATCATATGAGAGGTATTATTTAATATATAAATTTAAGTAATTAATTTAAATATATTATAAATCAATTTTACACTTGTAATTATAATTTATGTTTTTCAATTAATTAAATATAAATTTATAATTATTAAATACATAAAAATGCGCCATTATTTGTAGAATATATTATATTATGCTCAATTTAATTGTATATAAAAATATATATAACCAATAAATTTATTGTAACACTTGTATATAATAAAATTCTTATATAATTTCATTATGCAATAAAATATTAAGTTATATTCATTAAATACAAGTCTTACCCACTCTTTAAGGTTTTATAATTTATATATCATTTACTGGACTCCTGGAATAGCCTGGCTGACATTTATAATATAATTACATCCTTTTAATTATCTTATATTGTAATTACATTAATTATTTAATTTAAATATGTAACTAAACCTTTTCATATAAACTATTATCCATGATTAGTGGCGCTTTTTTGACCCTTAATTGTGTCAATGAAATATCAAATAAATGAAAGAAACTTATTTAATAAAATAGTATTCAAATTTTCAATTTAAATTAATTATTTGTTTCAGTTAAACTAGTTACTTAATTACATAGTTAAAACAATTAATTAATTTTTGCTTTACGCTGAATTAAATTTGATAACATACTTTGTTGCATCAAAACATTTTATTTGTTTCATGTAAAAAGTCTGAAAACACCTTGTAATACCTGTTTTGAATTATTCCTTCCCATAGTTCTTATGTCACAGGGTTGTTTAGTTACTCATTATATTAATTAACTGATTTGGGCATTAATGGTGGGAAAATTATTTTCTTAATTGGGAATTAATTATTTGTTTCATATTTTTCTCTCAATCACTATGTTACAATTCTTTTCTTTTATCTTCTTGTTTTATCTTATTACTGTCAGCCAGGCTATACCAGGAGCCCAGCAAATTATATGTTAATTTATTGGACCTGAAAGAGGGCTTAAAAACTGTATTTTATGTATATAAATTAATATTTTATTGCATAATATAATTATATAAGTATCTTATTAATAATAAGTGTTATATGAATTTTGTTGTTATATAAATTTTTATACATTTAAATTAAGCTTAAATATATTTAATATTCTACAAATAATGGCGCATTTTTATGTATTTAATAATTATAAATTAATAATTAATTAATTACAAAAACATATATTATAATTATATATGTAAAATTGACTTATAATGTAATTAAGTTAATTAATTAATTTTATATATATTAAATAAAACTTCATATATTATTAAGCAATAATATTGGGCGCTTCTTTTGACCCTTATTTGTGTCAGGAAAAATTATTAAATAAATTATAATACTTATTTAATAACATAGAATTAAAGTAAAATCCCCATTTTAAATTACAAATAACACTAAATTAATTATCTGTTTCATTTAAACTAATTATTGAATTAATTACATAGTTAAAAAAAATTACTTAAAATTGCTTTAACCTGAATTGAATCTATTCCATGAATTTTGGTGTGAAAACAATTTTATTTGTTTTACTTAAAACCTTTACATGTCACTATAATATCTGTTTTTGATTATTTTTACTCATTGTTCCCATGTTTCAGACTTACTTGGTTAATGATTATTTTAATTAAGTGTTTTGGGATGTTATGGTGGGAAAAGGATTAATGACTCATGGGTTTTAGTAAATTGTGTCATATTTTTCTCTTGATAGTCATGTTTCATTTTCTATTCTGTTATCTCTTGTTTTAGCTATTTCTAATTTGTATTTATTGATTGGTGGTGCTTTAGGGGTCCCTTGGTCTATAAAAGGGCCTTGGATAATCCCCTTTAAAGCATCACTTACTATACAACCAAAATTTGAACAAATTGTTAATATAATACGTTTTATTATTATTTTTATTAGTATTAAAATTCTAATTTAAATTTTATATAACTATTTACAGGTTGCTTTAAGTCTGATAGTAATTATAGTGTTTTCTGCGCAGAAATAATAATCCTTACTTAAAATAAATATTGTAATTTAATAATCCTTATTATTGTCAGCCCTCAAGTACATTGCCGTTGTCTCTCTTTAAATAAATTAAATCATTTTATAATTTCACTACCTTTACTTTTTATAAACCTTTTCTTTCCTATTCCCGTTTTCCTCTTCTTCTTCTTCTTCTTCTTCTTCTTCTTCTTTCCCCTTTTTCTTTCCTTCTTCTAGATGACCGACCAACAATTACTATTTTGTATATACCCATTTGTAGCGCTTCAGAGGTCCCATTGCCTATAAAAAGGCCTTGGGTAAACCCCTTTTGCCACATCACTTACTTACTCATTATAATTTGTTATTTCTTGTGGCACTTCAGACCCTTTAAATACAAAATAAAATTATAAGGTTGTTTAAAGATTTTTAATAATTAATTTGTTGATTGTTGAGCAGAGAGAAATATTAAAAGTATTGACAAAGATAAACAGTTCAATCCTTGTCACTTTTTTTGTCCCATCCAATTAGTCTCTTTGTTGTCTCATCATCCTTTCTTTCCTTATTCTTTTTCTTTTCTCCTTTTCTTCTTTTCCCTTTACCCTCTTCTTTCCTTCCTTCTAGACAAACTGGCGGACAGATATCATCATTCAATGTGACTAAAAGGTATTCAGGAAGGAAGGAAGGTAAGTGGTCATTCTCTAACAGATCACTCTTAGATTTTCAACCAGGCTATAAGATCTTCCCAGTAAATCATTATAATTATTTACGAGACTCAAGATAAGCCTTTATCTCTTCTTACATTATTAGTTATATTTACTTTATCATCACTTATATCATATTAATATTTTCATTAGTTTATCATTAAAATTAATTTACATATACCTCTTTTTTTTTTTTCTTTTTTTATTTATTTATTTTACTCCTTGACAGTATCCTGATGATAGCCAAAAAGTGGATTGAAATATAAATAAGACAGAAGATGTGAAAGAAACATGACATAGTTTCTTAACCTAGATATGTAAATGAAAAGACCTTGTAAAGGACATGTGTTTTACATAATATTTTGATGTTGAAATTGAAGTTGTAGGCAGTTCTTCCTTCCTGTGAGGTTCTTCTTGTATGTAGAATGGGGTACTGGACCGTAATTTTTTTTTTTTTTCTCTCTCTCTCTCTCTCTCTCTCTCTCTCTCTCTCTCTCTCCTCTTTTTCCCATAAAAAAAAAATAATGCCTCATCCATTTTTTACTATTCATCAATCATTCCATTCCATTCTTTACTTACATTAAAATATCATATACACCAATAAACTATAAATTACTACAATGATCATTCAATCTTCTAAATCAAAGTCAAAGTCAAAAAGTCATCATAATCATCACATTCTTTACCTTTTAAATGGAGTAAAATAGATAAAAGATTAAAAAAAAAAAAAAAAAAAAAAAAAATATGTACGTACCCAAATCTTGAGTTATCCTTCACTCCTGTTAGACTGCTGGAATTACGTTCTAGACCAAAAGATCTCTCCTGACATAGACACTCAATCTAATTTAGCATCCAAATCTGTATCATACTCAATATCATAAGATCAAGAACCACAGCATTAGTAGTTATTTGAAGCTGTTGAGAAAACTGAAGGACTCATGTTAGTGTTTAAGGGGGGGGGGTTAGGATTTGGATTGAGAGGTGGAGAGGAGGAGCGCTATGGGCGCTATGCAGTGTAAATAGGCGGAAGCAACTTATATAGTCATCCAGTTACTCTTAGTCTCACTGCTAACTCAGCATAATCAGTCCCACCCTTCTCACTGTTGGCAACCCCAACATAGTCAGTCTAGTTAGTCTCCCTGCTGTATTAGCATAGTCAGTCCTGTTTCAAGGCTAGCATCAGCACTAGTAGTAGTCTGCCTTCTCAGGTCCTAACAGGGGGAGGAAGTCATGCTGGAATGGTATATATATGGAAATGTTTGACACCCCCTAATGTCAATTTTTTTTTTTTGACCAACAAATAAATTAATAAATAAATAAATATATATATATATATATATATTGTTTTTCACTAGTTTTAAAGTTCATATTTGTAATGGTTAATGACAATTTAGTGACATAGAAGGAATCATCAATATTCTCTCTTTTTTGATATGATAGAGCTATGAATCAATCAAAAATATTATCAAGCTTCAGGTCATTTGAGTCATGACTTTGAGGCCAGCCAAATGTTTGAAAAATAATGAGGACTACTTGCTGAGGAGTGTACTTATCAAATATATTCCACCAACCACAACAAAAACATAAAAAAAAAAAAAAAAAAAAAAGATTATATAGAATAAGAGATAGATAGACAAAGCATGTGCACAAATTTATATATCCTCCCCTCCAAATTCACTTCCCACCCAACCACCCAATAGACCCATATTTATCACCTACGTAACCCATTCCCCCTCCTTACCCCAAGTTAAATTCTTCAACTCCTAACCCAGTAGGTCCAGACATTCTATTTTTACCCCGTTTCTTACTATCATTATGATCATTAGCAGGCTGCCCACCACCACCTACATCATCTTGATGACGTTGCCGTTTGCGAGACCCATTCTTTTGAGAGAGTATTTCAAATCTTTGAACTCCACTGTAAACTTTCTTATCATCCATCTCTTCTGCTTCTCTACCACCACTTTCTTCTTCTTTACCAAAAAGAGCATTAAACCCATCTAAACCATCATCACTTCCAACAGAACTATCTTCATCATCATCACCACCCCCACTCAACATCCATCTCCTCCCACCTTTCAATGGACGTCCCCGACCCATAAGATTTTTATGAACTTGATGCTCAGCAACCACTTTCTTAGGAGCTTCGCGTAAACCAAATGTTTTAGCAATATGCCCCAGATGTAATTTCTTTACATGAAAGAATTGTTTTTCTTCACTTGGATGAGTAGCGTAAGCTCGGATATGAGAGCTAAAGGCTTTTGAGGCTAAAGAAAGGTTCTGAGAAAATCAGGATAAGAACATGAAGCCGACAATTTAGGGGGTTAATGAATAATCTCAATCCCAACAAAGGTGTAACGGAAATAGAGAAATAATCATACGGACCTCAGATTTAGAAAGCACCCAACGTTCAACGGCCATTTGTACATCCGTTGCTCTGCTTTCCCATTCCTTACGTTCAACTGCTCCAAACCCAATTTTCAAAATCTCCTCAACAGCAATAGGTTGAATCTTAATCGGTTGAACCACAGTAGTGGAAATAGTAGTAGTAGTAGTAGTAGTAGTAGTAGTAGTAACAGAAGAAGAAGAAGAACCTTTATACTGAGCTTCTTCACACCATTTAACCCATTCTTCTTCTGAAGGTAATACAAAACTCCATGCTTGACCTTCTTGACCGGCACGAGCAGTACGACCGACCCGATGGAGATACTCTGTGACGCCGCCTTCAGTGGGTAAATCGTATTGGATGACATGAGACACAAATGGAACATCCAACCCTCGGCCCGCCAGTGAGGTGCACAGTAAAATACTTGGCTCATCGTTAATTTTTCCAGCGTTTGAAAAAGCTTCAAGTGATGATAGTCGAGTGTCTAATTCCAGATTACCATGCAAACGATAAATTTTAGCTTTTGGAAGTAATGGACAAGTTTGAAGTATCCGAGTGCTATGTTGCTGTTCTGATTGCAGTTGATCTTTTTGTTGCTCATTTTGAATGACACTATGGCGAACCATGGACAATCCACCTAAAGCTTCAAAATAAAAATCAACTGAAGCAGTACAACTCATGAAAACCAATATTTTGATGACGGAAGAAGAAGATTTTTTTTGGTTTAACAAGCGCCTGAGAAGGGCGATAAGAGAAACCAGACGAAGTTTGGGAGGAGTGAGAATGTAGTGCTGAGTAAGTTGGGCAGGAGCAGCATAAAATTGATCAGAAGAAGGAGGCTCAGAGGTAGAAGGAGAAGCCTTGAGGACTGTTGGATTATTAAGAGCTAGACCGACGAGTTTCTTGACATTGGGAGGCATAGTAGCACTACACAAAATAGTCCTTCGAGCGCGAGAGAAATGGGAGGGGGGCGGAGGGTAATCAGGTGGGACGGTAGGCGGATTAGCAGACCAATATCGACGAGCAGCGGCTGCTTTGACGTTAAGAGCATTCAAGATGCCTTTCATCTGTTCTTCGAACCCCATATCCATCAACCGATCGGCCTCATCGACGACCAACCACCTCAAGCTCAAGAGTGAGCTGATATGTGGTGGTAAGGAAGGATTATCGACATTAGAGTGAGCGACAGGTTGACTGCCAGCCAATCTAAGAGCTGAAGTTTGTTTGAGATGATCGAGGAGTCTTCCAGGAGTGGAAATCAAGATAGGAAGGCCTTTTCTGAGTCTAGCTTTCTCATGAGTGCGATTCGTACCCTAAAGAAAGAAAGAGAGAGGAAAAAAGAAGTAAGATGGGTTAATAAAACAACGGACGAGACAAAAAGAAGCATACGCCATGAAGGGTGCCAGCAACGAGCCAGCGAGGATTAAGAAAAGGTGGAGGGTCAGAAGGAAGGGAATGGAAAGCAAGAAGGGAGTTGAGGACGTTAGCGAGTTGCTGAGCGAGTTCACGAGTGGGGACGAGGATGAGGGCAAGAGTTCCAATCTGGCGAGACCAAAGCTGCTGGTAGTTGAGGGTTTGAGGAAGACGAAGGAGATCTTGGATGATGGGAACGAGGAAGGCGAGCGTTTTGCCGGAGCCAGTTTGGGAGTGAATGATGAGGTCAGGAGGGTTAGGGTTAGGGTTAGGGTTAGGGTGAGAAGAAAGAACGACGTTGAGAACCGGCCAGACGACGGCCTGGATGGGAGTAGGAGAAACAAGGTTGCCTTGAGAGGAGGAAGCGAGATGGCGTGCAATGGCAGGATGGATGGCAAGGGATGGATGAGTGATGGGAACAGTTGACAGGGCGGCGTTGGAGGGCGGAAAGTTAAAGTTGAGTGGCGAGTGAGCAGCAGGACGAGGAGGAGAAGAGGCGGCGATCCGCGGGAAAAGCGAAGACACGACACCGGAAGTCTGCGCAACGGAGGAAGACGCATCTCCACTCCCACTCACCCGCTGTCGACGTTTCTTCTGTCCGCGCTTTTCCTTCCACCGCGCACTTGCTCCCTTTACTCTCACTCTCACTCTCACTCTCTCTCCCACTCCCACTCCCACTCCCACTCCCACTCCCACTCCGCCAACCGAGCGTTCGACGTTCAGTTCGATCCCTTCCATTCTGTCCTTCCTCGCTCTTGCGGAACTCAACCCACCTCCTCATGCCATAATTTGCATATGCATCTCCACAACCCTCCAATCCAATCCAACTCTACTCAACACAATCATTCCATCATCAATTTTAAGAGAGTAAAAGGTCAAGGACAAACAAATGTGACCCCCTTTTTTTATTATTATTGTTTTACTTGGGAGATGATGGTTTTTCAAGTGAGATATTCTTGATGATGTGTCAAATCTAAAAATAAAATCTAAAATATAAATATCTCTACTTTTTGTGAGTATGTAGTACATCTGGTGTAAAATCAGATGACTTGAAGTCATGTTGTTCCAGTTGTTTTATTATTAGGGGGTATCAATGTTGACTGATCTGCAATTAAATTAATTTCAGATAAAAATCCTTATACCCCAATTATCTTCCGCAATTCTTTTTGCTAATAATTGGGTTATTAGACACTTTACGTGTCAATGTTCACCTCTTATCCAACATTTTTATCCTCAATTTTTCATAACCACATCTTGGACAACTTTCTGCCATAACCACATCTTGGCCTACTTTCTTCCATAACCACATCTTGGACTACTCTCTGCATATGCCTTCTACCTTGCTGTGCACTCCCATTCTCATCCCATCCTGTCCATTCTATCCGCTCAGAACCCCTCACCATCTCATCTGCTTGTTTCTGCTCCTTTTCATCTTCATTTATAATAACATGCCTCGTCATCCTAGATCTTCTCAAAGGCAGCCATCACCCAGTTGTTCTTCAAATCCCACTACTCCCTCTTTCCCCCACTCTGCTGAGAAATCCAAAATTGTTCAACTAAAGAAAGATGATCATCTCATTCTTATCAACTGGCTAAAAACTAAATCTAACTATGATTCTTGTTTTGGTACTGAGTATGCAACTAAAGTAGGACAGCCCCCCACATCAAAAGTTAATGGCTATCTTCTAATGGCAAATGAATTACAGAATAAGACCAAGGGAAGGATTGATCTTTTACCAAAACAGATGTCTGAACGCTTCAAGCATTACCGAGCCAAGTACAAGAAGGCAAAGGCTCTTTCATCTTCCACTGGTTTTGGGGTTACTGACATCAATATAACTAAGGGAATCAAATCCATAGACAATAAACTTGAATCTTTATGTCCTTACTTTAAAGAGATGGATGCAATTTTTGGAGAGCAAGCTGATGTTAATCCTGTAAACATGTTGGATGGAAAAGATCCTATCTCCGAACATGATGTTGAAGCAAATCTTTTTGCATCCTCTTCCTCCACTCAAGCCTCCCCTCATTTGAATGAGACATATCTAGATAGCTTTTCTGTAGATCCTATAGGTGATTTAATCCAACCAAATCTAACTCAGGTCTGTTTTTTTTTTCTTTTATCTTATCTTTTCTATTTTTTATTTACTTATCTTTCTCTTATTTTTTAAAAGGCTGATGAACAAACCCAGGATCCTCAATCAACTGAGTCTGAAGCTAGCAACAATGATGAGGAGGAAAATGCTACATTGAACAAAAAGCAAAGGGCTTCAAGTAGTCTAAATTTCCACTCACAAAGAAGAAAAAAAAGTGATACTTCATCACAAACCTTTTTTTTGTCTATGGAACAATTTTTAGAGAAACGTGATGCTGGTAAGTGATACCATACCTCTTATTACTTTACTCTGCTTTTCTTCTACTTTATATTAATTCTTATTATCACTCTAGAACAAGTGGAAATTGCTAAAGAGACTCTAAGATTTTAAATGAAGAAATATGAGCTCTCTTTAAGGAGGGATGATAGGCTACAAGATTTGGAAGAGAGGAAGGATGATTGGGCCCAAGATTTAGAGGAGAAGAATTATGAGCTCTCTTTACAGAAGGATGATTGGGCCCAAGATTTGGAGGAGAAGAAGTTTGAGTTAACTCTAAGTATTGAAAAATCAAAGAATAAGGAGAAAAAACTTGAGCATCAAAACCTCATGGAGCAGATGAAATATAAGCTTGATCATGATGAAAATTCCAAAAAGAAAGAACTTATGATAGAATGTGTTAAAGCTAATAAATCTGTTGAGGAAGTTGAATGTTTAATGAAATTGTTGGATGACTAGTTTGTTTTATTTATCTCACACTTCAACTGTTCATAATTAATTGTACATAAAATTTTATCTTACTTTAGTGTAGTTGTTACTCTATCCATCATTAGTTGAATTTTCATTTTTTTTTTTTTAATGTTATAAATTCTCTTTTAAATCAAATTTTCAAGAATTTTTAATGTTAAAAAATTCTTTTTTAGTTAAAATTTTCAAGTCACATTTAAAAATTTCACAATCCCACCCCTGCATTTGATTGAACAAAGGGGTGGGTATCACCAAAATTCTTTGAAGTAAACAATTTTGCAAGTCTTATATGAAATTTTGTCAATACTCACTCACCCCTGCATTTTATTGAAGTAACAGAAGGATATCACCAAAATGACAAGTCATAATTTTTTTTTAAAGTCTGATATGAAAATTTCACAATACCTCCCCCCCCTCTCCCCTGCAATTTATTGAATCAAAGAAATCAAATTGTTAAAAAATTAAAATTGAAAATTTCTACAACCAATTAATTTCACCAGTCCCAATCAAGTTTTCCTATTTTATATAATGATGCACCATTATATAAAAACAGTAATCTATCTTGATGTAACTTTTTTTTAAAAAAAAATAATTGGAAGAGACAAATCCAAAATTAAATGAAAAAAAAAATTAAAATTGAAAATTTCGACAGCCAATTAATTTCACCAGTCCCAATCAAGTTTTCCTATTTTATATAATGATGCACCATTATATAAAAACAGTAATCTATCTTGATGTAACTTTTTTTTTAAAAAAAAAATAATTGGAAGAGACAAATCCAAAATTAAATGAAAAAAAAAAAAATTAAAATTGAAAATTTCGACAGCCAATTAATTTCACCAGTCCCAATCAAGTTTTCTTATTTTATATAATGATGCACCCTTATATAAAAACAGAAATCTATCTTGATGTAACTTTTTTTTTTAAAAAAAAATAATTGGAAGAGACAAATCCAAAATTAAATGAAAAAAAAAAAATTAAAATTGAAAATTTCTACAACCAATTAATTTCACCAGTCCCAATCAAGTTTTCCTATTTTATATAATGATGCACCCTTATATAAAAACAGAAATCTATCTTGATGTAACTTTTAAAAAAAATTGGAAGAGACAAATACAAAATTAAATGCAAAAAAAATTTAAAAGGCAAATAAAAAGAAAAATTTAAAAAAATTAAAAAAGATAAAAAATAAAATAAAATAAAAAATTTAATAGATGAGAAAAAAAAAAGAAAAAAAATGGATGAAACTATTTAATGATAGAATGCTTCTTCCCATTCAGGATCAGACCAATTTGGTAAACCAGATTTTAAAGCAAGTTGATGGTTTTTTTGAAAATCTTGAATACATAATTTTTTAAATCAATTTGTCAAGAAAATATTAAATGATCCTAGAGAATTCCATTGTTTCAGATCTTCTTCCATTTGCTCTGGTTTCAAATTTCTCAATAAATAATAAATTCCTGAAATATATAGAAAAAAAGAAGAAAAATAAATATTAGTTAACACTTGCAATTTTACAAATTTAATCCAAAACTAAACAACATACACAGCTGAGGTCCAGTACAACTCTTTTGAAGTTTGTTTATTAGTATGGCTTTGGAAGAAAAATAAGTTGCCTGTAAGATATAGATATAATTATTGTTATTATGGTGTATAGTTTTCATACTGCAGACACATAGAATGACATAAATGCTTACCTAGAAAAAACCAAGCAAAAGAAAGAAGAGTATGAAAATCTTGGGGAATCCCAATTTTGCAGTCCCAGGTTCTGGATCCAATGAGTCAAGTGGCATCTCCTATACAAGCTATTTTGGCAGGATTAGACTCCAGCTCATTGATGGATTAAATGGAGCAGCCAGATGATTGGTGTGATCTATTTGTGAATCAGATTGCCAAGGAATTTCCTTTGAATGAAGTGAAAGGGAAACTGAAGGATAAGAGTCCAGGGAGGATGGTGGATCAACTGACAAGGTAGGCTTCCATTCAACTTGTGAAGGCTCAGTAGATGGAGTGGGAGACTTTAGCTTGAAGCCTTTACCAGAAGTCAAAGAGGCAGCAGAGGGAGTCAAGATGGCTGAAGGTGGTGGTGGCAAAGTGGAGGAGGAGGTTGTGGAGAAGGTGGTGGCAAGGAGGTGGAGGTGGAGGTGGTGGCAAGGAGGTGGAGGTGGAGGTGGTGGCAAGGAGGTTAAGGAGGTGGTGGTGGCAAAGAGGAGGAGGAGGAGGAGGAGGAGGAGGAGGAGGAGTAGGTGATGGTGAGGAGGAGGTGGTGGTGGAAAGGAGGTTGTGGGGGTGATGGAGGTGGTGGTGGAGGTGGTGGTAGTGGCAAAGAGGAGGAGGTGGAGGAGGTGGTGGTGGGGAAAAGGAGGAGGAAGCGTTGGTGGCGAGGAGGTGGAGGTGATGGTGGTGAGGAGAAAGTGGAGGTGGTGGTGGCAAGGAGGAGGAGGAGGTGGTGGTGGTGGACAGGGGGTGGAGGAGGTGGTGGTAGAAAGGGGGTGGAGGAGGAGGTGGCAAGGAGGTGGTGGTGGCAAGGAGGAGGAGGTGGAGGTGGTGGTGAATAAAGTAGCATAAATGCACTAAACAGATGGGCAAAAAAATGATATAAAATGAGAAGGAAAATGTGAAAGGTGTGTTCAGAGACACTTAGCACTTTTGCAGGACACATGTGGCTGTAGAAGCAAATTTTTATCTGTGCTTTGTAATTTTCAAGGGCAATTTTTGGCTTGAAATTGGTTGTCACAGGACAGCCTGCAACAGCACTTTTCCATGTAGTGTAACACCACTTATCTGAATTGGCAGCATTTTACTTTTTTGAACATGATCCCAAAGGTAGAGTCCATTGGGTAAGGTTAGTTTTTTTCCATATATGAATCCAATGGAGTATGAACTAGGTTTGCCTAGATTGAAAGATAACTTGTGCAGATGTAGTGTTGCCTCTTGAAGTCACCCAAATGGGTTAGGAGAAGATACTTCTATATAAGTTGGTAAGTGGCTACTGGTCCATTTTTATCCATATGCATGAATGTTTTTAAACCCGTTGAGAATTGTTATGAAAGATAGGATGCTTGGAGATGAGTTTATAAAGTTTGAAGAAAGAATTAGGAGAAGTTCAAAATAGTTGAGGAACATTGGGAATGGAGTGGAGATCATATCTGGGATCATGAGAAAGATTTGGCCCCCTTGGGTTTATGTAATGCTTTTTGGAAAGAAAATTCATATAAGCTAAAGAATCTTCCAAATCATAGTCTGTTTTATAGTAAATAACTTAAAGTAAAGCGATAGCATTCATAGTTGAGTGAAGTAGCTGCCTAGTAGAGATGTGTTTCATAGTTGTTGGTGGAAGGCTTATGTGATGAGGGAAGTGGGAATTCACCGCCAAGTGTGCAGTTGGGGTGTGTAGATAGGAAAAAACTTAAGTGTTTGCCACCAAAATTAAGTAGCATAGAGTGAGGAGAGACTTAAGGATGGCATCAGCAATTATAAGTCATGTGATTTTCTTAAAAATCCATCATGGATGTGATGAGTTTGGGATCAGGAAGTAGGAACGGAAATTGGGGTATAAGAGGCAGGATAATGCATTAAGATGGATTCCTTATCCACTAGTCCCAGGGCCAGTGGATAAGAATCTTCCGCAATCAATAATGTCTGATCCCGGGAAAAAAATTACTGATCCCTAATTGCAGATCCCTGAACATTGATACCCCCTAATATAGTTATAGCTTATATAAAGATAATATCAATTTATAGATGCTTTATAATATATTTATATATGATAATAATTGTTTTTTAATGTTTTATTTGATGTGTAGTAAGTAAGTGATGTCCAATAACCCGTCAAAACCTCCCTTACTTATACCAAAATCCACTAGAGTGCACAGAACTTCAATCCAGATGATGTCACTGCTATCCCCAGAAATTACAGCACTGTGAGGGCCCATCACCTCCCCATGGTGTCCACTTCAAGAAGATTCAACACCCAGACCTCCATTAAGGACCCTCCATCACAATTAATGATACCACAGACCCATACCATAAATAGAATAAACAGATAAAAGCGGATATCATAAAGAAACAGGTAAAATAACTCATCCAAAGAGAATATAATGAAGCCCAAAGCATATAAAGGAACCAAATTAACTGTCCAAGCCCCCAATAACATCCACAAGCATTCATATTAACCCAGTAATGATCTCCCAACCCATAAATCCATGAAAATCCATCCAAGGAAGCAGATTAAGTTGTCCAAACTGGATATATGCGCCTGAAATAGATGTATATGCTTTTGTAGGTGTTGTGAGTCCACTGAATATTTCCATATGACCTAAAATAAGCAGAAAAGAAAAGTTTATAGGCTATTAAGAGGTTAAAACCCACTTATAGACCTAAATATACATAATATAACTACATATTTCACTGAATATGAGGTTTATGTATACATATAAGCTTATGTATGTCTATAATTACTTAATATCACTTAAGATAAGTATATTATGACTCCATTAACACCTTAATAAGTATTATTAGGCTATGTATAAGCTATTTAAACTACTATAAGTTATATAATAGTGTAATAATTATATATATATGTATTATAACCATATATATAAGTGTTTTAACCTTATCTTTAAGATATAAGCTTAATGTAATTAAGGTTATCTTATTTTAAACATAAGAAATACTCAGTCCTGGGGATACCTAGGCTGAAAGGGACAGAAAAATTCATTTTATTCATTCCAAATACTGTTTGATTTGCTGCATAAGAAACTGGGGCTTGAGTATTTTGTCCTGTATTTTGCATCTGTGAAATTGAAGAAGCAGGTGTGCTGAAGAAGTGTTCTTGGGAGTTTTGAAATTAAAGAAAGGAGATTTAGGTGGTAAAAGGTGTGTCACTTCATTTGAGTTTGATTTCTAAAAATCCAATAAAATAAAAACAGAACATCAGCTAAACATAATTGATGAATAGCATTAAAATATCATATCATACCATAGCCCTTGCCCAGACTTCAGCTTTTGAGGGAGTAGTTATTTCAAAAAAACTCAAGTGGGTTCTCAGGATTAATGTAAACATGTCCTTCAGGTGTTCCTGTAAGATCTTTGCAAGGTCCATGTGCATCAAGAATCAAATTGATAGTTTCATAGTGTGACAAAGTAGCCGGGGCACAAGCTGAAGGTCGAGGGGTATCAATATTTGTATTTGCACCATTTTTTTTGTTCCAGATATAGACAATCACAAATCCTCATAAAGCTCTTCTTGCTTTTATTCAGTACAAACAAAACATAAGTAAGAAAAATAAAATAAAATAAAATAAAAAGAAGGCACCAAAAAAAAAAAGAAAACTTACATTAGTGATTGCTTTAGGATCTTTGTTCACCAAACAGCAAATTATTTTATGAGACTCATTAGTATTTTTTTTTGTAGTTTTTAAGAACTTTTGAAATGTAGATTTTTAATCCAATTGTTGTTTTGTTACTTGAGGCAAAAAAAAAACCACCATGTGGGATCATCACATGCCACGTGAGTTTGCCTTCTTCTTCTAAACGTTCAGGAAAAAACTTACCAACAGTTTTGTTTTGATGGGCATTCATAACCACCAGTACACTTTTTCTTGAACATATCTAAATCATATTTTTTTTCAACTTCCTGACATAAACTGAGACAATCAGGATCTGAAACTATCTTAGCCAGTGTTTGGAAGAGAATCTTTGTCTTTGTCTTTGTCTTTTTTTTTTTTTTTTTTTTGATTTTTTTGATTTTTTGGCTAACTGAAGTGACTTGAGGAATTGTTTTTGTCATGTACAGGGAAAAATGAATTGATATCCTCATCCATCTGACTTCATCAGGATCTTCTTCACTTTCAGATTGAATGATGGTTCTTTAGGGGGGGGAGTGCTGAAGAATCTTGAGGAGATGAGTTTTTACAAATTGTAACTGTTCTGGTCAGTTTGGTTAGAGCAGCCAAAGTTTGAAATCAGAACATAGTTGAGAGTGGGTAGATATTTCCATAGCCATTAGGCATTGGGGGGGTGATCAAAATTTAAATTGTATGAGTTGAACAGGTTTTTGTGTAAATTACAACACCAAACAGAGAAAATTTATAAAACTAGAAGAGATGAGAGGAAAAAAAAATTACGGGTTACAGAAAACAATGAGTCAGAAGTAAAAGGACATGAAAGAGGACCACACTTGGTCATTGGTGAGAGGAAAGAAAGGCTTTTGAGAAACTTCCTGTAAAAAAATAAAAATTAAAAGAAAAAGAAAAGAACATCAAAATTCAGGAAAAAAAATAGAAGAAAAAGAAAAAACTTTTTAAAATTTGAAAATAACAAAGAAGAAGAACAAAAAAAGAGGTATGAGAAATTGAAATGAGAATTGAGAGAAGAAATAAAAGAGGAAACAGAGGGGAGGAAAAAAAGCAAAAATAAAATAAGGATCGAGAGGAGAAGACAAAAGGGAGGAAATGTTGAGGTGATTAAGGGAAGAACTGGTGAGGGAAAGAGGGAAAGACCCATGATGGGGGAAAATAATAATAATAATAATAATATCTGCAGGATAAGTGATAAATTGCTTTTTTTTTCACCAATTTTTTTTTTTGTGCAAAATCACCAAGAGATTTTGTTATTGCCGTAGTTGTGAGATGGTTTAAATATGAATAGTGGTGTCATATGTGCAACACCTTTGGAGGAACAAAATCTTACTGTGTAGAATAGCACCACCATGAGTTAAGTAATGCAACTTCAATTTCCTGTAACTTTCATACCATGAAGACTGGTCTTGTTGCTAGACTTGGTAGATATATTTCAAATAGATGCTATAAAAAAATCATAATTCACTGAAATCATCATGATCATAAGCACTAGCTGTATTTTTGAAAGATATAAATACATACTTAAAGTATTTATTATCAAATCATAAATATCTTTAATTCTTTTTCTTTTTTTTGGACTATTTCTAATGTCAATCTGTTTGATAGTCACTAAAGTTTGATCATTAATTATGGCTTAAAATTTGTTTGAGTTTAGCTTTCAAGAGCATATTAAGAAGAAAATGAATTGATGAAGTGTTCAGATTTTCTTTTTATTCATCATAAAGTGTCACCAGAAACTCTCTCATGAACATTTAACACTATATGTTTTTTATTGAAAGAGTATTGGAAAAATATCACCACACAATATGGGGGGCCAACCTGCTAGAAAGTCAGTAACCTTGAACCCTAATTCATATCACCTTGAGCCCACATTGAGGTAGTGATGAAATCACCAAGAAAAATGATTGTCATTTTGGTGAACTCAACCTGAATATAACTTGAACATTTAATGAAGCATAGTTAATAATACTTTGAAAAAATCCTTGAATATGAAGAATGATATTTTTTTTATATATAGAAATTTGAGTTCAGTGCAGACCACACCCAACTTAGGCTGAGAAAGACATATTTTTTAAACTAGTGAAGCAGTTTATGTGCACAGTTTCAAAAAAAAAAAAAAAAAACATCAAAGTATAGATTTAATAAAAAAACCTTCTGAATTGATTATATAAGTTTCTTTTTTGCCAACAATAAATGGAGAAATTATAATAGGGGGTCTCAAAGATTACCAAACACACCTAGCATGTTTCATTTGAAAAACACCACACAAACATGCTGTGAAACATGGCTGATTTGGTACTTGGGGTCAAATACATCCTACTTTTGTAAAATTTTCTTAACCACAATTCAGCCCAAAAGTACCCACATCCTCCTGATCAGCTGCACACCACCTTCCTTCCATCCTCACCCATATAATCCATGTTACAACTCTTCTCCCCCAGTTCATTTCAAAATCAAATTTTTTCTCTTTCACATCACATTAAGTCTATTAGATTTTTTTCTTTTTTTTTTTTAGAAAATTTTCCTGCTCAAATGTCTATACTCACAACTTCTTATTTTTTATACAAGGCATCATAAATGTCTAAGATTTTTTTTACTTTCTCATTTTCTTCAACAAAATTTTTCTTTTTTCATTCATTTCTTTGTTTAGTGTTAATTTATCATGTCTTTCCCAAAATCTACTTCTCAAAAATTTACTCAATTGAAACCATCTTATCTACAGATTGTAATTAAATGGCTGAAAATTAAATATAATTTTGATGCCTGTTTTGGCTGTGCAAATTGCACTCAAGTTGCTCATCCACCCACACCAAAATTGAGTGGAGTTGAAATCAAAAACTAAAAGTAAGATGTATTTGAAAACAAAGAAAATGAGGGAAAGATTCAAAAACTATCAAAAAAAAAATACAAGAAAGAAAAGATGGCTTCTTCTTCAACTGGGTTTGGAGTTACCAAAGTTGATGAAAAGAATGGAATCACATCTGTTTCTGAAAAACTCAACTCTCTATGTGTCATCTTTATGATCAAATGGACAAACTCTTTAGAAAAAGGCCCAATGTCAACCCCTTGTACATGAATCAAGGTCCAGAAATCACAGAGTCTCATACAAATAGTCAAGAGTTTCCTTTAGATCCTTCAATTGACTCTCCAGAATTTGGAGAACCATCTGCATATTCTTGAGCTTGAGGGGTCCAGACCATCAAATTATTTCTAAGTCAAAAAAATTTATGTCAATTTTTTTTTTTTTAGAAATACCCTCCCCTTCTATTTACCCTAAAAGGGCATGGGGATCACCCTTTTTTTATAAGTCAGAAAAAAATTTATGACAGAAAAAAATGATGAAACCCTCCTCTGTGTTTTATTGAAGTAGGGGCAGTGATTGCCAAAATTTATGTTCATTGCATATATTAACATGTAAACAAGTCTTATAAGATAATAAAAAAACTAAAGAAATGAAAATTCAAGAAAAAATATGAGTGTAAATTGTCTGTGAATAAAGTCAATGAAATCAAACACAAATGTATACATGAACCTCATGAGAAAAACAAATTTCCTCATGATTACCATTATAAAACACACAGCCTGATGGTTCATTAATTTAGGTAAGTAGATTATCATATATGACTTGTAAAATGTTAATTTGTGAAATAAAAATAAGAGTTGACACCCTATATGTCAGCCAGGCTACTAGACTTACCCGGTAAAATAATTAATTATTTTACTGAGTTGAAGCCACGCCCCTTCTTCTTACTAACAATTAATTATTTATTTACTTAAGTATTACTTAAAACTAACTGGTTAAGTACATTAAGTAGTATAAATAATGTAAATAAATGTCTTCTACATTTTTACTCCCTAACACCGTGCTCAATAGTATAAGTTTGATTGGGAATAAAAATTTATAATAAAATTATAATAAAAAAACCTTAAGATTATTATATTACTTCATTGAGAGATCTGGAATCCCATGAAATTAATATAATTAATTTAATTGTGATGTAATTAATTATGACAAGGAACTCATACTTTATTACTAATAAAATTGATGCCCTTGTTGACGTATTAATTAATTTCTTTTCTTATGTCATATATGTACTCCTTTTAGTCACCTACTTTCTCACATTCTTACAGTAGATGGTTTAAATTCCGTGTCTTTTATTCCCTCATGTTTTGCCTATAAAAGGCCCCTTACTTTTGTGCTTTTGAGAACATTCCTTCATTACTTACTTTATTATTACATTTACAATACAAACACTTATTTCTATATTTTATAACATTAGTACTTACAACAGCGTAATTCTAATCTATAATTTATATTAATATTTAAAAACTACCTCTTATATTTGAGTAAACCAATCATTTTAATTAAGAAATATGTACTTTTCTTTAAGAGTTCATTACATCCCCAAATTTCCCCATATAAACCTCGAATAAAATTCTAGATCCAAAAGGACCCCTTGACAATTGGAGGCCTTCCCAAATTATTGACGGTGCATTGTGATTTGAGGGCATAAATCAAAGGGACCATCGGCATTTGAGTACCTGTAAGGACGAGAGAGCGACAAAAACAACAAACTTCATACGTCACGTGACAAAATTTTTTTTGCTGCAAACGGTAATCAAACTGCGCTCCAAAAATTAGGTTCATATATTGACTAAACTTTGTATATATCGTGGTAATTATTGATATTACTATTTGTGGGTCACTTTGCACTCTTCATTTTCTACGTATTTCCTTTTACTCAGCACTCTGTAAGTGGAATTAATTTGCTCATTTTACAGGGGGAGGTGTCTGGTAATTTGGAATTAATTTTTTATTATATTTTTTTTATTTATTTTTCCTAGTTGAAAATAATAGAGCAATTGTTCTTAGTCCTAGAAGTAATAATAAAATTAAATTTTAATAATTAATTATTATAATTTTCACTTGACTTTTTGTCCTGATAATTTAAATTTTATTTGTTCCAGTAGACAAATTGTCCTGACAATAAACATTTTTTTTAATTAATAAAAAATTCATATTTAATTATTTCAGTTGAAATTAAGTCCTGGTATTTAATTAATCAGTTGATTTAAATTGTGAAAATACAATAAAAATTTTTTAATTAATAAAAATTCATATTTAATTATTTCAGTTGACATTAAGTCCTGGTAGTTAATTAGTTGATTTAAATCCTGAAAATAATTATCTTAAAATTATTAATAAAAATTTTAATTTATTTCTTCAGTTGATTATTTTATAATCCTGGTTTTAAATTATTTTAAATTAATAAATTAATTATTATTTAGTT
Source organism: Hemileia vastatrix (assembly GCA_030280995.1). NCBI lineage: Eukaryota > Fungi > Basidiomycota > Pucciniomycetes > Pucciniales > Zaghouaniaceae > Hemileia > Hemileia vastatrix. Next base: position 1,065,111 of record JASXTE010000006.1, read on the forward strand.
GATTTTTATCCTAAAAAAATTTTTATTATTATTTTTATTTTATTTCTGTTAAATTAAAAATAAAAACTAATTCATCTTATCGTCTTTCTTCTTCATTTCAGTTAAATCTTAAAAGAATGACTGACCAAAGTGGTTCTGCTGCAGGTGAAGAGGAACTAGACTTAATTGATTATGATGAGCCTACTTCTGTAAGTTCTCCTTTAACAAGAAGAATTTCTCAAATTAATAAATCCTTGCCCCAAACAGGATGTGGAGATAGAAGAAGTGAAAATCCTAGTAGACACAACTCAGGTTCAGAAGCCTGTAATAAACCCACCAGAAGAACTTCCAAAAGGATTCAGGATAAAAAAGATGCCATTGCCTCAACAGGTAAAGAATCTGTCAACTCACATAAAGGAGCTAAGGACAGAAAACTTGAGAGTAAGGGCAAGGGTAGATGCTCTGGAAGAAAAGGTGAGAAAGATAGATACCTTTCTTCAAGAGAAGAAGAAACCTCTTCCCCCCAGGGATCATCAACCATTGGCTCCCCAGCCCCAAGAGAAAGTGGAAGTGTCCAAGTGGCAGTGGGATTGGTTAAACACTCAGTGGGACAACCTGTCTCAAAATCAGCATCAGTTACCTCAGGCAGGTCCGTCAAGACCCAGCCAGGTCAACCCCACACCTCCTCACCCCTATCAAGGAGGCAAAAGAAGAAGAAAACCCAATGTGGTCATACCCAGCAAACCCTGGTAATCCCCTCTATTGATTCTCAAATGCCATTTCTTGTAGCTGATTCTGTTCCTTCAGGTAAATATGAGAGGGAAGAAGAAACCTTGAGACCAGTAGAGGCTGGGAGCAGTAGACAAATAACTCATGTATCTAATCCATTACTTTTAATTGCTACCTCAATGATTAACCCTGATATGGCTGTAATTGATGAAACTCTTGACCCTGAGTTCTATGAGAGTCTGGAAAGTTACTCAGTTTCCTTATTGAGAAACACTCCAGATGTAGCAAAGATTAATGATGAGTACTTGAGAGATATTATTTCAAAACAGAATCATATTATGAACAATATGCAATTACCTCAGAAGTTTAATGGGTTGTTAACTGAGCAAGGGTATCAATCCTTAAGGAGTGAATTGCAGAAAGTCTCTGATGATTTGTTTAATTATAAGGCAACTCATGAAAAGAAGGTTGCTTTGTGGCAAAATATCAAAAATGATCTGTCCAAATTAAAAGACACTGTATCTATCTGTTGTGAAGAGCTGGAGATAGATAAGATGAATCTGAAGATATTGAATGACCATTATTCATCTTTTCAAAATAAAAAACAGTTATCTTTTGCAACTATCAATGAGAGTTTATCTAGTCTTCCAAGAATGAAAACAAGACTAACAACCATTTAAGAGAAATTGAACTCATTGTTGAATGACCAGAAATATTCTGACATTTCTTTAAAGGAACATAAAGTACAGGATGCTCAATTATTACCTGTGGCTAGTTCATCTAAAGTAAAAATAGTTCCAGAAATACCTGTTGATACCACTGAGTTTCCATCAAAAATTGATGATGCACCAGGATCTTCAACAGAAGGATTGAAAAATGAGATTACAGCTCAATTAGAGAAGTTACAGCTGCTTCTTACTCAGAAACAAGCTAGTACTAAGGAGACTCCTTCAAATCAAAAGAATTGGCCAAAACTTGACCAATATACAACATTTGATGGTGATTCTTCCTCTGATTGGAAACAATTTATTTGCAGAATTGATAACTTGAAAAACTCTTACAAACTCCCAGATGAGGAAGTTGTGTCTAAGTTAATTTCTTTATTTACCAATGTAGCCCTTATGCGGTATGAATCTGTCTATTAGATGGGAATGATTACTCATTGGAAGATTGGAAGAAATTAATTAAAGCACAATTTGGGGGCTCCAAGTTTAGGATGGCTCAACAAAGGCAGTATGAGGAAACTAAATATAGTTCTTCTACTGATAAACCTATTGAGTTTTTAATGAAACTTGTTAAAATCTTAAGAGCTATGGACCCAAAAATGGAGTTTGAGTTATGGAAGGACAGGATCCTTTATAAATTACCAATGTCTTTGAGAGACTTGATAGTAGATAGGACTGAGTTCACCAGAGAACCTTCTTCTTTCTTCAATACTTGTAATGAGATTCTTCTAAACAACAAGTATGATTCCAGAAAACTCATTCCTAGAACCACTTGGGAAAAACCCTCAACTTTTCAACAGAAATCTCTAGAAAATGTTGGGAAGCCTTCTGCCCCTGTTGCACCTAAAAAGTATGCAACAAACACTTGTTTCAAGTGAAACAAACCTTGGAAGAAGGGCCATGTTTGTGACAAGAAGATAAATCTTGTAGAACAAACAGAGGAGCATGCTGATGACACAGTAGCACTGAATGATACTTCAAGTGATTGTGCCAGAAATATTTCATATGAACCTCAACAAGAAATCTTGATTCTGGAATAGGATATCCATTATTTAAATACTATTGATATTGATAATAATGATTTATCTACAGTTGAAGATGCTGAGATCATAAAGAACATTGAGGATAGCTCAATTGTTATTGCCCCTCTCAAGGCAACAGTCTTGATCAATGGAACCAGCATTGAAGTTGTTATGGATTCTGGAGCTGGAGGAAGTGTAGTATCTGAAAAAGCACTTGCTTCAGTAGATCAAGACTATAAATCAAAACTGATGCCTATCATTTCTGAAAATTGAAGAGGGTATGGCTCTGTTTTGTCCCCAATTGGTAAATACAAAGCCACAGTGTTTTTTAAATATAACCATGGTTTTGTAAGAGCTATTTGTGATTTTGTTGTCATGAAAAATGATAACTTGAGCAATTGGTTTATTGTAGGGAATGATATTTTAACCAAGTATGGCATAAAATTGGATCCTTCAAACCAATGTTTCACAATGGGGATGAATGGGAAGAGAAAATTTAAGATTTCCTCCCCTAATAAATTATTAAAACCAGAATTGAACACATGTAATTCTGTGGTTTAATATAAAGGAAGATCTTCAAAAGAAATGCATGCCCTTATGTCTGAAATTTACAATGCCTCTTTTGGAGAACAACTTTCTGGTGAGGATAAAGATTCCATCATTAACTTGATAAAGTCTTTTCCTATGGCCTTTGCTCATGGGTCACATGAACCAGGATTAGTTAATGAGGAAATGAAACTTTCATTGTCTTGTCCATTAACTGATATACCACCTAGTTTAAAAAACAAGCCTTATCCTGCTTCTCCCACAATGAGAAAAGATATTGAAGACAATATCTCTACCCTTTTGAAAATGAATATTATTGAAAAGGTAGTTGAAACACCTAAATATTGTGTTATCTCACCTGTTCTAATTTTATATGAGAAAGATAAAGCCAGGTTATGCGGTGATTATAGAGCACTAAATACTTATACTGTTGATGATATCTACCCTTTACCTAGAATTAGCTCTATACATTCTACTTTACAGGGTGCTAAATATATCAGCCGTTTGAATGGTAACAAGGAATATCACCAGGTACCTGTTGAGAAAAATTCACAGAATTTTCTGATGATTGCTACTCATATGGGTATTTATAAGTATATTAGGATGCCATTTGGCCCTAAAAATGCCCCTTCAGTTTTCCAAAAAGTCATGGATAACACATTCCATCAAGAGATAATTGAAGGATGGCTGATGGTTTAAATTGATGATATCATTATATTCTCAAAAACATTTGAGGACCATCTTAACCACCTGTGTAAAGTGTTCCAGAAAATGGATGAAATAAATATGACACTTGCTTTGAAGAAATGTAAATTTGGTTTCCATTCTTTAAAAATTCTTGGTCATGTTGTTTCAGGCTTACAGATATGTGTTGACCAAAACAAAGTGGCAGCCATACAACAGGTGAAGGCTCCTACAACAGTGAGAGAGCTCCAAAGTTTTTTGGGAATGTGTGGATACTATAGACAGTATATTAAAAACTACCAAGTCATAGCTTTACCCCTTACCCAATTAACTAGAAAGGATTTTGCTTTTGTCTGGAATAGTGAAAGACAAAGAGCCTTTGACACTATGAAACACTGTTTGATGTCAGCACCAATTCTTGCTTTACCTGACTTTGATCAACCATTTGTTTTTTACACTGATGCCAGTTTCATTGGTCTTGGTGCTGCCCTCCATCAAAAACAATTGATAAATGATAAAGTTTCAGAAGTAGTAATTTGTTATATTTCAAGAACCTTGAGAAATAGTGAATTGAAATATGGTGCTACTCAATTGGAATGTTTAGCTGTAGTGTGGGCTCTAGAAAAGCTACATTATTACCTAGATGACCAGAAATTTGAACTTCTCACTGACTGCAGTGCAGTTAAATACCTTTTAAACTTGAAAACACCAAACAGACATATGTTCAGATGGCAGTTGGTTGTTCAAGAATACAGAGGGAGAATGATAATTATTCATAGGGCTGGTATTGTTCACTCAAATGTGGATATGTTATCAAGGTTACCTTTACCAAATGATGACTCTAATCCTGCTTATGATTCTGAGGATGAAATTATTCATATACATGGGATATATGTGGTTGATATGGAGGAAGAGCTATTACAGCTTATTCTGGATGCATATGATAAGGACACTGACTTGAAAAAGTTATGCACCATATTAAATGATCCAAAGAATGCTTCAATACAAGCATTAATTAAAACCCTTCCACCAAAGTACCATAAGGCTTTGGAAAATGGTAAATTTTCAATTGATGAAGGATGTATATATTATAGGAGGAAGTTGAGTAATGTTATTGGTATTCCTCCTTCTATGAGAGAAATCATCTTGAAAATTTGTCATGATGACATATTAGCTGGACATTTTGATCTTGAAAAAACAATGATCAGAATTAAGAACACTGCTTGGTGGGTTAATATGTCTGAAGACACAAAATTATATGTTGAATCTTGTGATTCTTGCCAAAAATCAAAAAGATTAACTGGTAAAAGAGCAGGATTTATGCAACATATTGAACCTCCTGATGCATCATGGCAGATAATGAACATGGATTTTGTAACAGGATTACCTATTTCTGGAAAATACAGTTATAACTCTTGTTGGGTTATTGTGGACAGATTCACTAAAATGTGTAAATTTATCCCTACCCACAAGGATGTTTCCACTAAAGAATTAGCTTTCTTATGGTGGTCTCATATGTTTAATACTGCTGGTTTTCCTAAAGCCATAATCTCTGACAGAGACCCTAAATTTACTTCTGAATTTTGGATGTCTCTGATGGATGTTTGTGGTTGTGATCTGAAACTTTCTACTGCCCATCATCCACAGACTGATGGCTTAGCTGAAAGAATGATTCAGACTTTAGAGGACATGATAAGAAGGTATTGTGCCTTTGGCCTTGAGTATAAAGATAACGACAGATTCACTCATGATTGGGTTACCTTACTTCCTGGGTTGGAATTTGCTTATAATAGCACTGTTCATTCTGTTACTCAAAGAAAGCCTTTTGAGCTCTGGCTTGGATATGTTCCAAATAATCCTGCCCGAATTCTCAATAACAAAATATAATTAAATTGGATATACATCCTGGTGTAAAATCTTTTCTTCAAATGCAAAAACTGTGCAGAAATCATGCTCAACAATGTATTGAAAAATCATTTGAATATGAGAAGAAGAGATGGGACAAATCCCATAAAGAATACACTTTTAAAAAGGGTGATGAAGTGTTGATTTCTACAGTCCACTTCAATTTACAAGGTAATAACAAATTGGAAGATCCATTTGTTGGTCCATTTGTTGTCAGAAGAATGATTGGAGATAATGCAGTTGAGGTTATTCTGTATTCTCCATATGACAGAAAACATCCTGTTTTTCCAATATCTCTTCTTAAACCTTACACATCTAATAGTGATTTATTTCCAAAAAGGAGGGGAAGACCAAAGAAAACCCCAAATGAAATCACTGAAACAGCAGAAATTGAAAAAATTCTAAATGACAGAATAGTCACTGCTGAAAAAGGTACAGAATACTTATTGAGATTCAAGAATAAATCATCTGAATATGATTCTTGGATACCTGGGAAGGATATATCTAATCTTCCTACTCTACTAAAAAAGTATAAAAAGAAAAAATCATAGCATTTTTTTATTGTTTTTTTTAGAGTGAGGAAGTGTCAGCCAGGCTACTAGACTTACCCAGTAAAATAATTAATTATTTTACTGAGTTGAAGCCATGCCCCTTCTTCTTACTAACAATTAATTATTTATTTACTTAAGTATTACTCACAACTAACTGGTTAAGTACATTAAGTAGTATAAATAATGTAAATAAATGTCCCCTACATTTTTACTCCCTAACACCGTGCTCAATAGTATAAGTTTGATTGGGAATAAAAATTTATAATAAAATTATAATAAAAAAAACCTTAAGATTATTATATTACTTCATTGAGATATCTGGAATCCCGTGAAATTAATATAATTAATTTAATTGTGATGTAATTAATTATGACAAGGAACTCATACTTTATTACTAATAAAATTGATGCCCTTGTTGACGTATTAATTAATTTCTTTTCTTATGTCATATATGTACTCCTTTTAGTCACCTACTTTCTCACATTCTTACAGTAGATGGTGTAAATTCCGTGTCTTTTATTCCCTCATGTTTTGCCTATAAAAGGCCCCTTACTTTTGTGCTTTTGAGAACATTCTTTCATTACTTACTTTATTATTACATTTACAATACACACACTTATTTCTATATTTTATAACATTAGTACTTACAACAGCGTAATTCTAATCTATAATTTATATTAATATTTAAAAACTACCTCTTATATTTGAGTAAACCAATCATTTTGATTAAGAAATATGTACTTTTCTTTAAGAGTTCATTACATCCCCAAATTTCCTCGTATAAACCTTGAATAAACTTCTAGACCCAAAAGGACCCCTTGACACTATATTACACCCCATACTTAATCAAAATTGGATAAGAATTACCTAAAAAGCTCTCCTCAAACTACCTGAATCAAATAATCCCAAAAAATGTCAAAAAAGAGTCCCAAATGTTAAACAAAAGATTCCCAAAAGTTACCAAAAAAGAGTCCCAAAAAGTGTTCGAAAAGTTTCCAAAAATGTGTACCAAAAGTCTCCTAAAAGTGTTCCAAAAGTTTCAAAAATATGTGTCCTGAAAGTCCCCTAAAACCTTCCCAAAAATTGCCAGAAAGTGCCAAAAGGATTCCAGAAAAGTGGCAAAAAGTGCCAAAAAAAGTTCCAAAAATCATCCAAAAAAGTTCCAAAAACAGCTTTAAAATGCTTTAGAATGGTTTCAAATGGTTTTTAATGGCTTACAAGCATTTCTTAATTGATTTAGTGAAAAAATAGACCTAAAGTAGCCCAAAAACACCTAAAATTCACTGAGATATACTTGGAAAATGTTTCTGGAAGGTTTTAACAAAATAAAATACCAAAAACAGACCAAAAACGCCTCAAAGCTTGTGGTAATAGCTCAGAAAATTTTTCTGAATTGTTTCCAAATGATTCTGAAGTAATTTAGCAAAGAAAAAGACCAAAAAAGTAAAAATGCCTACATATGACCAAAAAACACCAATAAGTCAATAAATCAAGAATAAAAGTGATATAGAACAAGAAAAAAGGAATAAAGTGGGGGGAAAGGGAAATAAGAACAGATAAATCAGAAATCAAAACAAAAAAGATGATAAAAAAAGAAACAAAAAAGACATTTCAATTAGAAATCACCACACAATATGGGGGGCAAACTTGCTAGCAAGTCCACAACCTTGCACCCAAACTCACCACAGATTGAAAACACATTGAGCTATTGAAAAAGTAACCATACAATCAGGGATGAACACCACTCAGCAGAACAGTTTTAGGTGGGTGTTCAAATAGAGTTCAGTATGGGTTCAGTATGAGTTCAATCTGAGTTCAATCTAAGTTCCATCTGAGTTCAGGTTAGGGACTTGCTAGCAAGTCCACCCCCTATATTGTGTAGTGAATTAAATTAAAAAAATGAGAAAGAGACTTACTTGGAGTTCTGTGAAGTGAGAAGTATCAGAAGAAAAAATGAATGATGGAAGTTAGAGATAAATAGAATATGAAATATCTTAGTGAGAAAGAATCTATTAAATGTTATGTGATTTCAAGTCTGGGAGCTGAACCAAAAAAAATGTAACTGAGAAACTAGGGAATTTCATTTGCAAAAATTATTACACAAAAAAAATTTTTTTTAATCAGTTAAGCTAGGCCCTCAAAATGAGAAAGAGTGTTTCGCAGTATTTTAGCTTGCATAGAACTGGGTTGAGATGATGAAGTGCTTCTATATTCTATTGGTGGAGGTGGATCAGGAATCTCATCTTCACAAAATTCATTCCATCCATCTTTTAAGTTAGCAAGAAAATGGTGTAATATAAGATAAGCAGTAATCCATTCTACAGCAACCTTCATTTCTTTTTTTGTTATGGAGTGGAGTCCTTATTTCTTTTAGAGAAGCAAATCGTTGTTTCATTATCCCTATTGAATGCTCAATCCTAACACAAGATTTTGCTAGATGAGTATTGAATCTTAATTTTTCACTTTCTTCATCACCACTCGCACCAAAATCAGGGATGAAATAAACACCATTTGAATAAGTAGATTGATTTTCATCAAAAAAGTATTGAGGATGCTGAGAAATATTCATTTGCTGAAATTAAGAGGAATTGTGGTGAGCACCAGGGAATACAGCATGAAAAGCAATGAATTTCTTGTTCATACACAAACCAATTGAAAAGCAATCAAGTACCTGAAAAAAAAGGAAAAGATTAATATGAGATTTTTTTGAAATTATAAAATAAAAAAATATCATATCTTTTTTGATCAAAATAGTTATTTCCATCTCTGGCAGGTTTTTGACTCAAAGGTATGGTGGTACCATCAACAAATCCAATGCAGCCAGAAAAACCTTCTTTTTGCATCACCTGTGAGTTCTCCAACCTTTCTTCTTTATTGGGCCATTTCAGAAGTTGGGCTTCAAGAGAAAGAATTTCAGTTATGACTTGCTTTGTATAAAGGTGAAATTTTCCTTGACTAATCTTGAAGAGGCTTTCAAGGCAGGTTAATGCTGCACCATTACCATTTGAGCCAAAACAGCAAAGTGCCACCAATATTTGAATAGCTGGATCTTTTTGAGGACAATGAGAATTATTTTTGAAAATGTGATGATCTTGAATCAATTCAAGTACACTAAGAAATCCAGTAAAAGTTGTAAAAAACATCTGTTGAAAGCTAGCTTCAGAAATGTGGGAAAAAAATCAAGGTGATATAAAGGGGTGGTGTCCTATGGAAGGTGTTCTAGGAAGTAAGTAGCAGTTCTCCAGCATGTCTCACATGAAAGCCAAGTCAAGTTCTGCATCAGAATTGGTATCAGAATTAACCATTGTATCAGGAGCTACAGCTGCAGCAATGATCTCAAGTTGATGGCTGACTGAAAGTGGTATGTTCTGTTAATGAAAAGTGGTAAATACTAAGGGTAAGCTTATGATTATGGGATTGATTAAGTTCTGGTAAGTCATATACCTCACTCATATGAATAAGCCCTTATAGATTAGGTGAAAAAAAATCTAGGTGTTGGCACTTTTGAACCTAGTGTTGGTGTCTTTGTATCTAGTTCTGAGTAATCATGATGATAAAGGGAAGTGTTTTGGTCACTTTTTTGACCCAAAAGAAGATGTTTTAGGGGAAAAATACTCTGTTAAAATACACCTTTTCAGGGCAGGTGTATTTCATTTTTGGATGGCAGGTTTGGTACCTTTTTTGTGGCCTTTTTGCTAATGCTTGAGTCCCCCTAATAATTAAACACTCAGATAAATAAAGCTTATAATATTTATTAATATGTATATAATTATTTAATCAATAAAATAAACAACTCTATGAGCTCTCTTACTTTCTAAAAATATTTTATGGAAATAAATACATACAATTTTATAAAATTAAATATCTTAGCTTTGATAGAACTTAGATTGAACTCTCAATGAAAATCTATTGCTGACTGTGGTTCAAGCTTAGTTAAGCTGTGAGAATTTCTTTGAACTTCATTAAATTTAAAAGTGGATATTATAATGTAAAATTAAGTATATTTTTTTTATCAAAAATTTTTTTATTATATGATATGAATTCATAAGAAAAAATAGAAAACTTTGTAAAATTGGTTTTCAGAAAAAATTAAATAGCTGTCATTTTATCTTCAATTACTATTGTATGATTTTGCTTCCAAATGATATACTGAAAAAAGTCCTACAGTTATGTATATAGTACTATAATATCTATAAACAGGTTCTAGATTTCCTATTTACATTCAATATATTTTAATGAAAGAAAATATCTCTTTTAAATAAAAATAATTCAGGTGCTTCTTGGTAACACATTCTCATATATGTATTTATATGTTTAAGTTTAAATAACACCAATTCATAAAAAGGGAAATATTAAAAATAGAAAGAAAAAATATTTTTCAAAAATTTAAATTTAAATTTAAATAAACTTATGAAGTTTTTTTTTGGTTAAATCTTCAATTGAAATTCATAATATTTTCAGTTTAAATTAATTTAAATAAATAAATTATTTATTCATTTAATGAATTGTGATACTTGGAATATATAAGATGATATATATAGTATTTATTTAAGAAAAATATCAAATATATGGACTCATTTAATCTCTAAAATAATTGATTTTTAACCATAGTTTTTATTATGTTATTTCAAATATAGTATTGAAAACCCATTAACCAATATTTCTAATTTGAGAATAATGGACAAATTTAGAGCTTTAAATTTATCTTGTGAATTTTTTATCTTACAAACCAAGAATATGAGCCTCTAAAAATTTTATTTAATAAAACTTGAATACAAAAAACTAAAATATTTGCCACATATTTTAAAGTATGTTAAAAACTTTATACTAAGAAAAAATTGATTAATATAATTGTAATATTCTATGATTTCATGACTAAAATTATCTATTGTATCCTTCTTAAAAATGCTATATAGAAGTTGTTCTTTGAATAAAATGATAGAATGATGAAAAAGATCAGTTCTACATCTTTGATGGAGTAATTGTGTCAGCCAGGCTGTCACAGGAGCCCAGTAAATAAACATACAATTTATTGGAATTAAATAAAGACATAATAATTGCAGAGTATGCATTTAACATTAATATTATATTACATAATAAATTTATATTAATATTTTATTTGTATAAATAAAGTAAATATTATTTTAATTTTATTATAAGATAATTTAAAAGCATTTAATTATATTCCATAACAAAGGGCACATTTTTTATTTAATAATTATAAATTAATTAATTAAAAACTTATAAGATAATTATATTCAAGTGTTTATCTTATATTGTAATTACTTTAATTAATTAAATTTAATTATTAAAATATACTTTTTCATATACTATTATCCATGGTTATTGCCGCTGTTTTTTGGACCCTTAATTGTGTCAATAAAAAATTAAATAAATTATAATACTTATTTTATAAAATAGTATTAAAATTCTCAAGTTAATTTAGTAATAAATTAATTACTTGTTTCATTTAAATTAATTATTTAATTACATAGTTGGAACAATTAATTAATTTCTTTATACTAAATTAAAATTGATTACATATTTTGTTGCGTCAAAATATTTTTACTTGTTTCACTTAAAAACCCTTAAAGCATACTGTACGATCTGTTTTGAATTATTTTTTCTCATAGTTCCTATGTCTCAGGCTTGTTTAGTTACTCACTATTTTTACTTACTGATTTGGGAATTAGTTGTGGGAAAATTTGGTTCTTATTTGGGGTTTTAATTATTTGTTTCATATTTTTCTCTAAATTGTTATGTTTCACTTACTCTTTTATTTTCTTGTTTCATCTTATTATGATTCTTGTATTTACAAATGTAGTGGCGCTTCAGAGGACCCATTACCTATAAAAAGGCCTTGGATAATCCCCTGTAGCCTCATCACTTACTACACAAACCAAATCTGAACAAACTGTCAATATAATACGTTTTATTATTATTTTTATTAGCATTAAAAATTCTAATTTAAATTCTATATAACTATTTACAGGTTGTTTTAAGTCTGATAGTAATTATAGTGCTTGCCGCGCAGAACCCTTACTTTAAATAAAACCTCATTTTGTGTCATCCCTCAAGTAACTCATCGTTGCCTCTCTTTAAATAAATTATTACTTTATTTCTTTTATTTCCTATAAACCTTTCTTGACTATTTTCCTTTCCTCCTCTTTTCCTTATCTCTTTCTTACCTTCTTCTAGACAACTGGCCAACAAGTAGGAGCCTTTCCTAACGACAACGACGATTGATACTTGCAACGAATGACATAGCGCACGGACCACCCAGCAAAAAAGAAACTTTTTCCGCAACCGTGTTTCGAACTTGGGTTCAATCTATTAGGTTTATATTAAATTAATTCATCTATTATTTTGAAGTAATTTTCCGATCACTATAGTAAGTTAACCTTTGCACCTCTCACTCATATTACTATATTTTTACTGCAATAACAGTGATTGTGGCTTAATTGCTGATTCACTGAGTGTAAGTGTTCATTTATTATATATATATTTTTTTTTCCTAGTTGACCATTATAGAGTGTTAAATTCCTCTTAGTCCTAGAAGAAAATAACATTATTATTAATAAAATTGAATTATTAAATTAATTTTTTTTATTATTAATTTTTGTTTAATTTTGGTTGACTTAAATAGTACTTTGTACTTAGTCCCATATATTGCCATATTTAATTTTGGTAATTTAATTGGTTGAAAATAACTTAATTTTTTATTCCCAATTTTCCTTTGAAGTCCATTTTATTAATTATTTTTTATAAATATTACATTATATTAAAAAAATAATTTTTTTTATATATAATTTAATTAATAAATTTTTTTATATATATTTGGAGCAATTTATTAACTGAATTTTATTAATTTTTTTTTAGAAATTAATTAATCTTCCCACTATTATGTCCAACAATTTGGCTGAGAAAATGGATAACATGCAAGTGGATGAAATTGAAATTGATTATGATGCTGATACTGTGAGTTCTTCTAAAGTTGAATATAAAAAATCTTATGCTAACAAGAAAAATTCACATAATTCAGGATGTGGAAATGACAGGAGAAGTAAACAAATCAAACCCCCTTCCCCTAGCACAACAGAAGGAAGTAAAACCTCCAGTACCTCAAGAAGGTCTTCCAAAAGGATTCAAAATGAAAAAGCTTCCTCTTCCCCAACAAATCAGCAATCTGTCCAGTCACATCAAAGAACTGAAGACAGAAAACATGAAATACAAGGAAAAATTAGAAAACTTGTGGGATCAAGTTCAGGAACTCAGGAACCAAAATCAGGCCCAGGCCCCTCCTCAGTTGCCTCCCAATCAGCCTCAGTTTCAGGCTCAACCTTCACAGCCCCCCAGCTCCTCCATCCAAAATCAAAGTACTATGGAATTAGAGCAATGGAAATGGGATTATCTAATGAGTCACTACCAGCAGAATGTGCAACATCCTCCTCATCATCAGCCTGTCCCATCCAGAACACCCAATTTCCATCCTCCTCCTCCTCACCAACAAGGCAGGAGAAAGAAGGCCCAAGCACAATCCCAAACTCAGTCTCAGGGGAAGTTTCCTCCTCTTCCATGGTAAGTAATTTGGTTGATAGTCACTTGGGAATGTTTTCTAATAAGACTTCTTCTGCAGGTAATATTATTGAGAATGGTGAAAGAACATTTAAACCTGTTAAAAGACAGCTTCCTGTAACTAGTAGCCCTATTAATGGAATTAGCAAATTGTCATTTGATGAACCTTTACATTTGACTTCTACTTCTTTAATTAATCCTTCTCTTGAAATTAAGAATGATTCTGTTTCCCTGAAGTCTATACCTTAATTGAGAAAACTTCTGAAGAAATATTAAAAGATACCCTAGATTTTAATGTTGTGAAAGACAAACATTTGAGAAATGTGTTAATCCATGAGAATGATAGATTAAATAATTTGAACTTGCAATGTAAAGTAAGTTCTTCTGTACAGGATAAAGCTTATTTTAAAATCAAAGAAACCTTGAATATTGTTCTTAGCCAACAAAAACAAATAAGGAGTGACCATAGAGCTATCTCAGATAAAAATATCAATCTACATAAGACCTTGAGTGAATTGAAACCCCTTATTGAAGAAAATTATTCATTAAAAAGTGAAATAAAATCTCTACAAAATGAATTTAAAAAGCTAAAGAATGATTTCCATGCACTAAGTGCCAAACACACAGTTTCTGAGGACAGAAATGTTCTATCTCTTGCAAAAGTAAATTACCAGATGTCTGAAATTCCAAGGATAAGAAACTATGTGTCTGACCTGCAGGAAAAATTCTCAACCTTAACCATCAATAATGGTATGAATGAGAATGCTGTCCATAAGCTGCATAAAAATAAAGAAAAAGAACCTGAGCAGAGTTCCTCTTTTCTTCCTCATATTTCAACCATTAAACAAACTGACAATGAGTCTGTAAAATCTTTTTCTACTAGCAAAAAATCTTGTGATGGTCATGCACCAGCTGTTTCTGTAAATAATGAAATTTCTGAACACCTGGCTAAACTTCAGGAATTATTACTGAAGAATAATTCAAACCAAAAAATGGACCATCCCAGTAGTCAGAAAAATTGGCCCAAGTTAGACCAATATCCTACCTTTGATGGTGATTCTTCCTCTGATTGGCAACACTTTATCCAAAGAATTGATAATTTAAAGAGATCTTATAAACTACCTGATGAGGAAATTGTTTCTAAGCCAATTTCTTCATTTTCCAATGTAGCCTTGATGTGGTATGAATCTGTCCTTTTAGATAACAATCATTATACATGGAATGATTGGAAATCCTTGATTGAGAATCAGTTTGGTGGTTCAAAATTCAAGTTAGCTCAGCGAATACTGTATGAGAATACTAAATATGTATCCTCCTCTGTTGAAAATCCCATTGTTTTTCTTATGAAAATAACAAAAATCCTAAGAGCAATTGATCCAAAGATGGATTATGATATTTGGAGAGATAAAATCTTGTATAAATTACCAAATTATTTTAGATATTTGATTGTGGCTAGAACTGAGCATGTAAGGGAAAATTCTTCTTTCATTAATATCTGTAATGAGGTACTACTCAACCATAGATATGAACCAAAGAATTACCTTGGTAAATCTTATAATGATCAGATTAAACCTTCTACAAAGCTCCCAGAAAAATCTGGTAAACCCTCTGCCCCAGTTGCACATAAAAAATATGAAACAAATACTTGTTATAAATGTAACAAACCATGGCAAAAGGGTCATGTTTGTGACAAGAAAATTCATCTTGTTGAACAAAATGAAGACACTGATGAAGCTGAAATTGATGTCAATAATTCTTCTAGTGATTGTGAAAGTAATATCTCCTATGGCAATGACTCTGTTAAAGATGTTTTAATGTTAGAACAGGATGTCCATTTTTTAGATAATATATCTGAAGAATGTGTATTGGATTTATCTTCAGTAGAAAATGCTGAAATAATTAAAGATATTAGTAACAATTCTATAGCCATATCCCCCTTGAAAGCACCTGTTATCATTAATGTTAAAAATGTTGATGTAGTTCTTGACTCTGGTGCTGGAGGAAGTGTAGTCTCTGAAAAGGCTTTAGCTTCAGTAGATAAGGATTATTTGAGTAAATTATTGCCTATAACTTCTGAAAAATGGAGAGGGTATGGTTCTACCTTAATTCCTATTGGCAAATACAAAACCTCTGTATTCTTCAAATATAATGGTGGTTTTTTCAGAGCTATTTGTGAATTAGTTGTCATGCAAAATGATAATTTAAGCAATTGGTTTATTATGGGTAATGATATTTTAACCATGTTTGGTGTGAAATTGGACCCAGAAAATAATTGCTTCACCTTGGGATTGAATGGCAAAAGGAAATTCAAAATTTCCTCCTCTAAAAAACCTTCTGGGAATCTGTTAAAGTCTTGTAACTCACTAATCCAGTGTAAAGGCAGAAAAACAATTGAAATGGATGATTTATTAAATGAAATAAATACTGATTCTTTTGGTGATAAGTTAACTAGTGAACAAAAAGATTCTATTATTGCCTCAATTACCTTTCTTCTATATGGCTTTTGCTAATGGTTCTCATGTCTTAGGAATTGTTCAGGAAGAAATGAAAATTACCTTATCCTGTAACTTGAGTGATATCCCTCCTAGTCTTAAGAAAAAACAATATCCTGCTTCTCCAACAAAAAGAAAGGATATTGAAGATAATATTGCCACATTATTAAAAATAAATATCATTGAGAAAGTAGATGTCACCCCCAAATATTGTGTCATCTCCCCAGTCTTGATTTCTTATGAAAAAAGATAAGGCTAGATTATATGGTTATTAAAGAGCATTGAACACTTATACTGTTGATGATATCTATCCTTTACCCAGAATTAATTCAATTCATGCTACCTTGCAAGGTGCAAAATTTATTAGTTGTCTGGATGGTAATAAAGGATATCATCAAGTTCCAGTTGAGAAAAATTCTCAAAACTTTTTGCTTATTGCTACTCATATGGGAATATATAAGTATTTTAGGATGTCATTTGGCCCTAAAAATGCTCTTTCAGTTTTTCAAAAAGTAATGGATAACACTTTCCATCAGGAAATATTTGAAGGATGGCTCATGGTTTATATTGATGACATTATAATTTTTTCTAAAACTTTTGATGAACATATGATTCACTTAAATAGAGTTTTCCAAAAAATGGATGAAATCAATATGACCTTGTCCTTAAAAAAGTGTAAATTTGGTTTTCAATCCTTGAAAGTCCTTGGCCATGTTGTGTCAGGCTTACAAATTTGTGTAGGCCAAAACAAAGTTGCTGCCATTCAAAATGTGAAAGCACCAACTTCTGTAAGAGAAATCCAAAGTTTTTTGGGTATGTGTGGCTATTATAGACAATATATTAAAAATTATCAGGTCATAGCCGTGCCTCTTACAAAACTGACCAGAAAAGATGTTGCCTTTCTCTGGAATAATGACTGTCAAAAAGCTTTTGATACATTAAAAATTTGCTTAATGACAGCCCCTATATTGGCTCTTCCAGATTTCAACAAACCTTTTGTCCTATACACAGATGCTAGCTTTGTTGGTCTGGGTGCTGCCCTTCACCAAAAACAAATTATAAATGATAAATCCTCAGAGGTTGTAATTTTTTATATTTCAAGAGCCTTGAGAAATATTGAATTGAAATATGGTGCCACTCAATTAGAGTGCTTAGCAGTTGTTTGGGCTCTTGAGAAACTTCATTACTATCTAGATGACCAAAGGTTTGAATTGGTAGCTGAATGTAGTGCTGTAAAGTCCCTCTTAAACCTGAAAACACCTAACAGACATATGTTCAGGTGGCAACTTGCTGTTCAAGAATACAGAGGACGGATGACAATTATCCATAGGGCTGGAAATGTTCACTCCAATGTTGATATGCTCTCCAGATTTCCTCTGCAAAATAATGACTCAAATCCTGATTATGTACCTGAAGATGATACTGTTCATATCCATGGTATATTT
This sequence comes from Hemileia vastatrix, assembly GCA_030280995.1. NCBI lineage: Eukaryota > Fungi > Basidiomycota > Pucciniomycetes > Pucciniales > Zaghouaniaceae > Hemileia > Hemileia vastatrix. Next base: position 1,082,764 of record JASXTE010000006.1, read on the forward strand.
ATAGTTGATATGGAAGAGGAGTTATTACAATTAATTTTGGATTCATATGATAAGGATTCTGATTTAAATAAATTAGTTACTATCTTAAATGATCCTAAAAATGCTTCTATTCAGGCATTGATTAAAACTCTTCCTGCTAAATATCAGAATGCTTTAATTAAGGGAAAGTTTTCTATTGAAGATGGATATATTTATTATAGAAGAAAGCTTACTAATGTAATTGTAATTTATCCTTCTATGAAATAAATTATCCTCAAACTTTGTCATGATGACATATTAGCTGGTAATTTTGATCTTGAGAAGACACTGATTAGACTCAAAAACACTTTTTGGTGGGCTAATATGTCTGAAGATGCAAAATTATATGTTTAATCCTGTGATTCATGCCAGAAATCCAAAAGAATGACTGGTAAGAGAGCAGGGTTACTACAGCAATTTGAAGCACCTGATGCTCCCTGGCAAATCATTAATATGGATTTTGTCACTGGTCTTCCTATTGCAGGTAAAGAAAATTATAATTCTTGTTGGGTTATAGTGGATAGATTTACTAAAATGTGCAAATTTGTTCCCACCCATAAAGATGTCTCCACCAAAGACTTGGCTTTCTTATGGTGGTGTAATATGTTCAATATAGTTGGATTCCCTAGAGCCATTATATCTGACAGAGATCCAAAATTTACATCTGAATTCTGGATGTCTCTAATGGATATATGCGGTTGTGAATTAAAATTATCTACTGCTCACCATCCCCAAACTGATGGTCTAGCTGAAAGAATGATTCAAACTCTAGAGGATATGATTAGAAGGTATTGTTCCTTTGGATTGAAATATAAAGACAATGACAGATTTACTCATGACTGGTTCACCTTATTACCTGGTCTTGAATTTGCTTATAATAGTACTGTTCACTCTGTTACTCAAAAGAAACCTTTTGAGCTTTGGCTAGGTTATGTCCCTCATACTCCTGCTCAAATACTCAATAGTAAATTGCCTAAATTGGAATTACACCCTGGTGTCAAATCTTTTGTTCAAATGCAACAACTGTGCAGAAAACATGCTCAATCTTGTATTGATAAAGCATTTGAATATGAGAAAAAAAGATAGGATAAATCCCATAAAGAACACACATTTAAAGAGGGTGATGAAGTGTTGATATCTACTGTCCACTTCAGTTTACAGGGTAACAACAAATTAAAAGATCCTTTTGTGGGTCCTTTTGTTGTTAAAAAAATGATTGGAGATAATGCAGTTGAAGTTGTGTTATACTCTCCATATGATAGGAAACATCCTGTTTTCCACATTTCCCTGTTAAAACCTTATACTTCCAACAGTGACTTATTTCCAAAAAGAAGAGGTAGACCTAAGAAAAACCCTCAGGAAGTCACAGAAACTGCAGAAATTGATAAAATTCTCAATGATAGAATTATCACTTCTGAATGAGGTACTGAGTATTTATTGAGATTTAAAAATAATTCATCTGAATATGATGCATGGATACCTGGTAAAGAAATTTCAAACCTTCCTAATCTATTAAAAAAGTATAAAAAGAAAAAATCATAGCATTTTTTTATTGTTTTTTTTGGAGTGAGGGAGTGTCAGCCAGGCTGTCCCAGGAGCCCAGTAAATAAACATACAATTTATTGGAATTAAATAAAGACATAATAATTGCAGAGTATGCATTTAACATTAATATTATATTACATAATAAATTTATATTAATATTTTATTTATATAAATAAAGTAAATATTATTTTAATTTTATTATAAGATAATTTTAAAGCATTTAATTATATTCCATAACAAAGGGCACATTTTTTATTTAATAATTATAAATTAATTAATTAAAAACTTATAAGATAATTATATTCAAGTGTTTATCTTATATTGTAATTACTTTAATTAATTAAATTTAATTATTAAAATATACTTTTTCATATACTATTATCCATGGTTATTGCCACTGTTTTTTGGACCCTTAATTGTGTCAATAAAAAATTAAATAAATTATAATACTTATTTTATAAAATAGTATTAAAATTCTCAACTTAATTTAGTAATAAATTAATTACTTGTTTCATTTAAATTAATTATTTAATTACATAGTTGGAACAATTAATTAATTTCTTTATACTAAATTAAAATTGATTACATATTTTGTTGTGTCAAAATATTTTTACTTGTTTCACTTAAAAACCCTTAAAGCATACTGTACGATCTGTTTTGAATTATTTTTTCTCATAGTTCCTATGTCTCAGGCTTGTTTAGTTACTCACTATTTTTACTTACTGATTTGGGAATTAGTTGTGGGAAAATTTGGTTCTTATTTGGGGTTTTAATTATTTGTTTCATATTTTTCTCTAAATTGTTATGTTTCACTTACTCTTTTATTCTCTTGTTTCATCTTATTATGATTCTTGTATTTACAAATGTAGTGGCGCTTCAGAGGACCCATTGCCTATAAAAAGGCCTTGGATAATCCCCTGTAGCCTCATCACTTACTAAACAAACCAAATCTGAACAAACTGTCAATATAATATGTTTTATTATAATTTTTATTAGCATTAAAAATTCTAATTTAAATTCTATATAACTATTTACAGGTTGCTTTAAGTCTGATAGTAATTATAGTGTTTGCCGCGCAGAACCCTTACTTTAAATAATATTGTCATTAAATAAAACCTCATTTTGTGTCATCCCTCAAGTAACTCGTCATTGCCTCTCTTTAAATAAATTATTACTTTATTTCTTTTATTTCCTATAAAACTTTCTTGCCTATTTTCCTTTCCTCCTCTTTTCCTTATCCCTTTCTTACCTTCTTCTAGACAACTGGCCGACAAATTGTGTCAGGCTGAGGTCAAGTAAAAAGATGTGAAATAGCTTGAATTTTCAGTTTTCTAGAAGATTTTAATGGTCCTATATGAATAATGTAGTACAAATCCAATAAGTATTAAAATATAACTCAAATATAAGGGTCTCAGTAATATAAATCTCACTACTTATATATATGGCTTACAATTTTATAGTAGGTAGAAAAATAAATTTAATAATTCAGATACTATTCAAAGACTTTATAAAAGCTATTGATATGTATTTTAATTGTATTGGTTATATATTTGAATTTTAATGATAAAGAATGCAGAAAACAAGACCACAAACCCCTTCCTTTTATACACAATAACTTCTCCAATGAACACCTTGATTTACCAGCTCTATACATGGTTAATGATGCCTCATTTCACCTAATAAACATGTCTAGCAACATAATGAGTTTCCAGTAACATAATTAGAATGATATCACCCACCAAAATCCTGTATTAATACGGATAATCCATCAAAAATAAAGAATAAGCAAAAAAGAGAGTATATGTGTGTTATACATTAAAATAAAAGACTAAAATGGGAAAATTAAGACTAATAATTACTAAATAATAAGGGGGATTAACAGTAGAGATTTTGGGGCTAATCCAGACATTATACACCACACAATATGGGGGGCGGACTTGCTAGCGAGTCCACAACCTTGGACCCAAACTCACCACATATTGAACACACATTGAGCTATTGAGAAAGGAACCATACAATCAGGGATGAACACCACTCAGCAGAACAGTTTTAGGTGGGTGTTCAAGTAGAGTTCAGTCTGAGTTCCATCTGAGTTCAGGTTGAGGACTTGCTAGTAAGTCCACCCCATATATTGTGTAGTGATACTACATGAAATCCCCATTCAAAAATAACCAATATTGACTGAGAAACCACTTAGAAACCCAAAAAAGGGCATGAGATGTGGGGTAACTACATGCAGTCTTCGGCAGGCACTTTCATGGGTAAATACTTGACTAATTTAGGCAAATTTAAGTGTGGTAGTGAATTAAAGCGCCAAGATTGAGGTTATTAATGAAATTAGTGCATATAAAGAGGGTCAATGCATTTATAATTAAGCTAGGACACTAAATAAGCGCCTGTCACCTATTTTAGCGTGTTTCCCCACAGTGGGAATAGAATGTGGGGTAATTATAGTGTGAAAAAGCTAACTTTTCTAAAAATGAAGCTATTCACACAGGAAAAATGCAGGCAGTATATGGCCAGTACACAGAAGCCATTTCTGGCATAAAAAACACCAAATTTGAAAAGTGTTATTTATATGCATTTGAGTAGCCAAATTAATTGTCAAGGTACGCTTTTGGTCTAGAAGTCTTGGTATGAAGTTTTTACAAGGATTTTAAAGGTTTAAATGGACTCTCAACAAATTTGTATGTATCTCTTAAATCAAGGATGATTATTTTACTCAATTAAAAGAGGTATGATTAAAATATTGATATAAATTATATATTAGAGTTACGTATTGTAAATACTAATGGTATAGATTATAAGAATAAGTTTTTGATTTGTTATTGTTGTAATAAAGTGATGCAGTAAAGGAATGATTAAAAGACAACAAAAAGAGGGGCCTTATATAGGTAAAGGAGAGACAAAGCACGGCAATCAAATTCTAAAAACAGTAGTATGAGAGAGAGAAAAGAATATTCCAGAAGGAGTATTTTCAAATAATAAAGTTATTCTAAAAAGAAGGTGTCAAAAAGATGTATTTAAAGAGTATGTCAGAAATACATCAATTTATTTAATATTTACTGTAGAAGTCAATTCTTAAATAGGAAATTTGAATTTTTTGTATATATTTAATATTATTTGAATATTAAAATCTTATTTTAACTTAATATCTATTTTTTTTAATATGAATTTTTATTTTTTCCAACCTGTCAAATGAGCACGGTGTTAGAGAAAAATATAAGGGACAATTTTATATTTTAATTTTAATTATTTATTTAATTTTATCATTCTGTAATTAGTTAATTTATTATAACTAATTTTAATGTAACTAAATTATAATTAAATAATAATTAAAATGATAAGGTGCGGCTTCATCCAGTAAATAATTAATTATTTCACTGGGTAAGTCTAGTAGCCTGGCTGATACTCCCTCACTCTAAAAAAAACAATAAAAAAAATGCTATGATTTTTTCTTTTTATACTTTTTTAGTAGAGTAGGAAGATTAGATATATCCTTCCCAGGTATCCAAGAATCATATTCAGATGATTTATTCTTGAATCTCAATAAGTATTCTGTACCTTTTTCAGCAGTGACTATTCTGTCATTTAGAATTTTTTCAATTTCTGCTGTTTCAGTGATTTCATTTATGGTTTTCTTTGGTCTACCCCTCCTTTTTGGAAATAAATTACTATTGGATGTGTAAGGTTTCAAAAGAGATATTGGAAAAACAGGATGTTTTCTGTAATATGGAGAATACAGAATAACTTCAACTGCATTATCTCCAATCATTCTTCTGACAACAAATGTACCAACAAATGGATCTTTCAATTTGTTATTACCTTGTAAGTTGAAGTGGACTGTAGAAATCAACACTTCATCACCCTTTTTAAAAGTGTATTCTTTATGGGATTTGTCCCATCTTTTCTTCTCATATTCAAATGATTTTTCAATACATTTTTGAGCATGATTTCTACATAGTTGTTGCATTTGAAGAAAAGATTTTACACCAGGATGTATATCTAATTTAGGTATTTTGTTATTGAGAATTTGGGCAGGAGTATTAGGAACATATCCAAGCCAGAGCTCTAAAGGCTTTCTTTGAGTAACAGAATGAACAGTGCTATTATAAGCAAATTCTAACCCAGGAAGTAAGGTAACCCAATCATGAGTGAATCTGTCATTATCTTTATACTCAAGGCCAAAGGCACAATATCTTCTTATCATGTCCTCTAAAGTCTGAATCATTCTTTCAGCTAAACCATTAGTCTGAGGGTGATGGGCAGTAGAAAGTTTCAGATCACAACCACAAACATCCATCAGAGACATCCAAAATTCAGAAGTAAATTTAGGGTCTCTGTCAGAGATTATGGCTTTAGGAAAACCAGCAGTATTAAACATATGAGACCACCATAAGAAAGCTAATTCTTTAGTGGAAGCATCCTTGTGCATAGGGATAAATTTACACATTTTTGTGAATCTGTCCACAATAACCCAACAAGAGTTATAACTGTCTTTACCAGCAATAGGTAATCCTGTTACAAAATCCATGTTTATTATTTGCCATCGAGCATCAGGAGGTTCAATATGTTGCATTAATCCTGCTCTTTTACCAGTTAATCTTTTTGATTTTTGGCAAGAATCACAAGATTCAACATATAATTTTGTGTCTTCAGACATATTAGCCCACCAAGCAGTGTTCTTAATTCTGATAATTGTTTTGTCAAGATCAAAATGTCCAGCTAATATGTCATCATGACAAATTTTCAAGATGATTTCTTTCATAGAAGGAGGAATAACAATGACATTACTCAACTTTCTTCTATAATATAGATATCCTTCATCAATTGAAAATTTACCTTTTTCCAAAGCTTTTTGGTACTTTGGTGGAAGGGTTTTAATTAATGCTTGTATTGAAGCATTCTTTGGATCATTTAATATGGTGCATAACTTTTTCAAGTCAGTGTCCTTATTATATGATTCCAGAATAAGCTGTAATAGCTCTTCCTCCATATCAACCACATATATCCCATGAATATGAATAATTTCATCCTCAGGATCATAAGCAGGATTAGAGTCATCATTTGGTAAAGGTAACCTTGATAACATATCCACATTTGAGTGAACAATACCAGACCTATAAATAATTGTCATTCTCCCTCTGTACTCTTGAACAGCCAGCTGCCATCTGAACATATGTCTGTTAGGTGTTTTTAAGTTTAAAAGGGATTTAACTGCACTGCAGTCAGTGACAAGTTCAAATTTCTGGTCATCTAGGTAATAATGAAGCTTTTCTAGAGCCCATACTACAGCTAAACACTCTAATTGAGTAGCACCATATTTCAATTCACTATTTATCAAGGTTCTTGAAATATAACAAATTACTACTTCTGAAACTTTATCATTTATCACTTGTTTTTGATGGAGGGCAGCACCAAGACCAATGAAACTGGCATCAGTGTACAAAACAAATGGTTGATCAAAGTCAGGTAAAGCAAGAATTGGTGCTGACATCAAACAGTGTTTCATAGTGTCAAAGGCTCTTTGTCTTTCACTATTCCAGACAAAAGCAACATCCTTTCTAGTTAATTGGGTAAGGGGTAAAGCTATGACTTGGTAATTTTTAATATACTGTCTATAGTATCCACACATTCCCAAAAAACTTTGGAGCTCTCTCACTGTTGTAGGAGCCTTCACCTGTTGTATGGCTGCCACTTTGTTCTGGTCAAAACATATCTGTAAGCCTGAAACAACATGACCAAGAAATTTTAAAGAATGGAAACCAAATTTACATTTCTTCAAAGAAAGTGTCATATTTATTTCATCCATTTTCTGGAATACATTACACAGGTGTTTAAGATGGTCCTCAAATGTTTTTGAGAATATAATGATATCATCAATATAAACCATCAGCCATCCTTCAATTATTTCTTGATGGAATGTGTTATCCATTACTTTTTGGAAAACTGAAGGGGCATTTTTAGGGCCAAATGGAATCCTAATATACTTATAAATACCCATATGAGTGGCAATCATCAGAAAGTTCTGAGAATTTTTCTCAACAGGTACCTGGTGATATCCTTTATTACCATCCAAACAGCTAATATATTTAGCACCCTGTAAAGTAGCATGTATAGAGCTGATTCTAGGTAAAGGGTAGATATCATCAACAGTATAAGTGTTTAGTGCTCTATAATCACCAAATAACCTGGCTTTATCTTTCTCATAAGAAATTAGTACAGGTGAGATAACACAATATTTAGGTGTTTCAACTACCTTTTCAATAATATTCATTTTTAAAAGGGTAGAGATATTGTCTTCAATATCTTTTCTCTTTGTGGGAGAAGCAGGATAAGGCTTCTTCTTTAAATTAGGTGGTATATCAGTTAATGGGCAAGACAATGAAAGTTTCATTTCCTCTTTAACTAATCCCAGTTCATGTGACCCATGAGCAAAGGCCATAGGAAAAGATTTTATCAAGTTAATGATGGAATCTTTATCCTCACCAGAAAGTTGTTCTCCAAAGGAAGCATTGTCAATTTCAGACATAAAGGCATGCATTTCTTTTGAAGATCTTCATTTATATTAAACCACAGAATTACATGTGTTCAATTCTGGTTTTAATAATTTATTAGGGGAGGAAATCTTAAATTTTCTCTTCCCATTCATCCCCATTGTGAAACATTGGTTTGAAGGATCCAATTTTATGCCATACTTGGTTAAAATATCATTCCCTACAATAAACCAATTGCTCAAGTTATCATTTTTCATGACAACAAAATCACAAATAGCTCTTACAAAACCATGGTTATATTTAAAAAACACTGTGGCTTTGTATTTACCAATTGGGGACAAAACAGAGCCATACCCTCTCCAATTTTCAGAAATGATAGGCATCAGTTTTGATTTATAGTCTTGATCTACTGAAGCAAGTGCTCTTTCAGATACTACACTTCCTCCAGCTCCAGAATCCAGAACAACTTCAATGCTGGTTCCATTGATCAAGACTGGTGCCTTAAGAGGGGCAATAATAATTGAGCTTTCCTCAATGTTCTTTATGATCTCAGCATCTTCAACTGTAGATAAATCCTTATTATCAATGTCAATAGTATTTAAATAATGAATATCCTCTTCCAGCATCAAGATTTCTTGTTGAGATTCATATGAAATATTGCTGGCACAATCACTTGATGTATCATCCAGTGCCACTGTGTCATCAGCATTCTCCTCTGTTTGTTCTACAAGATTTATCTTCTTGTCACAAACATGGCCTTTCTTCCAAGGCTTGTTGCACTTGAAGCAAGTGTTTGTTGCATACTTCTTTGTTGCAACACGGGCAGAAGGTTTACCAACCTTTTCCAGAGGTTTCTGTTGGTAAGTGGAGGGTTTCTCCAAAGGGGTCCTAGGAATGAATCTTCTGGCATCATACTTATTTTTTAGAAGTATCTCATTGCAAGTATTAATGAAAGAAGAGGGTTCTTTGGAGAACTCAGTCCTAGCCACTATCAAGTCTCTCAGAGACATTGGTAATTTATAGAGGATCCTGTCCTTCCATAAATCAAACTCCATATTTGGGTCCATTGCCCTTAAGATTTTTACAAGTTTCATTAAAAACTCAATAGGTTTATCAGTAGAAGAGCTATATCAAGTTTCCTCATACTGCCTTTGTTGAGCCATTCTGAACTTGGAGCCACCAAATTGTGCTTTAATTAATTTCTTCCAATCCTCCCATGAGTAGTCATTCCCATCCAGGAGAACAGATTCATACCACATCAGGGCAACATTAGTAAATAAAGAAATTAATTTGGACACAATTTCCTCATCTGGGAGTTTGTAAGAATTTTTTAAGTTATCAATTCTGCAAATAAATTGTTGCCAATCAGAGGAAGAGTCACCATCAAATGTTGGGTTGGTCAAGTTTTGGCCAATTCTTTTGATTTGAAGGAGTCTCCTTAGTACTAGCTTGTTTCTGAGTAATAAGCAGCTGTAATTTCTCTAATTGTGCTGAAATCTCATTGTTTAAGCCTTCTGTTGCAGATCCTGGTGCATCATCAGTTTTTGATGGAAACTCAGTGTTATCAACAGGTATTTCTGGATCTATTTTTATTTTAGATGAACTAGCCACAGGTACTATTTGAGCATCGTGCACTATATGTTCCTTCACAGAAATGTCAGAATATTTTTGGTCATTTAACAATGAGTTCAATTTTTCTTCAATGGTTGTTAGTCTTGTTTTCATTCTTGGAAGACTAGATAAACTCTCATTGATAGTTGCAAAAGATAATTGATTTTTATGTTGAAAAGATGACAAATGGTCATTCAATCTTTTCAGATTTATCTTATCTATCTCTACCTCCTGGCAACAGGCAGATACAGTATCTTTTAGTTTAGACAAATCATTTTTTATATTTTGCCATAAAGCAACTTTCTTTTCATGGGTTGCTTTGTAATGAGAAAATTCATCAGAGACTCTCTGTCAGCCTGTATATCTCCAGAACTGAGTAAAAAGTAATGTTAAACACATGAACTATACATGGGAATAATAAATAAGAGTACACAAATAGTATACATAAGTAAAATTATGATAATACACAAAAAATGCCATTATAACACCTTATATACATGCATATATCCACCTTTTATAGGTCTTATGTACTTAATATTAAGTTGGAATATGTTAGGGTAATCTTAAGAACCTTAAGTATAAGGCTACATAATTTTTAAGTACACTTAAAGCTGTTATATTCATTGTTTTATGCAAAAAACAAGAAATGCGCTTTATTTCACTTAAAAGTTGACTATATGCGCTATAAAATTGAGAATATCAAAATTGCGCTTTGACAGATCAATTGGGCTCATTTAGAACTATTTATTTGGCTATTTAAATGCATAAAAATAACACTTTTCAAATTTGGTGTTTTTTATGCCAGAAATGGCTTCTGTGTACTGGCCACATACTGCCTGCTTTTTTCCCGGGTGAATAGCTTCATTTTTAGCAAAGTTAGCTTTTTCACACTATAATTACCCCACATTCTACGCCCACTGTGGGGAAACACACTAAAATAGGCGACAGGTGCTTATTTAGTGTCCTAGCTTAATTAATAATGCATTGACCTTGTTTATATGCACTAATTTCATTAATAACCTCACTCTTGGCACTTTATTTCATCACCACGCTTAAATTCTCCTAATTTTAGTCAAGGATTTACCCGTGCAAGCGCCTGCCAAGAACTGCATGTAGTTACCCCACATCTCACGCTCTTTTTTAAGTTTTTGGGTGGTTTCTCAGTCAATTTTGGTTATTTTTGAATGGGAATTTCACGTAGTATAATGTCAGGATTAGCCCCATTATTTCTACAGTCAATACCCCTTATTATTAAGCTATTATTAACCTTAAAAAGTCTCCTTTAGTCTTTAATATTATTGTTTTATACGCATATACTCTCTTTTTGTCTTTTTCTTTAATTTTGATGGATTTCCCTTATTATTACAGGATTTTGGCGGTTGTTATTCTTCTAATTATGTCATGGGTTACTGGGAATGTTGATGGGCATGTCTATTAGTTGTTTAGAGGCGTCATTAACTGTGTATTGGGTGGTACATCAAGGGAATCATTGGGGAACTCAGTGTGTATAAAAGGAGGAGGTTTTTGGGTTGTATTTCTTCATTCTTTATCATTACAATTCAACCCATATAACCAAATAAATTACAATACATATCAATTAGTACTTTTATAAGACTTTTGAATAGTATCTGAATTAAATAATCTATTTTTCTACCAACTACAAAGATTGTAAGCCATATATAAGAATAGTGAGAATTATATTACTGAGACCTTTATATTTGATTATATTTTACAACTTAGTGGATTAGAACTACAGTATTCATATAGGACCCTTAAAATCTTCTAGACAACTGACTATTCAAGCTAGTTCACGTCCTTGTACTTGACCTTAGCCTGACACTCTCTGTGATTCACTTCTTAATGCTTGATAACCCTGATCAGTTAATAAACTATTATATCTCTGAGTCAATTGCATATTGTTCATTATATGATTTTGCTTGGCAATAATATCTCTCAAGTGCTCATCATTAATTCTTGCTACATCTGGAGTGTTTCTCAATAAGGAAACTGAGTAACTTTCCAGACTCTCATAGAACTCAGGGTCAAGAGTTTCATCAATCACAGCCATATCAGGATTAATCATTGATGTAGCAATTAAAAGTAATGGATTAGATACATGAGATATCTGTCTACTATTCCCAGCCTCTATAGGTCTCAAAGTTTCATCCTCCCTTCCAGATTTACCTGAAGGAACAGAGTCAGCCACAAGAAAAGTCACTTGAGAATCAATAGAGGGACGTACCAGGGTTTTCTGGGTATCACCATATTGGTCTTCCTTCTTCTTTTGCCTCCTTGATAAGGGTGGGGAGGAGTGGGGTTGACCTGGGTGGGCCTTGATGGACCTACCTGAGGTAACTGATGCTGGTTTTGAGCCAAGTAGTCCCACTGAGTGTTGAGCCAGTCCCACTGCCACTTGGACACTTCCACCTTCTCTTTGGACTGGGGAGCCAATTGTTGTTGATCCCTGGGAGGAAGAGGTTTCTTCTTCTCTTGGAGAAAAGTATCTGTTCTTCTCACCTTTTCTTCCAAGGCATCTACCCTTACCTTTAGTCTCAAGATTTCTGTCTTTAACTCCTTTATGTGAGTAGACAGATTCTTTACCTGCTGAGACAACGGCATCTTTTTTATCCTGAAGCCTTTTGGAAGCTCTTCTGGTGGGTTTTTCATGGGCTTCTGATCCTGAGTAGTGTCCACTAGGATTTCTACTTCTTCCATCTCTACATCCTGTTTGGGGCAAGGATTTTTTAGTTTGAGAAATTCTTCTTGTTAAAGGAGAACTTACAGAAGTAGGCTCATCATAATCAATTAAGTCTAATTCTTCTTCACGTGCAGCAAAACCACTTTGGTCAGTCATTTTAAGATTTAACTGAAATGAAAAAAGAGACAAATTAATTAGTCTTTTATTTTTAATTTTTATTTAACAGAAATAAAATAAAAATAATAAAAAAATCTTTTTAGGATAAAAATCAACTTAAATAAAATTAATTTATTAAAAAAAAATTAAAACCAGGATTACAATATGATCAACTGTAGAAATAAATTAGAATTTCTATTAATAATTTTTAATTATTTATTTTCAGGATTTAAATCAACTAATTTATTACCAGGACTTATTGTCAACTGAAGTAATCAAATATGAATCTTTATTAAAAAACTTTTATTTAATTGATCACTTAACTACCAGGACTTAATGTCAACTGAAGTAATTAAATATGAAACTTTATTAATTTAACAAAATTTTATTAAACTGATAACTTAACTACCAGGACTTAATGTCAACTGAAGTAATTAAATATAAATTTTTAAAATTTTTATTAAACTGATCACTTAACTACCAGGACTTAATGTCAACTGAAGTAATTAAATATGGGTTTTATTAAAAAAAAATTATTGAACTACCAGGACTCAAAGTCAACTGAAGTAATTAAATATGAATTATTTATTAATAAAAAAAAATTATTGTCAGGACAATTTGTCAACTGGAACAATTAAAATTTAAATCAATCAGGACAAATGTCAACTGAAAAATTATAATAATTTAATATTAAAATATAATTATTTTATTACCTCTGGGACTAAGAACACTTATTGCTCTATTATGGTCAACCAGGAAAAATAAAAAAAAATATAATAATAAAAAATAAATTCCAAATTACCAGACACCTCCCCCTGTAAAATGAGCAAATTAATGCCACTTACAGAGTGCTGAGTAAAAGGAAATATGTAGCAAATGAAGAGTGAAGAGTAACCCACAAATAGTAATAACAATAATTACCACAATATATACGACGTTTAGTCAGTATATGAACCTAAGTTTTGGAGCATGGTTCGATTCCCGTTTGCAGCAAAAACTTTTGTCACGTGAAGTATGACGTTTGTCGTTTTCTCGCCTCCTTCGTCCTTTACAGGTACTTTGCACACCGATGGTCCCTTTGATTATGCCTCAATTAACGTTGCGCCGACAATATTTCGGAAAGGTTCCCAATTTTCAAGGTACGCTTTTGGTCTAGAAGTCTTGGTATGAAGTTTTTACGAGGATTTTAAAGGTTTAAATGGACTCTCAACAAATTTGTATGTATCTCTTAAATCAAGGATGATTATTTTACTCAATTAAAAGAGGTATGATTAAAATATTGATATAAATTATATATTAGAGTTACGTATTGTAAGTACTAATGGTATAGATTATAAGAATAAGTTTTTGATTTGTTATTGTTGTAATAAAGTGATGCAGTAAAGGAATGATTAAAAGACAACAAAAAGAGGGGCCTTATATAGGTAAAGGAGAGACAAAGCACGGCAATCAAATTCTAAAAACAGTAGTATGAGAGAGAGAAAAGAATATTCCAGAAGGAGTATTTTCAAATAATAAAGTTATTCTAAAAAGAAGGCGTCAAAAAGATGTATTTACAGAGTATGTCAGAAATACATCAATTTATTTAATATTTACTGTAGAAGTCAATTCTTAAATAGGAAATTTGAATTTTTTGTATATATTTAATATTATTTGAATATTAAAATCTTATTTTAACTTAATATCTATTTTTTTTAATATGAATTTTTATTTTTTCCAACCTGTCAAATGAGCACGGTGTTAGAGAAAAATATAAGGGACAATTTTATATTTTAATTTTAATTATTTATTTAATTTTATCATTCTGTAATTAGTTAATTTATTATAACTAATTTTAATGTAACTAAATTATAATTAAATAATAATTAAAATGATAAGGTGCGGCTTCATCCAGTAAATAATTAATTATTTCACTGGGTAAGTCTAGTAGCCTGGCTGACATTAATAGTCTTAATTAATAAAAATTGATCTGTCAAAGCTCATTTTTAATATTATTAAATTTATAGCGCATATAATCAACTTTTAAGTGATTTAAAGCACATTTCTTGTTTTTTACATAAAACAATGAAAACAACAGCTTTAAGTCTACTTAAAAATTATGTAGCCTTATATTTAAGGATCTTAAGATTACCCTAACATATTAAACTTAATATTAAGTCATAAGACCTATAAAAGGTGGATATATGTGTGTATATAAGGTGTTATAATGGCATATTTTGTATATTATCATAAATTTACTTATGTATACTATTTGTGTACTCTAATTTATTGCTCCCATGTGTAGTCCATGTATTTAACATAACTTGTAAGTACTTTTTACTCAGTCCTGGGGATATCCAGGCTGAAAAATTGTATGTTAAAAAATAACTGAACTTTCATCTTGAGCACCTCTTCTTACATGGGAACACAGGTAAAATTTTGAAGTGAATCTCCAGGCAAAAAGTATTTTTATCTCAAATATCAACATTAAATTACACCATAATATTCAGCTTAAAGTTTCAAAAAATATTCATTTATTTACTTTAAACTTATTTTCATAACTTTAGGCACATTTTATCTGTATTTTTTACAAAAAGAATTCACTGAGTGGTAATTTTTTATGAGCTCTCTAGATCACTTCACCAACTGAAAGTATGCTAAAAGAATATAGATGAAACCAATAAAAAATATACTATAAAATCTCAATAGATTTTTTATTTATTCATGAAATATTATATATATTGTCTTAGTAGCTGAGAATTTGGTATAATTTTTGAAAGAGAAAAATATTTCTTTGATTTTTTTTTTCCTTTTCTTGCATTTACTGTGCCCAAAAAATAAATTGAAGTCTAAAACCTAAATAAATATGCCATATTTAATATATAATCAAATATTTTTCAACTACAAGTAATTAGTGTAAATAATTTGTGAAATTCTATTATTTAGCTAAAAATCTTTAAAAATAATTACTATACTATAAATTTTGGTGTTCCATGTTTTTCACTGTATGCTATAATATATAATTTAAGGTTTCTGTTGTTTGCATGTTTTTATTTAAATAATTCAATAGATTGTCATATATCATTGAGTAATCAAGAAACTCAATTAATACATCAAAGAAAAATTCAGTTTATTTGTAGTAATTAAAAAATTACAGTTTTTCAATTCTGGAATAATAGTTTTATATAATACAAAAAGTCACTGATTGTTTTTTATATGTTACCTGAAATTTTTAATAACATTACTATATTTAATAAATGTAATACTGTAAAAGTAAATAATACGATTTTATGTCTTTTCCTTAATCAACTTGAATTAATTAAGTGTTATTCAAATAAGTTTCATCAACAAATACTGTGAATTGGGTAGATTCTTGGAATGAATTTTTCTAGTTTCCATTCAGTTATCATGAGAGTTTCACTTTTTTTTCAATAAAGATTCATCCTAATTTGTTTGAGGTCTCAAGCTTATTTCAAGTGAAATTTCAGTATCACTTCAGTCTGAGTTCCAGCTGAGTTCCATCTGACTTCAAGTTGAGGACTTGCTAGCAAGTCCCCCCCAAATATTGTGTGGTGATATATCCACCTTTTGTAGGTCTTATGTACCTAATATTAGGTTGAAGTGTGTTTAGGTAATCTTAATAACCTTAGAAATAAGTTTACATAATTTTTAAGTGGTATTAAAGCTTTTTTTTCATTATTATAGTGAAATAATAGATAAATGCCCTTTAAATCACTTAAAGTTGGATATGTGCACTATAAATTTAATAATAGGGGTATCAAAGTTAGAAATCTTTCATTTCAAAGTACCTCTTCTTTCCACCAAATCAACCATGATTTTTTTTAAATATGCCATATTGTGCCCCTAAAATACCAATTTACTGAGAATTACTCTTAAGTTTGTGGCTTTCTTTTTGTGGTGTGAAATACCTTTTAAATAATTACAAATTTCTAACTTTGATACCCCCTAATATTAAAATTTCACTTTGACAGATCATTTTGTCTTATTTGTAAAATTAATTTGGCTATTTAAATGTCTAATAATAACACTTCTAAAAATTGATGTTTTTATGCTAGAAATGGCTTTTGTGTACTGGCCTTATGCTGCCTGAATTTATTCTACATGCATAGCTTCATTATTAACAAACACTATGCAATTTAGGGGGTGGACTTGCTAGCAAGTCCTCAACCTGAACTAAGACTGAACTCATACTGAACCCATACTGAACTCTAATTGAACACCCACCTAAAACTGTTCTGATGAGTGGTGTTCATCCCTAATTGTATGGTTCCTTTATCAATAGCTCAATGTGTGTTCAATCTGTGGTGAGTTTGGGTCCAAGGTTGCTGACTCGCTAGCAAGTCCGCCCCCAATATTGTGTGGTGAAAGTTAGTAATTTCACACAAAAATTACCCCACAGTATATGCTCCATATGTTTTAACACACTAAAATAGGCTGGAGGCGCTTATTCAGTGTCCTAATTTCATTATTAGTGCATTGACCTCATTATATGCACTAATTTCATTTATAACCTCAGGATTGGCATCCAGATTTCACAGCCACACTTAAAATTGCCTATTTAGTCAAGGATTTACCTGTGCAAGTACCTTCCCAGAGTCTGCATTCAGTCACCCCACATTTCACATCTTATTTTGGGTTTCTCAATGGTTTCTCAGGCTATATTGGTCATTTTTAGATGGAGATTTCATGTATAAATTTGTAATAATTAATACCTTAATATCTACTTTTAATCCCCTTTAATTAGACATTATTTTTAGGTCCTTTCTTTCCTTATTTAGCCTTTTATTTTTAGAATTTCACGCATATACTCTCTTTTTGGTTATTACCTTATTTTGATGGATTAACCCCTGTTATTTTTGTATTTTGGCATGTGATATTATTCTTCTTTTTTATTGGTTGATCCTTGGGTTGATGGGCATGTGTAACTACTAGATTGGGGTGTCAATGGCTGCGTAAAGGATTGGTAATTTAAGGGGGAAAATTGGGGGATTTATGGGTATAAAAGGAGAAGGTTTTTGGGCTGTTATTCTACATTCTTTTACATCACCTTACAAATATATAACCAAACCATTACAATACATATTCATTAGTACTGTTAAAGTCTTTCAATTATTGTTTTAAATCATTCACCAGAAAAAAAACATGGGCACCTGATAGCAGGTGCCAATCCCTTTCTTTGACTTAACTCAAATTCTGCTAAGCTGTAATTCTTCTGGAAAGAATGCGCACTGAACAATGAGCACACTAACTTGCGCAACATCAAATCAAATTTACTCTTAAATCAAAACTGAATATAGGGATAGACACCTGCTAGCAGGTGCTACTTGATATATTGCGGTGATTAGTTCTATTTTTTTACCAACTGCAAGCTGTATACCATTTATAATAAGTGAAATTAAATTACTGAGACCATTATATTGAATTATATTTTAATACTTAATTGGATTTTGGAGAACACTATTCATACTGGAACATCAAAATCTTTTAGATAACTGACTAATCAAGCTATTCACGTCTCTGTACTAGAACTCAGCCTGACAAAAGTTGACCACTGGGCGGGTGTCAGATACGGCCTTGGGTGGTTGGGTGGAAGTGGAAGGGATGGGATGGATGGGTGAGTGGGTGGCGGGAGCTGGAAAGGTCTGATCTGACACATTTCCAGATCGCAGTAGACTATTCTTTCAACCCGAGGGATCTGCAACTGTTATGTGTAGTATGATGGCTTAGTGATTGTTAAGTACTTAAGATGTATATAGTCTGTGGTTCAGCTGACGCACCTAACTCCGGTTCACTCCAGACAAAGCGCTGACACTGCTACCATAGGTTATGGGCTGTCCCTGATTCGTTACTAGCAGTAATTGTTATCTTGTATTTCCCGGAATCCAATTGTGTGCCCCGTGCTTGCCCCACGTAAAAAACGTCTCATTTTGGTGTTGAGCTACCTCCACCTTTTCTTTTCTCTCGGTTAATTTAATCCATGCCGAGTTTGGAATCTTCGAATCCATTCCAATCGCGTCCTCGCTTATCTCGCGAGCACCTTCCTAAACTTAGCCAAGAATTAAAAAGTCTCAATCCTCCTTCAAATCTAAATACCCGTGCGAGACGGCGCTCGCGTTCATTCTCAGGTACCCCCTCTTCACCGACTCCCTCTAGCGAAAGCGAGAACACAGCTCGCCAATCAGCTTTAACCCCTCCATCTAATCCCCCCTCTCCCCCTCTACTTTACCCCTACCTTGTGACCCTCCCCCTCACACTATGCCTTCACACCACAACACCGGTTTGCATACGCGACGGTCAAGACACCTTCAAGCGCGTGCCTCGACGTCGCGTCATGCGGGAACCGGTGTTTCACAAGGCTCCAATTCGGAATCATCGCTCAGCGACAATTCTTTTCTTTCAGACCGTGATAAGGAAAATGACCCAATTGAAACTTACAAGGGTAGAGATTGTGCAGAGGTTATCGATGAAATTATTCAACGCACTAATAAAATGTCTAAATTAAAAAATGATGGCTCTAACTGGCAGACTTGGGTAAAAAATATTAACATTTTCTTAACACGCCGCGTACGTTCCACAAAATATATATTGAATTCTAATGCAATAAAGAACAGTACTTCAAAATTTGAAGATGAAATGAGTTGGCATACCATCTACAACACCATTGACGAACCGCTTCAGGGTCTCATTGATTTTGGAATTACCAGCTACAAGGCGTTCTCAATTCTCAGCTCCAAGTTTGATAAGGCATCTCACACTGCTCGAATGGCTCTTTTTAATGATCTATTAAATATTAAAAACTCCTCTTTCACTACTGTCATGGAACATGGAGAAAAAGTCAAATCTATTTTAGAGGCGGTTAAATGTTCAGGTTTTGTTTTTGGTTTTGACAAGTTGGCAGCAGTTTTCACTCAACTTTTATTACCGTCATCAGTTAATCATCTTGCCACTGAAGCTAATTGTCATTTTGAATTGCGAAAAGACATCACTCAACCTTCATTCGATGAGATGTTGGATGTTCTCCAAAATGCTTTTATCAATTCATCTCAAACTTCCTCAAATGCCCCTACCCTTTCCACTGCTTTTGAATTGTCAACTGAACCCGAGTCCGTTTCATTGTTGGCTTTCAAAAAAGGCCGCATGGACAGTTACCGCCCTGGAAATAGAAAACCTGAATATTCCTGTTTTTACTGCAAATCCTCTGAACACTTTCAAAACACTTGTCCATATGATCCCAACAGTAAAAGTTTTAATGTAGCCGTTTGGGGACAACGAGAAGCTTTTGCTTGTGACAAAAAGGAATCTATGAACCTCGTCCGGAAGGCACTGAACATTAGGAAAGGAAAACAACCAGCTCAAAATTTGTCAAAACCCCGCTTAAACGAAATCAGCTGCAAAGCGCTGGATGTTCTCACTACTGCTTTGAAAGAAATGGATTTTGGTACTGATAGCTGGACTGAAGAGCAAGACAGTAAAGATTGTCAAGGTGTTTTTGACTCTGGTGCCACACATCATGTCACTGGTGATGTAGGTCTTCTTTCTGACTTCAAAACTTTGGATACTCCTATTCCAGTCAAAACTGCAACTGACTCTGGTGCTGCTTTCATTACTGGTCACGGGAACATGTTCATTAAAGGATGTGATGGAGAATTAGTTACTATCAAGGGTGTTTTCTATTGTGATAAGGCAAAATCCACCCTTATTTCCCCCTTTGATCTTCTAGATAATGGCATTTCTCTTTCTTTTAATCAGAATCATGATTATGTTATTTTAAAAAACAAAAAAATATTATTTCTAGCTCTTAAATCTTCTGCTGGTCGTAAATGGACGGTTGATCTAGTATATCCATGTGCACTAAAGACCAATGTTTTTGAAATGAATTATTTTAACTCTTTATCCTCTGCTACCCTTCCTGCTCCTTTTGTTCCCCCACCCCCTTCAAAAATACCTTATCCTACTGCGGTTCCTGACTCAATCATGGATTGGCATCGCCGTTTAGGACACACAAGTACCAGGGTTTTAAGAAGACTTGCTAAAAATGGTCTTTGCAAAAATGCTCCATCTTATGTTCCTTCTTGCAGATTACACTGTGATGTTTGCGCAGTATCAAAAAGTAAAAGAAAAAACACATGCAAGTCATCCAAGCGCACCCATGAGCTCATGGATTTGGTGGTTTCTGATCTGGTGGGGCCCATGGTTGATATAACTGATAGAGATGAAGTTTATGTAGCTACCTTCAGAGAATCTTTCTCAACTTATGGTGAAGTTTTTGTCCTAAAAAAGAAGTCGGATGTTTTTGATGCTTTTATTAATTTCAAATCTCGATTAGAAAACATCACTAATCAACATCTAAAAATCCTCCGTACTGACAATGGCAAAGAATACATGAACAAGAAATTCTCTGAATACCTTTCCCAAAACGGTATCCTTCATGAACACTCTATGCCTTATCACCATGAACAGAACGGAATGGCTGAAAGATTCAATGAAACCATTGGTGAAATAGCCAGAACAATCCTACTTGCTTCAAATCTCCCCCCCACTTTCTGGACTTTTGCTTATTGTTGGGCCTCTTTCATTCACAATAAATTACCAAATGTAAAAGTTACTGATAGTACCCCATACCAACTCATCTTCAGCAAAAAGGCGGACTTATCTCCAATAAAAAATTTTGGTCAGTGGGCATATGTACACATTCCAACTGAAAAAAGGACAAGAATGGAGGTCCAAGCTATGCGTTGCAGAGTTGTTGGTTTTATTGATGGTGGTAAAGGTTGGATTTTTTGGCATCCAGAATCTAATTCTTTTGTTCAATCGGCAATGGCAAATTTCATCCCAGAAGGAAAAAATGACAATACCAAAACGCTTGAGGTTTCACATCCAGCCACGTCTCATTCTAAAGGTGACCTAGCATTCATTTTGAATCAACTGAAATTTGGCGATTATACAGCAGAAGAAACTATTGCTGCCCAAGATGTTATGGTTGATTTCATTAACAATAATGCTTGCGAACTTTCTGACCGCTTACCTCGAACTTTCAAACAAGCAATGAAGCGTCCAGACGCAGTTGAATGGAAGTCAGCTTGTCTTCAGGAATTAGACAACATGTCTAACATGAAAGTTTGGGATATTGTTCCTCTTCCTCCTGGAAAAACTGTCAAAGGTGCCCGATGGGTTTTTGCTCTAAAAAGGGATGAATTTGGGAACATCATCAAACACAAGGCACGATATGTGGCTCAGGGTTTCAAACAAGTTGAAGGTATTGATTTTAATGACACTTTTGCTCCCACAGCCACTTTTGCATCTCTGCGTCTAATCCTCACTCTAGCTGCTACATACAACTGGCCAATCAAAACTTTTGATGTCACTGTGGCTTATCTCCACAGCAATCTTGAGGAAGAAATTTATGTCAAGCAACCTGAAGGTTTTGAGTCTGTTAATCCAACTCATGTCTGCAAACTTAGAAAAGCTCTATACGGTACTAAGCAAGCAGCCAGGTGTTGGTGGAAACATCCCAGCAGAATTCTGGCAAATTTAGGTTACAAATCATGCAATCAGGATGCAAGTGTATATGTGCTAGCAAAAAAGGATTCAAAGGGGATGTTGTGGATTCATGTGGATTCATGTGGATGATGGTGTGGTTGTAGGGAGCAGTGATACGGTTTTGAGAGAGTTGGAAATGGATATGGGGAGTAGTTTGAAGGTAAAATGGTCTGATGGTATCTCTTCTATTGTTGGTCTAGCAGTTTCACGTTGTTCC
This sequence comes from Hemileia vastatrix, assembly GCA_030280995.1. NCBI lineage: Eukaryota > Fungi > Basidiomycota > Pucciniomycetes > Pucciniales > Zaghouaniaceae > Hemileia > Hemileia vastatrix. The sequence continues at coordinate 1,105,046 of JASXTE010000006.1, forward strand.
AAAGGTTTCACTATCCATCAACCAGCTCTTATAAACAAAATTCTTATTGAACACAATCCAGTTGGTCTTAACTCTCACTCCCCTTTACCAATGGGTCTCTCTTTGGTGCCTTTGAAGGAAAAAACTCATCCTCCTGTGGAACCTCTCAAATTTCTGTCTATTATTGGTTCTTTATCATATCTTGTAGCTGGATCAAGGCCTGATTTGGCATATCCTGTCAACTTCCTGGCACGTTATGCATCAAGACCAGGTAAAGCTGAATGGGATGCGCTTAATCATTTGCTGCGATATCTACAATTTACCAAAGACATGAAATTTCATCTTTTCCCAACACTCAATCCCAATCCATCTATGGAGGTTTATTGTGATGCTACTTGGGGTGGTGAATTTGCTAGGGCTACAGGAGGTCATGTTCTTCAAGTCAACAACTGTCTTATCTTATGGCAATCAAAACGTCAATCAAGGGTAGCCACAACTTCACTTCACTCAGAATTAATGGCGATGTCAAATGCAACACGTCAAGCTCTTTGGATGTGTAACCTTCTGCGTGAAGTGGATCTGTGCCATGGTCCGACAACTCTGTATTGTGACAACAAAGGTGCTATTGTGGCTGCTACTGATAGCCCCTCTGACAAGCATTGTAGGCATGTGGACAGGGATTTCTACTTTGTAAATGAACAAGTTCATTGGCGTGAAATTGATATTAAATGGGTTTCAACTAAGGACCAGGTGGCAGATTTGTTAACAAAGAATTTGGGACCAAATGTCTGGCAGGAGAAGAGATTTTTACTAGGGGTTTTCTAGTTTCTATGTTTTCTTTATTTTCTTTTCTTTCTTTCTTTTTTCTCTACTTGTTTTTAGATGGTGATGGTTATAGGGAAATCACTAAGAGGGGGGGTGTTATGTGTAGTATGATGGCTTAGTGATTGTTAAGTACTTAAGATGTATATAGTCTGTGGTGCAGCTGACGCGTCTAACTCCGGTTCACTCCGGACGAAGCGCTGACACTGCTACCATAGCAACTAGTGGCAGATATCTTAAGCTTTCCCCGCACTAAAATCGCTGTGACATGATTGTTAAAATTTTACAAGTTGCACCAAGCGTTATGAATTTAGCCGTACTATTTAACGTTTTGTAGATCAGAAATTTCTTTCTTTTTTTAACGTTTTGTTGATCAGTATTTACCATTTTTTTTGTTTACCATATCCATAAACTTCCTAACTCTTACGTGATTGGAAGAAATGATTTTTTTTTTTTTCATGACACTTTAACTTCTATACTTTTCCCAATAATCAAATACAAGTCACTTAAATTGTCTTTCAGAAGAACGTTTTATATCAACGTATTTTAATTGAAGATGATCTTTGTAAGAAACCCCTCCGGGGAGAGTACCTCATAGGTTAGTGGCGGACAGTTATTTTCAAGAAGCTTGCCGGTTTGGTTTTCCTTCCCCCGCACCCTTAGCAAAAAAACAAAAAAAAAAAAACAAAAAAAAAACAAAAAAAAAAAACAAAAAAAAAAGATAACAAAAAAAAACAAAAAAAGTCTCTTTATGTCCTTTCGGCAGGAGAGGGAAGGGGGATAAAAGATAAGAACATCGTATGATTTTGGTTTACTTAATGTATTCTGCCACATGTAGAAGATGGATGATTACATAAAGTTTCCTGTTAAAGATGATATTGCTGAAGTTCTGAAGTTACAGTGAAAAAAAGTTGCCATTGATTTATTAACAGAAGGGCTTTTTTTTGAAAATATATTTTCCATCATTCCCTACTTCTTACGTAAAACATCAGTTAGAAATAGTATCATATGTCATAGTACAGCTAGATCCGAAAACATTGAGACAAAAATGAATTTTTTTGAAAATTTATTGACAGCTCAAAAGTTGAGCTGTAGTATTTTTTTGACATCTTTAATTCATTTTGTGACTGTCTATTTGGTTTCTCTTTCAACTCAGATGATGAAGAGGGGGCGAAACAATAGAGAAATCAACCCGATTGCCACAAAATGAATTGAAGAAGTCAAAAAAATTCTTACACCTCAACTTTTGAGCTATCAATTAATTTTCGAAAAAATTTCATTTTTGTCTCAATGTTTTCAAATCTGGCTGAATGTACAGTCAAATTCGAAACCGTTGGTGCAGTTTTACCAAGTGAATCAAAACATTTAGACAGAATTACTTGACATTTGACAAAGAAACTGGCAAATTTTTGGTGAAGGGAGGCTAAGTTTGCTGTCAAATGTCAATTGAGCTGACCAAAAAAGTTTTAATTTTTTTCGTAAAACTGCACCAACCGTTTCGAATATGGCTGTATGTATGACAATCCTGAAGTCATATCTATGAAAAACTCTACAATGGGTACACCGCTTCATATTTATACTCTTCTGAGGTTTATTCTTTTCTTTTCTTTTCTTTCTCAATGCACTTCCAAGATAAGGATACATCACAACAAACACAGCTCCCTTTCGAACTCATCAAGAAGAATTAAGAAAGTAAACAAACGCGTCAGGGTAAGGCATATTATACATACATATATAAATACATACATACATACATACATACATACGTACAAGTTAACGGCACAAGTTGAACAGCTCTTTCACAACGAACAGACTTCACCTTTAATCAATTGCGACAAATTTATGGTGGTCAGAATAATCGATAGACAAATTACCTTATGAATCACTACTCCCAAATTACAATTCCTGTAAAAAGGTTTTTTTTTTTTTTTTTTTTTTGCGAAGATTAACTGCCAAATATCCCAGACTACTATATATATATAAAATAAATAAATAAAAACAAGGAAAATAGTAATGATAATAATATTAAGTTTTTTTTTTTTTTTTTTTTTTGATTTTTCTTAGGTTATTCATTCTTTTTTGACTAGTAGTCTACATCTTTTCTTTCTTTTTTTTCATTTGATTTCTTTTTACAGGGTAAGGGAAGAAAGGTGGAGGAAGGGGGGGGGGGGAGGGAAAGACGGACAAGGATAGGAAGGATCAGTTGACTGCGGTGTTCTGCTCTTTTTTTTAAAGAAAAACTCATGCTTGAAAAAAACGAGGGGGTGCTATTTCTGAGTTATTAACAACACTTCATTCAACATTCTCAAGCATAAACAAATGTGAGGCCCAAGACCTCACTGCTACTTAAGCTGAGTAATAAGTCCGTTATTTTTACACTTGGATTGACCAACGATTACCGATTGGGCACAATGTGAATTTCGATCATCAAAAATACATACAAATATCTGCATCTATAAAGACCATATGTCCCCTTAGGTTGAATCAATAGCAATTAATGAATCATACACAGCAAAAAATAAACAAAAAGATTGCTGGTAGCTATAAAAGATACATTCTTCCATGTGCACTGAAAAGGAAATTAAATTATGAGTAGTCCATTGAACAAAAACCAATTTTCAAAACCGCTTTAGCTCCTCTTCCTCCCTCAGCTCAATTTTTATATATGACATGAACATGAAACATGATCAGAGAATTCATTAATCCCATTAATTAATGAATCAACCATCAAACAATTTTACATTGCAGTAGCAATGCGTTCAACTTCACCATTCCAACAGTGGATCCTGACAAATGTCTTCACCAACCCTACCATTAGGAATATAATTTTGAAAAGTGATATACAGACGTCCCTTATATAATAATCTGGTTCATAGATTTTAGATAAATGAGTAACGGGTAAGTACAAACAAAAAATGTTGCGATGACTTTTGAAATCAAAAAAACTAAAAATAAACCAAAAAAACGAGGTGAAAAAATTAACATGTCAACGAAAATTAGGATGTAGAGGTTGTCGGTGGTGTATTATGCCCCTCGCAGGAAGATTGGTCATATTTAGGCGGCTGTAATAGGTACGGAGGTGGGGTAATAGTCGCTGGAGGGCCGCCAGCGACGTGACACCGATCCACTTGAGGTGGGGCAAGGGTATCATTAGATAGATTGAGATTGGAATTGATGTTTAATGGTGAAACAGGGGCTAAGACACCTAAGAATAATGCAAGGAAGGAAATGTGAATATATAAATAGAAAATGAGCTGGAGAGGGAGTAGGGGTACGATGAAAAGAAAGTAGGAGGAAAGAAAGATGAAAAAAAAATTACTTTCGCGATAGGTAGGTAGCCCCATAGCTTCACCACGCCGACCCATTGCTGCACGTTCTTCAGTCTCTCGAGCTTCAACGTCAGGTTGTTGCCCACTATTCCGAGATGCACGAGTTTTTCGAAGATAAAGAACACGAGAAACAATAGTCAACACAGCAAGAGCCTGAAGGAAGATGAGGATTTAGCGCTAGGAAGTTGGATCAAATAGGAGTCAAAAATAAAACAGGCAGATGAGCCTACAAAGACAACGACAGCGACGGCACCATAACTGAAGGAAAGCCCAAATTGGGAGCCAAAAAATTCAAGATGAGTGAGATAACGTATTTACTGGATGAAGCGAGGAAGAAATCAAACAAACTAAGTTGCAGCACCTAAGCCACCAGATTGAGAAGAAGATGAGGGTGATGGTGATGGTGACGCTGCCGAGGATGAGAATGAAGATGGGGGGGAGGGAGAGTTAGAAGACGACGACCTGGTGTCGTTGGATGACATTCAGATCAAAGGAAAAGATGGGAGGCTGAAGGCAAACACAGAGAGAAAAACACTGAAGGAGGAAAAACAAAAAAAAGAGAAAGAAAGGAGGAAAATTGAACAGGAGTTTAGTGGGTTGATAGTGTGATTTGTGAGCAGGTGGAGGATTTTAATAAGATCAACGTAAGAGATTGAGAGAGGTGAGAAAGGAATAAATTGGTAATGATGGCGTTAAGCGGGGCAAGGTAGAATGTTATAAAAGATAATGATGAAAGGTGTATTGATTTTAAAAAATACAAAGATGATATCTAACATTAAGAGTTATAACATTTTGATTTATATTTTTAAATTGGTGCCATAACAACACAGCGCCAGGTGCTCTGGGATTGAAAAGAAAATCAGTAGATCAATGACAATCATCAGCAATTTTATGATTATTCTCACTGTCCTTCTTAGTATTATCTATCTCTAACACTTCCTGTAAATCAGTCACCTCTCCCTTGGTCATTCAATAATTAAGCTATTTGGTCTATAGCTTCCTGTACTGCTACTTCTTCTCCTTGCTCTCCTTCATCTCGCTATCTCTCTCCATATCTTCTTACTTCTTCATCATGGCAGACTTGGGTGATGGTGTCGAAGAACCGGTTGGTCTTTTTTTTCTCTCCATCACGACTCTTCGTCCTTGGCGTGCACAGTTTTGCTTATAAGCCTCATTCTCATATTCAACATATCCCTTAAGTTCGATCTTATTCGTCTTTCGCTCGCTGAACGTGTTTTCGTTAAGCTCCGAGGTGATCGGCAACTAAATGGCACTCTCCATGTTGGTCACTTTGTTCCTCTTCTTACTCCATTGTTTCATTGGCACTCCGCAATCTCATTATCCCATCTTAACTCATCAGGCTTACGATGCTCATATGAACATGATCCTTTCCGACGTGACTGAATCCATCACTCTCATCGATCCTCCTGATCCTCAACTGCCGGACTCTGTTCCTTCTATTCGAACTGTCAAACGCAATTGCGAAATGCTTTTCGTCCGTGGTGATGGCGTCGTTTTAGTCTCTCCACCCCCTAGAACCTAAAATTTGCTTTTTTCTTAACTCTTTACCTTTTTTTTCTCTCCTCGCTCCTATTTCTTTTGAGCCTTTGGCTTGTTCTCGCCTTCGTTTCTTGGCTGTTTCCCAACCCCTCCTTCTAGTTGAACCGTATCCCACTACACATGCATTATTTCTCTTTCACACCACATACATCCCCACAAAAATAATATTTAAATTTACCTGAGGGAGAAATCTTGTCATATAAGCATGTGTAGAGACTCACACACATGTGCGCTTAATATATACATATATATCAGGGTGTATAGATATATATACGCTTCCGTTTACCTGTCAAACTCGTCACACGTGAACGGACATGAATACTTGTTGATGGGTGTTCAACGTGTGAATATAAACACCAGTGGAGAAGTAGCCGAAAAACTGGCCACATGGCGAAGCTAAGCTAAGCTAGGCTTGGCTGTGAGTAAGGCAGTACGAGCAATTGTCGGACAGAATCATAAACAAAAATTAGACCCTTGCTCCTATTCTTCAGAATCATCAAGTTAAAATCCTCACAGCATGCACAGCCATGACGGATTCTACTTGGAGAGAATTGTATCGTCCGGTTTACTACCTAGTCCTCTTCATAAAGCCTTGGCGTTCGGCGCCTGCTCAAGTCAAAGTTAGTTACATAGAGCTATTTGGGAAAAGCTTGCGGTGTTTTTGCCTTCCACTCCCCGCCAAAAACATGAGCTTAAGCCGCTTTTGGCGGGGGATGAGGGGTAAAAAAGGAGCAAGGTTTTTCCAAATAGCTGTATAATAAATACTCGGCCTTTATTCCAATTTTCAGTTGGCTCTTGATTATTGATCATTCTCTGGACTAGCATGTGGCAGATACTCGAGCCGTTCCTTTTCCTCAATGAACAGGAAACAAAATTTAATAGAAAGTAGCAATATATAGTATTTTTGCTTTCATGTTCTTGTTTATATTCAGGATATAAATAAATGGCGATTTTGAGAATTAAGTGTCAAACATTAAATGAATGTCGTTCGATATCGAAACTGAAATTGAAGATTCGCTGTCTTTCACTACGCACCAGGTCAAATATCCCTGATGAGGATATTCATGTGTGAGTTGAGGATATTGTAGAGGGTGACATAAGGTCAGAAAAATATGTGTGACAAAAATATGTGTAAGAAAAATTTGTGCGAAAAACAAATATGTGAGAGAAAAATAAGGGACGATATTAGGACACACCGGCACACTCAACCAAAAGTGTTAGGTGCACGCCGGTGATGCTATTTTTGTCTATTTTCAATTCAAATTTTTTCGATGTCTCATACTATGTAACAACATCCCTTAGATATATACATAATTCTTACGCTCGGTGTGCAAGTGTGATATTATTACCGAATAGGGAAAAAAACACCCACTACTACAAATACATACGGTGTGCAAGTTAGATACTACTGCATTATGAGGCAACAAAAATATGTTGCCGGGCACTGTACAATCCTTTGTTAAATATGCAAGTATTACTTCAGTACAGGCTCAGTTTGTGAACACTGAACTATTATATACATATTTAATTTTGTTTTTATCACCAGTAACTTATAAGTGTGGTAATGGCAATCAATATGAGTCAAATGATGATAACGAGCAAATAATTTTGTGACTCTAAACCTTGCGCAATCACTGAAATCTTAAATTAATGTGCACTTTACAATCATTCCCTTAAATATGTATATAATAGTTCAGTGTCCACAAACTGAGCCTGTACTGAAGTAATACTTGCATATTTAACAAAGGATTGTACAGTGCTCAGCAACATATTTTTGTTACCCCATAATGCAGTAGTATCTAACTTGCACACCGTATGTATTTGTAGTAGTGGGTGTTTTTTTCCCTATTCGGTAATAATATCACACTTGCACAACAAGCGTAAGAATTATGTATATATCTAAGGGATGTTGTTACATAGTATGAGACATTGAAAAAATTTGAATTGAAAACAGACAAAAATAGCATCACCGGCGTGCACCTAACACTTTTGGTTGAGTGTGCCGGTGTGTCCTAATATTGTCCCAAAAATAAATGTAAGAAAAATATCTTTCAACCATGGGAAATTTGGTTTTAAAAAATTTTTTTTTTTTCGCTTTGAAAAATGATTTATTATTATAATTTTTTTATAATTTTTTTTTTTTTTTTTTTTTTTTTGGGAAAAAAAAAAGTCTAATAGTTGCAAACAACTCTTCTTACATTTATTTCCCTAACCCTATTTCCCTCCCCAAAATATCCCCAACTCATGCATGGATATCTCCAATCACTACGCAATATAGGGGGTGGACTTGCTAGCAAGTCCTCAACCTGAACTCAGATGGAACTCAGATGGAACTCAGACTGAACTCAGACTGAACCCATACTGAACTCTACTTGAACACCCACCTAAAACTGTTCTGCTGAGTGGTGTTCATCCCTGATTGTATGGTTCCTTTATCAATAGCTCAATGTGTGTTCAATCTATGGTGAGTTTGGGTCCAAGGTTGCGGACTTGCTAGCAAGTCCGCCCCCCATATTGTGTGGTGAATGGGGATATCTTACTTGGTGTGTAGTGTTTGTGATTGAGTTTCTATTCAATGCAGACTATTTGGGTTTATAGTGATAATGCTATTTTCTCTATTCCAACGGATAATGTTTAACATGTAAAATCAATTTCAAATATATCTGTAATGAACCAAAGCCTCAGTTCAGTAAGACTACTAACTGTAGCATGGTGTCAGCCTGTAGAACTCCGGAAAGAACCAGAGAACAGGGGACGCTGCGACTACAGACTATATACATTCACACAAATAACTAAGTACATAGTCCTAGTGACTTAACATCCCCCCTACTTAGTTATGAAAAATTATTCTGATATCCCCCCCCATTCGAAAATAACCAACTCTATAAAAGGTGAAAAATAAAGAAATGAAATAAATAAATAATAATAAAAAATTAAAGTAAGGAAAAGAAAGAGAAAAAAAAAAGAAAATAACCCCATCACCACACACAGACATCTTTCCTTCTAAGCATTGTCAGAGATAGGCCCAGTGATTTTGTGAGTATATCTGCATGCATTTGAGCAGTGGGAACCCATTCCAATGTTGCTTTTTTCAGGAAGAGCTGTTCATTCAAAATATAAAAACACCTATCCACATGCCTTGTCCTCTTGTTACCCGGAATATCCTTTGCATTGGCAATTGCTCCTTTGTTGTCGCAGAAGATCTTGATTGGGGGAATATTGGGAAATATGTCTTTAAGGAGATTTGAGATCCAAATGGCATCCTTCATACCACCACCAAGTGCCACATATTCAGAAGTGCATGATGAATCACTAACCGTCAATTGGCATTTTGAGGTCCACACAATAGGGCAAGAATTGAGAAGAAGGAGATGTCCACTTTGAGCTCTGGAGAATTCTTTGTTGTTCCAGGTGGAATCAGAGAAAGAAAGGAGTTCAAGCAGGTAATTTCGGTCAGGATGGATGTGGAGACAGAGTGTGGCAGTGTGTTGAACATATCTGAGAAGGTGGTTGAGAGCAATCCAGTGAGTGGCAGTAGGTTTGGATGAGAATTGTGCTAGAAAATCGACAGGTAAAGATAAATCCGGCCTAGTAGCCACTGCCACATAACTGAGAGCACCTAGAATAGAGAGATATTTAGTTGTATCAATAGCTACCTCTTAATCCTTGGCTGTGGTGATTTCCAGATTATTTGGAAGGGGTGACCTTGTGGTCAATCCAGAGGGGTTATGAGTCTGCAGAATCTTGTCAATGAGCTGAAAATTGTGCAGATCAAAACCTTCTGGAACTTCTTTGATAGCAACACCTACAATACCATCCACATTATCATTCCACTTTACCTTCAAACTACCAATCAAACCATCCTCCAACTCCTTCAACACCTCCTCACTACTTCCAGTAACTATACCATCATCAGCATGTATCCAAATCACACCCACACATCCCTTTTTTCTAAGAACATAAAAACTCTTAGCATATTGACTTGCCTTATACCCTAGAGCATCCAATTTGCGGGCAATGTGGAGCCACCAACATCTTGCTGCTTGCTTAGTGCCATAGAGGGCATTTTTTAAATGTAGAGCATTGCCAATGTCATGTAGCTGGTAACCTTCAGGAGGACGGACCCAAATTGCTTCATCAATTGGACTGTGAAGGTAAGCAGAAGTGACATTGAAAGATTTGACAGGCCATTTGTGATAAGCCGCAAGGGTAAGAAGAATACATTGAGAAACAAAGGTAGCAGTGGGAGCAAAAGTGTTAGTGAAATCAATACCGTACTGCTGTCAAAAACCTTTGGCCACATATCTTGCTTTGTAGGTTGGTGATTTGGATGAAGGGTTTTTTATGGTTAAGACCCATTTGGCATTGGTAAGCTTGGCTCCAGGAGGAAGTTTTTCTTCATACCACACATCCATGTCTTTCATATTCAACAGTTCCCTCTTGCATGCTTGGTCCCACTTACAGCTGTCAGGTGAGAGCATAGCTTGCAAATGGGCTCTGGGGATAACAGATGATTGGGACAGACCTTTATTCACCATCTCATGTACAGAGTTCTCTTGGGAAAGAAGTGTTTCTTCATACTTGAAATCACCTAGTTTCATATTGTTGAGGATATGACCCAGAGAGCCCTTGGGTGGTGGTAGTTGGTAAGCAGCTGTATGAGCAGGAAGTCGGCCACCAGGGAAAACAGCCATGGAAGACTCAAAAAAGATGTTTGATTCTTCATGCCAAAAAATCCAACCAGCATTGTTTAAGGAATAACCTACACACTTACAAATCAAAGTACATTGATCTAGTTTTTGGCGTGTTTCCTTGTGGATGTGAACAAATGCTGTTTCCCCAAAAATTCAATAATTGGAATAGTTTGGAGTTGTATTGTACATCATCTGAATAGGAGTTTTTTCACCTGTCTTAACATTGGGAATCTGGTTGTGAACATGAGCTGCCCATTTGTACACTAAGCCCCAGAACAATTTGGTTAGTTCACTTGCAAGGAGTATGGTCCTAGCAATGTCACTGTCAGTATGTCTAGTATATAAGTATGATATAATAGTATTTATTTATGGTCCTACTACTTATTGATAAATGATTTAGTGATTAAACCTCAGGGGAAGACTAATAAAATAGTTATACTCAAATAAAATTCACAATACTTGGATTTAAATGCATGCTTAGCGGTGGAAAATAGCTAAATAGAATATAGTTATAGCTTATATAATGATAATATCAACTTATAAAAGAATTTATAATATATTTCTAAATGTTAATAATTGTATTGAAGTGTTTTATTGAACTGTAGTAAGTAATGAATGATGAATAAACGTCAAAATCCCTCCTTACTTATACCCAAATCCCCTGGAGTGCACAGACCTTCAATCCAGATGATGTCACTGCTATCCCCAGCAATTAAAGAACTGTGAGGGCCCATCACCTCCCCATGGCGTCCACTTCAAGCAGATTCAACACCCAGACCTCCAGTAAGGACCCTCCATCACAATTAATGATAACACAGACCCAAAACATAATTAGAAAATCCAGATAAAAGCGGATACCATAAAGAAACAGGTAAAATAAGTAATCCAGAAGAGATAAAATGAAACCCAAAGCATATAAAGGAAACAAATGAAATGTCCAAGCCCCCAATAACATCCCCAAGCATCCACATTAACCCAGAAATGACCTCCCAACCCATAAATCTGTGAATATCCATCCAAGGAAGCAGAATAAGTTGTCCAAACTTAGTGTATGCGCCTGATATAGATGTCTATGCTTCTGTAGGCATTGTGAATCCACTGATTACATCCATATGACCTAAACGAAGCTGAAAAACAAAGGTTATAGGCTATTAAGAGGCTAAAACCCACTTATAGACCTAAATATACATAATATACTGCCTATTTCACTGAATATGAGCTTTATGTATACATTTAAGCCTATGTATGTCAATAATTACTTAATATCACTTATGATAAGTATATTATGACTCCATTAACACCTTAATAAGTATTATTAGGCTATGGATAAGCTATTTAAACTACTATAAGTTATATAATAGTTTAATAATTATATATATATGTATTATAATCATATATATAATTGTTTTAACCTTATTTTTAAGATATAAGCTGAATATAATTAAGGTTATCTTATTTTAAGCATAAGAAATACTCAGTCCTAAGGATATTTAGGCTGACAGTCACCAACTGTTCTGTTGAATCTTTCAGCTGTTCCATTTCGCTTGTGATTGTGGGCGCAGGTGACTTTGTGAGTAGCACCAATATCGGCCAAGATCTGAGCCATTTTATTGCTGTGCATCTCACCTCCATCAGTGTGTAAGACTTGAAGCTTCCTTCCAGTTATATTTTCTAATTTTTTATAGAAGGAAACAAAACAAGAAGTTGCCTCAGATTTGGCATTGAGTAAAAATACCTCACCATAGGAAGTTAAGCTTTCCCTGAACATTGCTGCCCACCTAGCACCATGAATAGTGGGATCCATGGGACCAACAAGATCTCCAACAATTAAGCTCTTTAAGGATTCTGGCTTTGATTCAAGGGTGGCTGATGGTTTCCTAGTAATCTTTAAAATTAAACAAGCTTCACAGTCAATCTGACTTGTGGGAATAGACAGTGGTAAACCAGTGCCCATACCAGCATTTATGATTTTTTTGATGACATCAACACTGATATGTCACAGTATTCTATGCCAGCCCATGAGGGAACCTTTGGTGGCAGGCAAACAGTTGATATTGTGATTCTTCTTAAAAGTGAAAGTAGTGAAGGGTGCAAGGAGTAGCAATAAGAGGGAATATCATTTGGATTGCAAGCACTAAAACTAATTAAATCCAAGACCCATCTTCTTCTGGTATTCTCAACCCGGCCAGTCATAATCAAATCCTCTTTCAAATAGATCCCCAAATTTTTATTTTCAGGACACAAACCAAAACAGAAACCACAGTTCAATAAATAAAATAAAGAAATTAGAGTAGTCCTAACATCTGGACAATAGAAGACATTGGTAATAGTGATAATTTTACCATCCCCTTTTATTTTTAAATCTTCTATGCCAGTGATGAAGGAAGAAGGACTGTTAGTGGCCACTTTGACTGGAATTTGTTTTTTAAAAAGTCTGAAGTTGTTGAGAAGGCTCACATTGCCAGTGACATGATGAGTTGCTCCACTGTCCAAGATAGCATAGTCGTCAGAAATTGCCTCAGGAGATCATTCAGCACTATTCAGATCAATTTGTTCAACCATTTCATAAAGCACCTCAACATTTTGTTCAAAGATAGTGATTTCATTAGCTTCAATTTGAATATCTCTAACATGAATGGGTCCACATTGAGGAAGTTTGAAGGGGATATAGACCTTTTTGTTTCTGGCATTAGGATCAGAAGCATAATTATTTGCATTTTCACACATAATTTATAGTTTGGGTGAGAAATTTTCAGAATGAGGAATATATGGACAATGAGCCACAACATGAGCAGTGGAATGGAATTCATGACAATTTTGACGTGCACCAGGATGTCTATAGGAATCGGTTTGTCTCTGAGGTTGAGTGGCGGCATGAAGAGCAGTTTCAACAGAAAGAGTTGCAGTAGGTGATGATTAAATGCCCTCTTGATCAGCTCTATTTTGAGAAAGACTTGGAATTATTTAGAAGAAGTCTTCAGAGGTGACTGATTTTGAGTCCAGATTGTTATCCAGTGCAACACACAGATCAACATACAGGTCTTTTATTGATGATGGTAGTAGAGCATGTGACATTAGCGCTTTGAAAACTTTATGGTCAAACACAACACCTTTTTGTTCAATTGCATCAAAGTTTTTGTTGAAAGCTTCTAAATACTCACTGTGTGATGTAAATTGAGTCTGTTTCATATTAATCAAGTTACAAATAGCTGTCATTACTGAGGTGTGATTGGTTCTGGTGAATTTGTTACTAATGTGGAGATACCTTTGATGTGCTTTCCATTCAGTTAATATCTCATGGAATAATGATGGGGAAAGAAAATGCAAGAGAATCAGGTGAGTGACCCGGTCTTTAAATTCATTGGGACCAATTTCATTATTCATAGCATAGGCACGTGTGCCAAAAAAATCCTTTATTTGGCCCATTACATTAGTGTGCCATGCTGAATAATTTTGACCAGAGGGAGAAAGATTGAGGATAGAAGCAGTGAACTCAATCACATTCTTAAGGGTTTTCTGGCGCTCAATCATACTGACTGATGGTTGTGTTTGTCCCATATGAGGAGGGGTAGAGCAACGGAAAGGGAAAATAGAATGCCCTTGAGCATTGGAAGATGAATCAGGCATGTTAAATTTAGGGGTGGAGTGAAGTGATAAAATGCCTATTGCATGTGTTATGTCATCTATAGGATTAGGCACCATTTGTGATGTTTCCAAAGGGAATGCGACTTGATCCAAAGAGGAAATGGGTTAAAGATTTTAATATTAGATATGAGGGGTTCTGCCTAAGCAATTTTGGGATAGGGGGAGTTTACAGAATGTAATGGACAGGATGTAGTGGGTATCTCAATAGGGGGGTTGGGATAGTTACACAAAAGAGGTGGTGTAGCTGGGATGGGTGTAAGGGTAGAGGCAGGGGTGTGAGGTGTGTTAGATTGGGTGTGCATTACCTGAAATGTAGTAGGGATATGAAGTGACTTGTCAGGGGGGTCTATACCAAGACTTTTCAGTTCCTGATTGGATATTGAGTGGGTTATTCAGGTGGATTTTTTACCAGGGAAGGATTCAGGTGAGTCTTTTTTAGACATGCACTGGGGCTCTTTCTATTACTAGTGTTACTAATGTCTCTAACGCAGTGTAGTCATTTACAGCTAAAATTTCCTTGCCTGCGGGTACAGCCCATAACCTGTAGCACGGTTTCAGCCTGTAGAACTCAGGAAAGAACCATTTTATCATTAATTTACCTGTAGCACTGTGTCAGCCTGTAGAACTCCGGAAAGAACCAGAGAACAGGGGACACCATGACTACAGACTATATACATTCACACACATAACTAAGTACATAGTCCTAGTGAATTATCACTAACATGTTAACATTATGCTTAAATATTATTTGGGAAAATTCAAGTTTGATTCATTGGTGTTACAGCTAATTGGAAAAACCTTGCAGCAATCTGCAAATTTTCCACCCTCCACCACCACAAAAAAAATCTTGTGTGCAGGTCAGGTGACCAGCTATATCCAATTGATCAGTTGATCAGATATTCAATCACCTGCCCCAAAATTTTCACCCATCCTCCCCCTCCCATTTTTTTTACTTGCTTCCCCTTCCTCACCATTTTTTTCCCTCTTTTATTTTTCTTACCTTTTTTTTTCTTTTTTATGCTTCCCATCAACTCAACTCAATTCAACCATCAAATAAAATCAATTCAACAGCAAAAATAATCTAAAATTGTGTCAGTGTATGCCAGTATCTAAGCATGATTTAACAGTTAATATTGATGGTCCTACTACTTATTTATTAATGATTTAGTGATTAAACCCCAGGGTCTATAGCTAGTACTATAGGATTGTCTACATTTCTGGCTTTCAACGTGGGTTATGAGGATTTGTTAGCTTTTTGGACTTTCTGTTACTTTTGGACTCTCTTCTGCAGTTGGAGATTGGTTTTCTGGAACCTATTGGACCATGGCTTCTGGACCCTCTTTTTCTAGTGGTGGGAGTGGCACTATGGGTGCTGTTGAGGATGGTAATCCTCCTGTTTCTGTTGGGCCTTCTGTCAGGATAAAGTCCTGGAAGGGGCCTATGTTTATGAGGGAGGATGTGAAGTTGTTTCTGGAGCTATTTGAGGCTTCTGGGAAGGTGGATGGTTCTTCTCACATGGACATGGTGAAGCAAGTCATCTTTTACATTGGTGACAGGGCTCTGGTGAAGGAGGTTGCTGCTATGGAGGGTTATAGGAGGAAATATTGGAAAAATTTGTGTCTGAAGATGACAGACAGGTGGGGATCCAGGTACTCTATGGTGGATCTCATTATGATTGCAAGTGAATGGCAATCTTATGGGGGGGTGGACAACCTCCATACTTATAGGAAGTTTCTGGCTCAGCTGGAGCCAGTGGTGGATTATTTGGTGGATATGCAGGAGTTGGAGAGTACTGACTCTGAAAGGGATATTTTCTGGTCTTCTCTGGCCAGGAATATCAGGATTTATGTGCTGAAAGAGTTGGAAAGGAAGGATAAGATGAAGATTCTTCCTAATGGGAATCAGAAGTTGCCTTCTCCTTCTGTGGTGAAGGAATATGTGGAGGGTCATCGGAAAATTTTGGAAGTGGATTCTTGCCAAGAAGCTAGCACCAAGTATGTTAGAAAGGTCAGTGAAGCTTTTGCTGAAGATGTGGAAGAATCTAGGAAGAAGGAAGGTGTGAATAAGGGAAAGGCTCCTAAGAAGCCTAAGGAGGTTTATCCAGTAGTGGAGCAGTTGGCTGATCTAACCAAACAGCTACATATTTTTGTTCAGGAGGCTCAGAAAGCCAATAAGGCTTCTTCTCAGCCTAGAAATTATGCTAGGAGGGCTGGTAGGAGTGATCCTTGGGTCTGCTCTTATTGCAGAAGAAAGGGCCACAAGTCCAATAATTGTTGGGCACTGAATAGGGATGTGTCTGAAGGTAAGGTAGAATTTGATGGGAAAGTGTTCTAGCTCCCAGATGGTTCTTTTGTGAAGCCTAATAATGGTCAGGCTCCAGTGGACTTGGAGAGGAGGAGGCATAATGTCAACTCAAGGAGGCCAAGGTTTGAAGAGTTGCCTAATGAGGCTTCTTCTTCTGGTAAAGGTGGAGATGATGGCAAGGGAAAGGGAAAGGAGGCTAATAAAGTCTCATTTAAATCCTCCTTTGGTGGTTTGGAGTTGTTCTCTTGTGGTGGAAAGTCAAGGTGGGAATGCTTGGCTGGTGTTTATGATGTGGAAGCAGGAAAGGTGGGAAGGCCTAAGAGCAGTTCTCAGGCCCAAAAAAAGCCTAAGGCTACAAAGGTGGATCCTAAGCTGAGTGCATCTAGGAAGAATTACAGCAAAGAGGAGCTGTATAAAATGCAGAAGGGTATGGCAGATATGGGCCCCCCTAGTTTTGGAGCATTGGACATGAATGGTGAGCCAATGCCTATGGATGTTGATTCTGACTCTGAGAAGGATGTCCCTTTGGCTTCATTGCTAAAGCCTGCTGGAGCTAGAGGTTCTGGTGAGGGATCTGGTTTTATTCCTGTTGATGGTAAATCTGTTGGTGGTTCTGGTCCTCAAGAATCTTCTAGGACCAAGGTAGTGAAGCAAAGAGCTCACTTTGAGAGGCCAGTTGTTTCTGGCCAAGTTAATGTTATGGACTCTATCCTAGAAAGGATGAATAAGGGTCAGGTTTCCCTTAATTATGGGGAGTTGTATGCTATCAGTCCTGGGTTGGCTGATAGGAAGAAAAAGTTGTTGACCAGGAGAAGGGTTTCTTCTGGGGAGGTACAATACATTTGTGATTCTGCTGAAAGATTTTGAGAGGGGTTGGAAACTCATTTTTCTGCAACTCTGGGTTATGTCAAAGTCACTCTGAATGGAAGAGAGGCTAGAGCATTGGTGGATTCAGGTTCTCAGATTAACCTGATTTCTTTTTTTGAGGCAACTCATCTGGGCCTCCCCATTAAAACAGGTATTGGTGGAAATTAGAGAGGGATTGGTGGCCATGTAACTAAATTGGTTAAAACATCTGAGTTAATGAAGTTAGATGTTGGTGGAGCCTCAGGGAAGTTCATTTTTATATTTCCAAAGGAACAGTAAAAGCTGTTTTGGGTGGGCAATTCTTGATGGATTTTCAAGCAAGAATTAGATATCAATTAGATTTGGGAGTCAGTTTGGAGTTGACAGGTGAAGATGAAAGGTGACTTCACATGAGGTTATCATCTCCTGGAGAGGATGGTTAGGAGACCACACCTGAATTGTCTTCAATGTTCCAGTGCATGGATTGTTGTAGGAGAAGAAGAGAAGAGGGTCCTGCCTCTGGTATTTTGGAGTGTGGCTCAGGCTCTAGTGGGAGATATCTTTTTAGAGTGATTAGGGCTGATTACCCTAGTGCTACAACCTCTCCCCAAGATGTGGAAATCCCAGGTTGCAGTAGGTCAGCTCCCTTGGAGATATACCATGTGGATTTTAAACTTTCTCTTTTTAATTTTTCTCTTCACTGCAAGTATTCTTCAAGTGTTTTATCAAGTATCTGTTCTGTCTTAAAATTCTCAATTATTTTTAGTTTATGTTTAAATAAGAAGATTGTTTATATATCTTTATTGAAAGATATGCGGAAATGCTGTGGAGTGGTGAGATTGTGGTCTAAAATTAAGCCCTTCCAACTTTTCACCGCTAGGCTTTCTTCTACACCTTTCAAAAACATTACCTTGGCCACTTCTGCAAGCATTGAAGAAACCCCTATTTATTTTTGTAGGATAAAAGAATACTCAAGAAAAGAAAAGAAAAATTTCAAAATCACTGAAGAAAATCAAGAAAAAAATCTGAAGATAACCAAGAAAAAAGACAAGAATTATTTTTGTCAAGATTGTCAAGATCAATTTTTGGGCCTCCAGAATAAGGTTATACTGCACAAAATTTTGAATAAAGAAGATCATATAGATCAATTTTTGGGACTTCATCATGAGGATAGACTGCACAATTTTAGAAGATGTGATTCAGCAGATGAATACAAATTTGAAGATTTAAAAGATGGAAGTGAGGATGAAAATGTGGAATTGCCGAAATTTTTTGGAGTGATACTATTGGGGAATAAAGGTAACTCCTCCCAATTTTTCACTGCTAGAGTCTCTTCTACACCTTTCAAAAACATTACCTGGGCCACACATGTGAGAAATGGTGAAACTATTGGTTTTTGTTCCAGGTCTGGTGGTGAAAATTTCCTGAAGATCCCTCAAGTTGAAGGTAGAGATGAAAAATATAAGAAGGTAGTGCAGAAGATTAGACCTGTCAATGAGCCTATGCCTGTAGGATTGAAGCCTCCTTTGAGGAGACCTCATTTGTCAAGACATCTGTACTGTACTCATCTGGAGAAGAATCCTCCTGATTTTTTGGAAACTGCTAAAGTGACTGTGGAAATGTTGAAAGCTGTTAATTTTGGTCATGATGGGTGGTTGTCTGATGAGGAAAAAAAATGTTGTTGCACCTTATTGTGCTGAGGGAGAAAGCAGTGGCATTTGTGAAAGAGGAAAGGGGTGTGTTGAAACACTCTTATGGGGAACCTTACTTGATTCCTGTGGTTTGTCATGAAACTTGGAAAATCAAACCTATTCCAATTCCAGATGCTATCAAAGATGAATTTGTAGATATTGTTAGGGAAAGAGTCAGGACTGGTTTATACAAACAATCAACATCTAGTTACTCAAGTCCGGTTTTCTGTGTAAAGATGCAGAATGGGAAGCTGAGGGTGTTGCATGATCTTAGAGCCTTAAATAGAGTCACTATCAAGGATTCTGGGATGCCTCCAAGTGCAGAGGATTTGGTGGAAGCTTTTTCTGGAAGGGTGTGTTATGGTTTGGGTGATATTATGGGTGGTTATGATGAAAGGGAGCTTCACACAGATGCACAGCCACTTGCAACCTTTGAGACTCCTTTGGGAAGCTTTCAGCTCACTAGGCTGCCTCAAGGAGCAACTAATTCAGTAGAAGTATATCAAGCACAAATGGATTGGATTATACAGGATGAGGTTTCTACTCATGCTGGTATTTTTATTGATGATGGTGGAATCAAAGGACCCTCCACTGATTATGGGAATGAGGTGCTGAAGGAGAGTCCAGGTATAAAAAGGTTTGTTTGGGAATATGCAATTACTCTAGAGAGATTATTGTTTAGTATTGAAGAGGCTGGTTTGACCATTTCTGGGTCAAAGTTTTGTTTTTGTGTTCCTGCTCTGGAAATTTGGGTCATGTGGTATGTAACAAGGGAAGGATTATGAAAAGGAAAAAGGTTAATACAATTCAGTCATGGCCAAGGCCCAAAAATCTACTGAAGTCAGGGGATGTTTGGGGGTTAATGTGCATGTCAGAATTTATATTAAAGATTTTTCCTTGTTGGCTTCACCTTTAAGGAGGCTGACCAGGAAAGATGCAGAGTGGGTATGAACTGAAGAGTGTGAAGATGCTTTTCAGAATTTGAAGAAGGTGGTAGGTGAAGATACTATTCTTCACAAGTTAGATTATGGTGTGGAAGCTGGAAAAATCTATCTGGAAGTGGACTCAAGTTGTATTGCTGCTGGTGCTCTTTTGTCTCAGCAAGATAAATCTGGGAGGGTCAGGCCAGTAAGGTATGAGTCTGTGGTATTTAATGAGGTGGAATCTAGGTATTCTCAACCTAATTTGGAATTGTTTGGTTTAAAAATTTTTTTGAAGAAGATGCAAACTGTTTTGTGGGGGAAACATTTTGAGCTGCAGGTGGATGAAAAATCTCTGGTTCAAATGATCAATACACCTAGTCTTCCAAATGCTCCAATGACTAGGTGGGTGGCATTTATTCAGCATTTTTCTTTTGACCTGGTACACAAAACTGGAAAAATATTTACAATGCCTGATGGATTATAAAGGAGACCACCCACAGATGAAGATTCTGATTCTGAAGAATTTGATGAAGATGTCCCAGTGGTTAGGGCCAGCACAAACAGTGCTGATTATTTTTCTCTCCTCCCCCATAAGTCTAAACTAGAAGATTGTTCTATCCTTCCCCAAGAGGCTAAACCGGCTGGCTCTGATCTTGATTCTGGTGATCAGGATGTTTTTGTTGATGAAGATGGGGCTGTTTTTTGGGATGGCTCAAAATTGGAAAATGATGTTTTTGTTAGTGAACTGGATTCTATTAAGATTCAGTGGATAGAAAAGGATTTAACAAAGTTTAGGGATTGGTGTCCTGGTTGGGCTGGTCAAGTGGCTCATGTGCAGACTGGTGATTTTGATGACAGGGTGGTACCCTTGGATGTTGTATTCTTGGACTTTGAAGATGAGACCTGTGGTCACTCTGGGTTTTATTTTATTATGGTTGAATATCTGTTAGCCTTGGAGAGGCCAGATTGTTGTGATGATGATACTTAGGTG
The DNA here is from genome assembly GCA_030280995.1 of Hemileia vastatrix. Classification (NCBI taxonomy): domain Eukaryota; kingdom Fungi; phylum Basidiomycota; class Pucciniomycetes; order Pucciniales; family Zaghouaniaceae; genus Hemileia; species Hemileia vastatrix. The sequence goes on from JASXTE010000006.1 coordinate 1,125,830, forward strand.
GCTTTCAAGAAGAAAAGTCCTCGCTTCTATGTGTCAGGAAGGAGGTGGATGAGGAGGAGAAATACAAATCCTCAAGTAGTGGTGACTCAGAAGAAGGGTAAAGAGTTGGTGTTGAAGTCTTTGCATAAAGACCTTGGTCATAGAGGCTTTGGGGAGACTTATAGAAGAGTAACAGACAGATTTTGATGGCCAGGTATGAATTTGGCTGTGCAGGGTTGGGTTCAATCTTGTGAAGAATGTCAAAGAAGAAGTCACTTGAAACCTAAAGAGGTTGGTCATGCAACTGATGAATCAAATATTTTTGGAAGAGTCAGTTTGGATGCTGTCCATATTAAAGAGGGCAGGTATAAGTACTTGATTTTTGCCAGGGATGATTTGTCTGGTTGGGTTGAGGCAGTGCCTCTGGTTAATTTTACTGCCAAAAATCTGGAAGAATTTTTGAAGAAGGAATGGGTGTTTAGATATGTTTTAATGAAGTTGGTGACTGTTGATGGTGGGCCAAAGTTTGGAGCTGAATTTAAAGAAGCTGTAGCAAGTATTGGTTCTGAAGTTAGAGTGGCTACACCTTTATATCCTGAAGCTGAAGGCAAGGTTGGAAAAGGCCATCAAGTTATCAAGAATACTTTGGTGAAAATTTGGGGAGATTTTTCTGAAAAATGCAGGCATTGTTTACCCTTGGTGTAATTTGCTGATAGGTTCACTGTGAAAAGGAAAACTGGCTATTCCCCTTATGAATTAATTTTTTGGCAGAAATCTGTTCTACCAGTGGATTTGGAAGCCGTCTCTTATCTTGGATATGATTGGGATGATGTGTGATCAAAAGAAGTTTGCTCTGTGCCAGGATGCAACAGTTGGAAGGTTGAGAGGAATGTCAAGAGGATTCATACTCTATAATGATGAAGATAAGGAATCAATCAGTCAGATACTGGGACAATAAGTTGGCTCATAGACTCAGGAATCCCTTGAAACCTGGTTGCTTGGTTTTGGTGTATAATAGAAGTTTGTAGAGTCAGTGTGGAAAAATATTTGCTAACAGATTGAATGGGCCTTACAGAGTCAGATCTCAGGTGTCTGGAGGCTCTTTTGTTTTGGAGGAGTTCATAGTTTATCCTCATTGCAGATTAAATATTCTTCACTTCTAGTGCCTCTGGGGTAAAATCTCTTCACCTGATCAGCAGCCACTCTCTTCTTTAAGACTGAACCATCCAACTCCAAAACATAAGAACCTCCAGACACCTGAGATCTGACTCTGTAAGGCCCATTCCATCTGTTAGCAAATATTTTTCCCCACTGACTCTCCAAACTTCTATTATACACCAAAACCAAACAACCAGGTTTCAAGGGATTCCTGAGTCTATCAGCCAACTTATTGTCCCAGTATCTGACTGATTGATTCCTTATCTTCATCATTATAGAGTATGAATTCTCTTGACATTCCTCTCTACCTTCCAACTGTTGCATCCTGGCACAGAGCAAACTTCTTTCAATCACACATCATCTCAATCATATCCAAGATAAGAGACGGCTTCCAAATCCACTGGTAGAACAGATTTCTGCCAAAAAATTAATTCATAAGGGGAATAGCCAGTTTTCCTTTTCACAGTGAACCTATCAGGAAATTACACCAAGGGTAAACAATGCCTACATTTTTCAGAAAAATCTCCCCAAATTTTCACCAAAGTATTCTTGATAACTTGATGGCCTCTTCCAACCTTGCCTTCAGCTTCAGGATATAAAGGTGTAGCCACTCTAACTTCAGAACCAATACTTGCTAAAGCTTCTTTAAATTCAGCTCCAAAATTTGGCCCACCATCAACAGTCACCATCTTCATTAAAACATATCTAAACACCCATTCCTTCTTCAAAAATTCTGCCAGATTTTTGGCAGTAAAATTAACCAGAGGCACTGCCTCAACCCAACCAGACAAATCATCCCTGGCAAAAATCAAGTACTTATACCTGCCCTCTTTAATATGGACAGCATCCAAACTGACTCTTCCAAAAATAGTTGATTCATCAGTTGCATGACCAACCTCTTTAGGTTTCAAGTGACTTCTTCTTTGACATTCTTCACAAGATTGAACCCAACCCTGCACAGCCAACTTCATACCTGCCCACCAAAATCTATCTGCTACTCTTCTATAAGTCTCCCCAAAGCCTCTATGACCAAGGTCTTTATGCAAAGACTTCAACACCAACTCTTGACCCTTCTTCTGAGTCACCACTACCTGAGGATTTGGATGATTCCTCCTCATCAACCTCCTTCCTGACATGTAGAAGCCAGGACTTTTCTTCTTGATTGCCACAAGTATGTATCATCATCACAAATATCTAGCCTCTCCAAGGTTAACAGATATTCAACCATAATAAAATAAAACCCTGATTGACCCCAGGTCTCATCTTCAAATTCCAACAACACAAAATCCAAGGGTGAAACCCTATCATCAAAATCACCAGTGTACACATAAGCCACTTGACCAGCCTAACCAGGGCACCAATCCCTAAATTTTTGTACATCCTTTTTCTTCCACTGAATCTTAAGGGAATTCAGTTCACTAACAAAAACACCATTTTCCAATTTTGAGCCATCCCAAACAACAGCCCCATCTTCATCAACAAAAACATCCTGATCACCAGAATCAAGATCAGAACCAGCCAGTTTAACCTCTTGGGGGAGGATAGAACAATCATCTAGTTTAGACTTATGGGGGAGGAGAGAAAAATCATCAGCACCCTTTGTGCTGGCCCTAACCACTGGGACATTGTCATCAGATTCTTCAGAATCAGAATCTTCATCTGTGGATGGTCTCCTTGATAATCCATCAGGAATTGTAAATTTTTTTCCAGATATTTGTACCAGGTCAAAAGAAAAATACCAAATAAATGCCACCCACCTAGTCATTGGAGAATTATGAAGACTAGGTGTGTTGATAATTTGAACCAGAGATTTAGCATCTACCTGAAGCTCAAAATGCTGCTTCCACAAAAAAGTTTCCAGATTCTTCAAAATTTTTGCTACAACACACAATTCCAACTAAGGTTGAGAATACCTAGATTCCACCTCATCAAATACCACAGACTCATACCTTACTGGCCTGACCCTCCCAGTTTTATCTTTGTAAGACAATACTTCACCTGCATCAATATAACTTGAGTCCACTGCCAAAAACAATTTTCCAGATCCTACAATATAATCCAACTTGTGAAGTATAATATCTTCACCTACCACCTTCTTCAACTTCTGAAAAGGCTCTTCACACTCTTCAGTCCATACCCACTCTTCTCCTTTCCTAGTCAACCTCCTTAAAGGTGAAGCCAACAAAGAGAAATCTTTAATGAAAATTCTGACATACAAACAAACCCCCAAAAATCCCCTGACTTCAGTTGTATTTTTAGGCCTTGGCCATGACTGGACTTTATTAACTTTTTTCTTTGCCATAATGCTTTCCTCTTTACATATCACATGACCCAAAATTTCCAGAGCAGGAACACAACAACAAAACTTTGACCCAGAAATAGTCAAACCGGCATCTTCAATCTTAAACAATACTCTTTCTAGAGTAATTGAATATTCCCAAAAAAACCTCCTTATACCTGGGTTTTCTTGCAGCACCTCATTCCCATTATCAGTGAAGGGTCCTTTGATTCCACCACCATCAATAAAACTACCTGCATGAGTAGGAACCTCATCCTGCAAAATCCAATCCATTTTTGCTTGATATACTGCTACTGAATTAGTTGCTCCTTGAGGCAACCTAGTGAACTGAAACCTTCCCAAAGGAGTCTCAAAGGCTGTAAGTGGCCCTAAATCCATGTGAAGCTCCCTTTCATCATAACCACCCATAATATCACCCAAACCGTAACACACCCTTCCAGAAAAAGCTTCCACCAAATCCTCTGCACTTGGTGGCATCCCAGAATCCTTGATAGTGACTTTATTCAAGGCTCTAAGATCATGCACCACCCTCAGCTTCCCATTCTGCTTCTTTTCACAGAAAACCAGACTTGAGTAACTAGATGTTGATTGTTTGTATAAACCAGTCCTGACTCTTTCCCTAACAATCTCCACAAATTCATCTTTGATAGCAGCTGGAATTGGAATAGGTTTGATTTGCCAAGTTTCATGACAAACCACAGGAATCAAGTAAGGTTCCCCATAAGAGTGTTCCAACACACCCTTTCCTCTTTCACAAATGCCACTGCTTTCTCCCTCAGCACAATAAGGTGCAAAAACAACTTTTTTTCCTCATCAGACAACCACCCATCATGACCAAAATTAACAGCTTTCAACATTTCCACAGTCACTTTAGCAGTTTCCAAAAAATCAGGAGGATTCTTCTCCAGATGAGTACAGTACGGATCTCTTGACAAAGGAGGTCTCCTCAAAGGAGGCTTCAATCCTACAGGCATAGGCTCATTGACAGGTCTAATATTCTGCACTACCTTCTTATATTTTTCAGCTCCATCTTCAACTTGAGGGATCTTCAGGATATCTTCACCACCAGACCTTGAACAAGAACCAAGGTTTTACCCATTACTCACATTTGTGGCCCAGGTAATGTTTTTGAAAGGTGTAGAAGAAACCCTAGCAGTGCACAATTAGGAGGACTTACTTTTAGGCCCCAATCTCATCAACCTAAAACTTTTCTGCAATTCCACATCTTCATACTCACTTCCATCATCTAAATCTTCAAATCTTGATTCATCTGCTGAATCACATCTTCTATAATTGTGCAGTTTATCCTCATGCTGGAGGCCTAAAAGTTGATCTTTATGATCTTCTTTCTTCAAAATTTTGTGCAGTTTAAACTCATTCTGGAGGCCCAAAAATTGATCTTGACAACCTTCAAAGCAATAATTTTTGCCTTCTTTCTTGATTTTCTTCAGTTATCTTGAAATTTTTATTTTCTTTTCTTGAGTTTTCTTCTATCCTACAAAAAAAAATCAGGGGCTTCCCCAATTCTCACAGACGTGGCCAAGGTAATGTTTTTGAAAGGTGTAGAAGAAACCCTAGTGGTGCACAATTGGGAGGACTTACTTTTAGACCCCAATCTCACCACTCCACAGCTTTTCCACATATCTTTAAATAAAGATATATAACCAATCTTCTTTTTAGAAATTTAATTAAAAATAATAGTGAATCTTGAGAGAAAACAGATACTTGATATAAAACTTTAAGAATACTTGCAGAGAAGAGAAAAATTTAAAAGAGAAAGTTGAAAATCCACTTGGTATATCTCCAAGGGAGCTGACCTACAACAAACTGGGATTTCCTCATCTTGGGGAGAGGTTGTAGCACTAAGGTGATCAGCTTTCATATATCTAAAAAAGACAGAATCCCACTAGAGCATGGGCCACACTCCAAAATACCAGAGGCAACACCCATTTCTCTTCTTCTCCTACAACAATCCAGGCACTGTCACACTGAAGACAAACCAGGCCTGGTCTCCTAACCATCCTCTCCAGGGGATGATAAACTCATGCAAAGTCTTCTTTCATCTTCACCAGTCAACTCCAAAATAATACCTAAATCAAATTGCTAGCCAATTCTTGCTTGAAAATCCATCAAGAATGGCCCGCCCAAAACAGCTTTTAATATTCCTTTGGAAATGTAAAAATGAACCTTCCCTGAGTCTCCACAAACATCTAACTTCATAAACTCAGATGTTTGAACCAATTAAGTGACATGGCCACTAATTCCTCTCAAATTTCCACCAATACCTGTCTTGATGGGGAGGCCCAGATTAGTTGCCTCAAAAAAAGAAATCAGGTGAATCTGAGAGCCTGAATCCACAAATTCCCTACCTCCCTGCTATTCAGAGTGACATTGACATAACCCAGAGGTGCAGAAAAATGAGTTTCCAAACCCTCACAAAACTTTTCAGCAGAATAACAAATGTATTCTACCTTCCCAGAAGAAACCCTTCTCCTGGCCAACAACTTTTTCTTCCTATCAGCCAACCCAGTACTGATAGCATACAACTCCCTATAAGTAAGGGAAACCTGACCCTTATTCATCCTTTCTAGGATAGAGTCCATAACATTAACTTGGCCAGAAACAACTGGCCTCTCAAAGTGAGCTCTTTGCTTCACTACCTTGGTCCTAGAAGATTCTTGAGGACCAGAACCACCAACAGATTTACCATCAACATGAATCAAACCAGATCCCTCACCAGAACCTCTAACTCCAGCAGGCTTTAGCAATGAAGCCAAAGGGACATCCTTCTCAGAGTCAGAATCAACATCCATAGGCATTGGCTCACCATTCATGTCCAATGCTCCAAAACTAGGGGGGCCCATATCTGCCATACCCTTCTACATTTTATACAGCTCCTCTTTGCTGTACCTCTTTCTAGATGCATTCAGCTTAGGATCCACCTTTGTAGCCTTAGGCTTCTGTTGGGCCTGAGAACTGCTCTTAGGCCTTCCCATCTTTCCTGCTTCTACATCATAAACACCAGCCAAGAATTCCCACCTTGACTTTCCACCACAAGAAAACAACTCCAAACCACCAAAGGAAGATGTAGATGAGACTCTATTAGCCTCCTTTCCCTTTCCCTTTCCATCATCTCCACCTTTACCAGAAGAAGAAGCCTCATTAGGCAACTCTTCAAAACTTGGCCTCCTTGAGTTGACATTATGCCTCCTCCTCACCAAGTCCACTGGAGCCTGACCATTATTAGGCTTCACAAAAGAACCATCTGGGAGCTAGAACACTTTCCCATCAAATTCTACCTTACCTTCAGACACATCCCTATTCAGTGCCCAACAATTATTGGAATTGTGGCCATTCCTGCTGCAATAAGAGCAGACCCAAGGATCACTCCTACCAGCCCTCCTAGCATAATCTCTAGGCTGAGAAGAAGCCTTATTGGCTTTCTGAGCCTCCTGAACAAAAATATGTAGCTGTTTTGTTATATCAGCCAACTGCTCCACTACTGGATAAACCTCCTTAGGCTTCTTAGGAGCCTTTTCCTTATTCACACCTTCCTTCTTCCTAGATTCTTCCACATCTTCAGCAAAAGCTTCACTGACCTTTCTAAAATACTTGGTGCTAGCTTCTTGGCAAGAATCCACTTCCAAAATTTTCAGATGACCCTCCACAAATTCCTTCACCACAGAAGGAGAAGGAAACTTCTGATTCCCATTAGGAAGAATCTTCATCTTATCCTTCCTTGCCAACTCTTTCAGCACATAAATCCTGATATTCCTGGCCAGAGAGGACCAGAAAATATCCCTTTCAGAGTCAGTACTCTCCAACTCCTGAATATCCACCAAATAATCCACCACTGGCTCCAACTGAGCCAGAAACTTCCTATAAGTATGGAGGCTGTCCACCCCCCATAAGATTGCCATTCACTTGCAATCATAATGAGATCCACCATAGAGTACCTGGATCCCCACCTTTCTGTCATCTGCAGACACAACTTTTTCCAATATTTCCTCCTATAACCCTCCATAGCAGCAACCTCGTTCCCCAGAGCCCTGTCACCAATGTAAAAGATGACTTGCTTCACCATGTCCATGTGAGAAGAACCATCCACCTTTCCAGAAGCCTCAAATAGCTTCAGAAACAACTTCACATCCTCCCCCATAAACATAGGCCCCTTCCAGGACTTGATCCTGACAGAAGGCCCAACAGAAACAGGAGGATTACCATCCTCAACAGCACCCACAGTGCCACTCCCACCACTAGAGAAAGAGGGTCCAGAAGCCATGGTCCAATAGATTCCAGAAAACCAATCTCCAACCACAGAAGAGAGTCTAAAAGTAACAGAAAATGCAAAAAGCTAACAAATTCTCACCCCATGTTGGGCACCAGAAATGTAGACAATCTTATAGTACTAGCTATAGGCCTTGACCAAGGGGGTCGGAGTTAAACTGGAGAGAAAAACCCCTGTCCCTTTGAGAAATACCAGGTGAGATTTATTTGCTACAGCAAATTAGAGACTGTTAATATACCCCTTCCAACACACTTCTTAACTGCTTAACAAGTCAAAAAATTAGCCTAGATAGACCACAGACCAAAGAGAACCTGAAATGCAGAAATATCCACACCAGAAAACCAAAACACTCTGAACTTGTTGCACAGACAACAGCAATAACACTTGATGCAGGTTGTAAAGCTACACCAGAGTAACCAGTTGAAAAAGTTGAGTTTAATGAAGAACTAACATTGCAACAAACACAGCCAATTGTGGCCGAAAAACAGTGATATATTACCCAGATGGTTGTATATATCTAAGGCTCCCTTTTTTCTACTGTATGAACGCACAGACCAGCCATCTAACATCTATGCATAGCAACTAATTTTGGCGCTTTAGACAGCCAAATTGAATAAAAACCCTCTAGAAACGCTCCCCAGCCTTCCATAATTGAGGCATGTGGGCTGCCTGATGTCAGGAGGCCCGCCTAGAGGCTGCTGGACCTCCCTGAAGCCAGAAAACCACCAAAAACCTCCAATAAAGCCCGAATACTTAGAAAAATCCACCACAACTACAAAAACCCTTAAAACACAAAATTAATCTATGACAACATTGGGACATAAAACATAGAGCCAGATTAGCTCTACTCAATGGTACTGAGAACTTAACCCTAAGACTTAAGGTTAGCCCATAAAACACAAAAAACAAAATTAAACAGCTATCTTTTAAAAATGAAAAGTGAGTCAATGACCCCTTAAAACTTGGGATATGAAAAATATTATTAAGACATCAAATGTAGAAAAAAACTGGGGCTATCCAATGGTAGTATCCACATACCCATAGTCATAATATTCACTGAATAACACCCAAAATACACCTAATTCTTCAACCAATGTCAATTAAGACATTCAAAAACAGCCCCAAACAGATTAACAAAGGCCTCTGCCAATGTTGGGGTGGACCATTCAATTTTGGGCAGGCCTCCTTCCTCAGTTAAAGAAGGCTGGGGAGCGTCTCTAGAGGGTCTTTATTCAATTTGGCTGTCAAAAGTGCCAAATTAGTTGCTGTGCATGGATTTTTTAGGTGGTGGTCTGTGTGTACATACTGGATAAGACAGTTTGGGGCAACCTTAACTATCATATGACCATCTGGTAATTATATCATTATTTCTCACTCAGTTTTCACTGTTTTTTGACCACAACTGGCTGTGTTTGATGCAAGGTTATTTCTTCATTTAACTCAATTTTGGCAGCTGGTTTTTCTGTTGTAGCTTTGCAACCTGCATCAGGTATTATTTATTTTTTTCTGTGCAACAAGTGCACAGTGTTTTGGTTTTCTGGTGTGGATTTTTCTGCATTTCAGGTTCTCTTTAGTATGTGGTAAATCTAGGCTAATTTCTTGACCTGTTAAGCAGTCAAGAAGTGTGTTGGAAGGGGTATAGTAACAGTCTCTAATTTTATGTAGCAAATAAATCTCACCTGGTATTTCTCAAAGGGACAGGGGTTTTTCTCTCCAGTTTTACTCCAACTCCCTTGGTCAAGGCCTATAGCTAGTACTATAGGATTGTCTACACCAACAATAATGAAGCATCTCTCTACTAGGAAGAAACTTCACATAGCTATGAATGCTATCACATTTGTTTTAGCTGCTGACTCTGATTCTGACTCTTGTTTGGAAGACACTTTAGCTTATATATCTTATCTTTCCAAAAAGTGTTACATCATCTCAAGGGGGCCAAATCTTTATCATGATCCCAGATATGATCTCTGCTCCATTCTCAACATTCCTCAACTAAACTTCACTCAACTTTTTCAAGCTTCTCCTGATTCTGTTTTGAAACTTTCTCAAGTCATATCCAATCATCCTATCTTCCATAATAATTTCCATAACAAACAGTGTGATCCTTCTTTCAACTTGCTGTTGCACTATGTTGCTTTGGTTCAAATTGAAATGGTTCTGCTGTAAGACATTTAGATAATCTCTTTACCATAGGATATGGTACCATAATATTATACACCAAGCGCTGCATGATTTCTATCCTTTCTCTCAAGTCTCAAACACTTGCTTGGCCAACTCCACAACAGCGACTTGAATCCTCTCAAGTAATGCAAGCCAAAGGTTTTCATGAATGTGTAGGCTTTGTTGATGGTACAACCATACCTTTGAGTCAAAAGCCTTCTCATGATGGCAACCATTATTTTGATTGCAAAAAAAGGTTTCTTCAAATGTTCTCCAATCTCTCATCTTTAATAAACTAACTTTTTATCTTCTTTGGAGATACTCTATTGCTGTTCAACTTGTCTGTGACATCAACAAAAAGTTTATTGCTTTTCATAGTGGCTTCCCTGGCTCATTTCATGACTCTTCTGTCTTCCAAAGAATGAGGAATTCTCAAAGTCCTGACTCATACTTTGAAGAATCTCAGTACCTCCTTGCAGACTCAGAATATGCAAGTGGAAAGTAGATTATACCTGCTTTCCATGGTGAAACCTTAGAAAATGACCTAAAAACCACTTTTAATTATCACCTTGCCCAATAAAGAGTACAGATTGAACATGCTATTGTGATTTTAATGGCAAGATTTTCTAGTCTCAGGGAACTCAGAATCCGATTTCAAAAAAAAATGGAAATCAAAACTGCAAATCATTTGATATTGACTTGCATTATACTCCACAATATCCTAGCTGATTTAAAGGATGAGTGCAATGATCTTTATGAAGAAGAGTATCCTGAACCAGCAAAGGCTCTCCCCTCCCTTGAATCACAAAAAATTCATTCAACCGGCATATGCTCTGTCATTATGCCAATCACCCTCCACCATTTTGACACACAATCATTTTAATTTTTTGTTCTCATACTCTCCAAATGTCCACTTTGTATACTTCATTCAATTGGCTTGTTATTTTTGTTTGTTGCATTTTTTTTTTTGAATTTACGGTGAATATCTCTTTTTTGGATGGCTCATTGGTTTTCTTTCACCAGCTCAACATGAAATCACATATTTTCTGAAATCACATATTTTTTCTGTGTTTCTTTTTTCATTCTTCACTCATATCCTTTTCCTCCTCTCCTCAAAAATCCCTCAAATATTTTGGTTGCATTTTTTTAACTCATCTCACCAGGTAAGCCATTTTTTTTATTTATGTTGATTTTTGATTTGCTAATCATGAATTTCTTTTTTGTTTTTTTTATGTAAGTGCTTCACTTATTTTTTTTCAAGGTTAGACTAATTTTTTTTGTTTTTTATCTCCCTCTTTTCTCTCTTGTCCTGCTCTTTTTCTCTCCTTTTCCCCCTTCTTGACAGCCTCAATCCCCTTTAGGCATTCATTTTTTGCCCTCATTAGGCCCCTTATACTCCCCCCTCTACCCCCTCCACTGCTTCCTCCCCTTTCCCCGCTTTCCCCGCTTTCCCCGCTTTCCCTGCTTTCCCTGCTTTCCCTGCTTTCCCTGCTTTCCCTGCTTTCCCCGCTTTTCCTGCTTTCCCCGCTTTCCCCGCTTTCCCCGCTTTCCCCGCTTTCCCCGCTTTCCCCGCTTTCCCCGCTTTCCCCGCTTTCCCCGCTTTCCCCGCTTTCCCCCCTCCCCTCCCACCTTGCCTCCACTCCCCTTTTATCCCTAAATAAATTGCTTAGCAATTCATTTAGGGATTAAAGGGGGGAGGAGGGAAGGAAAGGAGGGAGAGGGGAGGGGGGAGAGGGGGGAAAGCAGTGGAGGGGAGAGGTAGATCAGGGGGGTAAGCAGTGGAGGGGAGAGGGGGATGAGGGGGGAAAAAGGGATGAGGCAGCTTAAAGGGGGGAAAAGGTTGTAAAGGGGGGGGGGGGGAAGGGAGGAGGAACTGGTGAAAAAGGGGGGTAAGGGGATTTTGAGGAGATCAAGAAGGGGGAGGGTGGGGTTTGAGGACACCAAAAAGAGGGAAATGAGGCAGACAAGGAGAGGTAATATTGGAGTTTGTAAAATATAACTTTTATTATTTTTATTAACAATATTTCGTTTTTTTTTTTTTGTTTTTTTACAGAATATCATTATTTTGTAATTTTTTTTGTTTTTTTTTTTACAGTTCAAGCTGATTAATAAATAATTTATGTGTGTTTATAATTTTGATTTTTTTTTTGAGAATAATTTTTCTGATTCAAATTTTTTTTTTGTTTAAATTTTTGAGTATAGTTTTTTTTATCATTTTTTTCAAGGACTTTAGGTGGTATATCTAACACCAAATAACTTTAAACTTCATTTATTTGGCAAATAATTTTACTGATGTTTGTTTTTATATTATATTATATTTTTTTTGAATCAATTTTTTTATTCAAGGACAGTTTTAGTAATTGATTTATTTTCAAAAAACAATTATTTGGATTATTTTTTAAAAATAAAATTCTCAAGGTTGAATAAACAAACTAAATTTTGTGATTTTTATTTTTTTTTTCCATTTTTTTTTTGGTTTTTGACACAAATTTTATTTGTTCAGAGAAAAAAAATGTCTATTTCATCAGAATCACCTCTTACTTCTCTATCATCATCCTCTTTATCCTCTTTATCATCATTTCAATAATAATCCAAAATATCAAAAAAAATAATGATGATTGAAGTCAGCAGAATAAAAGAAAATTAAAAAAGAAAATTTATTTGAATTGTGTAAGACTTAGGAATTAATAATGAAGGTATAAGCACTTGCTTATATCCTGAATAGAATTGATGATAAAGTTTACCTTAGGAATTAATAATGAAGGTATAAGCACTCACTTATATCCTGAATAGAATTGATGATAAAGTTTACCTGAATTGAGTAGAGGACTGGTAGTTAATAAATATAAATACAAGAGACAAGATAATAAAATAACTTAGGAATTAATAATGAAGGTATAAGCACTTGCTTATATCCTGAATAGAATTGATGATAAAGTTTACCTAAGGTAAAGAGTGATCAGAGACACAGAACAGTAGCAGAGAGAAAAGATATGTTACCTGAATTGAGTGGAGGACTGGTGGAGAACAAGAGAGCCAAGCAGAGAGCTTATATTCTCCACCAGTGCTTGGTTAAATTCAGGTTTAGATAAATACAAAGGAATCAGAGAGCGCAAAAGAACAATGTAAAGTAATCGGAACAAAGACTGGGTTCAGTCCAAGGTGATAAACATGTACTGAGTAATAATTAAAGGAGAAATTACAACAATTCAATACGCTCAGGTTGTCCTGAGTCGTGAACAAATAATCACAAGTACACAGTTTTACAAATTGCTTATTTGGCCATATATCAAATATTGAGTACTATAAAACTAGAATGGATCAAAAAAATTCTTATCCAAAAAAGTTACCAGAAGATTTAATGTATTTAACCAAATCAGGAGATGATGAAATTAAAGCAGTTATCAGTAATTCTTTTAAACCTCAATTTATTTGTGAAAATCTTTCTTTTAATGTTTCAAAAGATGAAACCTTTAATCAACTATCCAATCTCATAATAACACTATACCAAATGGCTTTGGTTTGCTTACCAATAAGGAATACAAATATGTTGGGTGGTATTATGATTTGATTTGGTTGGAGACCAGGATTTGATAAAGGCTATTCTCTTAGTAATTCTGATAATATATGTTTGATTCTTAAAATCATGTCACTCATTTTATTTCCATAGGCATATATTCTTTACTTAAAAATTTATCTAAAGCTGAAAAGATGATGATTTTCACTTATGGGACACCTTGCCTTCTTTCAATACTTTTATTGCTCTCCGCCTCAGAAAACTCTGCAATAAAGCTTTTGAAATGAATCATCAACTTGCTACCAAATTTGGAATACCAAATTGATGTAACTCCAAATGGGAAGAACTTAGCAACCAATATCTTTTATTTTCAAATGTTATTATTACTCATTCAGGATTCCACAATAAGATTCATATTGATAGGAATGACACCAATTATCTTACTTTTGCAATTTTCTCATATATCAATCCTAAAACTGGCCAACCAATACCATCTCATAGCTTATATTTTCCAGACCATCAGTGCATGATTTATTTTGGTTTGTGAAATGGCGTGATTGAAACAATTTGGAACTCTTCTCAGGATCATCGCCAAATAACCAAAGCTCTACCTGGCTTGGAATCTTGTCAAGAGTTCACACATTTTGGATGCTCTTTTCAAATCAGTCAAACTTAATCCACTGAATAAATAAGGTAAAAAAAGAAGGTAAGTTTAACAGATATAAAAAAACTTTATGTAGATCAAAAATGTATGGGGATTAGTAGAGTCATCAAATATTTTTTATTTTTTCATAAATTTTTTATAAATAACTCTTATATTTCAAATTCCTAAACTAAGGTAATGGGCCAACAACCTTGTGTTGTACAGACAGTAATCATGATAACATTAAATTGTTTCATGGGGTCCATCTTGCCTATACCTGTGGAAAGTCCCAAACTTAGTTTCTAGACTAGGTCCACATTTTGGAAGGATTATTTGTAATTACTTTAAAACTAGGGATATTGATATATATTAGTTGTTTATATCACTACACAATATAGGGGGTGGCCTTGCTAGCAAGTCCCCAACCTGAACTCACATGGAACTCAGACTGAACTCATATTAAACCAATACTGAACTCTACTTGAACATCCACCTAAAAATATTTTGCTGAGTGGTGTTCATCCCTGATTGTATGGTTCCTTTGTCAATAGCTCAATGTGTGTTCAATCTGTGGTGAGTTTGGGTCCAAGGTTGCCGACTCACTAGCAAGTCTACCCCCCATATTGTGTGGTGTATATTAGTTTATGTAATTATATTAAATTTTGGTGATTTTCACCCCTTACTTCAATAAAATTCAGGGGAGGGTATTGCCAAATTTTCAAATCTGACATGTGAAATTGATGACTTAGAAAGATTTTGGTGATACCCACCCCTTGCTTCAATAAAATGCAAGGGAGGGTATTGCCAAATTTTTAAAACAGATATAGAGTTTTGTTGACTTAGCTGTATTTAGAAAAGTAAATTTGATGATTTGAATGTAAAGAAGAAAAAATGTATGAGTTTTTCAAATTTTTGCAAAAAAAAAATCATCTAGAATCAAGACCTTTAAAAAGTCAGCACATATGAAATTATCACCAAAAAGAAATAAAACAAAATTAATTTAACCAAACAAACAAATATTCTAACATTTTGCAATAAAATGTTTCAAATCTCAGTGAGGAGTGTGTTCCAGGGATTGATTATTAGCTTTAATGCATTCTATCGATAAAAATTTGTAAACAAAATAAAAAAAACTAGTTATCAAACATTTTCATTAAGCATTCAATTTCCTCAATAGATTTATTAGCTTTAACACAATCTCTCAAGAAATCTTTCTATTTTTGAACCTTCTTCAAGTTTATACTTGAGTTTCATTTGATCCAATAGGAAATTATACTCAAGAGCCTTCTCCTCTTTCTTTATCTTGGATTTCTTCTCCTCCAAGTCATGTTCCCTCTCATCCCTCTTTAAAGAAAGCTCAAATTTCTTCTCCTCCAAGTCCTGTACCATCCCATCCCTCTGTAAAGAAAGCTCAAATTTCTTCTCCTCCAAGTCTTGTGCCCTATCATCCCTTTGTAAAGAGAGCTCATATTGTTTCTTTTGAAGGTTGAGAGTATCTCTTGAAACTTTAACTTTACCTAGAGTGAAAAGGAATATTAAAAAAAGAAAAGAAAGGCTCACTTAATTATTAAGAGGTATGCTATCACTTATCAGATTAACAATTCTCCGGAAAATCATCAATGGAAGAAAAAGGGGTTTGGGAAAAACTATCTCTGTTTCACTTTATATGGCTGTTGAAATTCAAAGTAGTTGATGGTCTTTGCTTTTTTTTGGAGGTAAAATTTTCCTCTTCATCATTGATGCTAGCTTCAGACTCACTTTCTTGAGGATCCTGGGTTTTTTCATTAGCCTTTTTAGAAATAAAAAAAATAAAACAACAAGACAAGAAAGAAAAACTTACTGGAGTGGGATCATGCTTGTTTCTATCACCATAAGGATCTATTGGAAAGCTATCTAGATTTGTTGAATATAGAACAGGGGAGGCTTGAGTGGAGGAAGAGGATGGGAAAATATTTGTCTCAACATCATGTTTGGAGATAGCATCTTCACCATCCAACATGTTGGAAGGATTAACATCAACTCTCTCTCCAAAAATAGCATCTATCTCTTTAAAGTATGGAATAGTGAATCAAGTTTATCATCTATGGGTTTTATGCCCTTACTGATATTGATGTTGGTAATACAAAAACCAGTAGAAAATGGAAGAGTCTTTTCCTTCTTGTATTTGACTCGGTAATTCTTGAAACGTTCAGACATCTGTTTAGGCAAAAGATCAATACTTCCCTTTGTCTTATTTCGTAATTCATTGGCCATTAGAAGATAGCCATTGACTTTTGATGCAGGTGCCATCCTACTTAAGTTGTATTCTCAGTACCAAAACAAGAATAATAATTATTTTTTATTTTTAGCCAGTTGATAAGTATGAGATGATCATCTTTTTTTAGTTGAACAGTTTTTGATTTATCAGCTGAGTGGGGGAAAGAGAGAGTAATGGGATTTGAAGAACATCTGGGTGAAGGCTGCCTTTGGGAAGATCTATGATGACAGGCCATGTTGAGATATTTTAAGATGAAAAGGAGAAGAAAAAAACAGATGAGATGGGGAGGGGTTTTGAATGAAAATAATTAGACAGGATGGGAGTGCGCAGCAAGGTAGGGAGGCTGGAAAATCCAGAAATTTGTCCAAGATGTGTTTATGAAAAATTGAGGATAGAAATGTCAGATAGAGGTGAACATTGACATGTAAAAGTTCTAATAACCCAATAATTAGCAAAAATAATTGTGGAAGATAATTGGGGTATAATGATTTTTATTTTAAATTAATTTAATTGCAGATTGGTCAACATTGATACCCCCTTATTAATAAAGTGAGAGGTAAAGGCATATTTCTGCTCAAGTAAATACTTATAACTATTTATTGGGTAGTTCTAGTAGCCTGGCTGACAGGTACTCTGATCTACAGCCATAGATCAGAGTACCACATCCAATTTTGAGTATGTGACCTCTGATCTATAGCTTTACATCAGATTTCACCAAGGATTTTATGCATTTGTGCTCTGATCTATGGCTGTACATCAGAGTACCACATGCATTTTTATGCATGTCTACCCTGATCTACAGCCACACATCAGAGTACCACATCCAATTTGATGCATGTGAAATCTGATCTACGGCTGTACATCAAAGTTTTCCACCCATTTTTATCCATGTGGACTCTGATCTACAGCTGTACATCAGGGTATCACATCCAATTTTCTGCCTGTGAACTTTGATCTATGTCCATACATCATAGTTCACCAGCCAATTTAACCAACTTAATGCTTCTACATGGCTATACAACAGCATCCATCAAATATAATAGAATGAATGAAATGAAATGAAATTAAGAATTATTATAATGTAATTGAATGTAAAAAAGAAAGATAGATGAGTATAAGAGCTAGAATTAAAAAAAGATATTTACAAATGGAATAAAATGAGATAAAACAAAATAAATCATTGTTATATGTATTTTGAAAAAGAATGTAATAAAGTGCAATAAAATAAAATAAAATTCTAATAAAATAAAATAAAATAATATAATACATAACCAAATACAACTCAATATAATAAAATACAATACAATACAATTTGATTTGATTTAATTTGAGGTAATGAATTAAATAAAATGAGTTTTTTAAAATAAAAGAAAATTAAAATATTACATAATATAACATTAATTAAATTCATACTGAGTTTTTTTAAATATTTCGCCATGCAATATGGAGGGTGGACTTGCTAGAAAGTCTGAAACCTTGAACCCAAATTCATATTTAATTGAGCACATAATGAGTCAGTGGTGAAACAAGGACAACAATAAAGCTTGGAACCTCTCTGAAATAAACTCAAAGACAAGTTAAATACTTATTGAAGCAAAGTTGATCATTATTGCAAAAGTCTTGTAATCTGAATTACTCTAATTATAAAAGGAATATTGATATGAGTGAAGTCCATAATATTAGCAGACTGGAAAATGCATAACATTTTAAAAATAATGTGCTTCTGCTTTATGAATTTATATGTAATAGTGAATTTCTCATGTAAATCAAATCAGAAATTTTTTTAAATCTTCACATAAGTTTGTGGAGCTATCAATATATAGAGAAATTACTTAATATCATAAGAAGTTTTTGAAGAGAAAATATGTAGTTTAATGATAATTTTCATTGGATTTCATCATTAAAAGTTTTGTAAATATCTATATTTATTCTAATATTATGATCAGGAATTATCAATTTTTTCAAACTTTAAAATATATTTAAAAGTTAAAAATTTCTTTCAAATATAATTAAAATACATTAATTTAGAGGTATCATTTATATAATTAGTACATATCATTTTTTTAATAAAGTGAAAAAATGATATGGTCACTATTATTTTTAAATACTAACTTTCCTTCTTCTTCAAAAAATCAAAATATTGAGGGTGGAATTATATGATGATGAACCATATGTCTAATAATTATTACACTAGAATTTATTTTTTATTTTTTTTTGGTTTCAGGATATAACCCATTCCTGTTCCTTGTTATGTTATATGTATATATATATATATATTATTTACTTTATTTTGAAATTCTCCTTCAATATTTTTTCCTTCAATTTCTGGACCATATCATGTTCTTCCCCTGTTAAATCTTCCCCCTTATGCTCATTTTAATTCTCTCTTATCTGTTATATATCATCTTCACACTTTGTGGTTGCCTCTCCACACCTCTCCATCATGCCTCCCTTTAACTCACTCCTTTCACTCCCTTCTCCACCCCCTTTTACTCCCTTTAGAGTGCGAGAGGTAAGTTAGAAAGTAAAAGGGAGGAGTTGAGAAGTTTGAGAGGTGGATTTTATTGAAGAGTGATACAGTTAGGGTGAGAAGAAAAAAGGTGGGGAGGATGGAAAAAGAGGTGGTGGGGGATAAAAAAGGTTAGTGAGGGGGTGGAAGTGGTAGTGAGTGGGGTATGGTGGTGTGGACTGGGAGCCCAAAGGGTGTGGTGGGGTAATGTGGCAGTCAGAAGGGGTGGGGTGGGGTAGAAAGAGGAAAAAGAAAGAGTTATAAGGGTCATAATTGGAGATAAAGGGGTGAAATGAGCTGAAAAGTGAAAGGGAAGAGGATGGAGTGTGAACAAAACAGGTGAGGAAGGGTGAGAAGAGTAAAAGTTCAGGTTTGAAGGCATCAAAAGTGACACAAAGTTAAAAGGATGATGAGAAAAAGGAAAGGGGAGGGAAGAGAAATGAAACAGGTGAAAAGTCAGAAAAGTATGTACAAAGGGGTTGAGTGAGTATCAAAAAAGGTGGTGAAAAACAGAAGATGAACTCTATTTTTGGGCCAAAGGATAGAGTCCACCCTGCAATAATATGATGTTTTGCTTCCACTTATAAAAACAATATTTAAACCTGTTGTATGGCTATTTTACATCCTTAATCAATTCAAAATACACACATATTGGCTGTTTGTAATAAATACTTGTATTTGAAGTAGAATAATTATAAAAATATAAAAACTAGCCATAAAACCCTAGTACATTTTATAAAAAATCATTTCATGGAGTAATTGTGATAGTTATACATAAGATAAATAAATGAATTTTACAGGTAAATTTTAGAAAAAAATTGAAAAATGGAAAAAAGCACCTATGATATTAAAAATATAAATCTCTTTCTATATTATGAGGTGAAATTATTTATTTATTAATTTAATCTTAAATGCTGTTGGTGAGATAAAAAATAGCTATGGCTTTCCTTATAGAGTGCAGATGAGACTTGAACAAAAAATTAATTGCTACATTTTACCTTTTATATTTTTTTTGTTTGCTCTATCATTAATATAAATATCTGAAAAATTATAATTAATAAATAAAAATTTAAGAAAATTAAATAATAAAGATGTTAAAATATATTTAATTATATTGATTTAGTAAAATAATAAGCCCCTTGAGCCCTTTTCATTGCTTAATTTTTTCACACAAGGAATTATATACAATTTTATAAACATAAAAATCTTAGTTGTGATGGGACTTGGATTGAGCTCCCAATGAGATTTTGTTCCTGACCACGGTTCAAGATAAGTTAATATTTGAGAATTTTATTTAAATTTTGATTGTGAATTCATTAATTCATGCCCAGGTTTATCTTTTTATTGAAAAGATTTATACCAAATACTAGGAAACGCTGAACATAAATAAATTTTTGAATTATTCTGATTTTTGTTTTAACAATAATTTTTTTAAGTTTCTTCTTAATTATTATAATGTGAGTTTTCTCATATGATAGATTAAAAAAGCTTCTAAATTTCATTGTTTTTATCTACAATGCACATGAAAAGACAGAACTTTTTCTTTTTTTATTTAAACTAAATTTGAGGAATATTATTTTTGTATTTATTAAACATTATTTATCTCCTTTTGATTTTCAAAATCTTTTTTCTTAGATTTTTACTTCAACTTTTATAGAAAACCTCAAGTTATGGATTCAGATAGTTTAAAAATGTGAAAAAAATTTTTTTATCAATTTGAGCTTGAAGATGATTTCAACTTACAGTCTTAAATTGTTCTTTTGAAATTAAATGAAAATTTAAAAACCTATTTCATTTAAATTCATTTTTATAAAAAAAATTTATTTAAGTATATATTCTTAATAAGGAGGATAACTTGGAAGATGCATGAATTTTTACTGTTCAATAAAATCTCAAATTATATTTATTTTTTATATTTTCTAATAAAGAACATATTTTTCTATTTTTTGAATATTGGTGTTAAAATCATATTACTAACAAAGCATCAATAAATTATTAATCTTTATTTTTAAATTGACTATAATGTTTGCATTTTGTATTGTAAATTAGCATGGTCAATACTCTTGTTCTTGAAAAAAAGAGGGTATTTCTGCACTACTATACTCAATTTAAAGGACAAAAAGAAAAAAATTGAAATATTTCATTCTCCTATTTAAACTATTCTCTTAACTTTTAATTAATAAAAATTTAATTATTCTAATATTAGCCTTTTCTATAAGTATCACTATAAATATATATTTTTTCTCATTTCAAACTATACTCTCATATATTGATTCTTCTATAAATATAATCATGCATTGATACATAAAAATTCACTTTAATACATAATATAGAGTCTGTGAAAAATAGTAGAACTTGATATTTAAATTCAAAAACTCTCATAGTGCATGATAGAAATCTGTTTATTTTGTGCTGTGTATTCCCAGGTGAAAAATATTTATATCTTCAATTATTGAATTCAAGAAAAATAAAGCATTAAGCTTACATTTCTAAAGAATATTTGGTGATTTATATTAATTTTCCCATTGATGTTTTGTATTCCTTCTAATTAAATTACTTTAAGAGCAAAATTTCACTGAGTAGAAGTAAATTTTTGTGAATTGATCAAATTAATTTAAAGAATGAAAATTCATCTAAAGAATATTTATGGATTTGATAAAAATTGCTTCATAATTATGAAAAGTATTGGATTTACTAAAAATCTAACATAAAATGTTTTTGAATTTGAGCACAATTTTATCCTAAAAAAGACCAAAATCACTTTACTTACTGTTTGTATCATTTTCTTGCATTTTTTGAATTTTATAAAAAAATATTAGAATTTACCACTTGAAGAATTTTTCATTTTCTTAACATATATAATCTCATTCTTCAACTTTAATTTATTTGGAGAAAGGAGAAATGAGGCTGCTTCATCATGTCCATCTTTTGAAAATAAAATCTTACTGCATATAATTTTTATAATTTTGTGTCTTTTATACAGAACTTTTGTCAGGCTAAGATCAACTTAAAGGAAATGAACTAGCTTGAAAAGTCTGTGTCTAGAAGATTTATATGGTCCTATATGAATACTGTAATATAAATCCAAAAAACAGTAAAATATAATTCAAAATAAAGGTCTCAGTAATATAATTCTCACTAATATTATATATGGCTTAAAATATTTTTAGTTGGTAGAAAAATAGATTTTAATTATTCAAATACTATTCAAAAGACTCTATAAAGGCTAATTGACATGTATTGTAATTGATTTGGTTATATGGTTTAAATTGTAATGATAAAGAATGTAGAAACAAGACCTGAAAACCTCCTCCTTTTATACACAATGAGTTCCCAAATGAATCCCTTGATTTACCAGTCCAATACACAGTTAATGACGCCTCCATCCAAATAATAGACATGTCCATCAACATCCCCAGTGACCCATACCATAATTAGAAGAATAACAACTGCCGAATTGCTGTAATAATAGGGAAAATCCATCAAAATTAAAGAATAAGTTAAAAAGAGAGTATATGCGTATTATACATCAATATATAAGACTAAAGGGGGAATTTTAATGTTAATAATAGCTTAATATTAAGGGGGACTCACTGTAGAAATGATGGGGCTAATCCTGACATTATACTACGTGAAATTCCCATTCAAAAATAACCAAAATTGACTGAGAAACCACCTAGAAACCCAAAAAAGAGTGTGAGATGTGGGGTAACTACATGCAGTCCTTGGCAGGAGCTTGCACGGGTAAGTCCTTGATTAATTTAAGGCAAATTTAAGCGTGGTGATGAAATATGGCGCCAAGAGTGAGGTTATTAATGAAATTAGTGCATATAAAGAGGGTCAATGCATTATTAATTAAGCTAGGACACTAAATAAGAGCCTCTTGCCTATTTTAGTGTGATTCCCCACAGTGGGTGTAGAATGTGGGGTAATTATACTTTGAAAAAGCTAAAGTTGCTAAAAATGAAGCTATTCACACAGGAAAAAAGCAGGCAGTATGTGGCCAGTACACAGAAGCCATTTCTGGCATAAAAAACACCAAATTTGAAAAGTGTTATTATTATTCATTTAAGTAGCTAAATCAATAGTCCTAAATGAAACACATTGAACTGTCAAAGCGCATTTTTAATATTATTAAATTTTTAGCACATATAATCAACTTTTAAGTGAAATAAAGCGCATTTCATGTTTTTTGCATAAAACAATGAAAATAACAGCTTTAAGTGTACTTAAACATTAGGTAGACTTATACTTAAGGTTCTTAAGACTACCCTAAAATATCCCAACTTAATATCAAGTACATAAGACTTATTAAAGGTGGATATATGCATGTATATAAGGTGTTATAATGGCATTTTTTGTGTATTATCATAATTTTACTTATGTATACTGCTTGTGTACTCTCATTTATTGTTCCCATGTATAGTTCATATGTTTAACATAACTTATTAGTAATTTTTACTCAGCCCTGGGAATATACAGGCTGAAAACTTTAGAATACAATATGGGATAGGAACTATGGCTTAATTTGTTAGTTATACAATTAATTTTTATAAAAAAAATGTATTGCATAAGCTTGAAATTCTGAAAAAAATAATTCAGTTTAAATGGTCTCTATAAAAAAATGAAAAATTTGTATTATGAAAAAATGGATGTTTTCTAAATTAAGAAGTCATGAAATATTTTTTAATTTTTTCAAAAATATGTAGTATATTTCTTAGAATGATTAAAATTTATACTTAAGAAAAAAGAATTTATATTCATGTATTTTTATTCTTAAATTTTCATTCAAAAAGATCATCTGATTACATTTCATCAAAAAAATTGTTTATTGAGAAGATTTCAAAAGCTTTTATATTCTTATTTCCATTCATATTTGAATAGTTTTTCATAATGCTTTTAATAAAAAATCACCCATGTTTTGTGAATATTTCAAGCTTATTTCAGGATGATTTCAGTCTGAGTTCAGTCTGAGTTCCATCTGAGTTCCATCTGACTTCAAGTGGAGGACTTGCTAGCAAGTCCCTCCCAAATATTGTGAGGTGTTTATTCAATATAAATTTGAATATTTATACACAATTTAATTTTTTGTATGCATATTTACTATTTCATTGCATATAAATATTCAATATGAGTATTAATATGCATATTTTTTTTTAATTAAAATATTTAAAATTATTTTCATTATACATATGAATTATCAGTTTAAATTTACATACTGAACATGACTCAGCAAGTGAATATCCGATTTCACTTTTCCTGACTCAAAATAATGTTATGTGACTGAAAAATATCAAAAACTGAATCAAAAAAAAATTTATTTTATAGCAGTTCTCTGAAATGCATAGTTTTGAAAATTCTAGTAATTTTTTTTTAAAAAATGTTAAATATTTAAATATGATTTTTAATATGTTTCAATTTTTTTAAATAGGTAATAAGTAAGAATAAAAATATCACTTGAGAAATTAAAAGTTTTAAATGAGTTTTCAGCTCCATCTTGAACTATAATGTAATATACTGAGTTGAAATTATGTGCTTGAGATGTACAGTGTTTGGAATGATTACTGAAACTCTTTTCATTCAAAATTTAAGATGAGCTCATCTCAATTTCATTATGATACCACAAAAGATTCAGCTAGTTTTTTACAACAGTTTGAGTTGGTTTTCAAGCACATTTCAGTATAAGTTCCATCAAATTTTAGTCTGAGATTCATCTCAGTTCCATCTGACTTCAAGTTGAGGAATTTCTAGAAATTCCCCCTCAAATATTGTGTGGTGATTAATAGAGAAAACCAATAAAAGAGGAAACCATAAAAAAACAGGTAAAATAACTCATACAAAGTGAATAATCAAAGCCCAAAGCATATAAAGTAACCAAATCAACTGTCCAAGCCCCCAATAACATCCCCAAGCATCTACATTAACTGAGTAATCATATCACAGCTCATAAATCTTTGAAAATCCAATAAAAGGAAGCAGATTAAGTTGTCCAAACTGGATATATGCATCTGAAAAAGGTATATATGCTTGTTTAGGCATTATGAGTCCATTGAATATGTCCATATGACCTAAAATAAGCAGAAAAATAAAGTTTATAGGCTATTTAGAGGGTTAAATATGCATATAGGCCTATATATATATAATATAACTGCATATATCACTGAATATGAGTTTTATGTATACATATAAGCTTATGCATGTCTATAATTACTTAGTATCACTTAAGATCATTACTACATTAGCATCTTAATAAGTGTTATGGAGCTATAGATAAGCTATTTAAACTTATATAAGTCATATCATAGTGTAATAAATATATATATAAGCATAATAACCATATATATAAGTATTTTAACCATAATATTAAATTATAAGCTTAATGCAGTTAAGTTTATCTTATTTAAAACATTATAAATACTCAGTCTTGGGGATAGCTAGGCTGACACTTATTATAAACCAGAAAAACTCAGCAGAGAGGAAAAGAATGCCCTCTTAAAAAAGGTAACTATAAAGAAGACATCACCTTCTCTTCATGATCAACTGTCCCACTTTTCCAGACAAGTTCTGAAATTGGAGGAGTCAAAGTCTTCCATCATCAAAGAGGTGAAAAAAGTAGAGAACAATTTCAGGATAGTAACCCAACAATTGAATAAAATACTGGCAGAGCTGAAAAAGGTACAGCAAAACCATCCACCCCCCAGACTGCAAGGATCAGGTAAGTCCCAGGACAAGATATTGGTGGAAAAATAGAAATGGGACTGGTTTCACCAACAGTGGGCCAGCCACAATTGCAAAAGGGATCCAGACTCTCATCAGACCACTTCCAATTACCCATACAAGCCAAAAAAAGTTTCAGAATCTAGGGGTTGCTCCTATCCCTTGATAATTAAATTGCCTTCTAAGATTCCAAATAATATTGAGTATTACAATGCATTTAATTTGATTGATGTGAAATTTTTTAAGAAGATTAAGGAGGACTTGAGAAAATTGGGCATTGATTTAGATACACCTGATTTATCTTTTGTCAATAAAAATAGTACTATTTATGATAATAATAAAGTTAGCCCTCAGTTGCCACTGTAGACAATCTTATAGTACTAGCTATAGGCCTTGACCAAGGCAGTTGGAGTAAAACTGGAGAGAAAAACCCCTGTCCCTTTGAGAAATACCAAGTGAGATTTACTTGCTGCAGAAAATCAGAGACTGTTACAATATGCCTTCTAAAACACTTCTTGACTGCTTAAAAAGTCAAGACAGTAGCCAAAAAAGACCACTGGGAACCAAAAAACCTGAAATGCAGAAAGATCCACACCAGAAAAACAAACACTGTGCACTTGTTGCACAGAAAACAGCAAAAATACTTGATGCAGGTTGCAAAGCTACACCAGAGAAAACAGTTGCCAAAGTTGAGTTAAATGAAGAACTAACCTTTCAACAAACACAGCCAATTGTAGCAAAAAACAGTGAAAACTGAGTGAGGAACAAGGATATCACCTCTGGATTGTTGTATGATAAATAAGGTTGCCCCAAACTGTCTTATTCACTATATACACACAGACCACTATCTAAGAGCCCATGCTCACCAAGGAATTTGGTGTTCTTGACCGCCAAATTGCATAAAACCCTTCTAGCACCAAGGCAGGCAGTCTGCCCAACTTTGGGAGGCCAGCCTGAGGCGGCTGGACCACCCTGAAGTCAGAAAACCACCAAAAACCACCAAAAACACCCAAAATACTTAGAAAAATCATCTACAACTACTAAAAACATTAAAACACATATATACGCTATAACAACACTGTGACATGAAATGTAGAGAAAATTCAGCTCATTCCAATGGTACTAAGCACTTAACCCTAAGACTTAAGGTTAGCCCGTAAAACACAAAAAACAAAATTCAACAGCAATCTTTTAAAATGAAAAATGAGAAATCATCCCCTTAATACTTAAAATCTGAAAAATGTCAACAAGACACAAAATATAGAGAAAGCCTGGATCTTTCCAATGATAGTACCAACATCCTGGTAGTCCCAATATTTGCTGATTGAATCCAGAAAAACACCTAATTATTAAACAATGCCATTTAAGGCATATCAAAACAATGCCAAATAAACCAACAAAGGGCTCTGCCAATGTTGGAAGAGCACATCCTCCTTCCAATCAAGAATTTCCACATTCTCCTTCATCACAACCACCATGCTCAGCTTTCTTTCCAAATCTGCTACTGACATGGGTCCTTGCCAATACTGCATTGACAACAATCTCATCTGTACCATCACACCACCGGCTCATCCCTACAGAACCTCCTGTAATGCCTGTCACTCTAGGAAGAAGACTTGTTTCAGAACTGGTCCATAGTCCTCCTCAACCTGACCACCTTCTACCAGCACCAAAAGATCCAGGTCATCCATCCTGATCCCCAGACTGGTCAACAAATTACACCCTTCAAAAAAGAGTGCCAACCCTGCTACAACCACTAGCTCTACCATCTCTGGTCCTTCTGATAGTAAGCCCAATACTTCTTCATACAGAAATTCAATCTGAAAAATTCCCAGTTCATTTCCATCCAGAGAGTGATGATGACAAAGTGGGAACCACTGAAGCACCCACACCTAATCCATTGCCCACCATCAAGGACAAATTTCAACAACATTCTTCTCAACAGAAGCATCTCTTACTAAACTACTTCCAATCCAATCCTGCTAGGAATCCACAGGACCTTGAGAAAAGGAAGAAACTCATACAACAATTAAAAGCCAATGCTGAACATTTTGTTACATCTCTTGACTCTCTTCTGCCTCCTGACTCTTGATTAATCTCTTGACTTAGAAATAAAAAAATTCTTGACCTCTCCAGACTTATTGAATGTAGGCAATCATCATAAAAAAATTCCTCAGTTTACAGTCTTGGGGGACTAATCCTCAGTTTTAAGTCTTGGGGGACTAACAGCCCTCATTTTATAGTCTTGGGGGACTCAAAACCCTCAGTTTATAGTCTTGGGGGGACTAAAAACCTAAATCAAAAAGACAGAACTAGAGATAAAAACATTTATGACCCAAAGAAACAAACAAACATTCTGGGGTAACTGTTCTACAGAGCAGCCAGCTCATCAGTTACCCCCACACTTGCCTTAACAAAATTCAGAGATTCCCCCTTGGATGCCCTCTGCCAGAATCACACCAACTCCCATTATCAGTTTATAGTCCTGAAGGACTCAACCATTAAACCATCCTCAGCTTATAGTCTTGGGGGACAGTACCATTTCTCATCTTAAAGTCTTGATGGACTTTCAAGTGTTCAGTTCAAAGTCTTGACAGACTTCTTGCAATTTTCAGTTTAAAGTCTTGACAGACAGTTGCATAGCAAAGGTGGCGCAGCCTCCATGCACAATGCTCTGCAGCCAACCTGCTGAACTTCCACTCTTTCTTCACCATCTACACATCTCTGATAAATTTGTTCATTCATCTCTTTTCTCTCCACTATTGCTCCTTCACAGTTTATGGCTGGATCACCAAATTTTGACCTATTGGAAATTCCCTGCTTCACTGCTCCTAAGGACTACGCTTGTAAACAGTGCATACTAATGTGCAGACCTTGCAAATTCACTCTTCCTACTTCCCAGGCCAAATTCTATAACAGGGCCTGTGCTTCTTGCCATTCCAAAAAGAAAATGTGTGACAGAGATCCCAAATACCCAATACCTCTGCCTTCACCCTCACACAAATATATATCCAGATCTCCTACCAGGTCCCCAGAGCTTGGACCTGCTTCTTCCTCTTTGTCTTCTGCTCCTTCCAGAGGATCTCACCATTCTATTCCCAAGACCATTCCAAAAATACCATATTTATCTTCTCAAGAATCTGCTTTACTCTCAGAAAATTCAGCAAAAATGGTGTCAAAATCAGCTCCTAGGCTGCTAGACCGTGTCCAGGAGGCTCTCCCAATTTCAGGTGGCCCGCCTGCCTCGTCAGAAAATAAAAATCAGGCTCAGAACCCCCAAATTCAGCCAGAAAACAACCAAATTCTTCCATCCAACACCAATAACTCCACACCACAACCTCCTAATGCTCCCAGAGCAATGTGTACCACCACCAGAAACTCCAACATCTCTATAAGGCTTCCTAGAGGACCCACTACAAACACCAGAACAGCCAACACTGTTTCTAAACAAAAAACTCCTGTTACTTCAGGAAGAAACAACTTCACCTCTCCTCTGGCTGCCAATTATTCCTCTGATACTTCTCTTTCTTCTGGATTTTCATCCAGCAGATCACCATCTCCTGGTCCTTCCTGCAATCAACCTGGCACTCCTCCACCAGTATCTACCAAACCTGCACCAAGCAATAATATAAACAATAACAAGAACAACAGCCCTGCTGCTGCAACCAGGTCACAGGAACCTCCTTCTTCTCCTTCATCTTCTCAACACCATTTAGAGGATGACCCCAAAAATCCATACCTCCATCTGGTGGACCCTCCTACAACACCTATTCAACACTCTTCAGCCATCCAGATTCTGGCTGCATACAAATTTGAGGATCTCCCAATCTGTAAGTACCAAAATAAAATAACAAACTTCAATTTCTTCAACAGGGAATATTTATTGAACCAATTCTTCTGTTTTTAGTTGGAACCCTGCCTCCTGCAGCTGTATTTGGAACTGGCCAACCCCTAGAAACTACTTTGACACTGGATTACACTGATATGAAGCAACACCTTAGCAAGATGTGTTCCAACATGCTCGAGGCCTTTGCACTCCATGGTCCGTTGAATGATTTTGAGAAGAATCTGAGAAAAAAACTCCTTGATGACCACTGGAAGATGTCTTGAATTATCAAGCCCACTTTCCAGCACTCCATTCCTGCTTCTTTTTCTTCTTCTCAAAGTGTACCTTCTGACCCAGTTCCTGACCACTATAACCCGTATACTTTCTCCAGCCACCTGCACTACAAAGAACACAGTTCTTCCTCTAATCCAAACAAGAAAAAAAACACCAACACCATCCAGACCCACCGCCAGAGGCTTTTTTATCCCATCATTAAATAAAAGAATTTAAAAAAATTACTAAATAGAAAAAAAATAATAACAGCTAACAGATATATATTAAAAATTTGTTTTTATATTATTTTTATTTTTTATTTTTAATTTTAATTTAATTTTAATTTTTTTTATCTACTAAACTACTAACACACTAAAAAAATTTGAAAATGAAATTAAAATGAAATGAATAAAATAATATTAACTATATAATTATTACAAATGGTATCCCCCAGCCAATTTATGAGCTTATCCCCTGATACCTTACCCACATCCAAGTGCATCGTGATGTGGATACACAATTAAATATTTTAAATGATTTAAGATAAAAAATTAGATATTAAAGAACATAATAAAAAAATGAAACACAGAAAAAATGAAATAAATAAAAAATAAAATAGCATTGCCCGGCCAATTGATGAGCCTTTCCCAACCAATTATTGCCCACATCCAGGTGACCCTGATGTGGTAACACCATAATTTTGTGATTTTTCCCTCTTTACATCCTAATAACCCCCATAAAAAAATTAAAGAAAAAAAAAGAGAAAAAAAGAAAATAATCTAAAACTACTATCTAACACAACCATAAACCAAAAATCAGAAAAAAAAGAAAAGGAAAAAGTCTGACTCCCTAGAAAATACAGTCCCAAGAAATAATCACTGGGATGGCTCCCTCCAATAATTAAAAAATGATGGGAGACCACCAGTGATCCGCCACCACTCCTAGGAAACAAAGAAGCCAGTCCAAAGCCAGTTTAAAGTCATAGTGGACTAGAACCTGAATAACAAAAACCAGAACTAGGATTCAACTAGGACAAACAAAATACTTGAAACAGACATTATGGGGTAACTGTTCTACAGAGCAGCCAGCTCATCAGTTACCCCCACACTTTCCAAAATAAGATCTAGAAGCCCCCTCTGGGTACCTTCTAAAAACACAACATTCAACACAAAAAAAACCAAATCAATAATTGTGAAGAGTCCGGCACTTGAAAACCAAAATAATTTCCAGTTCAAAGTCATAGTGGACTAAAACCTGTGAAGAAAAACCAATTCTAGGGTTCAACCAAATTAAGAGAAGGGATTGGAAACAGACAATCTGGGGTAACTGTTGATAGAGCAGCCAGCCCATCAGTCACCCCCACACTTGCTAAGACAAAATCTAGAAGCCCCACCCATGGGTACCTTCTAACAAAAGTTTCCAACAAAAAAGAAGAACAGCATTACCATATAATATAATCCAGAATTAATGAATGGTCCATAGTTTATCCTCATTGGGGAGTCAATCTTCTTCACTCCTTTTGCCTCTAGGGTAAATTCTCTTCACCTGATCAGCAGCCACTCTCTTCTTTAAGACTGCACCATCCAACTCTTCCAAAACATAAGAACCTCCAGACACCTGAGATCTGACTCTGTAAGGTCCATTCCATCTGTCAGCAAACATTTTTCCCCACTGACTCTCCAAACTTATATTATACACCAAAAATAAACAACCAGATTTCAAGGGATCCCTGAGTCTATGAGCTAAATATCTGTCCCAGTATCTGACAGATTGATTTATTATCTTCATCATTCTATTGTATACCTTCTCTTGACATTCTTCTGTACATTCTAACTGTTGCATCCTGGCACAGAGCAAATCTTCTGTTGAGCACACATCATCCCAGCCAATTCCAAGATAAGAGACAGCTTCCAAATCTACTGGTAGAACAGCTTTCTGACCAAACATTAATTCATAAGGAGAATATCCATTTGTCCTTTTCAAATTGACCCTATCAGTGAAAAACACCAAGGGTAAATAATACCTCCATTTTTCAGCACTATCTCCACACATCTTCACCAAAGCATTTTTGATAACTTGATGGCCTCTTTCAACCATGCCTTCATCTTCAGGATAATAAGGTGTAGCCACCCTGACTTTAGAGCCAATACTTGCCTCAGCTTCTTTAAATTCAGCTCCAAAATCTGGCCCACCATCAACAGTCACCAGCTTCATCAACCCATATCTAAATACCCGTTCCTTCTTCAAAAATTCTGCCACATTTTTGGCAGTCAAATTAACCAGAGGTGCTTCCTCCACCCAACCAGAAAAATCATCCATGGAAACAATCAAATATTTATACCTGCCCTCTTTAATATGGACAGCATCCAAACTGACTTTTCCAAACACAGTTGATTCACCAGTAGCACGGCCAACCTCTTTAGGGTTTAAGTGACTTCTTCTTTGACATTCTTCACAAGATTGAACCCAACCCTACACATCCAACTTCATACATGGCCACCAAAATCTCTCAGCTACTCTTCTATAAGTCTCCCCAAAGCCTCTATGACCAGGGTCTTCATGAAAATACTTCAACACCAACTCTTGGCCCTTCTTCTGAGTCACCACAACTTGAGGATTTGGATGTCTCCTCCTAATCAGCCTTCTTCCTGACACATTAAATCCAGGACTTTTCTTCTTGATTGCCAGCCAAGTATCATCATCACAAATATCTGGCCTCTCCAAGGTCACCAGATATTCAACCAAAATAAAATAAAACCCAGTATGACCCCAGGGTTCATTTTCAAAATCCAACAAAACAACATCCAAGGGTACTACCCTATCATCAAAATCACCTGTATGCACATGAGCAACACAACCAGCCCATCCAGGACACCAATCCCTAAACTTTGGTAAATCCCTTCCCTTCCACTGAATCTTATGAGTTTCTCGTTCACTAACAAAAACACCATTTTCCAAATTTGAGCCATCCCAAGCAACAGCCCCATATTCATCAAAAAAAACATCCTGATTACCAGAATCAAGATCAGAACCATCTACTTTAACCTCTGGGGGGAGGAGAGAACAATCATCCGTTTAGCCTCATGGGGGGGGAGAGAAAGATCTTTAACACCATTTGTGCTGGCCCTAACAACTGGGACATCTTAGTCAAACTCTTCAGCATCAGAATTTTCATCTGTGGGTGGTATCCTAGATAATCCATCTGTCATTGTAAAGGTTTTACCTGGCTTGTGCACCAGGTCAAAAGAAAAATGTTGAATAAATTCCACCCACCTCGTCATTGGAGCATTTGGAAGACTAAGTGTGTTGATCATTTGAACCAGAGATTTAGCATCTACCTGCAGCTCAAAATTCTGCCTCCAAAAAACAGTTTGTAACTTCTTCAAGATTTTTGCTACACAACACAATTCCGACTTTGGCTGAGAATACCTAGATTCTACCTCATTAAAACCCACAGACTCATACCTTACTGGCCTGACCTTCCCAGCCCTATCTTCATGAGACAAATCAGCTTCAGAAACAATATAGCTTGAGTCCACCACTAGATAAAGTTTTCCAGCTTCACTTCCATAATCCAACTTGTGAAGAATAATATCTTCACCTACTACCTTCTATAACTTCTTAAAATCATCTTCACACTCTTCAGTCCATTCCCACTCTGCATCTTTCCTGGTCAGCCTCCTTAAAGTTGATTCCAACAAAGAAAAATCTTTAATAAAAATTCTGACATCAACACAAACTCCCAAAAATCCCCTGAATTCAGTAGTATTTTTAGCCTTGGCCATGACTGAACTTTATTAACCTTCTTCTTTGCTGTAATACTCCCTTCTTTACATACCACATTACCAAGAATTTCCAGAGCTGGAACACAACAACTAAACTTTGACCCAGAAATGGTCAAACCAGCCTCTTTAATTCTAAACAATACTCTCTCTAGAGTAATTGCATATTCCCAAACATATCTCCTTATACCTGGGTTTTTCTTCAGTACCTTATTTTCATAATCAGTGGAGGGTCCTTTAATTCCACCGTCATCAATAAAAATACCAGAATGAGTTGGCACCTCATCCTGTAAAATCCAAGTCATTTGTTCTTGATAAACTGCTACTGAATTATTTGCTCCTTGAGGCAACCTAGTGAGCTTAAATCTTCCCAGAGGAGTCTCAAATGTTGTGAGTGGCCATGAATCAGTGTGAAACTCCCTTTCATCATAACCACCCATAATATCACCCAAACCATAACACACCCTTCCAGAAAAGCCTTCCATAAAGTCTTACGCACTTGCTGGCATCCCTGCATCCTTGATAGTAACTCTATTCAGGGCTCTAAGATCATGAACCACCCTGAGCTTTCCATTCTGCTTTTTAACACAGAAAACCGGACTTGAGTAGCTAGAAGTTGATTGTTTATACAATCCAGTCCTGACTCTTTCCCTAACAATTTCCACAAAATCATCCCAGATAGCAACAGGAATTGGAATAGGTTTGATTTGCCAAGGTTCATGACAAACCACAGGAATCAAGTAAGGTTCCCATAAGAGTGTTTCAACACACCCCTTTCCTCTTCAACAAATGCCACTGCCTTCTCCCTCAGCACAATAAGGTGAAACAACAACTTCTTTTCCTAATCAGACAACCAACTATCAGGACCAAAATTAACAATCTTCAACCTTTCCATCATCAATCTAGCAGTTTCCTCAAAATCAGGAGGCTTCTTCACCTATGGTGTACAGCACGTATCTTTTGAAAACGGAGGTCTCTTCAATGGAGGATTCAAATCTATAGGCATAGGCTCATTGAAAGGCCTAATCTTTGGCGTCACCTTCTTGTACTTTGAGGCTCCACCATCAACTTGAGGGATCTTCAGGACATCTTCTCCACCAGACCTAGAACAAAAAGCAAGGTTTTCCCCATTTCTCACATGTGTGGGCAAGATAATGTTTTTGAAAGGTGTAGAAGAAAACCTAGCGGTGCACAATTGGGAGGACTTACTTTTCCTCCCCAATCTCACCACTCCAAAAATTTTCCTCAATCCCACATCTTCATCTTCACTTCCATCTTCCAAACCTTCAAATCTTGATTCATCATCTGAATCACATCTTCTGAAATTGTGCAGTTTATCCTCATGCAGTAGGCCCAAAACTAGATCTTGCTGATCTTCATTCTTCAAAAATTTGTGCAGTTTAACCTCTTGCTTGAGGCCCAAAAATTGATCTTCACAATCTTCACAAAAATATTTTGAATCTTCTTTCTTCATTATCTTCAGATTTTTTTCTTGATTTTCGTGAATTATTTTCAAATTTTTCTTTTCTTTTCTTGGGTTCTCTTCTTTCCTACAAAAATATCCAGGGGTTCCCCAATGCTCATGGATGTGGTAAAGGTAATGTTTTTGAAAGGTGTAGAAGAAACCATAGCGGTGCACAATTGGGAGGACTTACTTTTAGACCCCAATCTCACCAATCCACAGCTTTTCCGCATATCTTTCAATAAAGATAAATAACCCATCTTCATTTTTGAACTTGAATTAAAATTAATTGAAAATCTTGAGAAACAACAGAGACTTGATAAAAAATTTGAAGAATACTTGCAGAGAAGAGAAACATTAAAAAGAGAAAGTTGAAAATCCACTTGGTATATCACCAAGGGAGCTGACCTACACCAACCTGGGATTTCCTCATGTTGGGGAGAGGTTGCAGCACTAGGGTGATCAGCGCTTATTACTCTAAAAAAGACAGACTCTCACTAGAGCCTGAGCCACACTCCAAATATCCAGAGGCGGCACCCACTTCTTTTCTTCTCCTGAAACAATCCATGCATTGAAACATGGAAGA
The DNA here is from genome assembly GCA_030280995.1 of Hemileia vastatrix. NCBI lineage: Eukaryota > Fungi > Basidiomycota > Pucciniomycetes > Pucciniales > Zaghouaniaceae > Hemileia > Hemileia vastatrix. The sequence continues at coordinate 1,161,286 of JASXTE010000006.1, forward strand.
CAAACCAGGCATGGTTTCCCAACCATCATCTACAGGAGATGACAAAATAATGTGAAGCCTTCTTTTGTCTTCACCATTCAACTCCAAACTGATTCCCATGTTGAATTGGTAACCAACTCTTGCATGAAAATCTATCAAGAATTTCCCACCCAAAACAGCTTTAACATTACCTTTAGCAATGTTAAAATGAGCCTTTCAGGAGGCTCCACCAACATCCAGCTTCACCAATTTAGAGGTTCCCATCAACTCAGTGACATAACCAACTATAGCTCTCAAATTCCCACCAATACCAGTTTTGATGGGGAGGCCCAAATGAGTAGCCTCAAAGAAGGAAATCAGGTTGATCTGAGAACCTGAATCCACCAATTCCCTAGCCTCCCTGCCACTCAGAATGACATTGACATATCCCAGAGGAGCAGAAAAATGGGTTTCCAACCCCTCTCCAAACTTTTCAGCAGAATCACATATGTATTCTACCTCCCCAGAAGACACTCTTCTTCTGGTCAACAACATCTTTTGTCTATCAGCCAACCCAGGACTGAGAGAATAAAATTCCCCATAAGTAAGGGAAACCTGACCCTGGTTCATCTTTTCCAGAACAGAGTCCACAACATTAGATTGGCCAGAAATCAATGGACTCTCAAAGTGAGCCCTTGGCTTCACTACCTTGGTCCTAGAATTTTCCTGAGGACCAGAACCACCAACAGATTTACCATCAACAGGAATCAAACCAGATCCCTCACCAGAACCTCTAACTCCGGCAGGCCTTGGAAATGAAGCCAAAGTAAAATCCTCCTCAGAGTTGGAAGCCACATTGATAGGCATTGGCTCTCCATTCATTTCCAATGCACCAAAGCTAGGGGGCCCATATTAGAAATCCTCTTTTTCATCTTGTACAGCTCTTCTTTTCTGTAATTCCTCCTAGCTGTACTCAGCTTAGGATCCACCTTAGAAGCCTTAGGCTTTGGTTTGTCCTGAGTGCTACTCTTAGGCCTTCCCACCTTACCTGACTCTACATCATAGACACCAGCCAAGCATTCACCACTTGACTGTCCACCACAAGAATATAATTCCAACCCACCAAAGGAAGTAGAAAAAGAGACTTTATTAACCTCCATCCCTTTTCCCTTGAAATCATCATCTTTCTTTAAAGAAGACTTCCCCTGATCAGGAATCTCCTCAAACCTTGGTCTCCTCTGATTGATCCCAGCCCTTCTCCTGACCAAATCAACAGGGGCCTGCCCCTCACTTTGCTTCACAAATTGACCATCAGAGAACTTAAACACCCTGCAGTCAAACTCCACCTTTTCTTCAGAAACATCTCTGTCCAGAGCCCAACAATCATTGGACTTGTGCCCCCTCCTACTGCAATAAGAGAAGACCCAAGGATCACTACTACCATCCAGCTTGTCAAAATCTCTGGGCTGAGAAGGAGCCTTATTGGCCTTTTTAGCCTCCTGCACAAAATTGTGTAGCTGTTTTGTCAGGTAAGCCAACTGTTCCACCACTGTGTCTCTCTCCTGTTTAGGAGCCTTCACCATATTCTTTTCCTCCTTCTTTACTCTACTCTCCTCTTCAGCCAAAGCCTCACTGACTTTGCTGACATACTTGGCACACCCTTCTTGATAGGTGTCCACTGCCAATAAATTCAAATGGGCATCCACCGCCTCCTTCACCTTGTCCAAGGCAGGCAACTTCTGGTCCCCATTAGAAAGAGTCTTCATCAAGTCCTCCCTTGATAGCTCCTTCAACACATCCATCCTGACATCTATAGCCAGGGCAGACCAAAAAACATCTTTGGTAGCATTTTCATGTGCCAGCTCCTCTACTTCCACCAAGTATTCCACCACAGGATCAAACTGTAGGAGAAACTTCCTGTAACTATGCAAGTTACCAACACCACCCAAAAACTGCCATTCACTGACAACCTTGTTCAGATCCACCATAGTGAACCTGACACCCCATCTATCTACCATCTCCCTTCACAGTAGCTTACAGTCCCTCTTCTTGTAGCCAGGCATGGCCACAACCTCCTTCTCCTCTGCCCTATCACCAATGAAGAAGATAATTTGCTTCACCATGTCTAGGTAAGAAGCACCATCCACACCAGCAGCAGTTTCATACTTCTCCGGAAACCACTTCACATCCTCACCATTAAGCTTGGTACCATCCCAAGTTTTAGTCCTTACACATTGCCTAACTATCACAGCAGGAGGACCCTCCCCCCCACTGACAGTAACCACAGGAATAGAAGAACTAGAAGCCATTCTTCCAGTCCAAAATCACCAGAATGAGCCAATCAAAGACAACAGAGATTCCAAAGAACTAGCAGATCCGTACCCCAAGTTGGGCGCCAGAAATGTAGACAATCCTATAGTAATAGCTATAGGCCTTGACCAAGGAAGTTGGAGAAAAACCAGAGAGAGAAACCCCTGTCCCTTTAGAAAAATAAGTGAGATTTACCTGCTACAGTAAATTGGTTCCTGTTTACCAAAAGACCCTTTTCCAATACACTTGACTGCCTGATCAGTCAAGAAAGTAGTCTCCAGACAGACTAACAAACCAAAGAACTGAAATGTAGACCAATGTCCGCACCAGAGAAAGCAATGATACTTGATGTAGGTCACAAATCCACACAAGAGACAGCAATAATACTTGATATAGTTTGCAAGACTACACCAGAGAAAACAGTTGCTAAGGTAAGTTAAATGAAGAACTCGATTTGCAACAAACACAGCCAATTGTGGCCAGAAAACAGTGAAAACTGAGTGAGGAACAAGGATATCACCTCTGGATGGTTTTATGATAATTAAAGTTGCCCTAAACTGTCTTCACTATATACACACAGACTACTAACTAAGAGCCCATGCAAACCCAAAAATTTGGCGTTCCTGACCGCCAAATTGCATAAAACCTCCCTAGAAATGCTTCTCAGCCCTCTAACACTGAGGCCGGCAGTCTACCCAACGTTGGGAGGCCCGCTGTGGTGATCCAAACCTGGGTAGGCCTTTGAAGTGCATATTTGGGGGTATTTGGTATGTAGGGTGTTATTGGGGTTATGGTGTTATTAGTTGATTTTCTCATCTTTAGGTGATAGTTAGTAGTGTTTATGGAGGCTTAAGCTAGGGTCACTTATTATGTCTCAGCTTAATGTCCTTTCTTTTCTCTTCATTTTGGTATCCCTTATGGGGGGTTACCTTGTTTTATAGGGTAGTTATGGTGTTGTTATTGGTATTTATCGGATGTTTATTGCTTAGTGGTGCTTATGTAGGCTTAAGCTAGGGTCACTTATTATGTTTCAGCTTATTTTCCTTCATTTTATTTTCATTTTTGTATGTCTTATGTGTGTTTATCTTGTTTATTAGTGAAGTTATGGGTTTTTAGGGTTTTTATTGGTTGTATGGGTGTTTTAGGGCCTAGAAGTGGCCCGCCCGCCCCTAAGCGGCGCCGCCTCCAAGAGGTCTGCCTGCCTGGGCGCTGGGGAGGCGCTAAAATGCACTTTTATGCATGAAAAAGGCTGGGAAAGCTGGATTTTGGGTGGGGAATTGGTCAGGGTGGTCTGTGCACTGGCTCTATGATGCGTGTGTGGGAAAATTTTTAGAGGATTTTATCTCTTTACTCATCGCCTCTCTGTTCCTCACTGTCTCATTGGCTTGTGTTTTGTTGGCATATATTACTGTTCATTTCAACTCTTTCTAGTAGTCTTTCTGGGACTATTATCTTCACTTTTAAAGGGGTCAAGAGTGTTTAATTAGAGGGTCTAGCAAACAGATCTCCAATTTGCTTCAACAGGTCAATCTCACTTATTTTTCTAAAGGGACAGGGGATTTTCTCTCTGGTTTTTCTCCAACTCCCTTGTTCAAGGCCTATAGCTAGTACTATAGGATTGTTTACATCGCCTGAAGCGTCCTGACCACCCTGAAGCCAGAAAACCACCAAAAACACCCAAAATACTTAGAAAAATCATCTACAACTACTAAAATCTTTAAAAAACATAATTACCCTATATATAACAACATTGTGAATTGAAATTTAGAGAAAATTCAGCTCATTCCAATGGTACTAAGCACTTAATCCTAAGACTTAAGGTTAGCCCGTAAAACATGAATAACAAAAATCAACAGCAATATTTTATAATGAAAAATGAAAAATTATCCCCCAACACTTAGACTATGAAAAATGTCACAAGACATAAAATATAGAGAAAATCTGGGGCTATCCAATGGTAGTAACCACATCCCTGTAGTCCCAATATTTGCTGCTTAATTTAAGAAAAACACCTAATTATTTAAACAATGCCATTTAAGTCATACCAAAACAACACCAAATAAATCAACAAAGGGCTCCACCAATGTTGGAAGACCACACTGTTTTTGTGACCATCAGTGAAAGAATTTCTAGAAGTTAATAATATAGAATTAAAGGGTTAATCAAGTATTTTGTGAACCTGTCCACAAAATATTTGATGTGTTTGAAAATGATTTTTTATAATGTATAAAATATACACAGGTATAAATATAATTCCTAGATCATATAATTTTTGAGTGTCCTTCTCAGAAACGGAAAGTTGTCCAGGAGGAAACTTTAAGAAATGTATAAGTAGATGGAAAGGGGTTTGCAAATGTCCATGGTATTTGATTTTTGGCTAACAATTAAAGTGAAGGTGTTACTAACTTGGTCAAAAGTGTCCTTCTGAACGACGTTCCAATGCTCAGAAGGACACTTTCATAATGAATATCATATAGGTATAATATATAACCATTTTATCTCCAAAATTTGTATATTTGTCTTTCTCAGTGATGGAAAATTGTTCAGGTTAGCACTTTATGTACTGTAAATGGTATGAGCTCTTTTAATAGCCTTGGTACTGGAACATTGGTTAAACATTAAATTGAAGGTGCTACAGACTTGGTCAAAAATGTCTTTCTGAACAACTGTCCAATGCTCAGAAGGACATTTTTATAATGCATAAAAAATATGTATACATATAACATCTAGATGATATGCATTATAACAGTGTCATTCTGAGCCTCAGACTGTCCTTCAGAAGGACACTTTTGATAAAGTCTGTAACACCTTTACTTTTATGGCTAGCCAAATATCAAGTACCATTGACATTAGAAAAACCCTCGCCATCCTATTACACAGAGCCTATAGTATCCTTCCTAGAAATGATCCATTGCTGAGAAGGACACTTTGATAATTTGAGCTGCTCATGTTCTACAGACTTATACACTCACCAACATTCTTTATAAAAGAGTCTTCCTCAGCATCAGCCAATTCTCAGAAAAACACTTGGTGCTGTGTAAAGACAGATACCCCTGTTTTTTTAATTGTATTTAAAAAAATAATATCATATTTGAAAAATGCATTTTATTGAATTATTATTATTCATGGTAAGAAAATCTGTCCAATTTCTTTGAAACACAAAATAATACTACCTCCAAATTCATAATACATTTGAAAGTATATTGCAACACACAATTTTTTTTAAAAACTTAGCATTAAGCCATTTAATATATGAAAAGCAAGAATAATATTTTCTTAACATATAATTAATATATTGAACTGCCAAATATCCTTTTATTATTATGATCAAACTATGGCATTCTGCCAGATGCATTTGGCACACCAGATTAAACAATCCTGCAATAATAGATAATAAACTGGTAAAAACAAGCTAATTATATTATTATTATGAAAAGATAAAAATTATATCATACATATGTGGAAACTGTGAAATCTGAATTTTCTTCACTTAGGCCATTTAATGAAGTGTTTTAGGAAAATAGTAAGAGTTGTAAAATAGTAATTCTTCAACATTCATCACATTTGTATTTTAAATAATTTTTATAAAGTAGCATATTGATGGATAAAGCAATGGATACTCTAGCATAAATATAGTTGAAATAAAAAAATAATACCCTTGCTTTTCAAAGGTTCAAAAACTTATTAATGTAAAAATTGACCCTGTTACAGCCTTGTTGCTACTCTATGTCACCCACTGGTACAAATATGTTTTTGACCATCTGTCAAGTAAAATCAAAGGGTTTTAAAAGTATCTTCTTAACCAGCTCACACAATATTTTATTGTGTGCACAATAAATTTTTATAAATCATAAAAGATACAAAGGTATATAAATAATACCTAGATGATTTACAACTTAAAAGTGTCCTTCTCAGCTATGGATTGTTTTTCAGGAAGACACCTTAAGAGATGTGTAAGTAGATGACAAGGGTTTTACTAATGTCCTTGGTATTTGATTCTTGGCTAACCATTAAAGTGAAGGTGTTACATAATTGGTCAAAAGTGTCCTTCTGAATAACAATCCGACACTCAGAAGAACAATTTTATAATGCATATCATATAGGTATTATATATAACCATTTTATCTTTAAAGTTTGTAAAACTGTCTTTCCTGTGATGAAAAATTGTTCAGGTGAACACTTTAAGTACTGTAAATGACATGAGATCTTTAAATAGTTTTGGTACTGGAAAATTGGTTAAACATTAAAATGAAGGTGTTACAGACTTGGTCAAAAGTGTCCTTCTGAATGTTGGTCCAAAGCTCAGAAGGACACTTTTATAATTCATAAAAGAAAGAGATGTATAAATATAACATCTAGATGATATGAATTATAAAAGTGTCCTTCTGAGTGCCAAACCATTGTTCGGAAGGACACTTTTGACCAAGTCTGTAGCACCTTCACTTTTATGGCTAGCCAACAATTGAATACCATTGACATTAGAAAAACCCTTGCCATCCTATTGCACAGAGCCTATAGTTTCCACCTGAGTAATGGTCCATTGCTGAGAAGGACACTTTGATAATTTGAGCTACTCATCTTCTACAGACTTATACACTCACCAATATGCTTTATCAAAGTGTCTTCCTCAGCATCAGCCAATGCTCAGAAGGACACTTGGTGCCATGTAAAACCAGATACCACTGTTTTTTTAATTGTATTTAAAAAATGAATCTCAGATTTGAAAAATGCATTTTATTGAATTATTATTATTCATGGTAAAAAAATCTGTCCAATTCCTTTAGAACACAAAATAATACTACATCAAAAAATAATAATATAATGGAAAGTATATTGCAACACATAACTATTATTAAAAAAGGAATAATAATAAATTATGGTCACCTTCCATAATTCTACACTCATGATACCCTCTGCTTAAAAATGAGTGCACAAATTTTTTTAGTGGTTGCTTGACCACTGCTACCAACCCCCATACTACTAGTCAAGAATGAAAATCCATGAGTGGAATTGCAAATTTTGCTTGCCACTGTTTTCATATGCAATATTCATTTCATATTGCATGCCAACTTTTTTGCATCCCAGTTCCCCCACACTACTAGCCAAGTATGAAAATCTATCAGTGAAATTGCAAGTTTAGAATGCCACTGTTAATTATGCAATATTCATTTTCATATTGCATGCCAACTTTTTTGCATCCCAGTTGGAAATCTCATTTTGCATTCAACCTGAAATACACAAATCAAATACAACAAATGATTATTCAACACAATTTGGCACATTGAATTTGGGGCACATAGACATGATAAAATATACATATCTCTTATATATTTTTTCCTCAAAAGCTTTATGCAGAGAATAAAAATGAGATGGACAATAAATAATTAAACTACTGAGGATATTAATTTTTTACATAGAGTCTTCCATATTTGAATCTATATAGATAATGCTAACAGTTAAAATTTGCTTTTTAAACTTGATGAAGAATTTCTCACCAAGGATATGGGTTTTTTCAATATAGTTTTTCAAGGCATATTTTCTAACAATATAATGAAAACTAAGGCTATTGTAAAAAAAGCTTAAATCATCATTCCTCTTTTTCCTTTTTAAAATTTTAGGCCACATGACTTATTTTTCACTTTTCTTGGTAGAAGGTTAATTTTCACATTCTGAATGCATGAATATTTCATGTTGCATATGCATTATGCATCTACATGCAATATTCTATATTCACTATGAAATATACAATATGAATTATGCAATATGCAAGAAGCAAGAAGCAATATGCACTATGCATTATTCAATAAGCAATAAGCAATATTCAATATACAATATGCATTACACATTATGATTTATGCAATATGAAACATGAATTATTCAATATTTAATATTCAATATGCATTATGTGTTATGCATAATACATATTGCATATTGAGTATGCACGCATAATTGGTAATGAATACGTATGAATTTTCAATATGCATCAATAATGCATTTTGAGTACACATGCATAATGTGTAAGTTAGATCAATGTGTGCTCAATTGTTGCTAAACTAAGGATCAAATTACAGTTTTGTTGGATCAACTTGTGCTGAATGTAGGGCACCCTGGGCCTTAATCAAGGACAAATCTCAGACTAAATGTGTCTCCAATTTATTCTCAATGTGACATTTATGGAAGGTCTGATACATGGCATAAATTAGGGTCACAATGGAGTTCAAAGAGTGAGAGCTGCTAGCAATTCACCCCCAAATTTCCCGTGGTGATTTAGTCAAAAATCTTCAAAAATAATTACCATACTTTAAATTTTGGTTTTCAATGTTTTTAATTGTAATCTATAATAAATAATTTAAGTTTTCTGTTGATTCAATTTTTTTAAAGAAAATTCAATAGATTGAAATATACCATTGCTAAATATTGACATTCAAAAAATACATCAAAGATAAATTCAGTTTATATTGTGTTAATAATAAAATTACAGTTTTTCAATTCTGGAAAAACAGTTGTAGGTAATAGAAAAAGTCACTGATTTTTTTATATGTAATCTGAAAGTTTTTAATAAAATTATTGTATTTAAAAATTGTGATATTATTGATAGATTTTCATTGATCAACTTAAATTAATATAGTATTATTTAAATAAGTTGCATCAAAAAATACTGTGAATTGAGTAGACTCATGGAATGATTTTTTCTGGCCTCCATTCAGTTATCCTCACACTTTCACTATGCTTTCAATATAGATACATTATTGTTTGTGTGATACTTCAAGTGAAAGTTCAGTATTACTTCAGTCTAAGTTCCATCTTACTTCAAGTTGAGGACTTTCTAGTAAGTCCCCCCAAATATTGTGTGGTGAATGGTTGAAAAAAGGGTTATTAATATGAGTCAAGATTAAACAATTACTTAATGGTCAGAAAATTCAAGTATAGGTCTAATAGTATATGAAAATACAAGTCAGGAGTCTCATGAACCTTTGGAAACTTTCAGGGAATTTTTACTATTTTTATCTTTTTTTAATAATTTTATAAAGTATTTTTGATTATTTTTGATTTTTCATGATTTGTTTAACTTTGATGATTTTTACTTGATGAATAGGGCTGCGCAGACTACCAAAATTGGATGAGATTATATAGTATAAGAAGCACTATCATCTACATTTATTTTGGTTATTTATTAGTGATTTAAGATTCTAATTGATTCTGGAAGTCAATAAAAGCTTGGGAAAATCTCTGTAAAAACTCCAGCAATCTCTGCATAAGCTCCAGGATGCTCTGGCTGGGTAAAAGGAAGCACATGACATACTATGCATATAAAGACTGTAGACCCAAAATTAGAAGATTATCAGAACATACAACAATGTATATTAATGAACATCATTATTATTTTACATAAAAAATTATAAATTTTAATACCCTTATAATATAACACTTTTTCATAACACTTTAAAAATTTATATAACAACTTATTGATATATACATATAGGGTACCATTTTAAAGGCCTTGACATCAGGGACTAGAATTTAACAAGTAAATCTAATATAAATAAAAGTTTCATAAAAACATAATTTATCAATCATTTAATAAATTTTCTGAATACAGCTTCTTTGTTGTATTTCTTTCCTTCATTATAAAGAAAACTGATATTAATATTAAATATATTACTAGTCATCTTATATCAAGTAGAGGTTTTAGCTTAGCTAATTGTGAATTCTTATTTTACTTAAAGGGGCAGGGTTTTCTTCAGTTTATCCAACTCCCTTGGATTCTGCTTCCAGAAAGGTGACTGTAAGAGTCTTTCTACACCAGTTCAAATCATGGCTGCAGCAAAAGTTTTTTTTTTGTGAAAGGGTGGTCTGGGCATCAAGTTTTTATCCAAGAAGTAAAAAACATTGTCATTAGGAAAGGCTCCCAATTAACAGTGGATTGTATAGAAGAATAAAGAAAATACAGAAGAAAAAGAAGAAGAAGAGGAAAACAAAAGAATAATAAGAAGAAAAAAAAAGTCTAACAACAACTAACAGAAAAGATAAGAAATTTAAACACAAATTATTCAATGTATAGGATTTATTTGAATCAAATAAGTAAGTTTTATTCACTCTACTATAACAAAACAACATAGAACAATTGAAACGCTCTTAAAGAAACCTTGTATATAGTTCTTTCTTTCAAATTATTTAGTTTAAACACTGTAACAAAATTGATAAGAAAAGATTAATAATTGTAAAAAAATGTTAAATGTAATTTTTAAGGCAAGGTAATTAATGTGGACTACATGATATGAAACCAAAGCTTTATATAGTCAAATAAGGCCCTCTGAGACATAACTAATTGTATTAACAGAATAAAAGAAGAAAAACTGTCAGCCAGGCTACTAGACTTATCCAGTAAAATAATTAATAATCTTACTGAGATGAAGCCACACCTTTTTAATTCTTATTATTAATTAATTATATTATATTTACTTATGTATTACTTATAATAAACTAACTAATTACAATAAGTAAATTTAGTAATTAATTAAAATTAATGTCCCTTATATTTTTACTCCCTAACACTGTGCTCAATAACAAGATAAAAAGGGAATAAAAATTTACTAAAATACTAAAGTCTAAAAATTCAAATTTCTTTATTAAGAAATTTAAAATTCAATTAAAATAAAATTTTAATTCAAATGTTCTATACTAAGTGTGAAAATTAAAGGGAACTCTAAAATTATATCAAATAATGTGATACCTTTTTATTGACGCATCATTTTAGTATACCTTTTTTATGTTCACATTCTTTCTTTTCAATAGTTTTTTTCTCATACTCCCTTATGGATAGTTGTTAAATCCATGTGTTATCTCTCACCTTTTACCTATAAAAGTCCCTCTCTTTTTGTGCTTTTTGATTCATTATTTTTACTTACCAATTTTATAATATATATATTTGATAAATTACTTATTACTATTTTTTATAAGTTTAGTATTTACATCAACTTAATTCTAAAAAATAAATCAAAAAAATATTTTAAACCCTTACCTCTTGAATTTTGAGAAAATTAAACAAAAGAAATAAATTATACGTACCTTGACTTTAAAAGTCCAATAATCCACTTAAACACCCCGTTGGACCTCCATTAGAACCTTCTAGACCAAAAGACCCCTCAAAAGTTGGGACCCTTTCCAAATTGTCGACAGCGCATCATTATCTTGAGGCCGGAGACCATGGGACTATCAAAATTGAGGCACCTATAGGGACAAGTGGATGACCAAAAGCACAAAAGTCATCAGTCACATGCCTTTTTTTTTTGCTGCGAATGGGAATCAAACTGTGCTGCAAAGTTTAAGTTCATATATTGGCAATAGTCATATATATTTGTGGTAATTATATTGATTACTATTTGTGGGTCACTTTGCACTTTTCATAGTCTACGTATTTCTTTTTACTCAGCACTCTGTAAGTGGCATTAACTTGCTCATTTTGCAGGGGGAGGTGCCTGGTAAATAAAATTTTTAATTTTTCCTAGTTGACCAAGATAGAACTATACTGTTCTTAGTCCTGGAAGTAATATAAAAATTTATCATTATTATTATATTATATTATTTTTTTTCAGTTGACCTTGTCATTATAAATTAAAATAACATATTATTGTTTCAGTTGACAATAAGTCCTGATAATTATATTATTTTATTTGACATTAAGTCCTGATAATTAATATTATTTTCAGTTGAAATTAAGTCCTGGTAATTAAATTTCTTTTCAGTTGATTTTAATCCTGATAATTATCAAAATTTACATTGTTAATTAAAAATTAATTTTATTATTTCAGTTTATTTCTTTTAATCCTTGTTATAAAATCAATCTTAAATTAATAAAAATTGTGATTATTATTTCAGTTGATTTTTTGTCCTGAAAAAACATTATATTTTAAATTATTCAAGTAGATTGAAAAATCCTGATAATTAATTATATAGTAGATTTTTTTTTCTTATTTTTTTAAATAAAGCAAAAATAAAAACTAATAAATTCTTAATATTTCCTTCTCTCAGTTCGGGTTAAACTACACTATGACTGATCATGGTGCATCTGATGTCTGTGATGAGGAATTGGATTTATCTGATTATGATGAAGCTACTTCTGTAAGTTCTCCTTTGACTACACAATTGGCTCAAATTAATCAATTACTGGACCAATCAGGATGTGGAATTGCAGGATGTGGAAATATTAGTGGAGACAACTGCTCAGGACCAAAAGCCTTCCACCAACCCCGCAGAAGAGCTTCCAAAAGGCTTCAAAATAAAAAAGATGCCCTTACCTCAGCAAGTGAAAAATATCTCCACTCACATAAAGGAATTGAGGACAGAAAACCTAAAGCTGAGATCAAGAACAGATTATCTAGAAGACAAGGTAAGAATAATAGAGTCCTTTCTTCAAGAGAAGAGGAGACCTCCTCCCCCCAGGGACCTTCCACAATTGGCTCCCCAGCAACCAGAAAAGGTGGAAGTGTCAAAGTGGCAGTGGGATTATCTGTCCCAGCATCAGAAACCTCAAATGCGTCAGGAAGGTCCGTCAAGAACCAATCAGTTCAACCTCACACCTCCTCACCCTTATCAAGGAGGGAGAAAATGAAAAAACAACATTCAGTTCTTTACCAAGCCTTGGTAAGTACCTCTATTGAATATCAAGTACCATTTCTTGTTTCTGATTCAGTTCCTTCTGGTAATTCTGGAAAAGGAGATGAAACTGTGAGACAAGTAGAGGCTGATAGGAGTAGACAAATTGCTCAATATTCTAATGTATCTAATCCTTTGGTTTTGATTGCTACTTCAATGATAAGTCCTGATATAGCTGTTATTGATGAAACACTTGATCCTGAGTTTTATGAGAATATGGAAAGTTACTTTGTTTCCTTATTGAGAAATACTCCAGATGTTGCAAAAATAAATGATCAGTATTTGAGGGATATTATTGCTAAACAAAATCATATTATGAACAATATGCAATTGACTCAGAAATTTAATAGTTTGTTAACTGAACAGGGTTATCAATCATTGAGGAGTGAATTACAGAGAGTTTCTGATGATTTATTAAATTACAAAGTAACTCATGAAAAGAAAGTTGCTTTATGGCAAAATATCAAAAATTATTTGTCTAAATTACAAGATACTGTGTCCATCTGTTGCCAGGAGCTAGAGGGACATTGGTTGAACTTGAAGAGATTGAGTGAAAATTATTCATCTTTTCAAAATAAAAACCTGTTATCTTTTTCAACCATCAATGAGATTTTATCTAGTCTTCTAAGAGTGAAAACCAGATTAACAACCATTCACTGTGCAATATGGGGGGCAGACTTGCTAGCGAGTCCTCAACCTTGGACCCAAACTCACCACAGATTGAACACACATTGAGCTATTGAAAAAGGAACCATACAATCAGGGATGAACACCACTCATCAGAACAGTTTTAGGTGGGTCTTCAAGTAGAGTTCAGTATGGGTTCAGTATGAGTTCATTCTGAGTTCCATCTTAGTTCTGTCTGAGTTCAGGTTGGGGACTTGCTAGTAAGTCCTATCCCTATATTTCATAGTGATTGAAGAAAAATTGAATTCATTGTTTAATTATCGAAAGTTTTCTGACATTTCCTTGAAAGAACATATAGTGCAGGATACCCCAAGTTTACCTGTTGCTAGTTCATCCAAATTGAAATTTGTTCCAGAAGTGCTTGTTGAAATCACTGAGTTTTAATCAAAAATTGATGATGTACCAGGATCTTCCACAGAAGAATTAAACAATGAAATTACTGCCCAACTGGAGAAATTACAGCTTCTTCTTACTCAGAAACAAGCTAGTACTAAGGTGACTACTTCAAATCAAAAGAATTGTCCAAAACTTCACCAGTATCCAACATTTAATGTAGACTCTTCTTCTGATTGGAAGCAATTCATTTGCAGAATTAATAACTTAAAGAATTCTTAAAAACTCCCAGATGAGGAATTGGTGTCTAAATTTATTTATTTATTTACCAATGTAGCCCTAATGTGGCATGAATCTGTTCTGTTGGATGGGAATGACTACTCATGGGAAGATTGGAAGAAATTGATTAAAGCACAATTTGGTGGCTCCAAGTTTAGGATAGCTCAACAAAGGCAGTATGAAGAAACCAGATATAGCTCTTCTACTGATAAAACTATTGAGTTTTTAATGAAACTTGTAAAAATCTTGAGGGAAATTGACCCAAATATGGAGTTTGAATTATGGAAGGACAGGATCCTCTATAAATTACCCATGTCTTTGAGAGACTTGATAGTTTCTAGGACTGAGTTCTCCAGAGAATCTTCTTCTTTCATTAATACTTGTAATGAGATCCTTCTGAACAAAAAGTATGATTCCAGAATATTCATTCCTAGAAATCCTTTGTAGAAACCCTCCAATTACCAACAGAAACCTCTGGAAAAGATTGGTAAACCTTCTGCCCCTGTTGCACCTAAAAAGTATGCAAAAAACACTTGCTTCAAGTGCAACATGCCTTGGAAGAAAGGCCATGTTTGTGACAAGAAGATCATTATTGTTGAAAAAACTGAGGAGCATGCTGATTACACAATAGCACTGGATGATACTTCAAGTGATTGTGCCAGCAATATTTCATATGAATCTCAGCAGGAAATTTTGATGCTGGAAGAGGATATTCATTGTTTAAATACTATTGATATTGATAATATTGCTTTATCTACAGTAGAGGATGCTGAGATCATAAAAAATATTGAGGATAGCTCAATTGTTATTTCCCCTTGCCAGTCACCAGTCTTGATCAATGGAACCAACCTTGAAGTTGTTTTGGATTCTGGAGCTGGAGTAAGTATAATATCTGAAAAAGCACTTGCTTCAGTGGATCAAGACTATAAATCAAATCTTATGCCTATCATTTCTGAAAATTGGAGAGGTTATGGCTCTGTTTTGTCCCCCATTGGCAAATACAAAGCCACAGTGTTTTTTAAATATAACCATGGTTTTGTAAGAGCTATATGTGATTTTGTTGTCATAAAAAATGATAATTTAAGCAGTTGGTTTATTGTAGGAAATGATATTTTAACCAAGTATAGCATAAAATTGGATCCTTCAAACCAATGTTTCACAATGGGGATGAATGGGAAGATAAAATTTAAGATTTCCTCCCCCAAAAAATTATTAAAACCAGAATTGAACACATGTAATTCTGTAGCTCAATATAAAGGAAGATCTACAAAAGAAATGCCTGCCCTTATGTCTGAAATTGACAATGCTTCTTCTGGAGAACAACTTTCTGGTGAGGATAAAGATTCCATCATTAAATTGATAAAATCTTTTCCTATGGCCTTTGCTCATGGGTCACATTAACTAGGATTAGTTAAATAAGAAATGAAACTTTCATTATTTTGTCCATTAACTGAAATACCACCTAGTTTAAAGAAGAAGCCTTATCCTGCTTCTCCCACAAAGAGAAATGATATTGAAGACAATATATCCACCCTTTTAAAAATGAATATTATCTAAAAGGTAGTTAAAACACCTAAATATTGTGTTATATCACCTGTCCTAATTTCTTTTGACAAAGATAACTCCAGGTTATGTGGTGATTATAGAGCATTAAACACTTATACTGTTGATGATATCTACCCTTTACATAGAATTAGCTCTATACATTCTACTTTACAGGGTGCTAAATATATCAGCTTTTTGGATGGTAACAAGGGATATCACCAGGTACCTGTTGAGAAGAATTCTCAGAATTTCCTGATGATTGCTACTAATATGGGTATTTATAAGTATGTTTGGATACCATTTGCCCCTAAAAATGCCCCTTCAGTTTTTCAAAAAGTTATGGATAACACATTCCATCAAGAGATAATTGAAGGATGGCTGATGGTTTATATTGATGATATCATTATATTCTCAAAAACATTTGAGGACCATCTTAACCACCTGTTTAAAGTGTTCCACAAGATGGATAAAATAAGTATGACACTTGCTTTGAAGAAATTCAAATTTGGTTTTCATTCTTTAAAAGTACTTGGTCATGTTGTTTCAGGTTCACAGATATGTGTTGACCAAAACAAAGTGGCAGCCATACAACAGGTGAAGGCTCCTACAACAGTTAGAGAGCTCCAGAGATTTTTGGGAATGTGTGGATACTATAGACAGTATATTAAAAATTACCAAGTCATAGCTTTACCCCTTACCCAATTAACTAGAAAGGATTTTGCTTTTGTCTGGAATAGTGAAAGGCAAAGAGCCTTTGACACTATGAAACACTGTTTGATGTCAGCACCAATTCTTGCTTTACCTGACTTTAATCAACCATTTGTTTTGTACACTGATGCCAGTTTCATTGGTCTTGGTGCTGCCCTCCATCAAAAACAAGTGATGAATGATAAATTATTAGAAGTAGTAATTTGTTATATTTCAAGAACCTTGAGAGATAGTGAATTGAAATATGGTGCCACTCAAATTGAGTGTTTAGCAGTGGTGTGGGCTCTTGAGAAGCTACATTATTACCTGGATGACCAGAGATTTTAGCTTGTCACTGACTGTAGTGCGGTAAATCCCTTTTAAAGTTGAAGACACCTAATATACATATGTTCAGATGGCAGTTAGTTGTTCAAGAATACAGAGGAAGAATGACAATTATTCATAGGGCTGGTATTGTTCACTCAAATGTGTATATGTTATCAAGGTTACCTTTACCAAATAATGACTCAAATCCTGCTTATGATCCTGAGGATGAAATTATTCATATTCATGGGATATATGTGGATTATATGGAGGAAGAGCTGTTACAGCTTATTCTGAATTCATATCATAAGGATACTGACTTAAATAAGTTATGCACCACATTAAATGATCCAAAGAATGCTTCAATACAAGCATTAATTAAAACCCTTCCACCAAAGTACCAGAAGGCTTTGGGAAAAGGTAAATTTTCAATTGATGAGGGATATCTATATTATAGAAGAAAGTTGAGTAATGTTCTTGTTATTTCTCCTTCTATGAAAGAGATCATCTTGAAAATTTGTCACAATGACATATTGGCTTGACATTTTGATCTTGAAAAAACAATGACCAGAATTAAAAACACGGCTTGGTGGCTTAATATGTCTGAAGACACAAAATTATATGTTGAATCTTGTGATTATTTCCAAAAATCAAAAAGATTGACTGGTAAAAGAGCTGAATTAATTCACCATATTAAATCTCCTGAAGCACCATGGCAGATAATAAACATGGATTTTGTAACAGGATTACCCATTTCTGGAAAAGACAGTTATAACTCTTGTTGGGTTATTGTGGACAGATTCACAAAAATGTGTAAATTTATCCCTACTCATAAGGATGTTTCCACTAAAGAATTAGCTTTCTTATGGAGGTCTCATATGCTTAATACTGCTGGTTTTCTTAAAGCCATAATATCTGACCGAGACCCTAAATTTACTTCTAAATTTTGGATGTCTCTGATGGATGTTTGTGGTTGTGATCTGAAACTTTATACTGCCTATCACCCTCAGACTGATGGATTAGCTGAAAGAATGATTCAGACCTTGGAGGACATGATAAGAAGGTATTGTGCCTTTGGCCTTGGGTATAAAGACAATGAAAGATTCACTCATGATTGAGTTACCTTACTTCCTGGTTTGGAATTTACTTATAATAGCACTGTTCATTCTGTTACTCAAAGAAAGCCTTTTATGCTCTGGCTTTGATATATTCCAAATACTCCTTCCCAAATTCTCAATAATCAAATACCTAAACTGGATTTACATCCTGGTGTAAAATATTTTCTTCAAATGCAACAACTTTGCAGAAGTCATGCTCAAAAATGTATTGAAAAATCCTTTGAATATGAGAAGAAGAGATGGAAAAATCCCATAAAGAATACACTTTGAAAAGGGTGATGAAGTATTGATTTCTACATTCCACTTCAATTTACAAGGTAATAACAAATTAAAAGACCCATTTGTAGGTCCATTTGTTGTCAGAAGAATGATTGGTGATAATGCAGTTGAATTTATTTGTATTCTCCATATGACAGAAAACATCCTGTTTTTCTAATATCTCTTTTGAAACCTTACACATCCAATAGTGATTTATTTCCAAAAATGAGGGAAAGACCAAGGAAAACCCCTAATGAAATCACTGAGACAGCAGAAATTGATAAGATTCTGAATGACAGAATATTTACAGCTGAAAAAGGTACAGAATACTTATTGAGATTCAAGAATAAATCATCTGAATATGATTCTTGGATACCTGGGAAGGAGATATCTAATCTTCCAACTCTACTAAAGAAGTATAAAAAGAAAAAATCATAGCATTTTTTTATTGTTTTTTTAGAGTGAGGGAGTGTCAGCCAGGCTACTAGACTTATCCAGTAAAATAATTAATTATCTTACTGAGATGAAGCCATACCTTTTAAATTCTTATTATTAATTAATTATAGTATATTTAATTATGTATTACTTATAATAAACTAACTAAGTACAATAAGTAAATTTATTATTTAATTAAAATTAATGTCCCTTATATTTTTACTCCCTAACAACATGCTCAATAACAAGATAAAAAGGGAATAAAAATTTATTAAAATACTAAAGTCTAAAAATTCAAATTTCTTTATTAAGAAACTTAAAATTAAATTAAAATAAAATTTTAATTCAAATGTTCTATAATAAGTGTGAAAATTAAAGGGAACTCTAAAATTATATCAAATAATGTGATACCTTTTTATTGACGCATCATTTTAGTATAACTTTTTTATGTTCACATTCTTTCTTTTCAATAGTTTTTCTCTCACACTCCTTTATGGATAGTTGTTAACTCCGTGTGTTATCCCTCACCTTTTGCCTATAAAATTCCCTCTCTTTTTGTGCTTTTTGATTCATTCTTTTTACTTACCAATTTTATAATATATCTATTTGATAAATTACTAATTACTATTTTTTATAAGTTTAGTATTTACATCAACATAATTCTAAAAAATAAATCAAAATAATATTTTAAACCCTTACCTCTTGAATTTTGAGTAAATTAAACAAAAGAAATAAATTATACGTACCTTGACTTTAAAAGTCCAACAATCCACTTAAACGCCCCATTGGACCTCCATTAGAACCTTCTAGACCAAAATACCCCTTGACAAAAACAATTCAAGATTAAGTGTAACAGATAAAATGAGGTTGCCATGTAACTAATTGCAAAAACAGAGATAAAAGACATTCTGTATCCACACCTTGAACCCTGTAACAGTGTAATGTTTTTATATCAGATACTACATTGATATAAAACATTGAGTTTGTAACTATAGTAATTCTAAACATGTTACATTATTTGTTATTTTTTAAAAAAACAGTTCTAATAAAATATAAACTTTATAAAAAATCAGTTCTAATAAAATATAAACATTATATTATGTATAATGT
Organism: Hemileia vastatrix; assembly: GCA_030280995.1. NCBI lineage: Eukaryota > Fungi > Basidiomycota > Pucciniomycetes > Pucciniales > Zaghouaniaceae > Hemileia > Hemileia vastatrix. The sequence continues at coordinate 1,180,986 of JASXTE010000006.1, forward strand.
ACAATTTTTATTTACTTAATTTATATAGTCTAAAAAAATATTTGTTAAGTACATTAAACTAGATAAACTATTATAATAGTTATTGAATTTAAACAAGTAAGTATTTTAATAAATTCATTAAATAATTAAAATAAAACATTTTATATTTAAATAAAGTGTTTTTACTTGTTTTAATTATTTTATTGACCCAATTTTGAGTAAAAAGAGTTCTAATAATCTTTGGATGTGAGATATAATTTTTATTGTTTAATATATATTTAATTAATTAATTAATTGTATTACAATGTAAATTTATAATATAAGTTTGTAATTATATAATTATTAAATATTAAACTCATAAAAAATGTGCTAATTCTTATAGAATAGTATTATTTTTGTTATGTTTATTTAAATTTATATAAAAATAATAATAAAATTTAATATAACATTTATTTTAATAATATTAAAATTATTGTTATATAATTTTATTTAATATGATGTTTTATTTGTATATATAATTTAAATGCATTTTATCTCTTCTTTATGATCAAGTAATTTAATATAAGATTTACTGGACTCTTATCATCGCCTGGCTGACAATACCTGAAACTTCCAAATTTAAACCAACTACCAAAACAACACCAAATCACCTACACAAAGGGACTATTCAGGTTGATATGCCACAAAGTGACATAGTTTTGCCTGCAGTGAATGTATCTACTGTTGGTGGCAATGTATCTTTGTCATTTTTAACAGTTATTATTACCCACAAAATATCAGTCAGGTATCCCAAATTTCATACAAGTGTTATATTCCAGGCCCTAGTTTCATAATAACTCATAGAATTTTTCAAATAAAAAAATTGTTTATTTAGTACTATTTTTTTTTGTAAAAATGTGTAAAATTGACCCCCAAGAATAATTTTTATAACATGATGAATCCAGCATCATTAGATACATGGAGGGAAATATATTTATTGGCTAAAAAAGTATCTGAAAAAAAATATTTTAAATGAAAAATGAAAAAAAGTTTGAGGGTTCACCAACAGGTGGATCCACCAGAAGTTGCAATGACAGAAGGGTTTGGGCTGAGAACTGCTTTGTCATCAATTTGGAAATGGTCTCAATGTTCAATTTTTAATTTGAAGTAACCAGTTGATTCAGTTCAAGTAGGGCTTGAGGCATGATTTTGCATGGACCACCACTTCTTGGGGCAGTGTCAACTGTTCCAGTGGACTTCCATTTTTGGATTATTCATTATATAGTGGTAAAAGGGAGTATTAGTTGACGGGATATTTGAGTTGGGGTGAGTTCCCCAGCAGCCAGCTCAACTACCACAGTTTTGGTATGAGTTGAATGATGCAGTTTTGTTGCCTTAGACTTTGCCATATCTGTTGTAAACCATAAAATTGGTAATTTTTTTAACCATTTAAAAAAAATCTATTCAGACAAAAAAACATACAATGGACATACCTGATGAAAGATAGAGGGACAAATAATCTAAAATAAATGAGAAACAAGCTTATTGGTGAGATGATAGTCGATTGAGAAGAAGTTGAAAATGATGTAAAAGAAAAACTATGCATGTAAAGTGACGAAAATACATTGCCGCTCGCTGTACTGCGAGAAAGTTGCGTGATTTCATGTCACGCACATGTTGCGTGACATGGGCTCACGCAACTTGGGCGTGACAAAGGCTCACGCACTGTGTCACGTTTCATTTCGAGACGTTGCTACCCGAAAGGAGAATGTGACATAGTTTTGCCCGCAGTGTGTACAGTAACCAGCAAGAAATCCTCGCGATTTGGCGGTGGTTGCTAGAAGTGTGTATTCGAAATAATCGCGAAGACCTCTTGCGAGGCACTGTACTTGTGGCGAGGAGATGAGCCAATTTCGTTTTGGGATTATCAATGTGAGGAAAAGTGACGTACACCTGAGAATTACCTGTGGATGTAGGGGAAAAAATGGTCTGCTGGTGAACAACTCAAAGTGAATTTTGGGTAATCCACGAGCTTTTGCATTCCGTGTGACTAGACACCTTAACAAGGTTTTCACCCGTAGCTTTTAACGAATTGCCCAATGACTTCCTTTAATGAATTATGTAATCAAATATGACTTCCTAAGGCTACAGTCTCTCTTGCCCAAACAGTTACAGCAACTTAAGTCTATATCTCCCGCCTGTTGTCCTTCAATCTGGCGGAAGGAGAAATTTCCCAAGTAAAAGTTGGTTCAAATTTTCAAACCCTTCTCATAAACAGAAATATCAGATATTCGCGTTTTATTCTGTAGAGAATGATGCCTTGCAGAACCAGGGAAAGGTCTCCGATGTACTCGGAGGCTACACTATATACTGATGAGAGACTAGCTAAGTACATAGTATGGTAACACCATAACAGTCCTTCAATCTGGCGGAAGGAGAAATTTCCCAAGTAAAAGTTGGTTCAAATTTTCAAACCCTTCTCATAAACAGAAATATCAGATGTTCGCGTTTTATTCCTTTGAACATCGAGTCAATTTTTTCCCCCTACTTTCCATTCGGGATTACTTGAAGTCCTCTGAAACCCATCAAAGCCAAGCTGCGTGTTTGGGTCAAAGGAATGGGGCCATACAACGCATTTCAGATTAAAAAGCTATTTTAAGTGCTTTGGCCTTTTCACATCTCTTTCTGAATCAGTATCTTATTTGGATGAGTAGGTCTGTGACACATCAAAAAGAACACCAATTCATATTTTCTTTTATCAATTTTTACTACCGTAAAGTCATTTTGCTACGTTCCCCTCGAATTGAGCTATCTTTTTTTTATTGACTTTTCACCGGCGCGTAAAAAAATTCTACTGATCCACTGCTTTGTTGCAGTTGCTATCCCGTTTTTCTTAAATCTCAAATATATATCCTGTTTCGATCTATAAATTAATTGCAGCCTTACATATTAAGGATTTTTTTGAATAGACCTATAGAATATACTACCATTTTTATTTTTTTCATGGCTTACAATTTTAATTGGGTATTTCCTCTCAATGCTGGTGAATGGCACAACTTGAATTTCGTGGCGAAAGGCCTTCTAAATCCTCCGTTGCCAGAAACGCCCAAGCTGGTTATTAGAATTTTGAATGTGCTTGGAGCACTAACAGGATGTCTATTTTTTGCAAGTTTAATTAAAAAATTCGCTCTCGCTCCTGCATCCTCTCTTCGCTTAGTGGAAATAGATAGTGCTGGATACATTAGATTGAATTCTTCAATGATTTATCCCCTAATGAGTCTGATAAATACTTCATGTAAGTGAAATTCTCCATGTCGCTTGCTAAAATCTAGAGTTGAGACTATTTACGAGGTGTTTAGTAATATTACCTGCTTCTTTAATGGTCGGACATCTCAAATATTTACCAATTTGTGCGAGTTTATTCTTCATCTTCCTCAATTGCATGATTTTCAGTGAATTAGTGTTTAGTAAGTGCAGTCTTTTCCAGTTATTCAAACATCTCCTAGATTGCTTATGGCCAGTAGTTTGGGGTGTATTTTACGCACTTCCCTCTTCAAGTCACCAGACTGCTTTTCGACATATCAATTTGCGATCCAAGCGAATGAAACCTTCTATCTATAACAGCCTGCTTATTTTCACGTTTATGTTTGTTATTGTCTCGGGATTACCAGTTATTATTTGGCTCATCTTACAGATTAGTGAAATTCGAACGCATGGGTTACAGATGCTGAATGAGCTCGAGAAGATGGAAATCATTCAAAAAGAGCATTTTGAAGAAGTCTCCATTTATAAAATTAAGTGGCTTTTAGTGGGGGCGAATCGGCTAGAAAGTTTGGGAAATTCAATCTACAGATTATCAAAAAACTTAGCTGTAATTTTCACCAGCCAAGAAGCAATAATGATAGCGACCCTTGTTTACCTACTAATTTATTTCCTAAAATTCAATTATTCCCAACTTCTTATATTAGAAAGAGCATTAATGCGCCAACAAAATCAAACCATGAATATCATTTTAAAGGATCACAAATTCTTTTCATGTATGTTAAAGGTTTTTTTTTTCGAAAGAAGTAGTGATGTGCATTGTAAAAATTAACCGAATGAGCACTTTATTTTTTCATTTAGGGAAATTAATTAGCGATTCTGCTTCGGAGTCTGACATTCAACCATATCGCTTCTTCCCAAAAGATGATAGACTGTTGGAATATTACGTAGAGTTGAAAAAATATACCTTGATCATACAAATAAGACTTGTTGTTGCAATACTTCGGGTCTGTTTGTTCATGAGTCGAAGCTTTTGTATTGGTGAGCTCTTGCTTTCTAAAGCAACTCATGTGATGTCTTTCAGTTGTCATTTAAGCTAGAAAAAACTAAATTACTTATAAGAAAATAATTTTAGCGTTGAATGTATTTCAAGTTCCACACAAAATGGGGCCAATGCAACAATTATTCCTGATGATTGAATGGGTAAGCGTTTCATGCAACTCCACTCCACTCTCTTCGTGAAAAAATAAATAAACGATTAAAAAAGAAAAAATAACTTTTGAATATGCTTATGTAACTCAATCACATGAAAAAAGTCATTTGCGTAAGTCTCTCACTATCCTTTACCTACTAGTAATGTTGACAGAAAACATTATTTTTCCTAGAATTTTCCCATCAGGATTTGGATTTTTCATCGCCCTGGTGAGTTTTCATGATGTGAATTGTTTTGAAACAAAATATTAAATGACTAGTTTGAGAAAAAGTTATATTGTATACAAGCCTTCAGGCCGCCACCAATATCTCCCAGGGAACCTGAATTATGCACTTTGGAGTCAAATGAATGGGATTGTGAGGGTTTCAGAAAGGCAATGGTAAACATGGAGTAATTCTCTATCACCAATTATTCTCAGCTCATTTGACTGTTTTGGAAAGAAAGAATGTTTCCTGCCCTTTGTATAGAAATATGTAGATAAATTATAGAAGAGCCCCAGATTTTTATCTTAGACATATTTTTTATGCAAACAGTGGTAATAGGGGGTGTCAGTTCTGGCAAATCCGCACTTAAATTAAGTGCGGATTTCAAACCAAATCAGCACTTAAATTTTGCAAAAAAGTCACTTATTTCAAAAAAGGGTGTCAGTTATGACCTCAAATCAGCACTTTTTTCCCGTTTTTTTTCACAACCACATTTTGGCCACAAAACATCCCTTCCTTTCTTACCCCATCCCTGTCACATGTGACACACTGACCTTCCTCGCTACCTACCCATCAATCCTCGGCACACACCCCTTCCTGACATTTTCAATATTTTGACCAGGCATGTTTACATTCTTTTTTACTTATTTCTTCTACTTTTTAATCTTTTTTCTTGTTATGTGCCAGTTTCATAATGCCTCCCAGACATTCCAAATCTCAAAAGGTAACTCAAAAATCTGCTTCGTCACAAAAGTCTCCTCGTAAAGCAAGGATTACATAGAAAAAAAATCAGTGACTTTTTCTATTACTTACAACTGTTTTTACAGAATTGAAAACTATGTTTCAGCTAATATTTTATGGAAGTGAACTCTGTTCTTCGCCCGAAGAACAGAGTTCATCCTCCTATTTTCACATTCTGTTTGCACCAATCTCCAACATTTTCAATATTTTGATCAGGCATGTTTACATTCTTTTTTACTTATTTCTTCTACTTTTTAATCTTTTTTCTTGTTATGTGCCAGTTTCATAATGCCTCCCAGACATTCCAAATCTCAAAGGGTAACTCAAAAATCTGCTTCGTCACAAAAGTCTCCTCGTAAAGCAAGGATTACATATAAAAAAAATCAGTGACTTTCTCTATTACTTACAACTGTTTTTACAGAATTGAAAACTATGTTTCAGCTAATATTTTATGGAAGTGAACTCTGTTCCTCGCCCGAAGAACAGAGTTCATCCTCCTATTTTCACACTCTGTTTGCACCAATCTCCATCCCTTTCAATTCTATCAACACATGCTTCTCTTCCCTCCCCATGCCTTTCGCTATCCTCCCAGCCCCATTGTATGCCATCCTCTTTTAAAGGTAACTCAAAAATCTGCTTTGTCACAAAAGTCTCCTCGTAAAGCAAGGATTACATATAAAAAAAATCAGTGACTTTTTCTATTACTTACAACTGTTTTTACAGAATTGAAAACTATGTTTCAGCTAATATTTTATGGAAGTGAACTCTGTTCTTCGCCCGAAGAACAGAGTTCATCCTCCTATTTTCACACTCTGTTTGCACCAATCTCCATCCCTTTCAATTCTATCAACACATGCTTGTCTTCCCTCCCCATGCCTTTTGCTATCCTCCCAGCCCCATTGTATGCCATCCTCTTTTGATCCCCATTTCACCCCTCTCAACCTCTCCCAGACCCTTTTCTTCATTTAAAATGCCTCGGAACCCTTAATCTTCCCTTCCAACTCTTTCCCAACCTTTGAGTGACTGAAAAAATATGCGTTTGCTGAAAATATGCGATTTCATGTTGAGTTGATGAAAGAAAACACAGAGAGAAAAAAAAATAAGACTTTAACAGCAAATTCAAAAACCAAAAAAATATGCAAAAAAATTTACCATTCTCAGTGAATAATACATGCAAATTGATAATTTGAAGAGAAAGAGAAAAAAATTAAAATTGCGTTGAAAAATGTTGGAGTGTTATTGGAAGGATTTTCACCCTTATACTAGTTGATTGAGAAATAGAAGTGTTGGATATAGTCGGAGGTGAATCAACTTGTTCATCTTCATACAGCTCTAACCATTGATCTTTGAGGTCAGCAAGTAGGTTATGAAGTATAGTGCAACACAGAATGCAGTTGATCACCGCCTCCATTTCAGATTTATTTCTAAGAGGACTTCTTAATTCCCTTAAACTAGAAAAACGGCCTTTCAAGATTCCAATAGAATGTTCAATACAGACTCTTGACTTTGCCAAATGATTGTTGAATTTGGCATTTTGACTGTCTTCTGAAGCTGCTCCCCGAAAAGCAGGAAGTACATACTTTCCATTCACATAAGCAGAATCTGCAAGAAGATACTGATTTTCATCAAAGAATTTTTCAGGTTCATTTGAAATATGCATTCTTTGGAAGACGTAGGAGTCATGACATGAGCCAGGATAGCCAGCAAAGAATGATATAAATTTTTTGTTTACGTCACATATAAGCTGAACGTTAATTGAATATCTATAAAACAGATATATTTGTTTGTGTTAGTTTCAAGGAGGATGAAAGGAGTTAAAAATAATCTACCTCTTTTTACGGTCAAAGTAATTGTTTCCACCTTGAGCAGGTTTCTGGCTCAAAGGAATAGTAGTACCATCAACAAAACCAATACATCCTGGAAAGCCCTCTGCTTGCATAACCTGAGATGATTCAAGTCGCTCTTCTTTTGTTGGCCAGGTGAGAAGTTGAGATTCCAAGGAGTTGATGGCAGTGATACATCGTTTGGTATAAGTGTTAACTGAACCATACCCTAAATCAAAGACATTTTCTAAACGTTTCAAAGCGGCTCCATTACCATTTGAACCCAAACGACATAGTGTGATGGCCAATTGAATTGAAGGATGTCGTTGTTCTTTTTGAGAATTATTGTGAAATATGGGATGATCCTGAATAAGCTCAAGCAATTTAAGGAAACATTCCTGAGAAGTCCTGAACAGCCATCTAAAACTGGGTGTAGATAGTTTAAGAAGTGTTTGGATGGTGTACTTGGGGGTATGAAGTACTTGAGGCTTTCTGGGAAGAAGGTAACGTTTCCTGGCCATTTTTGATAAAACGACAAAATCTTCTTCTAGATCAGAATCGGAATCAGAGTCCAAGAGCAGTTCAAGCTCCATGAAAGTCATTGCTTTATGTAATTTATCACGATTTGAAAGTGAGGAAGGCATGACTCTTATATGATATGATATGAAGATGTAAGTGATGTACAATGTTTTGAGTTATGAAGTGTTATTCTGCGGAGTGCTGCGTATGAATGGGATGATGCTGACAAATCAGTGAAATGGGACTTGATGGTGAAATCAGCACTTTTGGTTGAGAAAGTGCGGATTTGAGTGAAATAAGTGACTTATTTCATTTTGAAATCCACCAGTATTGGGGCTAGTGTGTTTTGGAAATCCGCACTTATTTAAGTGCGGATTTGGTCAAATTTAAGTGCGGATTTGTAAGTGCGGATTTGCCAGAACTGACACCCCCTAATAAAATTGTTGGCTTTCTCCAAATTATTTTCTTTCCAAACCTATAAAATTTAGCCTGGTTTAAATTAATTACTCTTTTTTACTGTTCAAACATGAAATATATATTTATAACTTCAGAATTATTGCCTCTGCTGGTTCACATTATAATTATACTTTGTGATAATTTACTTGTTGGCTTTTATGTTTAATAATCCAACTTAATCAGTTACTAAGCCGGTGAAAGTTGAAGATACTAGAAGAGCCAGCCTTTTATGTTTAATAATCCGACTTAATCAGTTACTAAGCCGGTGAAAGTTGGCAATACTAGAAGAGCCAACCTAGACACGAGCGTAACAAAGTGTCGTGATGAGGATTCAGAAGCAGTAAGGCAAATGATAAGATTAAAATTGATTAGTATTTTTAGAAAGAAATCAATAAGAGCTAAGTACACGACAATATGGAGCACAATTTGAACCTTTTATGTTTAATAATCCAACTTAATCAGTTACTAAGCCGGTGAAAGTTGGTAATACTAGAAGAGCCAACCTTATAACAAGGAAGTAAGTCAGATAGAGTGAGTGAAACATAAGATGATAGATGGAGACAGTAATACCTAGACACAAGCGTAACGAAGTGTTGTGATGAGGATTCAGAAGCAGTATGGCAAATGATAAGATTACGATTAATTAGTATTTTGAGAAAGAAATTGTCGGTCAGTGGTCTAGAAGAGGTAAGAAAAATAGGAGAAAAAGAAGGAGAGAAGGAGGAGGACAAAGGAAAATAAAGAAATAAACCAAATATAGGTATATAATTTATTTGAGAGGGAGACAACGGTGAGCAACTTTGAGAGGTGACAAAAACTTAGATTTTATTAATAATAATATTATTAAATGTAAGGGTACTGCGCGGCAAACAATTTTAATTACTATTAGACTTAAAGCAACCTTTGATTTGTTGTATAGAATTTAAATTAGATTTGTATTACTAATAAAAAAATATAAACGTAATAAAATGGTTATTTAATTAGTTGAGTGTGTAATAAGTGATGAGGCTACAGGGGATTATCCAAGGCCCTTTTATAGGCAATGGGTCCTCTGAAGCGCTACTATCTTTGTAAATACAATGATTAGAATGGAATAAAACAAATATATCAAAAGAGTAAATGAAACATAACAATATAGAGAAAAACATGAAACAAATAATTAAAACCCCAATTAAGAATCCAATTTCCCCGCCATTAATTCCCAAATCAGTAAGTGACAATAGTGAATAACTAAACAAGATTGGAAACATAGGAACTATGAGAAATATAATTCCAAACAGATGGTACATTCTGATTAAAGGACATTTTAAGTGAAACAAAAAATAATTTGACGCAACAAAACAAGCAATTAATCTCAATTTAGTCCAAATTAATTTATTTGTTTTTTCTAACACAATTAAGGGTCAAAAGAAGCGTCATTAATTATTGTTTAGTATCATATGAGAGGTATTATTTAATATATAAATTTAAGTAATTAATTTAAATATATTATAAATCAATTTTACACTTATAATTATAATATATGTTTTTCAATTAATTAAATATAAATTTATAATTATTAAATACATAAAAATGCGCCATTATTTGTAGAATATATTATATTATGCTCAATTTAATTGTATATAAAAATATATATAACCAATAAATTTAATGTAACACTTGTATATAATAAAATTCTTATATAATTTCATTATGCAATAAAATATTAAGTTATATTGATTAAATACAAGTCTTACCCACTCTTTAAGGTTTTATAATTTATATATCATTTACTGGACTCCTGGAATAGCCTAGCTGACACTCCCTCACTCTAAAAAAACAATAAAAAAAATGCTAAGATTTTTTCTTTTTGTATTTTTTCAACAGAGCAGGCAGATTTGAAATTTACTTGCCAGGTATCCATGCATCATGTTCAGATGATTTGTTCTTATATCTCAATAAATATTCAGTACCTCTCTCAGAAGTGATAATTCTATCATTGAGAATTTTATCAATTTCTGCTATTTCTGTGACTTCCTGAGGGTTCTTCTTAGGTCTTCCTCTTCTTTTTGGAAATAAGTCACTGTTGGAAGTATAAGTTTTAAGCAAAGAAATGGGAAAGACAGGATGTTTCCTATCATATGGAGAATACAATACAACTTCTACTGCATTATCACCAACCATTCTTTTAACAACAAATGGTCCTACAAAAGGATCTTTTAATTTGTGGTTACCCTGTAAATTGAAATGGACAGTAGAGATCAACACTTCATCACCCTTGTTAAATGTGTATTCTTTATGGGATTTATCCCATCTTTTCTTTTCATATTCAAATGCTTTATCAATACAACTTTGAGCATGTTTTCTGCATAGCTGTTGCATTTGCATAAAAGATTTTACACCAGGGTGTATTTCCAACTTAGGTAATTTATTATTGAGAATCTGAGCAGGAGTGTTTGGGACATAACCTAACCAAAGCTCAAAAGGCTTTTTCTCAGTGACAGAATGAACAGTGCTATTATATGCAAATTCAAGACCAGGCAAAAGAGTGACCCAATCATGAGTAAATCTGTCATTGTCTTTATATTCTAAACCAAAGGCACAATACCTTCTAATCATATCTTCCATAGTTTGAATCATTCTTTCAGCTAGACCATCAGTCTGAGGATGGTGAGCTGTAGACAATTTTAACTCACAGCCACAAATATCCATCAAAGAGGTCCAAAACTCAGAAGTGAATTTTGGATCCCTATCAGAGATAATGGCTTTTGGAAAACCAATAATATTAAACATGTAAGACCACCATAAGAAAGCTAATTCTTTGGTGGATACATCTTTGTGGGTTGGAATAAATTTGCACATTTTTGTGAATCTATCTACTATTACCCAACAAGAGTTAAAGCTGTATTTACCTGCAACAGGAAGACCAGTGACAAAATCCATATTAATGATTTGCCAGGGAGCAATAGGTGCTTCAATATGTTGTAATAATCCTGCTCTCTTACCTTTTAACCTTTTAGATTTTTGGCAGGAAACACAAGATTCAACATATAATTTTGTGTGTTCAGACATTTAGCCCACCATGCAGTGTTTTTGATTCTAATCAATGTTTTTTCAAGATCAAAATGACCAGCTAATATGTCATCATGACAAAGTTTGAGGATAGTTTCTTTCATTGAAGGAGGAATAACAATTACATTGGTAAGCTTCCTTCTATAATATATATAACCATCTTCAATAGAAAACTTTCCTTTATTTAAAGCATTTTGGTACTTTGAAGGAAGAGTTTTTATTAATGCTTGAATTGAAGCATTCTTAGGATCATTCAAAATGGTAACTAATTTATTTAAGTCAGAATCTTTATCATATGAATCCAGTATTAACTGTAATAACTCTTCTTCCATATCAACTATAAATATACCATGTATATGAACAGTATCATCTTCAGGTACATAAGCAGGATTGGAGTCATTATTTGGCAGAGGCAATCTTGAGAGCATATCAACATTAGAATGAACATTTCCAGCTCTATGGATAATAGTCATCCTTCCTCTGTATTCTTGAACAGCAAGTTGCCACCTGAACATATGTCTGTTAGGTGTTTTGAGGTTTAAGAGAGATTTCACAGCACTACAGTCAGTTACCAACTCAAATTTTTGGTCATCCAAGTAGTAATGAAGTTTCTCAAGAGCCCAAACAACTGCTAAGCACTCCAATTGAGTGGCACCATATTTCAATTCACTATTTCTTAAGGTTCTTGAAATATAACAAATTACAACCTCTGAGGATTTATCATTAATAATTTGCTTTTGGTGAAGGGCAGCACCCAGACCAATAAAGCTAGCATCTGTATAAAGTACAAATGGCTTGTTAAAATCTGGAAGAGCCAATATAGGGGCTGTCATTAAGCAACTTTTCAATGTATTAAAAGCTTTCTGACAGTCATTATTCCAGAGAAAAGCAACATCTTTTCTGGTTAGTTTTGTAAGAGGCAAGGCTATGACCTGATAATTTTTAATATATTGTCTATAATAGCCACACATACCCAAAAAACTTTGGATTTCTCTTACAGAAGTTGGTGCTTTCACATTTTGAATGGCAGCAACTTTATTATGGTCTACACAAATTTGTAAGCCTGACACAACATGGCCAAGGACTTTCAAAGATTGAAAACCAAATTTACACTTTTTTAAAGATAAGGTCATATTGATTTCATCCATTTTTTGGAAAACTCTATTCAAGTGAATCATATGTTCATCAAAAGTTTTAGAAAAAACAATAATATCATCAATATAAACCATGAGCCAACCTTCAATAATTTCTTGATGGAAAGTGTTATCCATGACCTTCTGGAAAACTGAAGGAGAATTTTTAGGGCCAAATGGCATCCTAACATACTTATATATTCCCATATGAGTAGCAATAAGCAAAAATTTTTGCGAATTTTTCTCAACTGGAACTTGATGATAACCTTTATTACCATCCAGACAACTAATAAATTTTGCACCTTGCAAGGTAGCATGTATTGAATTAATTCTGGGTAAAGGATAAATATCATCAACAGTATAAGTATTTAAAGCTCTGTAATCTCCACATAATCTAGCTTTATCTTTTTCATAAGAAATTAAGACTGGGGAGATGACACAATATTTGGGGGTGACATCCACTTTCTCAATGATATTCATTTTCAATAATGTTTCAATATTATCTTCAATATCTTTTCTTTTTGATGGAGAAGCAGGATATGGTTTTTTCTTAAGGGTAGGAGGAATATCACTCAAATTACAGGATAAGGTAATCTTTATTTCTTCCTGAACAATTCCCAAGACATGAGACCCATGAGCAAAAGCCATAGGGAAAGAGGTAATAGAGGCAACAATAGAATCTTTTTGTTCACAAGTCAACTGATCACCAAAAGAAGCAGTATTTATTTCATGTAATAAATCATCCATTTCAGTTGTTGCTCTACCTTTACATTGGGTCAGTGAGTTACAAGATTTCAACAAATGCCCAGAAGGTCTAGGAGAAGAAATTTTAAATTTTCTTTTCCCATTCATTCCTAAGGTAAAGCAATTATTTGCTGGGTCCAGTTTCACACCAAACATGGTTAAAATATCATTTCCCATAATAAACCAATTGCTCAAATTATCATTTTTCATGACAACAAACTCACAAATAGCTCTGACAAAACCACCATTATACTTGAAAAATACAGAGGTTTTGTATTTGCCAATAGGAAATAAGGTAGAACCATACCCTCTCCATTTTTCAGAAGTTATAGGCAATAATTTACTCAAATATTCCTTATCCACTGAAGCCAAAGCTTTTTCAGATACTACACTTCCTCCAGCACCAGAATCAAGAACTAAATCAACATTTTTACCATTAATGATAACAGGTGCCTTTAAAGGGGATATAGGAATAGAATTGTTAGTAATATCTTTAATTATCTCAGCATTTTCTACTGAAGATAAATTCAATACACAATCCTCAGATATATTATTTAAATAATGGACATCATGTTCCAACATTAAAACATCTTTAACAGATTCATTGTCATAGGAGATATTACTTTCACAGTCACTGGAAGAATTATTGACATCAAGTTCAACTTCATCAGTGTCTTCATTTTGTTCAACAAGATGAATTTTCTTGTCACAAACATGACCCTTCTGCCACGGTTTGTTACATTTATAACAAGTATTTGTTGCATATTTTTTAGGTGCAACTGGGGCAGAGGGTTTACCAGATTTTTCTGGGAGCTTTATAGAAGGTTTATTCTGATCATTATAAGATTTACTAAGGTAATTCTTTGGTTCATATCTATGGTTGAGTAGTACTTCATTACAGATATTAATGAAAGAAGAATTTTCCCTTACATGCTCAGTTCTAGCAACAATCAAATCCTTAAGAGAATTTGGTAATTTATACAAGATTTTATCTCTCCAAATATCATAATCCAACTTTGGATCAATTGCTCTAAGGATTTTAGTTATTTTCATCAGAAAAACAATGGGCTTTTCAACAGAGGAGGATACATATCTAGTATTCTCATACAGTCTCTGCTGAGCTAACCTGAATTTTGAACCACCAAACTGATTCTCAATCAAGGATTTCCAATCATTCCATGTATAATGATTGTTATCTAAGAGGACAGATTCATACCACATCAAGGCTACATTGGAAAATAAAGAAATTAGCTTAGAAACAATTTCTTCATCAGGTAGTTTATAAGATCTCTTTAAATTATCAATTCTCTGGATAAAGTGTTGCCAATCAGAGGAAGAATCACCATCAAAGGTAGGATATTGGTCTAACTTAGGCCAATTTTTCTGACTACTGGGATGGTCCACTTTTTGGTTTGAATTATTCATTATTAATAATTCCTGAAGTTTAGCCAGGTGTTCAGAAATTTCATTATTTACAGAAACAGCTGGTGCATGACCATCACAAGATTTTTTGCTAGTAGCAAAAGATTTTACAGACTCATTGTCAGTTTGTTTAATGGTTGAAATATGAGGAAGAAAGGATGAACTTTGCTCAGGTCTTTTCCCTTTATTTTTATGCAGCTTATTTACAGAAATCTCATTTAATTCATTATTGGTGTTTAAGGTTGAGAACTTTTCCTGTAGGTCAGACACATAGTTTCTTATTCTTGGAATTTCAGACATCTGGTCATTTACTTTTGCAAGAGATAGAACATTTCTGTCCTCAGAAACTGAGTGTTTGGTACTTAGTGCATGGAAATCATTTTTTAGCTTCTTAAACTCATTTTGCAGAGATTTTATTTCATTTTTGAATGAATAATTTTCCTCAATAAGGGGTTTCAATTCACTCAAGGTCTTATGTAGACTGATATTTCTATCTGAGATAGCTCTATGGTCACTTCTTATTTGTTTTTGTTGACTAAGAACAATATTCAAGGTTTCTTTGATTTTTAAATAAGCTGTATCTTGTACAGAAGAACTCACTTTACATTGCAAGTGTAAATTATTTAATCTATCATTTTCATGGATTAACACATCTCTCACATGTTTGTATTTCACAATATTAAAATCAAGGGTATCTTTCAATATTTCCTCGGAAGTTTTTTCAATTAAGGTATAGATTTCAGGGGGAACAGAATCATTTTTAATTGCAAGAGAAGGATTAATTAAAGATTTAGAAGTTAAATGTAAAGGTTCATCAAATGACAATTTGCTAATTACCTCAATAGGGCTACTAGTTACAGGAAGCTGTCTTTTAACAGGTTTAACTGTTCTTTCACCATGTTCAATAATATTACCTGCAGAAGAAGATTTATTAGAAAACATACCCAAGTGACTATCAACCAAATTACTTACCATGGCAGAGGAAGAAACTTCCCCTGGGACTGGGTTTGGGATTGTGCTTGGGCCTTCTTTCTCCTGCCTTGTTGGTAGGGATGAGGAGGTGGATGGAAATTGGGTGTTCTGGATGGGCCAGGCTGATGATGAGGAGGGTGTTGCACATTCTGTTGGTAGTGACTCATTAGATAATCCCATTTCCATTGCTCTACTTCCATAGTATTTAAATTTTGGATGGTTGAACTGGGTGGCTGTGAAGGTTGATTGGGAGGCAACTGAGGAGGGGCCTGGGCCTGAATCTGGTTCCTGAGTTCTTGGACCAGATCCCACAATGTGTCTACCTTTGCTTTGTACGTCATATTTTCTGTCTTCAACTCTTTTATATGACTGGATAGGTTGCTGATTTGTTGTGGCAGAGGAAGCTTTTTTATTTTGAAGCCTTTTGGAAGACCTTCTTGAGGCACTAGAGGCTTTACTTCCTTCTGTGGTACTGGGGGAAGGGGGTTTGGTTTGTTTGCATTTCCTGTCATTTTCACATCCTGCAGTATGTGAATTCTTTGTGTTAGTATAAGATTTTTTATGACCAACTTTAGAAGAACTTACAGTGTCAGCATCATAGTCAATTTCTATTTCATCCACTTGCATGTTATCCATTTTTTCTGCCAAATTGTTGGACATACTAGTGGGAAGATTTATAATTTACTTTTTATTTTATAAAAAAATAAAAAGTTAGTCAATAATTGCTCCAAATAAAAAAAAATTTTTATTAATTAAATTATAGAAAAAATAATTTTTCAATATAAAGTAATAATTAAAAAAAAATTAATTTAAAAAAAAAATGGATTGCAAGGTTAAATTGGGAATAACAATCAAGTTAATTCAACCAATTAATTACCAATATTAAATATGGCAATATATTTGGGACTAAGCACAATGTACTTTTAAGTCAACCAAAATTAACAATAATTAATAATAAAAAAAAATTAAATTAATAATTCAATTTGTATTAATAAAAAATGTCAATTCTTCTAGGACTAAGAGGATTTAACACTCTATAATGGTCAACTAGGAAAATTTTTTTTTTAAAAATTGAACACTTACACTCAGTGAATCAGCAATTAAGCCACAATCACTGTTATTGCAATAAAAATATAGTAATGTGAGTGAGAGGCGCAAAGGTGAACTTACTATAGTGATCGAAAAATCACTTCAAAATAATATAAAAATTAATATTATATAAACCTAAGATGTCGAACCCAAGTTCGAAACACAGTTGCGGCAAAAGTTTTGTTTTGCTAGGTGGTCCGTGCGTTTTGTCGTTCATCGCCAGGCTCGATCGTCGTCGTCGTTTGGAAAGGTCCCCAGTTGTTGGTCAGTCGTCTAGAAGAGGTAAGAAAAATAGGAGAAAAAGGAGGAGAGAAGGAGGAGGACAAAGGAAAATAAAGAAATAAACCAAATATAGGTATATAATTTATTTGAGAGGGAGACAACGGTGAGCAACTTTGAGAGGTGACAAAAACTTAGATTTTATTAATAATAATATTATTAAATGTAAGGGTACTGCGCGGCAAACAATTTTAATTACTATTAGACTTAAAGCAACCTTTGATTTGTTGTATAGAATTTAAATTAGATTTGTATTACTAATAAAAAAATATAAACGTAATAAAATGGTTATTTAATTTGTTGAGTGTGTAATAAGTGATGAGGCTACAGGGGATTATCCAAGGCCCTTTTATAGGCAACGGGTCCTCTGAAGCGCTACTATCTTTGTAAATACAATGATTAGAATGGAATAAAACAAATATATCAAAAGAGTAAATGAAACATAACAATATAGAGAAAAACATGAAACAAATAATTAAAACCCAAATTAAGAATCCATTTTCCCCGCCATTAATTCCCAAATCAGTAAGTGACAATAGTGAATAACTAAACAAGATTGGAAACATAGGAACTATGAGAAATATAATTCCAAACAGATGGTACATTCTGATTAAAGGACATTTTAAGTGAAACAAAAAATAATTTGACGCAACAAAACAAGCAATTAATCTCAATTTAGTCCAAATTAATTTATTTGTTTTTTCTAACACAATTAAGGGTCAAAAGAAGCGTCATTAATTATTGTTTAGTATCATATGAGAGGTATTATTTAATATATAAATTTAAGTAATTAATTTAAATATATTATAAATCAATTTTACACTTATAATTATAATATATGTTTTTCAATTAATTAAATATAAATTTATAATTATTAAATACATAAAAATGCGCCATTATTTGTAGAATATATTATATTATGCTCAATTTAATTGTATATAAAAATATATATAACCAATAAATTTAATGTAACACTTGTATATAATAAAATTCTTATATAATTTCATTATGCAATAAAATATTAAGTTATATTGATTAAATACAAGTCTTACCCACTCTTTAAGGTTTTATAATTTATATATCATTTACTGGACTCCTGGAATAGCCTGGCTGACAGAAATCAATAACACCACACAATATGGGGGGCGGACTTGCTAGCAAGTCCGCAACCTTGGACCCAAACTCACCCCAGATTGAACACACATTGAGCTATTGACAAAGGAACCACACAATCAGGGATGAACACCACTCAGCAGAACAGTTTTAGGTGGGTGTTCAAGTAGAGTTCAGTATGGGTTTAATATGAGTTCAGTCTGAGTTCCATCTGAGTTCCATCTGAGTTCCATCTGAGTTCAGGTTGAGGACTTGCTAGCAAGTCCACCCCCTATATGGCGTAGTGTAAGGAATATAGATTTACATTTCAATATTTATATAACTATCATTATTCTTGATCTATCTCAAGACCTAACATCGTTATACATGCTACTGAGTTCATGTCTCTAAGGGTAAGTAAATACTATCTAAAGAATGAAAGTCAGAGATGTTGAAAAAAGGTTTGATTAGTTAGGAAGCACACATCTCAGGATTCTGACACTCTCCCCTGCTGAGTAACTCATCATGAATGTTAAGTTTGGTGAGGTGGGTCTTCAACTTCACTCAATTGAGAGCCTTTGTGAGCATGTCTGTGGGCATGTAAGGAACTTTGAATATGAGATTGTTGACCTGTTCTCGAATCTAATTGGATTGAATGTCCAGGTGCTTTGTGCGGGCATGATAGAGTGGATTTTTGGTTAAGAAAATGTATCCTTGATTGTCATTGTAGATTTTTACAAGCGCAAGGTTTTGGTATTTATTGAGATTGGGATCCTGGAGAAGATGTTTAAGCCATATAAGTTCTTGTCCAGATTCCACCATAGCCTTAGCATCAGATTCTGATGTGCTTAGGGAAACGGAGCTCTGTTTCTTGATCTTCCAACTAATTGTGCAATTGTTGAGTGTGAACACATAGCCTGTGGTGGAATCTCAAGTCTCTAAACAGGAACCGTGGTCGGCATTTCAATATCCTGTTAGAGGTTCATTAACTATTGTGGCTGGTTTGAAGTTGATACCTAAGTGTTGCGTTCATTTGAGGTAGCGCAGTACATGGATGAAGACATTTCAATGGCTGATGCCTGGTTTATTTAGGAAGCGAGATAATTGGCTGCAGGGAAAAGCCAGGTCCGGTCTGGTATATTGGACCAGATAGTTCAAATGGCCAATGGTGGATCAATAATTGTTACCCATTTTGAGAAAATCAGTATGATCCGCATTGTCAGCTGGTTTGAGCTGGGTGTTTGTATCCATTGGAGTAGAAATTGATTTTGAGTTGCGCATCCTATAAAGGCTGAGTATGGCTTCTATTTCATTGGATTGGGAAAGAAAGATGGAGGAGCTCCCCAAGTTTCTTATGATTTTAGTTCCCAGGATCATCAGTGTATCACCTAGGTCTTCCATCTCAAATTTTGAGGAAATCAGGTCTTTGAACCACTGGATTTCCTTACCAAAGATGGAAAAGTCATCTACATGGACATGGAAAAAACATGGCCTAGTGCTATCTTTATGGATAAACAGAGAAGGGTCAACAAGGCTATACAAGAAATTGTTGTCTGTGAAGAATGATTTATAGAGATGTTACCAGCAGCGGGATGCTTGATTGAAACCATACAATGATTTCTTCAGGAGCAGAACTGGATTGTTGATGTTTGATGGTTTGGGTACTCCTTTAGGCATATTCACGTAAATTGTTTCTTCAAGGATACTGTTACAGAATGCTGACTTGGAATCCATTTGGTGGAATTCCCACTTCTCTGAGACAGTGATGGCAAGGAGCAACTGCAGCGTGGTAAGGCGGCCGGTAGGAGCAAAGGTTTCTCTGTAATCAACCCTATATTTTTGTGAAAAACATTGTGCGCACAGGTGACCTTTGAATTTTCTAATCTCATTATCGTGATCAAGCTTGATTTTGAAAACCCATGTACTGCCAATAGGTTGCACTCCTTCAGAGAATTCAACAATATCCTACACTTGATTTACATTAAGGGATTTGATTTCATTATTGATGGTGGTCTTCCAACTGTCACTGTTTTTGTCTCTCAGTGCTTTCTCATTGTTTTCAGGTGTAAGTAGTGTTTCAGAGATGGGAATAAAGGCATGAAGCGCATCTTCTTGAGCCAAGTTGGATTGTGGTGCGGTCACTGTTCTACCGCTCCTGAGGCGTCCTCCCTCAATTATGTTTGAGGGATCAATCAATTACAAGATATTTTGTGGGGCAGTGTTGCTAGTGAGTCAATAGTCCCAAAATAGCAATTCAGGTCTGTCATCATTTGAGTTGGGTGGAACCAGCATATCAGAATCAGCAGCAACATCATCTCCTTTAGGATCTGACTCTCTCAGCTCTTGGTGATTTCTGTCTCTATTTCCTGGCGCCATAAACTTGATGTTGGGATCATCATTTACAAAAAGATTAGGCCAGGTAATTTTTAACTTATCTGGCTGCAAAAACAGGAAGATACTCTATTCAAACACTACATCGTGTGAGTTGAAAGGTTTTCTTGTTTCAAGATTCAGCAATAAATAAGAGTTATGTTCCTTGTGAAAATCTAACAAACATGCCTTAATGGCATGACTGCTAAATTTTCCAGAACAAATCTGCTTATCCTTCAGTGCGTTTGCAAGACAACCAAAGGTTTTAATTTTGAGAATTTTAGGTTTAATGTTGAATAGTTTCTCATATGGAAAAAATTAATTGGGGTTTGCTTTTGTTGGAACATGATTCTCAATGAAGACAGATGTTTTTATGGCTTCACCCCATAGAGCATGTGGCATATTAGCCTTTAACAGCATGAATTTTTTCATTTCTACAGATGTGTGATTTACTTGTTTGGCAATTGAGTTTTGTTGAGGGGTGTAAGGAGATGTGACAATAATCTTAAATCCCTCATTAGAGGCTGATTCTTCAAATTTTTTGTTAATGAATTCACTGCTACCATTGCACACAAGATTAAGGTGTTTACAGTTTGTGAGGTTTCCAGAAAATCTCTTAAATCGCAGGAACTTATCAAATGTATCAGATTTGTTTTAAGTAGATACATGAATTTGTAAGATGAAAAAGCATCTGTAAATTTGAAATATTATTCATTTCCCCCCTTTGTCCTGACTAAACTCCCACTCAAATCACAGCGAAAATACTCCATGAGTCTGGTCACTTTGGGAAAATGCCCTGAGAATGGAAACTTGTTGAGCTTTGCTTTAATACAGTACTCACAGAAGAACGAGCTGTTTGGGTTGTCAAATGGGATCTTCAGGTGCCTGAGTGAAATTTTTAGGTAGCCCAGGTTTATTTGACCATGTCCCAAATGCAAGGACATTAGTTCAGACTTGACAGTAGACGCAATTAAGTAGTCATGTATTATCTGCATACCAATCTTATCATGGATTTTGTAGAGGTTAGATCCAGGGATGAGCGCTCCAGAAAAAACCTTCTTTTCCTCATTTTTGATCAAGATTGATCCATCAGGTTCAACACTCATTTGACAACCTCCTTTCACAAATGGGGCTAATTCAATGAGGTTGAACTTGATCTTTGGGACATGAAGGCAGCCAGTAAGTTGTAAACCTCTGTTACAATTGTTGATTAGGTCTACTTAACCTATCCCAATGGCATAGATCACTTCTCCATTGCCTACTCTGATAGGAATTTTGGATTTTTTGTATGATGAAAAGGGCTTGTTTGTTGAGAACATGTGAGATGAAGCTCTGGAGTCAAATATTAATTGGGGGGAATTAGGAGAAACATCAGCAACGGCTGAGTACAAATGAAGGATTTTGTGTGTGAAATTTGCAGTCTCAGCACTTGCTGACTCATTCTTGTTTTTTGTTTTGTAATTAGGACATAGCTCAGGATGAAGAGCCCAGCACTTGTCTTTGGAATGAGGGCATTTTTCATTGTGTTTACTGTTTGAGCAGTATTTGTGTTTTTCGTTTTGATTGCTCTTACTATTTTTTGTAGAGATTAAGGCAGTTTCAGATGAATCCAGTCTGTTGGAAATAAGGGTGAGTTTTTTAATTACAATTTCCACTGTCAATGGTTTGCCAGTGTCTTTGGCTGTGTTGATAATCATGGCTTGGTGCATTTCACGGTGTCTGGAAGCTTGTCAAGAATGAAATAAGGGTGATTCTGGTCCTTGAAATTTGGGCCAATTAATTTCAGCTCTTTTATTGACAACTGAAGTTCTGTAAGGAGTCCTCAGAAATGTCCTTCAGCAAATTTGAAAGTGCTGAAGCAAGTGCAGGCGACTGCTACATTGGTTGGACAGCTGGCTGAAAATTGCTCAGCCGATTTTTTCCGAATTCCCATAGGGTTGGAACTTTTGATCTCATCAACCAGAGAGTTGAGATTAGTGTCATCTAGTTTCTGGACAATGATGTTGGGGGCTCCATGGCATTTTAATAGTTAAGTTTTTTTAGCATCATTGTCAGATGGAACATCCACTTCTCCTTCAACCAGGCTATCAAGTTTGCATTGGGAAAGATAGAAAATCATCTTCCTTTGCCATGTAAGGTAGTTCAAAGATGTAAGGATAGGTATTTCCTGAAGCAATTGACCAGAATGGGTTGTGGATTCCATGATTCCTAAGTGAGTCTACTTCAGACTTTTAATCTGTTGGCTTTTATGTTTAATAATCCAAATTAATAAGTTACTAAGCTGGTGAAAGTTGGTGGTACTAGAAGAGCCAACCTTTTATGTTTAATAATCCCACTTAATCAGTTACTAAGCCACTGAAAGCTAGCAATACTAGAAGAGCCAGCCTACACATGAGCATAACAATGTGACATGATGAGGATTCAGAAGCATTAAGGCAAATGATAAGATTAAAATTGATTAGTATTTTGAGAAAGAAATCAATAAGAGCTAAGTACACAACAATATGGAGCACACTTTGAACCTTTTATGTTTAATAATGCATTTCAATCAGTTACTAAGCTGGTGAAAGTTGGCAATACTAGTAGAGCTAACCTTATGACAAGGAAATAAGTCATATAGAGTGAGTGAAACATAAGATGATAGATAGAGACAGTTATACCTAGACACAAGTGTAAAAAAATGTTGTGATGAAGATTCAGAAGCAGTAAGGCAAATGATAAGATTATGATTAATTAGTATTTTAAGAAAGAAATCCATGAGAAATATAGATCTATTTTTCAATAAATATATAAATATAATTATTATTGACCAATCTCAAGACCTAACATTAAAATACATGCTAGTGAGTTCTGTCTCTAAGGGTAAGTAAATAATATTTAAAGAAAGAAAGTGAGAGATGTTGAAATAAGGCTTTATCAGTTAGGAAGCACACATCTCTGGATTATGATATTTGTGACCTTTAATTTCATCTTCAATATTACTTCATTAGTTCATTCCTTATCTTGTAATTATACATATGCAATTTCAAATTCACTTTTTAGTTTTCTCAATCCTTTAGTTATAACATCTTACATGATATTGCAGTCATATCATATAATAATAGTCCATTATTTTGATACCTAATACATACATCTACCAAGCTACTTGACTACACAACTACATAAAATCATGTAAATAATTTAAATTACTTATGGGTAATTGATAGAAATAATTTATACTAAACCACCATAATCACCTTTTCAGATTATAGAAAATCCTGCATAACTTATACCTCTTATAACTAACTGAGTCTCCTTACCTTAGAGAAATAAATGACTAAATATCAAGGGTCACCTTACCTTTGAGAAGTTTCTACACATTTTACCTATCAACATTCACTTCTCTTATCTTTTTCTCAATTACTACAATTTTTTTTCTTTTTGTCTCATTTTTACCTATTTATATTTTCTTCCTTTATCTACTTTTTCCTTGCTGAATTTCATTTTGTCTCATTTTTTTATCTTATCTCATAATAAAAATAAATAATACAATTAGGTCATTTTTGTTAGGTCAAACTTTAGCATTTCTAATTGGTGTGGAGGCGCCCAGTTACCAAAAGTAAACATAAATAAATAAATATTAACTAAAATAAAAACAATTGTCTTTTTTCTTTTTTTTTCTAATTAAATTATTTTCTCTCTCCTCTCTTGTCTATATCAATTTTTTCACTAATTTTTAATTATTTTAATTAAAACTAAAAATTTTTAGACCATATTCCTGAAACAGAAGGAAACCAGTTGAAAATATGCCTTTAAAACCAGGATATTCAACAGCCAATATGACCAAACAACATGAAACTCATGAGAGGGTTAGGGTCTTCACCAAAGATGCTTGGGATGAAGATTTTTCTTTTAAAAATTTAACGAAAGCAAAAAAATGGATAGATGCAACACCAAAAATCAATAAAACAGGTGATAAATTTTAAAATTGGCTACAAAAAGTCATGCAGATAATTGGTAAGGTCATCCAAGATTAATGATACACCAATAATAGGTAATGGAGAATATATATCCACAAAAATTATTTAGCACAGGAGTTTCTAATCAAAAGAGCTTATGGTAGCATAAAATAAATTATTACAAATGAAAGAAATACAACATCTTTTGATCTAATTGCCTTCCTTTTCACTCATTTTAATCAGATTACTTGTATTAGTGTCAAATATACACAAGAAATTTATGAAACTTTTAAAGAAATACAAGAATCTTTCCTGGAGCTTAAATTAGAAAAAAATTAGGTTTTATCATACAACAACAAGCTAAAGGAAAATCCAGGATAGAAGACAATTTAATGATTCAAAGAAATACTTTATACCATCTTAGTGATATTCCATATTTGAAAGATATTTTGAATCTAATTATCAATTATCCATGTAATGAACCTATCAAATCTAAGAAATAAGATGAAAAAATGATGATACTGCAGCAAACAGAGTTATTATCGCAAGAGTAACTTGAAATAATTTAAGTCAAATTTGAAAAAAAGACTACAAACAGAAGTTTTTTTTTCAGATGAAACCAACAAGGACATTTAGCTGAATATTTCTGTGCTGCATCTGGACAAAACTCTTCTAATAATAAGAAATATAACTATTCAGCCCATTATCTGGTTACTTTTTACCCTACTTCTACACCAAATACATCATACCCTGAAATTCCACCATTCCCTTACCCTTTGCCCTATAGACCATATCCTTTTCAAACACCATTTAAACAGTGAGAAAAAGTTCCTAGACAACAATATTACAGAAAATCTGATTACTATTGTAGTAAATAAAATTAAGATAAAAAACAACTAATCAAATTGAAATTACTTGAAATTGATGATTCTAGGGAACCATCTGATATTCAAATTTAAAAACTCTCAATGTCTGACAATGCCGCCCTACAAACTCTTGATAGTGGTGCCACACATCATGTTACAGGTGAAAAAACCAATTTTTTGTTGTATGTTACTTTTTTCAAACCAATTCCACTCAAATTTTTGACAAATGGCTCTCAAAAATTTATTACACAAAAGGGATCTATAATTTTACAAGGGCTGAATAGGAATAAAATAGAACTAAAGAATATCTTTTATTGTGTAAAAGCCTCAATCACTCTTATCTCACAAGCACCATTTAAATAAGCTGGCTGTAAGATCATTTTCTAGGATAAAGATATGTATATTTTTGGTGAAGACAGAACACTAATATTTATGGCTAAATTCAACAACAGGAGTTGCACTCTTCAATGAAAATTTCTGAAACACTTATTAGAAATAGTATAATATGAAAATTATTTTGTATCTAGTTCATCATTATCTGAAATTCAACTAAAAAAATTTACCGCAATTACTCAGAACACTAAACTTACAATAAAAAAGTAAACCTAGACGTTAAAAAATCAGAGATGTTTAAATACTGGAATAGAACATTTGGACACAGAAGCTTAAGAAAAGTAAGAAAAAAATCAACCATAAGTTTGCTGAAGGACTTACAAACTTACTGCCTCCTGGAGTAATTGATTACAAAGAATGAAAGATATAAAAATCAAGAATAAAGGATCCAATAAACATATTCAACTCACACCTTAGCAGTAGACCTTATGGCACATTTTGAAGTAAATACAAAAATAACAGTATGTAATTGCTTACAATGTTAGACTTAGGTTCCAGATATGGTAATGTTAAAATTTAAAAAAAAATTATGTAGTTGAAAACATATTTAAAAACCATCAAACAAAGTTAGAAAGGAGAGCTGACATTAAAATTAAAATTTTAAAAAGAAATAACGGAGGGGAATTTTTTATCATAAAGATACAAGAACAGTTATATCTACAGGGTATAAACCATGAAGTCTCATTACCATATTATTATGAGCAAAACAGAGATATAGAAATATCTAAATAAACTATATATGATATGGGTAAAACAATATAACTTAATAGTTCTCTCTCAAAATATTTCTGGTGAAAAGATTCTACATGGGCTGTATATACTCAAAACTAATTCCCAACACATGTAGTAGTGATATGACTCCATATGAAAAATTGTTGAAAATGAAGCCTAGACTAGACCATCTACAAATATTTGGTTCAACAGAATTTACCCATTCAAACAAAGAAATAAGAAGAAAATTGAATCATTAATCCATGAAATATATAATGATGGGTTACTTAGAATCTACTAAAGGCTGATTATTTATTAAATTGGAAGACAGATAACTAATTTAATTTGTGTAGGCTACCTTTAGTGAAAAAGAAAAAAAATTAAGAAAGGTTAAAAAGGAAACAAATAAAGAAAATAAAATGGGTTTTGATTTTATAAAAAACTCTTTTTCCTTTAATGATTTAACAGATGAAATACATCCTTTGAACAAGAAGAAGCCATAAATATAATTGAAGCTTGATCAAAATCAATAGCAAGCAGATTTCCATATACCTTTAACCAGGATATGAAATAAAATAACAAATTCCAACGGCCATCAGCCTATAAAGAAGAAATATAAAACCTACAGAGTATAAGTTTTTTGGTACAAATGTATTACACTAATTAATGAAACAGTTACCAATGAAAAATTGGTTTTTGAAGAGAAAATAACCAATGATAGAAACTTAATTCAAAGGAAAGCACAGTATGTAAAAAATGGTGACTTATAAATGGAAGGTATATAATATTTAGAAACATTTTCACCTACTTCTAAATTTATTTCTTTAAGATTACTATTAAAAATAGCAGTTAGAAATAAATGACCAATCCATAACTTTGATGTTGTAGTGGCTTTCTTAGACTCTTCAATAGATGAAGAAATATGGGTAAGATATCCTCAAGTTTTTAGCTGAGAATAAGGCAAGATTATGAAGCTAAATAAAGCACTATATGGTACAAAACAAGCCACTTGTTTTTAGTAGAAAGACCTAAAAGTAAAACTTAGGTCCATGAGATATTTTTCTACCTACTATGATAACTTGTTTAATATATTACAAGATAAAATAAACACAGGTATCTTATCGATCCATTTCAATGACAGAGTAATTACAGGCAACTGTGAAGAAGCATTACAATCATTTCAACAAAATTTATCATAACTAGTAGAAATATAATGGGAAAACAAACAAACTAACATAATTGGAGTTAAAGTAGTACACTTTGAAAATTAATTTGTTTTATCCCAACCCACTCTTATAATAAAGATACCTGGACAATTAGCAGGATAAAGTATACAAAGAAAAAAAGCACTACCAAAAGACTTTCAATTAAAGACTTGTACTAGTAAAATAATTAAAGCCACTGAAGTTTTAAAATTAATAGATTTCTTAAACCACATAGCAGTGGAAAAATGTCCTGATTTTTCCTATCCAGAAAATTATTTGGCAATATTTATGTACAAGCCTCAAAAAGTAGAAATTAAATAAAAGTGCATACAGGAATATAAGACAAGATGGTATGGTATTTACTTGAGGAAGTCATGGTGAGTGCTGTAGAAAGACTCTTACAGTTGCCTTGATGTAAGCAGAATCCAAAGGAGTTGGATAAAAGTATTTCCTATGCTTAAAATAAGATAACCCCAATTAAATTAAGCTTAAAAGTAGAAAGAATGGTTATCATAATTATATATATTGTTATTATGCTTATATATATATTTATTACACTATTAAATGACTTATATAAATTTAAATAGCATATCCATGGCCTTATAATACTTATTAAGATGTTAATGGAGTCATAATATACCTATCTTAAGTGATATTAAGTAAATATAGACATACATAAGGTTAAGTGCATACATAAATCTCATATTCAGTGAAATATGTAGTTATATTATGTATATATAGGTCTATAAGCAGGTTTTAACCTCTAAATAGCCTATAAGCTTTATTTTTCTGCATATTATATGTCATATGGATGTATTTAATGGACTCACAATTCTTTCACAAGAATATACACCTTTTTCAGGTGCATATATCCAGTTTGGACAACTTAATCTGCTTCCTTTGATGGATTTTCATGGATTTATGGGTTGGGATATGATTACTGGGTTATTATAGATGCTTGGGGATATTATTGGGGGATTGGAAAGTTTATTTTGTTCCTTTATATGCTTTGGGTTTTATTCTATACTCTTTGAATGAGTTATTTTACCTGTTTCTTTATGGTATCCGCTTTTATCTGTTTTCTCTATTTATGGTATGGGTTTATGATATCACTAACTGTGATAGAGGGTCTTTAATGGAGGTCAAGGTGTTAAAAATTCTTGAAGTTGATTCCAAGGGGAGTTTATGGGCCCTCAAAGTGCTATAATTGCCGGGGAGAGCAGTGACATCATCTTGATTGAAGGTCTGTGCACTCCAGTGGATTTTGGTATAAGTAAGGGAGGATTTGATGGGTTATTTGACATCACTTACTTAATAAAATTCAAATAGACATTATAAAATAATTATTATTGTATAGAAGTATATTATAAAGCATTTATAAATTGATATTATCTTTATATTAGATATAACTATATTATATTAACCTATTTTCCACCACTAGCACAAACCAATCCAAATATTGTGAGTTAACACTGATTATAACTATTTTATTAGTCTTCCCCTGAGGTTTAATTAATAAATCATGTATCAATAAGTAGTTGTACCACTAATATTTACTATTAAATCATACTTAGATACTAGTATACACTGACAGTACCAGTTTGAGTACTGATGAACCATTGATAAATTAAAAATGACCAAATTGAATATCCCACTTGATTTACATTCCCTCCTAATATCCTTGAAATCTAAACTTTTAATTGATAGCCAGTTGATAAACATTGTGGACCAATGTGAAAGTAATTTGTCAGATTAAGGTCATAGAGGAGCAATGATTGAAATTTTGCTGTTATTTTCCAGTTTAAGGACATAGTGGACTGAATCCCAATAGTTCATTTAAAGTTTTAGGTCATAGTGGACCAAAAATTGTATCAATTCCAACTGTCTAAAACTTTCCTTAAGCCAATTTTCACCATATTTTTCTCCCTTTCCTATTTTCCTATCCAGGTTATCCTTATCCTCCTAGTTATCAATTTTTTAAGATGACTCTTTCCAACTTCACTACTTTTAGTGACCAAGCCTGTAATTACTGCTCCTTTACCCATCAAGAGTGCACCTAAACTTATATCCAGATAAGATACACCTACAACAGGGCCTGTTTCAACTGCTTTGAAAAGAAAAGAAAATTCTCTGGCCTTAAATATGGCTCATTTCACCTTCCTGCTACCAGCTGTGCCTCCCATTGCAAGCCTTCTACTTCTTTTCTAAAATCATCCACCACTAAATTTCCTACTCCTTTCACACCATCAGCCTTTTTAAATATTTGTTCTGACTCTCAGTCTCTGGGTCCCCCTCCTTCTAAAATTTATGCTTCTCTGTCTTCTTGATCAAAAAGACCCATATATCCCAGTCCTCCAATAATTTGCCATAAGAAAAGAATTATTCCCTCAGTTAATAAATCTCCAACCCCAGATTCTTCCAGAGAAATCCTTACTTTCCTAAAACCTCCTTCATATCACAACATTGAAAATCCCTACTCTTCCCTTCTTGAAGAAACATTTTTTCCAAGCCTGCCTTTAAATCTTGTGATTGACACAGTGTACTCTAGTGAGCAATTAATATTTTAATTCTTCTTTTAAATTTATCTCTTGAATTTAATTGATGAACTGATCTAGATTCTTCAGGATCCCATTATTCTTTTTCAACTTATTTTATCTGTGATATGGAACCCACTTAAGCTATGGTTAAATGCAATGAGGTTTCTCAACAATTATATTCTATTTTCAACATTAAATTGGCCCATTACAAAGATTATCCTCCAAAAGATTGTGAAGAAGTATTTGCAAGGGAGCAACTTATGAAATCTCAATTTAAAGTGGCCACTTGGCTTGAATATAAACATCTTTTCAATTTTAAGAGATTGAAAGATTTAATAGAGCCTCCCCTGAAACCTTTACTGTGCCATCTTCATAAAAAGAGAAAATTCCTCATTTCTCCAGGCTCCTGCTAGAAATTTTAAAGAAACTAAAAAAAAACTATATATATAAAATCCTAAAACACCATACTACTAGTTCATTTTTTTATATTATTTATTTTTTTTACTTTTACTTTTATTTATTTTTTATTTTAGTTTATGTTATTTTTATTTTTATTTTTATTTATTTTTATTTTTTATGTATTTTTTTATATTTGTAAAGTATAAAATAATTTTGAAATAGAAAATATACAATTATAAATCTGAAAATTTAAAAAAAATTAAATAAAAATATTTTTTAAGATGTCACTATGCAATATAGGGGGTGGACTTGCTAGAAAGTCCCCAACCTGAACTCAGAAAAAACTCAGATGGAACTCAGACTGAACTCATACTGAACTCATATTGAACTCTACTTGAAGACCCACCTAAAACTGTTCTTCTGAGTGGTGTTCATCCCTGATTGTATGGTTCCTTTGTCAATAGCTCAATGTGTGTTCAATCTGTGCTACATTTGAGTCCAAGGTTTCAGACTTGCTAACAAGTCCGCTCCCCATATTGCATGGTGTGTTATGAAACTTTTAAGATAAAATTAAATATATATGAAAGATTTCCTCCAGTCTTTTGATGAGCCATTGTATAAAAAAAAGTTCTATAATACTAAGCTATAGACACAATTACAAGATGGGTTGGTTCTCCTTTCGAAATCTAAATCTAAAAAGAAGTGCCTGCCACCCTAATATTTGAAGAAAGTGAAATCACGTATTGTAAGTCTGGTTATCTATATTTTTTTATATATGTAGGAGAAAGTAGGATAAATTTGTGGAGATCTTTTAAAAGAAAAAGGGTGAATATATTTCAAAAGAAGCAATCAACCTTTTGGCTTGATCTATTCTCAGTAAGCATTAGTATTCTCAGTAACTCCCTCTTGAAGAACTCTATCTAATACTATCCTTACTGTAGCAAAAAAAAATTCTACAGTGCTACTTCTGGTATGCACACCCAATATGTACAAAAAAATAAAATATATCTATTTCACCTTTTATTTAAAAGAAAATATATATTGTTATTTATTTATTAACTTTTTCACTCCTCCTTTTACCACACTATTTAAAGGTGAGTGTTTATATACATTTATATGATCAGCGCCCCTTTCCTATGTTTCCTTGCCCTTAGGGTTTTCTTATACAAGTTCAGCACTAATAAAAGAATAAAAAATGGTATCTAAGTATGTAATTAGTCTATGTACAATTGTTGTGTAAGTCTTGGTTCTAATAGTGCCTGAAACACCACATTCCTGTAAATGCCATACTATTCCTCAGATTCCTAACTTAAATAATAGGTACTGTACCACATTCATACCTATTATATATCCCATGCTATCCACATAAGGCCCTGATATTAATGGAACCATCCGTGCTAAGCAATTGACTCCGTTATTTTGGATCTTACCTGATATCCTTTGTTTGAGCCCTACCTTCTTTCCTTGACATGTTTTTCATCTTGTTGGGTGAACACCGCTTTTCCTAAAAAGCATTATCCATATCTTAGGTGTGCTTTTTCATGCCATTTCTCAATGCTGTTACTTAACTCCGTAGTATGTGTCTGGTGTTAACCATAGTCTACACAAGTACATACTATACCCTTTAATCCTATAGTCCAAATACACATTTCCCTATATTCTTTACTTGCCATTGATTGTGTATCCTTTTTTCCCCTAAACAAAAGTGTGCCCGGAGAGTCTATAATTCCCTGTGCTTTGAATATTACTTAGTTGTGCTTCTGTAAGCATCTTACCTGACAACCCCTTTGTTGCAACTTTGAGAATTGAGGCTTTTTGATTTGCTCCTGGGGACTTTTCTGCGTAACTGCAAGATGTGTACCACAGTCTTCCTCTACTGGTGACTGTCCCCAGGCACTATAAAAAACAGGTGCATATCTTGCACTTTTTATTCATTCCTTTTTCTTAAGTTCCTATAGCTTCTAGTTTCACTTTATCTTTCTTCCTCTACCTTCTTCTTTTTATGGATGCCAATAAAAAATTGTTAATGCCATCCTTCAATTTTTCAATATGCAGAAAACTGCCATAGCCACTGGCCCTGCCATCAAAGCTGTCCTCACTGGAGCCAAGTGTTTCCAAAGCTGTACTGAAACAGCATTACTCCATGTTGCTTCTCAAAAGCCTTTCATGGTAACGGATTCTTCAAAATAGGTTTATTTTCTTTTTCTTCCTTCCTAAATATCTGGTACTGACCTCTATTTCTCCTTCTTTCAATAGTCTTGTGACTTCTGAAAAATTTGCAAAAATAAATGCAGCCTCAATGGCCCCCTACCATTGATGAGTCCCCCATTACTACCCTTGTTGATCCAAATGCATCAAAATCAAACCTAATGAGAAAGCTTCCCATCAAGCATCCTGCTCCTAAGAGAGCCTGAAAAAATCATGGCTTACCAACTCCAAGAACCACATCACTCACTCTTCTCTGAAGAGTCAATTTATACAGTAAGTCCTTCTTCTTTTAATTTCTGAAAAATCTTCCCTTCTTCTCTCTCTCTCTTTTTTTTTTTTTTTTTTTTTTTTTTTGGTGTAGAAGGCTCCTAATACTCCTTAAGCCACTACACCTCTAGCTGTTTACCGCAACTTTAATATCCCAGACCTAGAAGAAGACCCCTTCTGGGCTGTAACACCTCGCACACCGTTCTCTCCTGCTTTCGAGACTGAAGTTACCTGGCCTGTGAAATAGGCCACTCCACCACCTTTTACCCCTGACAATTGGTTCTTGGCTCCTCCAATGTCGGATTAATTTTTTGAAAAAGATGCTCCTCTAATCCACCTACCTTGCCCTCAAGATTGGTAAGTCCTATATAGAGTGGTTGTGGCTCCCTATTACTGCACTGTTGACTGTGTCAATACTGCTTTTGACCCAGTATTTAATTACCTCAAAAACACTCCAGCCCTCAACAAGCAGGATATTCAAAATTGTGTCACCTTGGTCAAAACTCTAAATTCAACTTATAACAACATTTATAAAAACTGGGAGTACTACTTCCTTGTTAAACTTTAGATTAAGTTTTAGTCCTTTTTCTAATTCTTCATTTTAATACTAATTTTCCTTCCTTTCTTCAGCAAAAGATTTCATTTTTAATTCTAAATTATTCCTTGCTTTAAACATACGTAACTAGTGTATTTTAACATTCTTTCCTTTGAATAATAAATAAATTATTATTATTTTTCAAAAAAAAATGTTACCAAATATTGCCCATTATTATTTGATGAGAGTGAGAGAATCCTATAAATTTATAAAAATAATAAGATCTCTTCTTTGAATCTTCTTTCTTGACTCCTTCTGAAATAACCTTGAGAAAATAAAAATTTTCCCACATATTTTAATTTTTTAGCACCATATCCTCTTCAACCTAATATTCTTGAAGTAAACTCAGATATTCCCAAGATCTTGCGCTCCTTAGTGCTAAATTTTTCTCAATTACCCTTGTTACGCTATGGTAAGGTAAAAATCTTACAGTCTCCTTGCTGTAAGCAGAATCCGGAGGAGATATGTGGATTTAGCTGAAAACCCCGTCCTTCCAATAAAAATAACAAAATGGGAATTCTAAATCACTAAGCTAACCAGTCTACTTGGATCTGATTGTTAAAAGTAATGAAACTATAAAATATTTAACGCTTATTGAGATTTAATGGTTGTGGCTGTTGAGAAAAGAAATACTGATAACAACAATTAAGGTGTACCAGTGAAAGATCTGAAAAGATTGACTTTTATGTTTTTATAATAATTTGAGATTTTATGAGACAGCAATAAGAAGACCTTTCTAAAGATAGAAGACCTTTCTAAAGATACCCTGTATGAAGTGTTATTTAAATTGTTGAGTAGTATTTCTAAAATGTTATATATAAAATATAAAGTTATAAGGGTATTACAATTTTATTTAATTTGTTGAGTAATAAAAAATGAGACTGTGGTGGTTAAAGATTAAGCTGTATGTTGTATCCCCCCCCTCAATTTCGAGTCTGAGAGACTCTTAAGTATTCCTAGTCACGTGCCTAAGTTTTCCCCTCCAGAGCTCACCTAGAGTCAATCCGGAGCCCGTACGGAGCTCGTACGGAGTCGAAGCGGAGTCCGTACGGAGTCCAAACAGAGTCCAAGCGGACTCAATTAGAACCTTTTAAAACTATAATAAAAAATCTAGAAAAATTACACATGATAGAGCCACTTCCCCTTTACATTCCAAACTAATTTTTGTAGTCTTCGCAGCTCTAATCACCCCGTGAAAATTCATTAAAGTTAAGTAATTTCTAAAAACGTAAGTATTTCTATAAAACTTTAAAATTCATTTAAAAAAAATATAAGAAAAATAGTAAAAATTCTGGGAAAATTTCCCAAGGTTCTTGAGTGACTCGACTTGATACTTATAAATTCTTCAGACCGTAAAAATAATTTTTCTCCATAAAATAAATTGTTTTTGCGTAGGCATTTGCTCTTGACCAATTTCTTCATATTTAAAACTCAAATAAATTAAATAAAAACCTTTTATAAAAAAATAATAACACCAATCTTGCACGCTGTAATAACTCCATTTATGTACTTAGGTTCCATACTAAACTTTAGGCTACCACATCCTCCCTCCAATTGAGAATATCCCCATTCTTATAACATTGCATAAGTGGTTGAGCAATTCCAAAAGAATTATCTTTTCTAATAAAATAATTTGATAAATTTGTTTTAGCTGGTCTTCTTTTAATTCTTTATAATAAAAACGTTGTTTCTTCTTCTCTGGCTTGATATAACATAAAATAAAATAATATAAATCTTGTGATGATTCCACTACTGAGAGCAAGGTTTGAATCCCTTCAGACTCCCATATACCAGTCTTCCTTCTTGTCACAGCATTGAGAGATTGGATCTTCCTATGAGCCGAATACTCCTGATTCCAACCTCATAGGGCCCCCCACTGAGCCAAATTCTATGATTCCAATCTCGCCATAAGGTCCTCCAAGCTTCACACCAAAAATGGCCTAACAATGAGGCACTAAAAAAATCATTCCCTAAAATCCAACTACCATCCTAACTTCTGATTCCTTCATCACAATTTTCAAACTTTGCTATGCAGCAAACCCATAAAATACTTTTCCCAGGCTTCCAATAATAATATTAAATTTAGACCATGTTAAAGCGCCACAAATCTCACCTAATTAACCATTATGCTTTCTTTAGCATCATCACCACCTATAATTTTAACCTCCTAAAGCTTGTCAGCACCCAATTCCAGAAATAATTTAATAACCAGTTTAGAGTCTTAGTGGACAGTGATAAATTGAAAGATTGAATTGAGTTATCCAAACAAGATTGACATTCCAGTTTAAAGTCTTGGTGGACCAAACATATAATCAATTGCCAGTTTATGGTCTTGGTGGACCAAAGATTGTTTAAGTGCATAAATAACTTGAAATATTCCTAAATAAGGCCTAGGCTTGACCAAAGATTGAATAAATTTGATAATCCAGTTTAATGTCATAGTGGACCAAACATTTTATCGACAAGTAATCTAGTATAAGGCCATAGTGGACCAATGAATGTTGAATTATCCTGCAGATATTAATTTTCCAGTTTAAAGTCATAGTGGACTAAAACAATGAATGAACTACCAGTTTAAAGTCATGGTGGACCAAACATTTGATCGATAAGAAATCCAGTTTAAGGTCATGGTGGACCCAACAGCTTGATAATAGTCCAGTTTAGGGTCTTGGTGGACCTAACATTTGATAACACTCCAGTTTAAGGTCTTGGTGCACCTAACATTTGATTGATAAAAAAAAAAAAAATCCGTCTCTGAAAATATCCATAAAATCTTGATCATCCTTGAAATTCAGTTTAAAGTCTTGAAGGAGTCACTACGCAATATAGGGGGTGGACTTGCTAGCAAGTCCTCAACCTGAACTCAGATGGAACTCAGATGAAACTCAGACTGAACTCATACTGAACCCATACTGAACTCTACTTGAACACCCACCTAAAACTGTTCTTCTGAGTGGTGTTCATTCCTGATTGTATGGCTCCTTTATCAATAGCTCAATGTGTGTTCAATCTATGGTGAGTTTGGGTCCAAGGTTGCGGACTTGCTAGCAAGTCCGCCCCCCATATTGTGTGGTGAATAACAGCTCCAATATAAAATCTTAATGACAGTCTTGAAAATTAGCCAGTTTAAAGTCTTGGAGGACTAACGGCTCCAAAATTTGTATAAAACCCTTAAGGAAAGTCTTGAACAGTAGCCAGTTTAAAGTCTTGGAGGACTAACAGATCCAAAATACAAGTAAAAAACCTTAAAGAATGTCTTGAACAGTAGCCAGTTTAAAGTCTTGGAGGACTAACAGATCCAAAATACGTATAAAAAACCTTAAAGAACGTCTTGAACAGTAGCCAGTTTAAAGTCTTGGAGGACTAACAGATGTCTTGAAGTAAAATCCCATAGGTATTGAGTTCCCCTAGACCCTGTTTCCTGTCTAAACTAAATGAATAAAACTAAAAAAGAATGAAAACTAAAAAAATATAACTGAGAAATATAATAATTTTGATTTAACTAATTAATTTTTTTTATTTTATTATTTTTTTTTTTATTTTTTTTTTTTATAATTATTTTATAATTATTTTATTTTATTTTATTTTTATATTTATTTTTATTTTTTATAATTATTTTATTTTATTTTTATTTATTTTTATTTTATTTTATTTTTAATTTTCAATTTTGTTTTTAATTTAAAATAAAAGATTTTAGAAAAGATATTTTTGAAATAAAAGTTAAAATTTAATTTTTAAAGAAAGATAAATGTATGTGAAAAGAAAGATAAAAAAAGTAATAATAATAAAAAAAATTTAAAAAGTAAAATTTTAAAAGATGCCCCCCGGCCATTTAATGAGCCGTACCCTCGACATCATACCCACATACAAGTGCAACTTGATGTGGTTAAACAATTTGGAGAAATTGAAAAGAAAAGAAAATAAATGAAAGTTTTTAGAAGATAATTTTTATAATGATGATCACTGGGTGGGCTCCCTCCAATTTATAAAAATGATTAGAGACCACCAGTGAGCATCACTTTTACAATAATTCATAATATATATTAAAGAAAAGAAATCACAATCTAACATAAAAAAAAATCAAAAAACAAAATAAAATAAAAAGAATCTTGAATCCGGCGTTGAGAGCGGTATCTCTTGATTCGTTCCAGTTTATAGTCTTAGTGGACTTCCTATAATTAAAAGACAAAGCCAGGATTCAACTATAAACAGGGAAAATTTTGGAAACGAACATTATGGGGTAATTGTGTATAGAGCAGCCAGCCCATCAATTACCCCCACACTTGCCAATATTAAATTAAGAAGGTTCCCCTGTGAAAACTTCTTCCAATAAATTTAAAAAATTTTCCAACCCTATCTTCACCCATATTTTAAGAATTTTAAATTTCAAAAATTTCAAAGAAGGTTTTCTTGCATTTCATTAAGTTTCATCAAAGTTTCGTCGCCCATAGGCAGTGTAACAACAGTAAAGTATTTTGATAAAAAGAAGATAGTTTATCCTCGTTGCGGAGGTCGATAAGGTTTTTATAAACATCATAGTTTATCCTCATTGCGGAGGAATCCATAAAATTTCATTGTTATCATAGTTTATCCTCATTGCGGAGGTAGACTTCAGCACTCCTGGTGCCTCTAGGATAGAACCGTTTCACTTGATCGGCCACTACCCTCTTCTTCAATACTACTCCATCCAACTCTTCTAACACATATGAACCACCGGAAACTTGCTCCTTGATTTTATATGGTACATTCCACCTATCTGCAAGCATCTTTCCCCATTGACTCTCTAGACTTGTATTATACACCAGGACCATATCACCTGGGTTCAAAGGTTTCCTTAATCGATGTGCCAACCGCTCATCCCAATATCTGACTGATTGATTTTGGATCTTCATCATCCGCGAATATGCCTTTTCTAAATATTCTTCTTTCATTTCTAGCTGCATCATTCTTGCACACAATAATTCTTCAGTAGTTTTGACCGTGTCCCAGTCAACTCCAAGATATGATTTAGCTTCTAAATCAACCGGTAAAACTACTTTCTGTCCAAAAACAAGTTCATAAGGTGAAAATCCGGTCGTCCTTTTGGCAGTGATTTGATCAGCAAATAAAACTAAAGGTAAATAGTGCCTCCACTTTTCGGCACTTGTCCCACACATTTTAACTAAAGCATCCTTAATAACTTGATGCCCTCTTTCAAACATGCCTTCAGCTTCAGGATAATATGGGGTTGCTACCCTAACCTTTGATCCAACTTTCAATACGGCCTCTTTAAACTCAGCCCCAAATTCAGGACCTCCATCTACCGTCACCAATTTCATCACTCCATATTGATACATCCAATTATTTAACAAAAATTCTGCCACATTTTTGGCAGTCAAATTAATAAGAGGCGCTGCCTTTACCCAACCAGATAAGTTGTCTCTGGCCACTATTAAATATTTATACCCTCCCTCTTTTATATGAACGGCATCTAAACTAACTCTTCCAAAGAGCCTATATTTACCGTTCGCGCGTCCAGGTTCTTTTGGCCTTAAATAACTTTGTCTTTGACATTCTTCGCATGACTGAACCCACTGTTTAACAGCCATCTTCATGCCAGGCCACCAAAATCAATCAGAAATTCTTCTAAATGTTTCTCCAACGCCTCTATGCCCAAGATCTTCATGCAGTGATTTCTAAACTAATTCTTGCCCCTTCTGTTGAGTTATAACTACTTGAGGATTTGGATACCTTCTCCTCATTAAACGTCGACCAGATAGGTAAAATGTAGATGACTTCCTCTTGATAGCCACCCATTCATCGTCTTCACAATTTTCTGGCCTCTCTAAAGTCAACAAATATTTGACTAACAAAAAATAAAAACCAGTCTGACCCCAGACTTCATCTTGAAAATCGATTAATATAACATCAATAGGGACTTCTCTATCACCAATATCACCTGCAAATGAATGAGCAAATAATCGTTGACCCCTAAATAAATCTTTAATCAAGCTATGTTGACATTTTTCTTCTGAACCTTTGGATCCTTCATAAACCGTATTTAAAAATACCTCTTTCTCTTTATCCACCTTTTTATTTAAATTCTCTAATTCTCCAACATATACACCATTCCTTAACTTACTACTATCCCACACTACCAATCCATCTTCCTCTACATACACCACATCTTCTTCTACCTCCTCTCTGCCGAATTTATCTACACCTTTTCCAACACCTTTATTAACATAAAAACTATTTTCCAGTTTATCCTCTTGGTGGAGGTCATCATCACCATAATCTAAACACAATAATCCTGCCAGTTTAACCTCATGGGGGAGGTATGGAAAGTCTTCAGCTCCTTTAGTGCTGGCTTTGATAATAGGTATATCTTCATCGAACTCTTCTGAGTCTGAATCTTCTTCAGTGGGTGGTCTCCTTGATAAACCATCTGGCATAGTAAAAGTTTTGCCAGGCTTATGAACTAAATCAAACGAAAAATGTTGAATAAAAGCTACCCATCTCGTCATGGGTGCGTTTGGTAAACTTGGGGAATTAATCATCTGGATTAACGATTTCGCATCCACTTGCAACTCAAAATGTTGCCCCCACAAAATATGCTGAAGTTTCTTCAGTATTTTTGCCACACCACATAATTCCAATTTCGGTTGAGAGTATCTTGATTCGACCTCAGTAAATACTACAGATTCATACCTAACTGGCCTGATGTAACCAGCTTTATCCATCTGAGACAAAACCTCCCCAGCTGCAATCTGACTTGAATCAACTGCTAAATAAATTCTGCCAGCATTTTTTCCATAATACAATTTGTGCAGGACTAAATCCTTCCCTACAACCTCCTTCAACTTCACAAACGCCTTCTCACACTCTTCATCCCACTCCCAGTCTGCATCCTTTCTCGTTAACCGTCTCAATGGAGCTGCCAATGAAGAAAAGTCCTTGATAAACATTCTAACATATATGCAAACGCCTAAAAACCCTCTAACTTCAGTCGTATTCTTGGGTCTTGGCCAGGACTGAATTTTGTTAACTTTCTTCTTGGAAATAATCCTACCCTCTCTACATACCACATGGCCTAATATTTCTAAGGCTGGCACACAACATGAAAATTTTGAACCTGAAATAGTTAAGCCAGCCACTTCAATTCGAAACAAGATTCTTTCTAAAGTAATTGCAAACTCCCAAATGAATTTGCGTATCGCGGGATTCTCTTCCAACACCTGGTTATCATAGTCGGTTGTTGGTCCCTTAATTCCTCCATCATCTATAAAGATTCCAGCATATTGTGGAATTTTATCTTGAAGGATCCAAGCCATCTGAGCTTGATAAACTGCAACCAAATTTGTTGCTCCTTGAGGTAATCTTGTTAACTGTAGACGTCCTAGTGGCGTATCGAATGTAGTTAGAGGCCTTGAGTCTGGATGTAACTCTCTCTCGTCATATCCACCCATAATATCTCCCAAACCATAACACACTCTCCCTGCAAACGCTTCAACAAACTCCTCAGCACTAGGTGGTATCCCAGCATCCTTAATTGTAACCCTATTTAATTCCCTAAGATCATGAACAACTCTAAGCTTGCCATTCGGTTTCTTGATACAAAATACCGGACTAGAATAACTTGACGTTGATTTCTCATACAGTCCAGTGTGTATCCGTTCTCTGACAACTTCAATATAGGCTTCTTTTAATGCAGCCGGAATAGGAATCGGTTTCTGCTGCCACGGTTCATGACATACCACAGGAATCTTGTAAGGCTCCCCATAGGAATGCTTCAACACACCCCTCTCCTCTTCTACAAAAGCAATGGCCTTCTCTCGCTTGACCATCACATCCAACAATAACTTCTTCTCTTCTCCAGACAACCAACCATCAGGTCCAAAATTAACAACACCCAGTCTCTCAAAAGTGATTGTTGACATCTCAAAAAATTCAGGCGGATTCTTTACCAAGGGACTTTCATAAGGATCTCTTGATAACCTTGCTCTTCTCAAGGGTGGATTTAATTCGGCAGGCAGAGGTTCATTAATAGGTCAAACTTTATTTGCTACCTTCTTATATTTGGCTGCGTCCACATCTAAATAAGCTTGAGGTAAATCATTTACTTTTGTATCACCATTAAAAATTTCATCAAATAAATCTTCTTCATTGTCAGAATTGGAATAAGAAAAATTAGAAAAATATTTTATTTCATTTTTAAATTTTACCCTTTTCTCCTTTCCCTTGTCTAATTTATAAACAGATTTTCCAACACCTTTGCTTCCCTTATCCAACAATAAATCGCCTGTAAAGAAAGTTGGCAGTTTAACCTCTTGCTGGAGGACCTGAATTGAATTTTCACAAAAATTATTTTTTTGTGTTTTAATTATACCAAGATTTTTTATTGGATTTTGATGTGATTTTTGCAGTTTACCCTCTTGCTGGAGGTCCATAATAGAAGGAGATACTTGCAGTTTAACCTCTTGCTGGAGGTTATAAAACATACCCTTCCAATTTTTATCCAACCTAATTTGGCCCATTTTGCCTTTTTCACCATTTTTAAATTTAATAGAAAAACAGGGTAAATCCAATAAACATGTAGAAAAGTCCAAAACGCATTTGCACTCCAAAGTAATATTAACAGAAAATAATTGAGAATCCACATGAATCATCTCCAAGTGAGCTGACCTATTGCAATCCGGGATCTCATCCTGAGGAGAGATTACAACATTAGAGTGATCAGCCCCTGCTACCCCAAAAAATGAGGGCATTCATCCCTTTCCAACAAACATAAATCACCAGAAGCCGTCCGTTTAATATGCCGCTTCTTGGTACAAACACAACACTGGCACAGAGTAGTAATCCCTAGCCCTGTTTCCCAACCTTCATCTCCAGGAGGCGCTAACCGCATATGTAACCTCCGCATATCTTCACCAGTGATCTCCAAACTAATCCCCATGCCAGCTTGATACCCTATCCTGGCCTCAAAATCCATCAAAAAAGGACCACCAACAACAGTTTTGACTGCTCCTCTGGCCATATAAAAGTGAACCTTACCAACAGATCCACCAATGCCTAACCTGACATGCTCAGCTGTACCCATCAGCTCTGTTGCATGCCCTCCAATGCCTCTGAGGTTTCCCCCAGTTCCACTTTTAATTGGCAAGCCTATACTTGTCACTTGCTCCAATGAAATTAAATAAATTTGAGACCCTGAATTGACCAAGGCCTTTACTTCTTTACCGT
Organism: Hemileia vastatrix; assembly: GCA_030280995.1. Lineage (NCBI taxonomy): Eukaryota > Fungi > Basidiomycota > Pucciniomycetes > Pucciniales > Zaghouaniaceae > Hemileia > Hemileia vastatrix. The sequence continues at coordinate 1,223,653 of JASXTE010000006.1, forward strand.
TAAGAGTTACCACCAGGTAACCCAGGGGAGCGGAAAAATGCGTATCTACATCTTCCCCAAACTTTTCAGCATTTTCACAAATATATTCCACCTCTACAGTGGAAACCAGACGCCTCATCAAATGCTTCTTTTGCTTTTCAGCAAGCGCCGGACTAATCGTAAATAACTCCCCCTAAGATAAGGGAATCTGAAGTTGATTCACCCTATTCAAAACTGCGTCCATTGCATTAGCTTGGCCAGAAACTACTGGCCGCTCATACTGGACCTTTGATTTACCAACCTTGGCCCTGGGTACCTCTTGAGGTCCAACCAAGCCATCTTCACCTCCCATAATAACATCTTCACTTTCTATAACCCTAACTCCGTCACCAGCTTCTTGCACTAATCCTGATCCATCGCTAGTCCTTCTTACTCCCTCCATTGGGATGGGACCACTAAAACTTGGTCTGGGTAGAGAGGCCAACGGTACGTCCTCCTCAGAGTCCGAATCATCCTCTGGCATAGGCTCACCATTTAAATCAAACTTGCCATAACTAGGGGGCCCCATATCAGCAATCCCCTTCTGCATTTTATATAATTCGTCCTTAGAGTAAGGGTTCAATTTGTTGGCGGCAGTTTGAGCACTAGAATTCTTGTCCTTAGAGTAAGGTTTCACTTTGTTATTGGCCTTGCCAGGATTAGCCCTCAATTGGCTCCGAATGCTACTCTTTGCCTTAGTAGCAGCTGCTCTTCTAGCAGCATTAACATTGTATTCGCCAGCCATACAGATACCCTCCACCTGGGCAACCGTCGCCAGCTCTAAACTACCAAAAGAAGTAGAAAATGTGGCTTTACTGACCTCTTTCTCCTTGCCCTTGTCAGCTTTACCACCATTACCATTAACATTTTTGCCACTCTTGGCATTAACATCTTCATCTGTCACCTCTTCAAATCTGGCTCTCCTTTCAGCCGTTAAACTTCTTCTGACCAAATCAGAAGGAGACTGTCCATCACTGGGCTTGATGAACAAACCATCAGGAAATTTATAAACTTTACCATCAAATAAAACTAGCCCAGCATCCATATCCTTATCAAGAGCAAAACAAATGTTGCTCTGTGCCCTCTCCTATTACAATAGGAGCACACCTTTGGCTCATCGTAGCCACCTCTATATCCATTACCACCATTCCCACCATTTCTCCCATTGCCTGGGAAGCGGTTACTGTTGTTATTGCCATTATAATTTCAACATTCATATCCTCTAGACTGATAAGAAGTTGACGTCGAGGAAGAAGCAATTGGTGCCTTGTTAGCCTTCTGGGTTTCTTGAACAAATATTTCTAACTGTTAAGCTAAATCGGCCAAATGATTGACCATCTTATTATCTACATTGCCCTCCACTTTAGCAGCAGGTAATCCCATTTGAGCCTTCTTGGCCTCCTGGGCTTTGACCATAATATCGTTGTTTTCGGCCAAAACTTTGCTAACCTTGCTAACATATTGAGTGCAGGACTCTTGATATTTGTCCAATGCTAACAACTTGAGATGGGCCTGAATGTTCTCTTTGATAACCTCCAGAGCCGGAAGTTTCTGCTCACCATTAGGCAGTTCCTTCATCAAATCTTTTCTTGAAAGATCCTTCAAGACATCCATTCAAATATCCCTGCTGCATGATGACCAAAACAAATCTTTTGCTTGGTTCTCATGCACTAACTCGTCCACCAATATGAGATATTCCACCACTTCATCAAACTGAACACAGAGCTTTTTGAAGTCAGCCATAGAAGAAACTCCACCTTTTGCTTGCCAGTCTCCAACAATTTTTTTGAGGTCCATCATAGTAAACCTAACACCCCATCTATCAACCATAGCTTTAGAAAGCTTAACCCAATCTTTGTCCTTAAATGCCTGCATAGCAATAACCTCTTTTTCCACCTGCCTATCAGCAATAAAAAATCTAACTTGCTTCACCATATCCACATGAGAAGCACCATCAACAGCAGCAGCAGCTTCATACCTGCTAATGAACCATTTAACCTCCTCCCCATCAAACTTTGGGCCATCCCAAGAAACAATTCTAACTGAGGGAGTAAGAGGGTTAGAAGATCCAGAAGCAACAGCAGAAGAAGACATCCCAATAAGTAATGAAAAGCGTTAAAAATCAATAAAATAACAAGCCTCTTGCAGGCCAATAACAAAAATCCAATTAGAGTTCCAGAAAATAAGCCTCTTTCAGGCTAAGAACGTTCTTGATCCAAGTAAGTCTTTAAAGAAAGCTAGAGAAATCGAACCCCACGTTGGGCGCCAACTATGGTAAGGTAAAACTCTTACAGTCGCCTTGCTGTAAGCAGAATCCGGAGGAAATATGTGGATTTAGCTGAAAACCCCGTCCTTCCAATAAAAATAACAAAATGGGAATTCTAAATCACTAAGCTAACCAGTCTACTTGGATCTGATTGTTAAAAGTAATGAAACTCTAAAATATTTAACGCTTATTGAGATTTAATGGTTGTGGCTGTTGAGAAAAGAAATACTGATAACAACAATTAAGGTGTACCAGTGAAAGATCTGAAAAGATTGACTTTTATGTTTTTATAATAATTTGAGCTTTTATGAGACAGCAATAATCAAGTCCCAGTGATGAAGACCTTTCTAAAGATACCCTGTATGAAGTGTTATTTAAATTGTTGAGTAGTATTTCTAAAATGTTATATATAAAATATAAAGTTATAAGGGTATTACAATTTTATTTAATTTGTTGAGTAATAAAAAATGAGACTGTGGTGGTTAAAGATTAAGCTGTATGTTGTATCCCCCCCCCTCAATTTCGAGTCTGAGAGACTCTTAAGTATTCCTAGTCACGTTGTGGTAGCCTAAAGTTTAGTACGGCACCTAAATATGTAAATGGAGTTATTACGGCGTGCAAGATTGGCGTTATTATTTTTTTTATATAAAAGGGTTTTATTTAATTTATTGGAGTTTAAAATATGAAGAAATTGGTCACAAGCGAATGCCTACACAATACAATTTATTTTACGGAGAAAACTTATTTTTACGGTCTTAAAAATTTATAAGTATCAAGTCAAGTCACTCAAGAACCTTGGGAAATTTTCCCAGAATTTTTACTATTTTTCTTATATTTTTAAATGAATTTTAAAGTTTTATAGAAATATTTACGTTTTCAAAAATTACTTAACTTTGATGAATTTTCACGGGGTAATTAGAGCTGCGCAGACTACGAAAATTAGTTTGGTATGTAAAGGGGAAGTAGCTCTATTATGTGTAATTTTTCTAGATTTTTTATTATAGTTTTAAGGTTCTAAATTGAGTCCGGAAGTCCAGAGGGACTCCGTACGGACTCCGTGCGGACTCCGCTTTGACTCCGTACGGACTCCGTACGGGCTCCGGATTGACTCTGGAAGAGCTCTGGAGGGGAAAACTTAGGCACGTGACTAGGAATACTTAAGCGCTTCTCAAACTCGAAATTGAGAGGGGGGGACACATCATACAGCTTAATCATTAACTACCACAGTCTCATTTTTTATTACTCAACAAATTAAATAAATTGTAATACCCTTATAACATTATATTTTATATATAACATTTTAGAAATACTACTCAACAATTTAAATCACACTTCATACAGGGTATCTTTAGAAAGGTCTTCATTGCTGGGACTTGATTATTGCTGTCTCATATAAATTTAAAATATTATAAAAACATAAAAGTCAATCTTTACAGATCTTTCACTGGTACACCTTAATTGTTGTCATCAGTATTTCTTTTATCAACAGCCACTTTCTTTAAATCTCAATAAGCGTTAAATATTTTAGAGTTTCATTATTTTATAAATCAGATTCAAGTAGATTGGTTAGCTTAGTGATTTAGAATTCCCATTTTGTTATTTTTATTGGAAGGGCGGGGTTTTCAGCTAAATCCACACATCTCCTCCGGATTCTGCTTACAGCAAGGCGACTGTAAGAGTTTACCTTACCATAATTGGCGCCCAACGTGGGGTTCGATTTCTCTAGCTTTCTTTAAAGACTTACTTGGATCAAGAACGTTATTAGCCTGCAAGAGGCTTATTTTCTGGAACTCTAATTGGATTTTTGTTATTGGCCTGCAAGAGGCTTGTTATTTTATCGATTGTTAACGCTTTTCATTACTTATTGGGATGTCTTCTTCTGCTGTTGCTTCTGGATCTTCTAACCCTCTTACTCCCTCAGTTAGAATTGTTTCTTGGGATGGCCGAAAGTTTGATGGGGAGGAGGTTAAATGGTTCATTAGCAGGTATGAAGCTGCTGCTGCTGTTGATGGTGCTTCCCATGTGGATATGGTGAAGCAAGTTAGATTTTTTATTGCCAATAGGGAGGTGGAAAAAGAGGTTATTGCTATGCAGGCATTCAAGGACAAGGATTGGGTTAAGCTTTCTAAAGCTATGGTTGATAGATGGGGTGTTAGGTTTACTATGATGGACCTCAATAAAATTGTTGGAGACTGGCAAGCAAAAGGTGGAGTTTCTTCTATGGCTGACTTCAAAAAGCTCTGTGTTCAGTTTGATGAAGTGGTGGAATATCTCATACTGGTGGACGAGTTAGTGCATGAGAACCAAGCAAAAGATTTGTTTTGGTCAGCATGCAGCAGGGATATTTGAATGGATGTCTTGAAGGATCTTTCAAGAAAAGATTTGATGAAGGAACTGCCGGCTCTGGAGGTTATCAAAGAGAACATTCAGGCCCATCTCAAGTTATTGGCGTTGGACAAATATCAAGAGTCTTGCACTCAATATGTTAGCAAGGTTAGCGAGGTTTTGGCCGAGAACAACGATATTATGGTCAAAGCCCAGGAGGCCAAGAAGGCTCAAATGGGATTACCTGCTGTTAAAGTTGAGGGTAACGTAGATAATAAGATGGTCGATCACCTGGCCGATTTAACTAAACAATTAAAAATATTTGTTCAAGAAACCCAGAAGGCCAACAAGGCCCCAATTGCTTCTTCGTCGACGTTGACTTCTTATCAGTCTAGAGGTTATGAACGTCGAAATTATAATGGCAATAACAACGGTAACCGCTTCCCAGGCAATGGGAGAAATGGTGGGAATGGTGGTAGTAATGGATATAGAGGTGGCTACGATGAGCCAAAGGTGTGCTCCTATTGTAATAGGAGAGGGCACAGAGCAACAGTTTGTTTTGCTCTTGATAAGGATATGGATGCTGGGCGAGTTTTATTTGATGGTAAAGTTTATAAATTTCCCGATGGTTTGTTCATCAAGCCCAGTGATGGACAGTCTCCTTCTGATTTGGTCAGAAGAAGTTTAACGGCTGAAAGGAGAGCCAGATTTGAAGAGGTGACGGATGAAGATGTTAATGCCAAGAGTGGCAAAAATGGTAATGGTAATGGTGGTAAAGCTGACAAGGGCAAGGAGAAAGAGGTCAGTAAAGCCACATTTTCTACTTCTTTTGGTGGTTTAGAGCTGGCGACGGTTGCCCAGGTGGAGGGTAGCTGTATGGCTGGCGAATACGATGTTAATGCTGCTAGAAGAGCAGCTGCTACTAAGGCGAAAAGTAGCATTCAGAGCCAATTGAGGGCTAATCCTGGCAAGGCCAATAACAAAGTGAACCCTTACTCTAAGGACAAGAATTCTAGTGCTCAAACTGCCGCCAGCAAATTGAACCCTTACTCTAAGGACGAATTATATAAAATGCAGAAGGGGATTGCTGATATGGGGCCCCCTAGTTATGGCAAGTTTGATTTAAATGGTGAGCCTATGCCAGAGGATGATTCGGATTCTGAGGAGGACGTACCGTTGGCGTCTCTACCCAGACCAAGTTTTAGCGGTCCCATCCCAATGGAGGGAGTAAGAAGGACTAGCGATGGATCAGGATTAGTGCAAGAAGCTGGTGACGGAGTTAGGGTTATAGAAAGTGAAGATGTTATAATGGGGGGTGAAGATGGCTCGGTTGGACCTCAAGAGGTACCCAGGGCCAAGGTTGTTAAATCAAAGGTCCAGTATGAGCGGCCAGTAGTTTCCGGTCAAGCTAATGCGATGGACGCAGTTTTGAATAGGGTGAATCAACTTCAGATTCCCTTATCTTTGGGGGAGTTATTTACGATTAGTCCGGCGCTTGCTGAAAAGCAAAAGAAGCATTTGACGAGGCGTCAGGTTTCCACTGGAGAGGTGGAATATATTTGTGAAAATGTTGAAAAGTTTGGGAAAGATGTAGATACACATTTTTCCGCTCCCCTGGGTTACCTGGTGGTAACTCTTAACGGTAAATAAGTAAAGGCCTTGGTCGATTCAGGGTCTCAAATTAATTTAATTTCATTGGAGCAAGCAACGAGTATAGGCTTGCCAATTAAAAGTGGAACTGGGGGAAACCTCAGAGGCATTGGAGGGCATGCAACAGAGCTGATGGGTACTGCTGAGCATGTCAGGTTAGGCATTGGTGGATCTGTTGGTAAGGTTCACTTTTATGTGGCCAGAGGAGCAGTCAAAACTGTTCTTGGTGGTCCTTTTTTGATGGATTTTGAGGCCAGGATAGGGTATCAAGCTGGCATGGGGATTAGTTTGGAGATCACTGGTGAAGATATGCGGAGGTTACATATGCGGTTAGCGCCTCCTGGAGATGAAGGTTGGGAAACACGGCCAGGGATTACTACTCTGTGCCAGTGTTGTGTTTGCACCAAGAAGCGGCATATAAAACGGACGGCTTCTGGTGAATTATGTTTGTTGGAAAGGGATGGATGCCCTCATTTTTTGGGGTAGCAGGGGCTGATCGCTCTAATGTTGTAATCTCTCCTCAGGATGAGATCCCGGATTGCAATAGGTCAGCTCACTTGGAGATAATTCAAGTGGATTCTCAATTATTTTCTGTTAATATTACTTTGGAGTGCAAATACGTTTTGGACTTTTCTATATGTTTATTAGATTTACCCTGTTTTTCTATTAAATTTAAAAATGGTAAAAAAGGCAAAATGGGCCAAATTAGGTTGGATAAAAATTGGAAGGGTATGTTTTATGGCCTCCAGCAAGAGGTTAAACTGCAATTATCTCCTTCTATTTTGGACCTCCAGCAAGAGGGTAAACTGCAAATATCTCATCAAAACCAAATTAAAAATCTCAGCATAAGTAAATCACAAAAAAATAATTTATGTGAAAAGGTTATTCCAGGCCTCCAGCAAGAGGTTAAACTGCAATTATCTCCTTCTATTTTGGACCTCCAGCAAGAGGGTAAACTGCAAATATCTCATCAAAACCAAATTAAAAATCTCAGTATAAGTAAATCACAAAAAAATAATTTATGTGAAAAGGTTATTCCAGGCCTCCAGCAAGAGGTTAAACTGCAATTATCTCCTTCTATTATGGGCCTCCAGCAAGAGGGTAAACTGCAAAAATCACATCAAAATCTGATTAAAAATCTCAGTATAATTAAAACACAAAAAAATAATTTTTGTGAAAATGCTATTCCGGTCCTCCAGCAAGAGGTTAAACTGCCAACTTTCTTTACGGGTGATTTACTGTTGGATAAGGGAAGCAAAGGTGTTGGAAAATCTGTTTATAAATTAGACGAGGGAAAGGAGAAAAGGGTAAAATTTAAAAATGAAATAAAATATTTTTCTAATTTTTCTTATTCCGATTCTGACGATGAAGAAGATTCATTTGATGAAAGTTTTAATGGCGATGTTTTACCTCAAGTTTATTTAGATGTGGACGCAGCCAAATATAAGAAGGTAGCAAATAAAGTTCGACCTATTAATGAACCGCTACCTGCTGAATTAAATCCACCTTTGAGAAGACCAAGATTATCAAGAGATCCTTATGAAAGTCCCTTGGTACAGAATCCACCTGAATTTTCTGAGACGTCAAGAATCACTTTTGAGAGACTGGGTGTTGTTAATTTTGGACCTGATGGTTGGTTGTCTGGAGAAGAGAAGAAGTTGTTGTTGGATGTGATGGTCAAGCGAGAGAAGGCCATTGCTTTTGAAGAAGAGGAGAGGGGTGTGTTGAAGCATTCCTATGGGGAGCCTTACAAGATTCCTGTGGTATGTCATGAACCGTGGCAGCAGAAACCGATTCCTATTCCGGCTGCATTGAAAGAAGCTTATATTGAAGTTGTCAGAGAACGGATACGCACTGGACTGTATGAGCAATCAACGTCAAGTTATTCTAGTCCTGTATTTTGTATCAAGAAACCGAATGGCAAGCTTAGAGTTGTTCATGATCTTAGGGAATTAAATAGGGTTACAATAAAGGATGCTGGAATACCACCTAGTGCTGAGGAGTTTGTTGAAGCGTTTGCAGGGAGAGTGTGCTATGGTTTGGGAGATATTATGGGTGGATATGATGAGAGAGAGTTACATCCGGACTCAAGGCCTCTCACTACATTTGATACGCCACTTGGACGCTTACAGTTAACAAGATTACCTCAAGGAGCAACAAATTCGGTTGCAGTTTATCAAGCTCAGATAGCTTGGATCCTTCAAGACTAAATTCCACAATATGCTGGAATCTTTATAGATGATGGAGGAATTAAGGGACCAACAACCGACTATGATAACCAGGTGTTGGAAGAGAATCCCGGGATACGCAAATTCATTTGGGAGTTTGCAATTACTTTAGAAAGAATCTTGTTTCGAATTGAGGAGGCTGGTTTAACTATTTCAGGTTCAAAATTTTCATGTTGTGTGCCAGCCTTAGAAATATTAGGCCATGTGGTATGTAGAGAGGGTAGGATTATGTCCATGAAGAAAGTTAACAAAATTCAGTCCTGGCCAAGACCCAAGAATACGACCGAAGTTAGAGGGTTTTTAGGCGTTTGCGTATATGTTAGAATGTTTATCAAGGACTTTTCTTCATTGGCAGCTCCATTGAGACGGTTAACGAGAAAGGATGCAGACTGGGAGTGGGATGAAGAGTGTGAGAAGGCGTTTGTGAAGTTGAAGGAGGTTGTAGGGAAGGATTTAGTCCTTCACAAGTTAGATTATGGAAAAGATGCTGGTAGAATTTATTTAGCAGTTGATTAAAGTCAGGTTGCAGCTGGGGCGGTTCTGTCTCAGATGGATAAAGCTGGTTACATCAGGCCAGTTAGGTATGAATCTGTAGTATTTACTGAGGTCGAATCAAGATATTCTCAACCAAAATTGGAATTATGTGGTGTGGCGAAAATACTGAAGAAACTTCAGCATATTTTGTGGGGGCAACATTTTGAGTTGCAAGTGGATGCAAAATCGTTAATCCAGATGATTAATTCCCCAAGTTTACCGAATGCACCCATGACAAGATGGGTAGCTTTTATTCAACATTTTTCATTTGATTTAGTTCATAAGCCTGGCAAGACTTTTACTATGCCAGATGGTTTATCAAGGAGACCACCCACTGAAGAAGATTCAGACTCAGAAGAGTTCGATGAAGATATACCTATTATCAAAGCCAGCACTAAAGGAGCTGAAGACTTTCCATACCTCCCCCATGAGGTTAAACTGGCAGGACTATTGTGTTTAGATAATGACGATGATGACCTCCACCAAGAGGATAAACTGGAAAATAGTTTTTATGTTAATAAAGGTGTTGGAAAAGGTGTAGATAAATTCGGCAGAGAGGAGGTAGAAGAAGATGTGGTGTATGTAGAGGAAAATGGATTGGTAGTGTGGGATAGTAGTAAATTAAGGAATGGTGTATATGTTGGAGAATTAGAGAACTTAAATAAAAAGGTGGATAAAGAGAAAGAGGTATTTTCAAATACGGTTTTCGAAGGATCCAAAGGTTCAGAAGAAAAACGTCGACATAGCTCGATTAAAGATTTATTTAGGGGTCAACGATTATTGGCTCATTCATGTGCAGGTGATATTGGTGATAGAGAAGTCCCTATTGATGTTATATTAATCGATTTTCAAGATGAAGTCTGGGGTCAGACTGGTTTTTATTTTTTGTTAGTCAAATATTTGTTGACTTTAGAGAGGCCAGAAGATTGTGAAGACGATGAATGGGTGGCTATCAAGAGGAAGTCATCTACGTTTTACCTATCTGGTCGACGTTTAATGAGGAGGAGGTATCCAAATCCTCAAGTAGTTATAACTCAACAGAAGGGGCAAGAATTAGTTTTGAAATCACTGCATGAAGATCTCGGGCATAGAGGCATTGGAGAAACATTTAGAAGAATTTCTGATCGATTTTGGTGGCCTGGCATGAAGATGGCTGTTAAACAGTGGGTTCAGTCATGCGAAGAATGTCAAAGACGAAGTTATTTAAGGCCAAAAGAACCTGGACGCGCGACCGGTGAATATACGCTCTTTGGAAGAGTTAGTTTAGATGCCGTTCATATAAAAGAGGGACAGTATAAATATTTAATTGTGGCCAGAGATGATTTATCTGGATGGGTAGAGGCAGCGCCTCTTATTAATTTAACTGCCAAAAATGTGGCAGAATTTTTTTTGAATAATTGGGTATATAGGTATGGGGTGATGAAGTTGGTAACGGTAGATGGAGGTCCTGAATTTGGGACAGAGTTTAAAGAGGCCGTATTGAAAGTTGGATCAAAGGTTAGGGTAGCAACCCCATATTATCCTGAAGCTGAAGGCATGGTTGAAAGAGGGCATCAAGTTATTAAGGATGCTTTAGTTAAAATGTGTGGGACAAGTGCCGAAAAATGGAGGCACTATTTACCTTTAGTTTTATTTGCTGATCGAATCACTGCCAAAAGGACGACCGGATTTTCACCTTATGAACTTGTTTTTGGACAGAAAGCAGTTTTACCGGTTGATTTAGAAGCTGAATCATATCTTGGAGTTGACTGGGACACGGTCAAAACTACTGAAGAATTATTGTGTGCAAGAATGATGCAGCTAGAAAAGAAAGAAGAATATTTAGAAAAGGCATATTCGCGGATGATGAAGATCCGAAATCAATCAGTTAGATATTGGGATGAGCGGTTGGCACATCGATTAAGGAAACCTTTGAGACCAGGTGATATGGTCCTGGTGTATAATAGGAGTTTGGAAAGTCAGTGGGGAAAAATGTTTGCAGATAGGTGGAATGGACCGTATAAAATCAAGGAGCAAGTTTCCGGCGGTTCATATGTGCTAGAAGAGTTGGATGGAGTAGTATTAAAGAAGAGGGTAGCGGCCGATCAAGTGAAACGGTTCTATCCTAGAGGCACCAGGAGTGCCGAAGTCTTCCTCCGCAATGAGGATAAACTATGATATCAATCAAATTTTATGAATTCCTCCGCAATGAGGATAAACTATGATATAAATGAAACTTTATGGATTCCTCCGCAATGAGGATAAACTATGAAACTTTTTAAATTTTATGGATCCTCCGCAATGAGGATAAACTATGAAACTTCTTAAATTTTATGGATCCTCCGCAATGAGGATAAACTATGACATTTATGAAATTATATGGACGAACTCCGAAATGAGGATAAACTACAATTTTAATGACTTTTATTAAATTTATACCTCCGCAACGAGGATAAACTATCTTCTTATTTTTATAAAAAAATACTTTACTATCATTACACTGTATATGGTCGACGAAACTATGATGAAACTTAACGAAATTCAAGAAGACCTTCTTTGAAATTTTCAAAAATTTAAAATTCTTAAAATATGGGTGAAGATAGCGTGGGAAAATTTTTTAAAATTTATTGGAAGAAGTGTTCACAGGGGAACCTTCTTAATTAAATATTGGCAAGTGTGGGGGTAATTGATGGGCTGGCTGCTCTATACACAATTACCCCATAATGTTCGTTTCCAAAATTTTCCCTGTTTCTAGTTGAATCCTGGATTTGTCTTTTAATTATAGGAAGTCCACTAAGACTATAAACTGGAACGAATCAAGAGACACCACTCTCAACGCCGGATTCAAGATTTTTTTTTTTTTATTTTGTTTTTGATTTTTTTTATGTTAGATTGTGATTTCTTTTCTTTAATATATATTATGAATTATTGTAAAGGTGATGCTCACTGGTGGTCTCTAATCATTTTTATAAATTGGAGGGAGCCCACCCAGTGATCATCATTATAAAAATTATCTTTTAAAAAAACTTTCATTTATTTTCTTTTCTTTTCAATTTCTCAAAATTGTGTAACCACATCAAATTGCACTTGGATGTGGGTATGATGTCGAGGGTACGGCTCATCAAATGGCCGGGGGGCATCTTTTAAAATTTTATTTTGAAATTTTTTTATTACTTTTTTTATTTTTCTTTTCACATTTGTTTATCTCTCTTTAAAAATTAAATTTTAACTTTTATTTCAAAACTATCTCTTTTAAATAAATAAAAAAAAAAAAATATATATAAAAAAAAATAATAATAATAATAATAATAATAAAATAACTAAAAATATAAAATAAAAAATAATAATAATAATAAAAAAAATAAATAAATAAAAAAAAAATAAAAAATAAAAAAATAAAATAAAATACAAAAAATAAAAAAACAAATAAATAAAATAAAATAAAGGTATTTTAGTTTTAGGTAGTTTAGATGTTTATATTTTATACTTCAACATTATGCAAGAAAGCTACATGCCAGGAAGAACACCATCAAGGATTGTTATCTTTTGAAGAATCGAAATTAGAAAATTTAGAAGGACCTTGATCGATTTCCTGGGATTCGAATCTTATTTCACGGTCACGATAGTGTTGAATCCAGTTGGCTATTTTGAAAAGGTCTCTTAACAGTTGCTCTCTCATCCAAGATTCTGATCTATCAGAGGGCGGGTATCGTTGGAAATAAGCGATAAGGTTATTAAAATTGGCAAAAAGCTTTTCAGACACTAGGTGAATTGGAACTCTAGGGAAGCTTGGATTAGGTTCTGGTAGTTCATAAGCAGAATATGAAATTGGAGAACCGGTGGACGCTTATCAAATTAAAATATCAGCAAATTAAAACCTGAAGATTAAGAAAATAAAAAGAGACAACTAACCTGTGTCAACACTATCATGATCATAGATAAATGGCTTACTTGGTAATGGAGTGGGATTTTTTATGTTTAGGAAAGGATTTTTTATTTTTGATAGATGAGGAGGACTGGTGTTGGATTTGGTGTTTGAAGTAGATGTTCTGGGCCTTTTGGATGAAACAAGAGAAGATGAAGACTGCTGGCTATTATAGGACCTTTTGTGCTTCAAGATGTTGGAAGAAGGAGAAGAATTGTTAGAAGGTTGAAGCATGGCTGTCAGTCTAAATATCCTTAGGACTGAGTATTTCTTATGCTTAAAATAAGATAACCTTAACTAAATTAAGCTTATATCTTAAAAATAAGGTTAAAATAATAATATATATTATTTTATTATATATATATATAATTATTATTCTATTATATAATTTATAATAGTTTAAATAGCTTATCCATGGCCTAATAATACTTATTAAGGTGTTAATGGAGTCATAATATACTTATCTTAAGTGATATGAAGTAATTATTGACATACATAAGCTTATATGTATACATAAATCTCATATTCAGTGAAATATGTAGTATATTATGTATATTTAGGTATATAAGTGGGTTTTAGCCCCTTAATAGCCTATAACCTTTGTTTTTCTGCTTATTTTAGGTCATATGGACGAAATCAGTGGACTCACAACGCCTAAAGAAGCATAGACACCTATATCAGGCGCATACACCCAGTTTGGACAACTAAAATTATTTCCTTGGATGGTTATTCACGGATTTATGGGTTGGAAATATGTTTTTGGGTTAATGTGGATGCTTGGGGATGTTATTGGGGGCTTGGACATTTTATTTGTTTCCTTTATATGCTTTTAGTTTCATTAAATCTCTTTTTGATCTTTTATTTTACCTGTTTCTTTATGGTATCCGCTTTTATCTGGGATTTCTATTTATGGTATGACTCTGTGTTATTATTAATAGTGATGGAGGGTCCTTACTGGAGGTCTGGGTGTTGAAACTGCTTGAAGTGGACGCCATGGGGAGGTGATGGGCCCTCACAGTGCTGTAATTGCCGGGGATAGCAGTGACATCATCTGGATTGAAGGTCTGTGCACTCCAGTGGATTTGGGTATAAGTAAGGAGGGATTTTGACGGTTTATTATCATCATTCAATTACTACACTTCAAATAAACATTACACTACAATTATTAACATTCAGAAATATATTATAAAGCCCTTATAAATTGATATTATCTTTATAAAAGCTATAACTATATTTTATTCTTCTATTTTCCACCACTAGCACGCATTTAAATCCAAGTATTGTGAGTTTAAATTGAGTATAACTATTCTATTAGTCTTCCCCTGAGGTTTAATCACTAAATCATTTATTAATAAGTAGTAGGACCATAAGATAACACTATTATATCATACTTATATACTAGACTGTACTGACAATGGCCCTGGGAGCAGCAAGAGTTCTTGGGGGACTAGCAGCAAGTCTAGATTGGAGAGAAGGACCCAGAGGATTAGGTGATGGAGAAAGGTTTAAATAGGCTGATGGAGAAAAAGGTATGGGATCTTTAGAGGTTGATGGAATAGGGGGTGGAGTAGAAGGTGAAGAAGAAGGAAGAGGTTTGCAGAAGGCGGCGAAGCTAGTAGCAGTGATGGGGAAAGAACCACAGTTCAAGCCAGAACATTTTCTTTTCTTCTCATAGCAGGCTAAACAGGCCCTGTTATAAGTGTGCTTTTGCCAGTTAAAAGAGAAGATACATTCCCTATGGGTGAAGGCACAGTATTTGCAAGATTGATCAGCTGAAGCAATGAAGTCAGAAGGTTTCATCTTGTTAGGAGATATTTTTTTGAAGAAGAAAACTTGAAACTAGGATGAAGAAAGCTGGTGGCAGAATCTGGGTTCAAGGATAGAGAAGTTGTTAGGTCCACCAAGACCTTAAACTGGACTGTTATCAAGCTGTTGGGTCCACCATGACCTTAAACTGGATTTCTTATCGATTAAATGTTTGGTCCACCATGACTTTAAACTGGTAGTTCATTCATTGTTTAGTCCACTATGACTTTAAGCTGGAAAATTAATATCTGCAGGATAATTCAACATTCATTGGACCACTATGGCCTTATACTGGATTACTTGTTGATCAAATGTTTGGTCCACTATGACATTAAACTGGATTATCAAATTTATTCAATCTTTGGTCAAGCCTAGGCCTTACTTAGGAATATATCAAGATATTTATGCACTTAAACGATCTTTGGTCCACCAAGACCATAAACTGGCAATCGATTATATGTTTGGTCTACCAAGACTTTAAACTGGAATGTCAATCTTGTTTGGATAACTCAATTCAATCTTTTAATTTATCACTGTCCACTATGACTCTAAACTGGTTATTCAATTATTTCTGGAATTGGGTGCTGATAAGCTTTAGGAGGTTAAAATTTTAGGTGGTGATGATGCTAAAGAAAGCATAATGGTTAATTAGGTGAAATTTGTGGCGCTTTAACATGGTCTAAAGTTAAAATTATTATTGGAAGCCTGACAAAAGTATTTTATGGGTTTGCTGTATAGCAAAGTTTGAAAATTGTGATGAAGGAATCAGAAGTTAGGATGGTAGTTGGATTTTAGGGAATGATTTTTTTTAGTGCCTCATAGTTAGGCCATTTTTTTTGGTGTGAAGCTTGGAGGACCTTATGGCGAGATTGGAATCATAGAATTCGGCTCAGTGGGGGGCCCTATGAGGTTGGAATCAGGAGTATTCGGCTCATAGGAAGATCCACTCTCTCAATGCTGTGACAAGAAGGAAGACTGGTATATGGGAGTCTGAAGGGATTCAAACCTTGCTCTCAGTAGTGGAATCATCACAAGATTTATATTATTTTATTTTATGTTATATCAAGCCAGAGAAGAAAGAAAACATCAATTATGTTGAAAGTTTAAGAAGACCAAGCAAAAACAAAATTTTATCAAGTTATACTGTTAGAAAAGATAATTTCTTTGAAATTGTTCAACATCATTATCAAAGCTTTGCATTAAAATTCTTCTTTTCATGAGGTCTTCATGGTTATTAGCTGGAGTTTCTTGAAAATAGGCCAGCATTTTACGTTTCAACTCATTAGTAAAGTCAAGAAAAAGATAGCGATGAAAATTTGGGTAATGATTGATATAGTCCGTCTTCACTCTACCAACATCATCAGTGTTGGTTATTTCGACAGCTAGAAGTTCAAATATGTTATTAAGTCATAGGTTTAGTCAATTTTGATTAAAAGTTTTTTTTAGTAAGATAAATAGGGTCTTACATTTAGAGCCAGGAAACATAGTCTCAGCAAAGTTAGTTGGGGGTACTGGCGTTATAGGATTAGGATCTTGTGAAGGCAAAATTAGGCTGGGATCCGTTGATGAAGATTGAACTTTTGAAGCTGTTTTTGATCTTATTCGTTTTAAGAAGACAGGAATTTTGGATCGCTTTTTAGAAGTTGAGGGATCAGGGAGAGCTGCTGGTCCTAAATATACGTTTGTTTTAGAAGGAACTATTGGCCGGTTGCATTTGACTTTTTTCACACGGCATAAGTCGCAAGCTGTTCTGCCAGGAAGATTAGGGTTGGACATTAAACAAGGTACCTGGTATCGAGCGCAGAGTTCACATGGAGCGACAAGTTCTTTGGAAGACATATTGATGAAGATGAATTTTATAGTTGATTAAAGAAGATGGTGGTTGAAGGTTAAAGATGAATATTGTGTTCGACCACTTATGCAAAGTTTTAAGAATGGGGACATTCTCGATTAGAGGGAGGATGTGGTAGCCTAAAGTTTAGTACGGCACCTAAATATGTAAATGGAGTTATTACGGCGTGCAAGATTGGCGTTATTATTTTTTTTATATAAAAGGGTTTTATTTAATTTATTGGAGTTTAAAATATGAAGAAATTGGTCACGAGCAAATGCCTACACAATACAATTTATTTTACGGAGAAAACTTATTTTTACGGTCTTAAAAATTTATAAGTATCAAGTCAAGTCACTCAAGAACCTTGGGAAATTTTCCCAGAATTTTTACTATTTTTCTTATATTTTTAAATGAATTTTAAAGTTTTATAGAAATATTTACGTTTTCAAAAATTACTTAACTTTGATGAATTTTCACGGGGTAATTAGAGCTGCGCAGACTACGAAAATTAGTTTGGTATGTAAAGGGGAAGTAGCTCTATTATGTGTAATTTTTCTAGATTTTTTATTATAGTTTTAAGGTTCTAAATTGAGTCCGGAGGTCCAGAGGGACTCCGTACGGACTCCGTGCGGACTCCGCTTTGACTCCGTACGGGCTCCGGATTGACTCTGGAAGAGCTCTGGAGGGGAAAACTTAGGCACGTGACTAGGAATACTTAAGCGCTTCTCAAACTCGAAATTGAGAGGGGGGGACACATCATACAGCTTAATCATTAACTACCACAGTCTCATTTTTTATTACTCAACAAATTAAATAAATTGTAATACCCTTATAACATTATATTTTATATATAACATTTTAGAAATACTACTCAACAATTTAAATCACACTTCATACAGGGTATCTTTAGAAAGGTCTTCATCGCTGGGACTTGATTATTGCTGTCTCATATAAATTTAAAATATTATAAAAACATAAAAGTCAATCTTTACAGATCTTTCACTGGTACACCTTAATTGTTGTCATCAGTATTTCTTTTATCAACAGCCACTTTCTTTAAATCTCAATAAGCGTTAAATATTTTAGAGTTTCATTATTTTATAAATCAGATTCAAGTAGATTGGTTAGCTTAGTGATTTAGAATTCCCATTTTGTTATTTTTATTGGAAGGGCGGGGTTTTCAGCTAAATCCACACATCTCCTCCGGATTCTGCTTACAGCAAGGCGACTGTAAGAGTTTACCTTACCATAACGTGCCTAAGTTTTCCCCTCCAGAGCTCACCCAGAGTCAATCCGGAGCCCGTCCGGAGCTCGTACGGAGTCCAAACGGAGTCGAAGCGGAGTCCGTACAGAGTCCAAACGGAGTCCGTACAGAGTCCAAACGGAGTCCGTACGGAGTCCAAGCGGAGTCCAAACAGAGTCCAAGTGGACTCAATTAGAACCTTTTAAAACTATAATAAAAAATCTAGAAAAATTACACATGATAGAGCCACTTCCCCTTTACATTCCAAACTAATTTTCGTAGTCTTCGCAGCTCTAATCACCCCGTGAAAATTCATTAAAGTTAAGTAATTTCTAAAAACTTAAGTATTTCTATAAAACTTTAAAATTCATTTTAAAAAAATATAAGAAAAATAGTAAAAATTCTGGGAAAATTTCCCAAGGTTCTTGAGTGACTCGACTTGATACTTATAAGTTCTTCAGACCGTAAAAATAATTTTTCTCCGTAAAATAAATCGTTTTCGCGTAGGCATTTGCTCTTGACCAATTTCTTCATATTTAAAACTCAAATAAATTAAATAAAACCCTTTTATAAAAAAATAATAACGCCAATCTTGCACGCTGTAATAACTCCATTTATGTACTTAGGTTCCATACTAAACTTCAGGCTACCACAACGCTTTTATTCTTCTGCTGAGTAGTGTCCCTACTTGGATACCATCCAGAGCTTCCTTCACTTGTATCATTATAGCGCCTATAAATAGGCCTTTTATTCCTTGTTTATCCCTTATGCAAACACAAAAATTTCATAATTAGACATGGCCCAATACTGTACCTTACCTAAACATCAAGCTTTCAGCTTTTGCTGCTGCCATAATTTTAACTGTATTTTCTCTAAAGCTTGTGGTTATGCAGCTTTTAGACCCCCTTGCGATAAATTCTTTAAATTTCATAAGACTTTCACCTTTTCTTATGAATGTGCTAGTTCTCCTAAGAGCTATATCCAGTTCCCTTCCAGAGATACATCTAGAGCTCCTACTGCTCTTGCTAGACTTACTAGCTTACCATCTAATCAAACTTTACCCATTGATAAAGCGTCTTTTCCTGTGTACTTTTGACAAGAAATCACCATTCAACCTAAGGCTGAATCACCTTCTTCCTCCAAACAAGAATTTTCCATGCAATCTTGCTCTAAATTTGTCCCCAACACTGTAAGAGTGCTTTTGCTTTCCACATGGCCTTTGAGTTTACTAGTAAGTAAGTTAATCACCATATTTTTCTTTTATTTCATTATACCTGATGTTACTCTATCCTAAGGTTTTAACAAATCAAATTCGTTAGGATGGGTTCCCCAACCCCTTCCCTTTTTCTATTCAAATAAAATCTTCTTGCATCTTTGCCTTATTTACAATGCTATGTCATCCTCCTATAATTGCACTTCTGCCTTCTTTGATAACAAATTGAATGCCCACTATAATCACAGAAATGATTTGTCAGTTAATGAATGAAATTAGTTCTGTTTTTATTCCTGGTTTTTCTGCTGATACCAATAACTTTATTATGCCAGAAGTGTGGAAAGGATTCCCCAGTAGTTTTGAAGCAGACTCCAATTAGTCCTGAATTTTATTCTAACCTCAATTGTTTAGTGCCATAGTTCTTGTACACAGCTTCCTTTAAAATATGCTTGCCCTTTGAAATTTTTTCATCATAACATATCATAAAAAAAATCATAAGCAAAGTGCATAGCACTTTTTAAAACACTTGCATTTCCTTAAAAAATAACACAAAAAGGAGAGGAGAGAGCTGCCTGTGCTCCCTCTACTTTCTTTAAATAATTTTTAACTACCATAATCAATTTTTATTACTGAGATTTTGGCAAAACCGTGTCTCTGAATTGGGCGCTCCATCTTCCAATCTTCTTCAACTAAGTTTCCTGCCATCTTCTAAGTTTACTGTAGCCTTCTGATTTTCCCCGACAGCCATTCCTCTATCCAGTTGACCCCTTTCCTCATATCCCCTCTAACGACAAAAAATCTTAAATTCAAAAAATTTATGTTGAGAGATAATGCCAACCACTCATTCAGCCATAGTTTCTTTTCCATTGCTAAAAACCTATCCATCACAGTTGTGTCATAGACTCCTAAAAAATAATGCTGATAGTTTATACTCTTCGCGGAGCTTAAAACATAAATTTGGTAGTTTTGCCTCATTCTGGAGGTACTTCTTATGTTACTGATATCCCTCTTTGGTAGAATCTTTTGATCTGATTGGCTGCTACGCATAAATTCAATTCAGTACCATCTGATTCTTCAAGTAAGTAAAAACATCCAGTTATTTGTTTTCTGATCCTATAAGGACTGTTCAATCTATCCACAAAAATTTTTCCCCATTGACTTTTGAAACTTCTATTGTATACCAATACTGAATCCCCTGGTTTCAATGATTCCCTTAATCTGTGCACTAAGTGCTCATCCCAATATTTCACTGATTTGTTCCTAACCTGAATCATTCTTTTATATGCTTTTTCCAAGAATTCATCCTTCCTTTCAAGCTGCGCTGCTCTTGCTAAAATTAAGTCTTCAGTCAAGCACACTTGATCCCAATCACATCCTAGAAAAGATCCAGATTCCACATCAATCACCATGCAATATGGGGGGCTGACATGCTAGAAAGTCCGCAACCTTGAACCCTAATTCATATCTTTTTGAGCCCACATTGAATTAGTGATGAAACCACCAAGAAAAAATATTGACATTTTGGTGAACTCATTATAAATACAACTTGAAAATTTAATGAAGCATAGGTAATAATACTTTAAACAAATCTTGAGATATTAAGAATGAGATTTTTTTATAGAAATTTTAATACAGTGCAGACCACACCCAAATTATTCTGAAAAATACATATTTTTTAAACTATTTAAGCAGTTTCTTTGAAATTTTTGAAAAAAGAACACCAAAGTATAGATTTGGAAAGATACCATCTGACATAATTATGTAGCTTTCTTTGGGCAGCAGTACATGGAGAAACTATAATTTAAAATATGTCAATTTGTTAATGAAAGATTATTTTGTGCATTTATATTATTAACTGAATTATTATCAAGAATTGAAAAAATTATATACTTATTTTATGATTAGATAGTATTGAATATTATAAATCATTAAAATATCTAAAGAAGGTGCGAAAATCTTAAAAATGATGTTACAAAGACTTTACTTAGACATATAATTTTCAAATTCAATTGACATACTATATTTTACTAGTAAATAAAAATATTTTCATACTAATATTTATTAAATTTATTTCCCTTAATCTTCAAAATTTTCAAAATATTAAAATGTATATTTTTATTTGATTTAAGTAAATGAAGTAAATAACAGTATAGGACTTGTGGATTTTTAGGATTCACAGAATTTCTGTGCCCACTCTTTGTAATATATCTTATATATTTATTTTGTATTAGTCACTACACAATATGGGGGGCAGACTTGCTAGCAAGTTTGAAACCTTGGACCCAAACTCACCACAGATTGAACACACATTGAGCTATTGATAAAGGAACCATACAATCAGGGATGAACACCACTCAGCAGAACAGTTTTAGGTGGGTGTTCAATTAGAGTTCAGTATGGGTTCAGTATAGGTTCAGTATGAGTTCAGTCTGAGTTCCATCTGAGTTCAGGTTGAGGACTTGATAGCAAGTCCACCCCCTATATTGCGTTGTGACTCTCTTTTTTTATTGTCTTATTTTACTCCCTCTCAAAAATACCCCACTCTTTTCCCTTTAAAATATTCTTTGATCCTCACCTCATCTTTCTCCCCACCCTTTTCACTCCCTTCTTCATCATTTTCAACCCCTATCCACATTTTTCTCTCCCTCTCTACCCCTCTCAAGCCCTCTCCTTCCAGTTCAATTACCTCCCCATTCCTCCCTAACACTTTATATTTATACCCAGAAATAGGGACTGAGTTGAAAGGGAGGAAATTGGGGTTCAAGGATTGTGGAGGCGAGGTAAAGGGGAGGAATGGGGCTACAAGGGTTGGGGAGGATGGAGAGAAGGGTGAGGAAGGGTATATGGGGTAGCTAAAAGGTTGGGAAAGATTTGAAAGGGAAGATTAAGGGTTTAAAAGGGATTTTGAATGAAGAAAAGGTTTTGGGAGAGGTTGGGAGGGGTGAAATGGGGATCAGAAGAGGATGGCATACAATGGGGCTGGGAGGGTAGCAAAAGGGGTGGGGAGGAAGACAAGCATGTGTTGATAGAATTGAAAGGGATGGGGACTGGTGCAAACTGAGTGTGAAAATAGGAGGATGGACTCTGTTCTTTGGGCAAATAACAGAGTTCACTGCCATAAAATATTAGCTGAAACATGAAATATATATGGTGAAAAAATTAACTCTAAAGTAGTTTTAGACATACATTAGCATTTTAAATAGGATTCTAAAGATGTAAATTTACTTTATCATGTAAATTATTTTTGAATTATGGTGTATGAGTTTGTATAATCGTTCAATAACTCAACATACAGATGTATTGATCATTATTTATATACATTTTAATATGAAGAATGAGAAGTAATATGATATAAAGAATACCCATATAATATTAGTATCATTTTTCTTTCAAAATTTTTTATGTAATGTGGTTGATAATTATATATATGATAAAAAATAATA
This sequence comes from Hemileia vastatrix, assembly GCA_030280995.1. Taxonomy (NCBI): domain Eukaryota; kingdom Fungi; phylum Basidiomycota; class Pucciniomycetes; order Pucciniales; family Zaghouaniaceae; genus Hemileia; species Hemileia vastatrix. The sequence goes on from JASXTE010000006.1 coordinate 1,246,117, forward strand.
GGTATTTTAGAAAATAATTTTTACCAAAAAATTGAATTAAATTTTAAACCATTTTCATAGGCCTCATTAAGAGAGCTTACATAGTTTAGAATGTTTCTGTGAGTTCTGCTGGTGAGGTGAAAAAATCTTCAACATGAATCATGGGCTTCAAATGAAGAATTAACACAAGATATAGTGATAAAATTATTATTTTATTCTTAATTTTTTAATTTCTGATTACTAAATGTACCATACTTAATAAATCTAATTACTAAACACTCAGGGAAAGAAAAAGTATAAATTTTCTTAATATATCTATTATTATTTAATCAGTAAAAGAAACAACACTCTGTGATGTCTTTATTTCTAAAAATATTTTATTGCAATAAATACATACAATTTTTTAAAATTATATATCTTAGCTTTGATAGAACTTAGATTGAACTCTTAATGACAACATATGCATGACTGTGGTTCAACTTTAGTTAAACTGTGAGAAGTTCTTTTAATTTCTTAAAATTAAAAAAAAGTTTTTATAATGTAAGTCTAAGTAAATTTTTTAACAAAAATATTTTTTCTACATGATATGAATTTTTGGGAATAAATAAAAAAAATTTAAATTTTTTAAAAAACATTATTTCAAATAGATGTCATTTTATCTTTAATTATTATAGAATGATTTTTCTTTCAATTGATAGACTGAAAAAAATTCTACAGATATGTTTATATCCCTATAATATCTATAAATAGTTTCCAGAGCTCCTATTGATACTCAATATACTTTAACAAAAGAAAAAAATCTCTTTGAAATAAAAATATTGCAGGTACTTCCTAGTAACACATTCTTTAATATAGATCTATATGTTTAAATTTAAATCAATTCCAATGCATAATAATAGAAGTTTTTAAAATATAAACATAAAATATTTTAAAAAAATATTAAATTGAAATAAAATAACCTTATTAGCTTGTTTTTCTGCTTTAATCTCCACTGGAAATTCATAAGACTCTTAGTTGAAATTAATTTAAGTAAAAAATTAATTATTCATGTATTGAATTTTGTTAATAAAAATAATTAACTGGATTTATATAGTATTTTTTTCTAGAAAGTATCAAATATATCAACTCATAAAATTTATAAGATAATTTATTTTTACCTATAGGTATTATTATCTTATTTCAAATACAGAGTTGAAAAACAATTAACCTATGTTTCTACCATTAGGAAAAGGTGCAATTTTAGAGCTGTAAAATTATCTTGTGAATTTATTTATCTCACCAACCAAGAGTATGATCCTCTACAATTATAATTAAGAAAATTTGAATAAAAAAGCTGAATTATTTTTAAATATATTTTAAAGTATTTTAATAAATTTATACTAATCAGAACTTAATTTTTATAATGGTAGCAATTTATATTGTCATGGTTCAAGTTATCTATTGTATCTTTCTTACAAAAAAATTTTTATATAAATGTCTTTCTACAAATAGAATTATGGAATGATGAAAAATATCAGTTCTACCTCTTTGGTAGAGTATTTAAATTTTATAAAAGCCTGAAATTTGATCTTGTGCACCTCTTCTTACATAAAAACACTGTAAAATTTGTGAGGTGAATCTTCAGATGAACAGTATTTTTATCTCAAATATCAGAATTAAAGTACACTATAATATTCAGCTAAAATTTTTAAGAAATTTTTCTCTGTTTACTTAAAACTTATTTTCATAACTTTAGTCACATTTTATCTATATTTTTTATGAAAGGAACTCACTGAGTGGTATTTTTTTTTGAGTTCTATAGATCACTTCACCAACTGAAAGTATGCCAAAAAATATTTATAAAATCAATAAAAAAGATACTCTAAAGTCTAGATTGATATTTCATTTACCCATGATATAATATATATATTGTCTTAGTAGCTGAGGAATTGGTAGAATTTTAAAAAGTGAAAAATATTTCACAGATTTTTTTTCCTTTTCTTGCATTTTCTATGCCGCCAAAATGTATTGGAGTCTTAAACCTAAAGATATATGCTAATTCTAAGATATATAATCAACTATTTTTCATTTAAATGTAATTAGTGTAAATAAGTTGTGAAAGTTCTTCATTTAGTCAAAAAGCTTCAAAAATAACTACCATACTTTAAATTTTGGTTTTCCATGTTTTTAATTGTTATCTATAATAAATAATATAAGTTTTCTGTTCATTCTATTTTTTTAAATAAAACTCAATAGATTGAAATATACCATTTCTAAATCTTGACATTTAGAAAATACATCAAGGAGAAATTCAGTTTATATCGTGTTAGTAATAAAGTTACAGTTTTACAATTCTGGGAAAACCGATGTAGGTAATAGAAAAAGTCACTGATTTTTTTATATGTAATCTGAAAGATTTTAATAACATTATTGTGTTTAATAATTGTGATATTATTGATAGATTTTCATTGATCAACTTAAATTAATGAAGTATTATGTAAATAAGTTGCATTAAAAAATACTGTGCATTGAGTAGACTCATGGAATGATTTTTTCTGGCTTCCATTCAGTTATCCTCACACTTTCACTATGTTTTCAATATAGATCCATTATTTTTTGTGTGATACTTCAAGTGAAAGCTCAGTTTTTTTTCTGTATGAGTTCCATCTTATTTCAATCTGACTTAAAGTTGTTGACTTGCTATAAAGTCCCCCCCAAATATTGCGTGGTGAATAGGTAATACCACCCTTTTACCAAACATGAGTTCATAAGGTAAAAAGCCTGTCATCCTTTTTACTGAAATCCTATCTGCAAATCATAATAAAGGAAAATAACTCTTCCATTTAGTCCCATTAGTCTCACATAGCTTAACAAGCACATCTTAATTACTTGAAGACCTCTTTCAATCATTCCTTCTTCCTCTGGGTAATACCGTGTTGCAACTTGAATTTCAGTGCCAATCCCTTTAACAACTTTCTGGACTTCACCAGAAAATTAAGTGCCCCCATCTACAGTTACCATTTTCATTACGCCATATCTATACACCCATTCCTTCTTTAAAAAATAAGCTACATTACTTCCCTTAAGGCTTACAAATGGAGCTGCCTCAACCAATCCTGAAAGATCATTCCTGGCTACTACCAAGTACTTAAAGCATCCTTCTTTAATATGAACTGCATCTAAGTAAATTATGCCAAAAATGGTGTCTTCACCTGTTGCTTTCCCCTTTTCTTTAGGCTTTCTGTAACTCCTACGCTGACATTCTGGGCAAGATTGAACTCAATCCTTGAACTCTGCTCTCATATTAAGCCCCCAGAATCTTTTTTTAACTCTTCTAAAAGTTTCATCTTGACCTCTACGTCCTAGATTTTCATGTAATTCTCTGAGAATCTTTTCTTTCCTGCTACTATCCATTATAACCAATCACGGTGTAGAAGAGTGTTATTTCCATACCCTTCCATCCTTATTAAATTAGTCTTTAGTTCCCTTCCCTATTTTGCACCATGTGTCTTCATCACAATTTTCCAGTTTACTATTCCCTTCTAGATAATCTTTTAACCAATCCCCTTGGTCAGCTGAGTGCTCATTTAATCCTTCTTTTTCCAATAGAGAATCATCTTCTTGCACCAGGTCAAAAGTTTGACAACTTGCAGTCAAGTGGTTTTTCAGGTATCTTAAGGTAACATCAGAAGTAACCTTTGAAGGAAATTTTTTGCTTAAAGTAGTTACAAGCCAAACCAAAATGGTGAATGTCACTGTACCAAAAAAAAAATTAGAAAAATTATATCTCAATGCTTATTGTTGAAGCTGTCTATCTGATTTGAAATTGAGTAATTTTTAAAAAATTTGCCTTAGTTCTATATTAGCTTCATTTTCAAGGCAAGAAGTACTTCATACTAAGTTCCTTTACAACATTTATTTCAGGCCATGCAATACTTTTTCATAATTTTCTTTCTGCAGGCTGGAAACATAGACTTTACCAGGACGAAATTCAATTAAAGAACATATAAAATTCTCATACCCTGTTTTTGTGAAGGAAGTGTGGGTTTAATTTAATCATTGAAAATTTTACTACATGAAATAATATAATATTATTAATTTTACCATATTTTCAAAATGAATTCTAGAAAATAATGTGAAATTTTTTAAATTACTTGATGAATTTTTTATGGTATAAGAGTTAGAAACTCAATTTAAAAATAGACTTATACTTGAAATTTTATAAATATATATATATATAAAAGAATGCACTCATTCAGATTAATCTGAAACCTGTAATTTTTAAAAATGAATCATAGTTTCAGGAATATACTTCACCATAATCTAAAAAAAATAGAAGAGTTGATCATTTGAGGTTTTACCCTATAGTGATAAACAAAAGGATTTGAAAAAAAAAATATGAAAGAGCAGATAAAAATATAAATAGGCGAGAAAAAAGTGTACTTTCCCCAAACACAACTAGCTAATCAGGCACCTTATAGTACTCAATATGATTTTATTTAAACTTTTTAATAATTATTTTAGTTAAAGGGTAATTTTAGAAACTTAGGGAGGGGAAATTTAAAGTATTTAAACAGATTAAATGTATGCTCTATGCTATGATGAAAAATAAGGATGAAAACTAGAATTCTTTTTTGTTAAAAACAGTACAGCTGCAGTTAGTATAAATAAATGAGACAATTTATCCTTCTGTAAAAACTCAAGCTGTTCTGCTTTCAAACTAGCTTGACTTTTACAATAGTAAAGTTCTATAAAAGTTGATAAATCTTCCAAAATGACCTTTTTCTTAGTATCAAAAATGAACTACTCTGTCACAGACAAATTATAATTGTGTGTTTATTCTAGAAAGACTTTTGGAAGTTTCCCAGTAAAATATTCTTCAACAATGTCATCCATAGGAAAACTCCTGGGCCCTGAAAAAGGCTGAACACCTTCCATTTCTGGGGGCTTAGGGACCTTCAATTTTTGATCAACCTTCTCCTGATAGCTTACTTATATGTTTGAGATTGAAAACTTGAAAGAAATTTAGACATCCGCCCTTTTTTTAAGTTTATTTAAACATCAAGTAAAACAAGCACTCCTCCATAGGATTGGAGTTATGACACTACTCCCATCCTGTCTTTCCTCAGTATCAGAGTCAATACAGATATCTTTAAAAAATCCAGTAATTTCAGGGACCAAAAAATATGAATAAATTTTGATTATTCCATCACACAACTTAAAAAATGTGATGTTAATTTATAATAACTATTTTAGAGCTATATAAACAATACTATTAATTCTCTTCTTCTAGAAAGTTTAACTTCAATTTTTTCAGATTCAACTTTTCTATCTTTTAAGAATAGGTTTATTTATCATTAGCTATATAAGAAAATTTATTAGCTTCTCATGTGCTGCACCTCTGAGGAGATCTGAAAACTGCCTCATCTATAATACTTTCATTTAAAATTGAAACGTTCACCAAACCCTTCCCATAATAGCATTTCATCCATCCAATCACAATATAATTTACTATACAAGATATGTAAAACATGAGGCAACATGCTGCTACATGTTCTCCTACATATGCTAACCAATATGTTTCAATCCAACATAGTACCTTTATGATATGTTGGCACACTTTTGTACATACAAAATATCTACCATGTCCTCATGACATGATGCAGCGCATTTATTCATATCTCCAGGACATGGTAAATTTGCCTAAAGATGAGGTGGAATGTTGCATCATCTTTTACTTTCTGGCAAATAGTGAAGGCAGTGGGTAGTGTAGTTGCTTACATGCATACATGAGGAAAAATGTTGCCTCATGTATGCATGTGGGCAACTTGCTTTCTCACATTGTAAAAATAAAAATTATACAAAATAAAATTGAATAGTGTGATTGCATACATGAGGCAACATGTCGCCTCATGTATGCAATAACAGAAGCTCAGAAAAAAAACAGGCAAAAGATGAGGCACCATGTTGCCTCATCTTTTGCTTGTTGGTCAAAGGAAGATGCCACATACACTAGGCCATATTTGCATAAAGATGAGGTGGAATGTTGTGTCAACTTTTGCTTTCTTGAAAATAGTGAAGGTAATGGGTAGTGTAGTTGTTTACATGCATACATGAGGCGACATGTCGCCTCATGTATGCAATTATAATATTATGTTTTTTTTTTGTATTTTTTTTTTAAATGTGAGAAAGAAAGTTGCCTGCATACATACATGAAGCAACATGTTGCCTCATTTATTCATGTAAACAACTGCCCAACCCATTACCTTCACTATGTTCCAGAAAGAAAAAGATGAGGCAACATTCCACATCATCTTTTTGAGAAAATATGGCCTAGTGTATGTGGCAACTTCCTTTGACCAACAAGCAAAAGATGAGGCAACATGGTGCCTCATCTTTTGCCTGTTTTTTTTCTGAGCTGCTGTTATTGCATACATGAGGCAACATGTTGCCTCATGTATGCAACTACAATATATAATTTTATTTTGTATAATTTTTATTTTTACAATGTGAGAAAGCAAGTTTCCCACATGCATAGATGAGGCGACATGTTGCCTCATGTATGCATGTAAGAAACTACACTACCAACTACCTTCACTATTTACCAGAAAGTAAAAGATGAGGTAACATTCCACCTCATCTTTATGAAACTGCACACTAATGTATGTCACATATGCCTTTGACCAACAAGCAAAATATGAGGCAACATGGAGCATCATCTTTTGCCTCTTTTTCTTCTGGGCTTCTGTTATTGCATACATGAGGTGACATGCCGCCTCATGTATGCAATTAGAATATTAAGTTTTTTTTCATTTTTTTTCAATGTGAGAAAGAAAGTTGCCAACATGCATACATGAGGTGACATGTTGCCTCATCTATGCATGTAAGTAACTACCTTACCAGTTAGCTTCACTATTTTACAGGAAGCAAAAGATGAGGCAAAATGCCACCTCATCTTTATTCCTATGCACCCTAGTGTATTTCACATCTGCCTTTGACAAAAAAGAAAAAGATGAGGCAACATTGTGCCTCATCTTTTACCTCTTTTTTTTTCTGAGATTTTGCTATTGCATACATGAGGCAACATGTTGCCTCATGTATGCAAAGTAAATATTCAGTTTTTATTTGTATTTTTTTTTTCAATGTGAGAGAGCAAGTTTCCCACATGCATATATGAGGCCACATGTCGCCTCATGTATGCATGTAAGCAACTAACCTACCCATTACTTTCAATATTTACAAGAAAGCAAACAATGAGGCAGCATTCCACCTCATATTTATGCAGATGAACCCTAGTGTATGTCACATCTGCCTTTGACCAAAGAGTGAAATATGGGGCAACATGGTGCCTCATATTTTGCCTCTTTTTTTTCTGAGCTGCTGTTATTGAAAACATGAGGCAATTGTAGCCTTAAACTTTTGTTGAAAAGTTTATCAGATTCATTTTAAAACTTCATTCTATGAAAAAATTCAGAGTATATGATAAAAATATGCTAAGTAAGAATGAAAAAATTGAAGTAAGTAAGTTTTATTTTGAGAGGCTTATGCAAGGCCTTGTGCCTTTAAAAAGGGTGGCAGGGTGAGGCACCTCAGGGCATGAATGTAGAGCACTTCAAGTTGCTGAAGTTTTTTGTATATATATATTGTTGAGTATCTTTATGAATTTCTTTATTTGTACTGGAACTTGAGTTCAGTGAATTAAAATCTGGTTTTACTATTTAAAAATTTTTTAAGAGAATTCCAGAGGAAAAATATAATGTAATATTTTTTATTAAAAATAAATTATTTTATTAGATAGACTTAATCTCATAAACTTACTAACACTTTTTTGACTATAAGAAGTTGAATCTGTGCTATGGATTTTAAACAAAAATCAAGTAAGATTACAAGGCATGTGCAATAATAGATTTTTCATATACTTTGACTGAGATCCACTTTTATTTTAACTCATTTTTGTGCAGTTTTTTAAAACAGGACTTTAAAGTAAGAGCATATTCCAGGCCCTTCAGATCCTGCATTTTTATTTCAATACTAGATAATAGAAACATGAGAAAATTACTGGATGTATTTATGTGTCCATAAGCATTTTTCACAAGTCATAAATTTGGTTTCTTCTTTTGTAAAAGTGGAAGTTTCAGTATTTTTTTACTTTTCAATTTTTCCTAATCTATTCTTTTAATTTGGGAGAAAACCTTAATTCATATTTTAAACAAGTGGAGTTCAAATTATACATGAAAAAACCAATCATTAATTTTTCAAATTTTCATTGGTCAAGTGGGACCTCTTGTGACTTCAATCTATGTACAAATTATAATTCAGTTAATATTAGCTTCTGACATATTTCCTGATGGTTTATCTCAACCTAGAGTGATTGTAAAATCTCTGAAAATTATTGGAAATCTGTTCATAATTCAAATCATGTGACTTACTTTTCCAAGAAATGTTTTTAGTCTTTTATAAATAGTAAGTTCTTCCTGAATTATTGTCTTTCCTCTCAAAATTAATTTATATTCAAGATGGAATAATTGTATAATTCCTCTCCCATCTGTATTAGCTTACTTCAATCTCACATATCTGACTTCAGAAGCTTCCCAGGTTTCATTGAGAAACCTTTTTCACTTCATCTCTCTCATACATAACATATTATCAGTGCTAGGGCACATTCAACTCATATTAACATAAGAAAACAGTGCCCTTCTAATTCCCACATCCTCTATGTAATAATTGGCCTCTCAGGATATCAAACTTTATTTTCTCCTGTTGGGGGTTTAGCTTCTAGGGCAGGATTCATCCTCTATATGAGTTGAAGATACATTATTACCCCAAAAAGATACCAACTTCCCCCTACTAATTAATATTTTGAATTTCTATCTTTCTAATTTCCTAATAAATATCTCCCAAGGACTTGAGTAACTCCCCAACATAATTAAAATTATTCCTGACTATAACCCATTGATTAATTTGGGCTGTCCTGTGAAAGATATATTCAATCAAAACAATTAAATATCCTCTATCTCCCCTGATTCTTTATTTCTTATCAGACCTTATCATTCTATAAAAGACATCAATGAAGATTCTTTAGCACAGGGGAAGGTGAAAAACATGTCAATGAGAAACTTTTCACCTTTCAAAAAGAAACTACAACAAAGCATGTGATAAAAATGGAAAGAATACTCTATTCTCCCCACATGGAGCAAGTACTGTCAGATGCAGCCAAGGGGGAAGAAGTTAACAGAAGGGATCAATGCAGGGGATAAAGATAATAGAGGTAAAAATACTTGTATATCATTTCAAAAACAAACATACCTAAAAATAGGTCAATCAGCAACTGTGCACCTTACAACAACTACAAAAAAGCATGTGATGAAATAAGAAGGTACAAAAAGATGAGTTTCTGTGGTTAGGATGAAAAGAATAGGCAGAAAGTAAAAGGAACAAACCTGGAAAAAGGACTCTATTATCCCCAAAAAATTCAAGGAATGTAAGTTTCAGCCAAGGGGGAAGCAGTGTACAGGAGGGAGAAATGGAAGTGATAAAGAGAATAGAGAGAAAAAAATTTTGATGGGGAAAATGGAAATAGAAAGAAGAGGCTTGATTATATGACAAATCGCACCATATAAAATAATAGAAAACAACACAATGTTGACTAAGACTACTATACTACAATAAAGAGAAAGAGAAAGGTTCACACTCAAAGACAGAATTCACACAAAAGGAATTTTTTTTTCAAAAATACCATCTTTCCCCTCAAATTATTCCTCGCATGACTCAAGTAAAAGAAGAAAAAAGAGAGTACAGTTTGCATAGTGATACCACCACTGAGAACAGACCTCAAGCAAAAATTATCTTATGATGAAATTTGTTGAGAGAAGGCAAAAGAAGCTCTAAAAATTGTTGGGCCATCAGGAAGTTCTAATCCACTAGGTGTTGGACCCAGCTCATATAATGAAAAATATAGTTCCGATGTAGATAGTTAAAGTAATTATAGCTGAATCATAATTAGATAAAATTTTCCCTAATAAATATCTTCCTTAGAGTCCACATTTCAGGAATTTTCTGCCTGTTTTAGACCTTAAATCAAATGGGGATCAGTTGCAACACCAAATTATTTAACTTCTTATTTGGATCCTAGTACTAAGGATTTAATGATGGTTCAAAATTTTATTTTTCATACACTCATTACCTCATGGTTCAACTGTGTTCCACACCATTTAGGGAAGACTGGAACAAATCTCAAGGCAGAAGAATGAATTTTGATAAAAAAAAATTATGATGTGGTTTCTTTGCTTCTAGTTGTGAATATTGAAAATTCTGAAAGTAAAGAGAAGAATTTAATTAAGTGTATTTCCATTTTTGTATCAATAAAAAACCTTTTAACTTACTTTTAAATCAATGAAGATGAAATTATATCTCTTCATGATTAGCTGAAGGAGTATAAAAATTCCATAGAAAATTTTGGCCACAAATTCACATCAAGCCTAATGTCACTTAGCCCAAAATTTTCCTGAATTTCTGCAAATATTTGGCCCAGCATCATCAGAGGAAGCTTGGGATCATGAGAGTATGAATCAAATTTTAAGATCTATCCCACGCAATATTAATAAACTCATTTTTTCATCATTCTTTTTATTACCCATAATTTTTTACATAATTTTTTTGTTTTTATTTGAAATGGACAAAATGTTAATGGAAATGTTCATCATGATAGTAAATCTTCAATCTCTTCTTGAGATGAATGACAATTGATTTAAAATACAAATTAAAGATTTTTTCAATATAGAAAAAGGAAAGACTTCAAAATAAACTGTTATATTTCTCTGTGAAGAATATGATTTATGGCCGGAACATTTAAACAAGATTTATAGAAAAATGTCTTTTTTAAACATTTTTTAAAAATATAAATTCATTGGTGCTTTAAAATTTCTACAATCTAAAATTACTGATGTCCAATACTAAAACATTGGTGGTAAATACTTCTCATTATACTCAAAACAACAAGGTTATGGGAATATCAAGAGGCAACAAGATTGAAGTTTTTTTTTTGAGAATGTGGAAGTCACTGAATTTTACCAGATCAAATCTTTATTCTAGTTGAATTGTATGATTCTGTTGAAAAAAAAATAGAAAATACTTTCTCAAAATCAGGATTAAAAACATTTTGGTGCTACAATTGATGGTCTAAAAATGTTATTATTACTCATAAAGATATTATTGGACATGATTCAAGAACTCTCAATCCAAGTGGCTTTGGTGGTGTTTTATCAGATACTGTCTGTATAATGTCATTAAGCAATATAGCTGGTGCATATTAGTCACCTTTGTAATATCCATTATGAATTCAATATATGTATTTTAGACACCAAAGTATGATCTATTGCCTGTTGGAAATTATGCAAGCAGCACTATATGAAGAATTCAAATTGGTCCTAATGATTCATCTATGAGCTATGTGTCATGATGAAAAATTGTCCCACCAAATTTCCAACACAGTTTTGACTCAGGTTAGACCACAGGTACTAAACAACCACTTGACTGCAAGTCCTCTAACTTTTGACCTGGTGTTGACTGATGATTGAGTCATTTTCATCTGAAGCTTGAGACCTTTCATCTGGCGCTCCTCTTGTTACTGCATTAGCTTTAACTTCTAACCTTTGTACATTTTTTTCCTCATGATATTTCCTATAAAGAACATCATCCTTAAAAATTTTCTGCTTATTTTCATTACAAACGCTCCTAGTTAAAAATGATATTTTAACATCTTTCCTGATGCTAGTCATTAGCTTTATGTCTTTGCAGACATTGAACATTAGTTTTATGTCTTCTGGGATGCCTTTATTCTTAAACTTTGATAAAAATAGTCTATGCTGTTCATCCAATTATTATCTTCTTCAAATTATTCTGCCTCAGAATTTTCTTCACAGAACAGCATTCTTGACAAAGAATCTGGCATTGTGGAAGATTTTCCTGGAATATGGACTAAATCAAAAGAGAGTAAACTAATCTGCGCCACCCACCTAGTCATTGGTGCCTCTGGTAAGCTTGGACTACTGATCATTTGTACCAAATATAGTGCATCAACCTCAAGCTAAAAATGTTGCCCCCAAAGCATCCATTTCATCTTTTTCAAAATCTTTGAAACCCCACACAACTCCAACTTAGATTGAGAGTACCTGTACTCCACCTTGGTAAAAGTCTTTGACTCATAAAGGACAGGCATATCTTTTCCTTCCTTTTCTTCGTGCATAAACACTGCGCCTACTGCAGACACACTTTAATATATTTCTAGAGTAATCTTTCCAGCGCCTAGCCCATATTCTAGTTTATTCAAGAGAATATCTTTTACTACAATATTTTTTAAAAACTCAAAAGATTTTTCATATTCCTCTGTCCAATCCCAAGCAACATCCTTCATTGTCAAACATCTTAATGGCAAAGATAACAAGTCAAAATCACAAATAAACATTCTCACATAGGTAAAAATACCTAAAACCCCCTAACTTCCATAGTGTTTCTTGGTCTTGGCCATATGATCACCTTGTTTTTTTGTTTTACTGCAATAATTCTTCCCTTCCTAGATACGACATGACCAACAATATCTAGCTCTGGTAAGAAACAAGAAACATTTGTCCCTGAAACCATCAAACCAGCCACTTCTATCCTAAATAGTAGACTTTCAAGAGTAACAGCATATTCCCAAATAAACCTCCTAATGTATGGGATCTTCTCTAGAACCTCCCCACCATAATCAGTTACTGGACCTTTTATACAGCCAGCATCAATAAAAATTCCTACATTCTGGAATTTCATCATGTAATATCCACATCATCTGCCTCTGATATACTGCCACTGAGTTTGTAGTGGCCTGTGGTAGCCTAGTCAACCTAAAGGGCCCCAATAGAATTTCAAAAAAAGTCATGGGTCTTGAAAATACATCCAACTTGTGCTCATTTTATCCTCCCATTATATCCCCTAATACATAACATGCTCTTCCTGAAAAAGATTCCATGAACTCCTCTGGTATTGGAGGTAACCCTGCATCCTTAACTGTAACCTTGTTCATCTCTCTCAAATCATGAACAACCCTTAACTTGCCATTATGCTTGACAACACAAAATTCTGGACTTGAGTGGCTAGAAATAGATTGTTTGTACAAGCCAGAATTTAATATTTCCCTAAATAGTTCCGTATATTCTTCACTTATTGCTGCTGGTATAGGAAACACTTTCTTTTGCCACAGCTCATGATGTATAACTGGAACAATATAAGGTTTTCCATAAGATTGTTTAAATAAGCCTCTTTATTCTTCTGAAAACATAATAGTTTTTTCCCTGAGTACTATAACCTGTAACAATAAATTCTTTTCTTCCTGTGACAACTAATCCTCTGGTCCAAAGTTAGCCATCTGAATTCTCTCTAAATATATCCTCTTTTCAGGCATAAATTCCAGCTGAAACTTTGTTACGGGTGTGTCATGCGGATTTCTTGACAGAGCCAGCCTCTGCATAGGAGGGTTCAAATCCAGCATTGGTAGATTTATTGGTTTAACCTTAACTGCTAATGGTTTATACTTTGATGCTAAACAGCTCCAGCTGCTGCCTTCATTACTTCATATTAGACCTTTTCTAATATAACTTCAAGTTGTACCTACATCATATTTTTGTCTTTTCTTCTTAATATAAGCATAACAATAACCAAAATCAAGGAAATTATAAATTCCAGGCAGAATACACTCTATAGTAGTATTACCAAGACACCTATGAAGCCCCACTTTTTGTATCCCTTCTTGGACTGACTGATAACTATCCGGGTTCCTCTCATCTAGGGAGATAGTAATACCCAGAATTCCAGCCCCTAATGAAAAGATTGGTGCATCCTTTGCAGATGCCCATTCTCTTCCTCCTCATATAATTCTCTTTCTTTCTCTAGACTCAGAGATCCAACATACTTAGTTTCCCAGCCACTATCCTTAGGTGCTACAAAACCGCTGTTACTAGAATTACATAATCACCAATAATCCTGATTCCAATGGTTTTATTCAAGAAATAATCTATTGTCCCTGTATAATCCATTAAAAATGGTGTTCATAAAACTGGTTTTACTACACCAATAGGAACATAAAAATGTATGTCTTTCAATGCTCCTGCAACCTGTGTTTTAACATATTCAGCTACCCCTATAACTAGTAACCTACCCCCTCAAATACCTGAAAAAGTTCCTTTGCCATCTTATACTGGAAAACCTGAATCCACAGCATCCTCTTCTGAAACTAAATTAATCTGGGAGCCAGTATCTACCAGAGCTCTGATTTGCTTCTCATTAATCATAATTATTAAATATACTAAAGGACCTGCATAATGTGGTACCCTTAGTAGTCCCATATTTGTTTGAAAAGAATGTTCTCCAACTTCAAACTCAGAGCAATTAGAAACCATTTGCTTCATGCACATATCCACAATTCCATTAGCTACATCCAGCACTACTGCCATCAGCACCCCCAATGGAAATGAAACTGTAATTTTCAAACACTGTGAAACTAAATCCTCCTCTTCTTTAGGAAAATCAGAGTGAACTGGATGCTGCATCCTCCATTTTGGTTGAGTCACCTTTAATCCAGCTTTGGCCCTACCTGGCAGATTCTTTGGAGTATTATGCTTGGCTCCTGGCATTCCTTCTGCTGGTACAGCTCTCCTCTGAAATACCTTTGGCTCCTCTAATGGTTGCTCCTCAGAACACTGATCCATATCATAATCTATTTTGTTTCCATAATCTTCTTCCATTTCCACATCCTCAACTGGCACTGGTGTATTCTCCCTTGTAGTGTAACCTACTTCCTCAATATCCTCAGGATTTTCATACTTGGCACCAGCCCTTCTTGGTCTACTAATAGTCAGTGGAGACATTCTCTTATGTTTGGCTGCAAACAACTCCAACCGCTCTGTAGTTAGTGGTGCTGAAATTTCCACCTCTTTGACCTTGAAATACAAAACTGCACAAGAAACTTCAAAATTTACTGACTTTACGTTTTTATCCACAGGCTCCTTGCCTTTGCTAAACTTGGCCTCCATAGTTTTCTTTTTAATATGATCAATGACCTTATCTTGCATCCCTCGATCCTTATCCATAACATATTTTTTTCCATCCTCTTGCATCAGCACTGTACCCTCTTCAAAAACAACTTTATCTTTTTTATCTTTTTGAAGCGCATTAAACCTCATCCTTGTATGAGCTTCTTTACCACAGTAATAACATATCATTGAAGAAAATCACAATGGTTGAGGGGTAAATCTGGGCTTGGGTTTAGCTGCTTCACTCAACTTCTTCTCCAACTCTTCAATTATTTCCATTACAGAATTTGAATCCTGTGACATTGCTTTAACTTTTGGAGTTGAAACTGAAGGTGATTCAGTACTAGGTGAAACCTCTATTACCTCTAAATCCTCTTAAGAAACCTTAGCAACTTGTTTCTTTACCAAATGTAGCTTCATTTCTTCTTCCACAGCCATTTTCACTTCCTCTAACCCTGGATACTTATAATCTCAATTCCTCTTTATAACTCGTTTTTCCTTCATTATCAAGGCGCCTTTTGGCCAAATCCTCAACCTCATGAGCTAGGGCCTCACAAAACCAAGGTAATTAGGCACTAGGATCACTAAAATCCTCATTACTGACCAAATAATCTACAACCTGATCAAATTATTGTCAGAAATTTTAAAAATCTTTAGGGTCTCTGATACCCCCTCTAGCCTTTTCCTTATTCACCAAGACATCTAGGTGTTTAATTGTACACCTAGTTTCTTCAGTAAGTTTAGGCCATCTTTTTGACATTTGCACTTTTAACCCCGTCCAATCACATTTCTTGTGACAATCAAGTTCTTCTAGATCATCTTTACATTCATTTGAAACAAAAAATAACACTTGACACACCATATCATAATCTGATGCCCCATGTACTTCTGCTGCTTGTTCAAACCTCCTCAAAAACTTTTGAGTGTTGATCCCTGTAAATTGCAAGCTTTTATCTTTACACCTAATAATAATTGAAACCCTAGGTGGTATAGATGATTTAGAATTAGGCCATTTTTCCCTCTCCTGAGTAACTTTAGAAGTAGTAGCTGTAGGATCCATTCTACCTTTTTTAACTACTATAATTATAAACAAAAAACAAATAAGCACTAAAAGCTTATATTGAATAAAATATTTTTAATACAGCCATATTCTATCCTGTGATGATGGCTTGATCCACTTGCTGTAGACCCTATGAATCTTCCCTTGAAGTGCCAGCTTGATTAAGTCCTCTTTGACAAAACCCTAAAAAGAAAATATAATAATTGTACTTACAATCTAGATGCCACTGTTGGGACACCAATTGTAGAAAATAAAAGTTCTATAATACTAATCTATAGACACAATTAAAAGATGGGTTGGTTCTCCTTTCTAAATATATTTCTAAAAAGAAGCGCCTGCCACTCTAATATTTAAAGACAGTGAATCATGTATTGTAAGTCTGGTTATCTATATTTTTTATATGGAGGAGAAAGTAGGATAAATTTGTAGAGATCTTTTAAAAGAAAAAGGTGAAATATGTTTTAAAATAAGCAATGAAACTTCTGTCTAGATCTATTCTCAGTAAGTACTAGTATTCTCAGTCACTCCCTCTTGAAGCCCTCTATCTAATACTATCCTTACTGTAGCAATAAAATAACTCTAAAGCAATACTTTTGGTATGCACACCCAATATGTACAAAAAAATAAAATAAATCTTTTCACCTTTTATTTAAAATAAAATATCTATTTTTATTTCTTTACTAACTTTTTCACTCCTCCTTTTACCACACTATTTACAAGTGAGTTTTTAAATACATTTATATGATCAGCGCCCCTTTCCTATGTTTCCTTACCCTTAGGGTTTTCCTACACAAGTTCAGCACTAATACAAGCATACAAAATAATATCTAAGTATCTCATTAGTCTATGTACAATTGTTGTGAAAGTCTTAGTTCTAATAGCACCTGAAACTCCACACTCCTTTACATACCCTACTCTTCCTGAGATTACTAACTTAAATAATAGGTACTGTACCACCTTCATACCTATTGTATAACCCATGCTTTCCACATGAGTCGCTTATAATAATGGAACCATCTGCGCTAAGCAATTGACTCCCTTTTTTTGGATCTTACCTGCTATACTTTTTTCAAGTGCTACCTTCTTTCCTTGATGTGTTTTTCATCTTGTTGGGAAAACACCACTTTTCTTAAAAGCATTATCCTTATCTTAGGCGTGATTTTTCTTGCCATCGCTCATTGATGTTCCTTAACACCGTAGTATGCGTCTGGTGTTAACCATAGTTTACTCAAGTACAAACCATACCCTTCAATCCTATAGTCCAGATACACATTTCCCTATATTCTTTACTCACCGTTGCTTGTGTATCCTTTCTACCCCTAAAAAAAGTGTGCATGGAGAGTCTATCATTCCCTGCACTTTAGTTGTGCTTCTGCAACCATCCTACCTGAAAAACCCTTTGTTGCACCTTTGAGAATTGAGCCTTTTTGCTGTGCTCCTGGGGACTCACTATGTTACTGCAAGATGTGTACCACACTGTACCCCTGAAATCATACCCACATCTAAGTGCACCTTGATGTGGGATACACAAGAATATAAATTGGAAATAAACATAAATATTTTTTTTAATTTTGAAGACATCATAAAAAAAAGATCACTGGGTGGGCTCCCTCCAATGTATAATAATGATTGGAGACCAGCAGTGATCATTATCTCTTAAATAATTAATTTTAATAATTTTATAATGAAAATAAAATAAAATTCTAGCATGAAAATTCAAAAATAAATTTCATAAAAAAATAAAACAAAAAAAAAATCATTGAATGTGGCTTTGAATGAGAATAACTGATTGACATGGTGCAAATCTTGTTTATATTCCTAGTCTACTTCCTATATAAAAAAACAAAGCCAGTATTCAACTTGAAACAAGAAAAGTATGGTAATAAAAATTGCAAGGTATTTGTGTATAGAGCATCCAGCCCATCAATTACCACCAAACTTGCCAATATTAAATTAAGAAGGCTCCCCTGTCAATAATTCTACTAAAAATAAATTCATTCCAACACAATTCTTCACCATAAGCTTTGTGATATTCAAATTAAAAGATTGTAGTTTTAATGATAGTTTTTTAGTTTATACACTCACGCAGAGTAAATCTTCTCTAAGAAATAGTAAAGTAGTTTATCCTAATTTCAGATGAAATCTTCTTTAAAGGATGGAAGGTAGGTTACCCTCATTTTGGAGTTAAAATTCAGCATACCCTGCTCCCCTAGGATAGAACTGCTTGACCTGATCATCAGCTACCCTCTTCTTCAAAATAACTCCATTCAACTCTTCTAATACATATAAACCACCAGATACTTGTTCTCTAACTCTCTATTGTCCATTCAACCTATCCTCAAACATTTTTCCCCACTGACTTTCTAAACTGCTATTATAGACCAAGATCATATCTCCAATTTTCAAAGGATCCCGTAACCTATGAGCCAACCACTTATCCCAGTATGTAACTTACTGATTTCTAATATTCATCATTTTTTGAATATGCCTTTTATAGATTTTTTTATTCCTTTTCTAATTGAACTATTCTGGCACATAATAGTTCTTCAGTAGTTTTAAGCATGTACCAGTCTATTCCAAAATATAACTCAGTCTCTAAATCAACTGTTAAAACAGCTTTCCGTCCAAAAACTAGTTTTTATAGTGAATATCCAATTGTCCTTTTGGCAGTGTTTTGGTCAGCAAATAAAACTAATGGTAAATAGTGCCTCAACTTTTCAGAAATTTCTCCACACATTCTCACTAAAGCATCCTTAATAACTTGATGCCCTATTTCTACCATTCCTTCAGCTTCAGGATAATATGGGGTAGCTACCCTAACATTTGATCCAACTCTTGACATAGTGTCTCTAAAACCTGTCCCAAATTTAGGACCTCCATCAACCATCACCAACTTAATCACTCCATACCTATATACCTAATTTTTCATCAAAAAGTCTTCCACATTCCTGGCATTCAAATTAATAAGAGGAAGGGCCTCTACCAATCCAGATAATTCATCTCTGGCTACAACATATAGGGCTTATGCAATTTATTTCAAATCATACTTCAGGCTATTGGCTCTGATTTGATCAGCTATATATCTGTTTTAGACAAGTCCCTCCTATTTTGTGATTTTTTTTTCATGAGCATGAACATGAACATTTTCTGAATTTTGGCTCATTTAAATTTCAGACTATTTTAATTAAAGGCTCTCTAGAGGCATGAATTTAATTTTGAGAAAGCAGAATCAATTTTGGCTCAGAAGCTTCTGAGATATCTACTTTTAAATTTGAGTCTTTTTATGTAAACTAATTTACATTTTTGAATTTTGATATTCTGTAATATGCATGTTTTTTCTTATACTTTTCATTGTACCACTCCCACTGTATTTCAATTCCTCAACTTTTTTTATCATTCTTTTCCTCAATTTTTCTTCTTTATAAATTATATTTCTCCTGATTTGTTGAAGTTTTGGATTTTTTTCATGAAATGGTAAAATCAAATCTATTCAGAACTCTTCTCAGGATAATCATCAATCAAAAATACAAGAGATAATCATCAAACTACCAAGGAAACCCCTGGTTTAAAATCTTGTAAAAATTTTACTCATTTTTTTGGAATCATGTTAAATGCTTACTCATTTTTGTTTTTAATTTCAGATCAACCAAAGTCTGATAAACCAGGTAAGTAAAGAAAGGGCTGATGGGTTGATTTCTACTAAATCATTAGGGAGGGGCTCTAAATATGGAAATTAGAATATTTTCCATTTTTTTATTTTATTTAAAAAAATTTTAAATTATCCATTATTAAAGATAAACAATCAAGTAAAAATTTTGTGTGATCAAGTCTTGCTGCTATATAAATGTGTTCATTTAATCATTTATTTGTATTGAAGGGATGAATTCTCAATAAAGTGCTTTTCATATGATATCTATGGCTTTGGTCACATCTGAAATCATTGGCTTGTGGTAATGTTAATCCCATTACTTTTACTTGGTTGCTTATGTTTTTTTATAGATTTATTTAAGAATTAATGAAATTAAAATGAAAATTTGGTATTCTTTACACCCTCCAACAGTAAATTTCAGGGGGAAGTATTGCCATTTTTTTCTGGCATAAATAATTGTTTTAAGACATAAAAAATATTTTTGACTTGAAAAAAAATGGCAGTCCCCACCCCCTAACATAGAAAAATTTCAGGGGAGGGTATTGCAAAATTTCTAAATTAAGAAAAAAATAATTGTGAATTTATGTATCTTGTGCATAAGGGTTGGTTATTGAAGCTATTGAAAAACCATATTTATCCAAATTATTGATAGAAATCCAGAATGAATTTTGGTCATGTAGATATAGAGAAAAAAATTATTTATAATTTAAATAAAAAACATTTAATCAACTAAAATCCTAAAAAATAGCAAGAGTAGATGCATGTGATGTATATAAGAAAGATTCAAAGCATTGTTTTACAATCAAAATATTCATTTTCATCTCTGATCTGAAAGAGGTTTTTAAGATGGGTTAATGTGGCGCCATTTCAATTTGAAATAAAAAGACAAAGTGCAACATATATATGAATAGCAGGATTTCTTTGTCGACAACAAGAATCATTTCTGAAAGTTGAGTGATCTTTTCTAATTTCAAGTCAACTGAGAAATCCAGGTAAGGTTATGAAAAATATCTGTTTAAAGCTAATTTCAGGAATTTTGTAAAGACCCTCAAGGTTAAATTGTGGCTTGTGTTGTAGGGAAGGTGTTCTGGAATATAAGTAGAAATTCTCCAGCATGTCACACATGTAAGACAAGTCAAGTTCAGCATTGGAGTTGGTATCAGAGTTAACCAATAGATCCAGGTCTAGAGTTGTAGCAGTGATTTCTAGTTGACAATGGACTGAAAGAGTCATTTTAGTGAATGGTGATGAAGACTAAGATTGATTGTATAATAAAAGGGCTACTTAAGTAGCAGGAAGTCACATTTTTTACATGTTGAATAATAAGCCTTTAAGAATTAGGTGAAAAAAAATCTATGGAGATGGTGTGTCTGAACCTTGTCCTGACTAATAAAAATGAAGGAGAGAAGTGTTTTGATGGTTTGTCTCTCCCAAAAGAATGTGTGTTTGAGGTCAAACACACCATCAAAATACACCTGTCCAGGGAAGGTGTATTTCATTTTCTGATGGTGTGTTTGATAATTTTTATGTGGCGTGTTTTTGTGGCATATTTGATCAAGTTTGAGGCCTTCCTTATGTACTCCATCCAATCTCTTTCTCATAGAAAATCTCTATTGTTCTAGAACTCTCCTTATCAGCAATGGCCATTTTTT